>OX940860.1:17572500-18255000 GCA_954871525.1 Parietaria judaica | reverse complement strand
ACCAGGCCGGGCTCGATATGCTCGAGACCACACTAGTGGCTCTACAAGACATCACGTTGGATAAGATTTTCGACGAGCCTGGACGTAAGGCGTTGTGCACCGACTTCTCTAAATTGATGCAGGAGGTAAGCTTGTTACTTTCCCTAGAAAAAAACTTGGTTTCCCAAGAGATTTACCGCTCACATGCTCTTATCTCTTTCTTCTCCGAGCAGGGACTCGCGTATCTGCAAGCTGGGATCTGCATGTCGACAATGGGGCGCCATGCATCGTACGAGCAAGGCGTTGCGTGGAAAGTGCATGCTTCGGAAGACAACAACGACGTCCACTGTCTCGCCTTCTCTTTTGTAAACTGGTCTTTTGTGTGATGACTTTTCGCTTTTTTGTTGTTGGGCAATTAGAAGAATGTAGAACAAGCATGAAAGAAGAAAAGAAACCAGTTTTGTGATATCCCAGCCTCTGTTTTGGAATTTTATTGATTTAATTTAATTTTGTACTTAGAATACACTTTTCTCTCTTTGGTTTTCTCATTGTAAATTATTTGAATGAATTTCTCTCTTTCTAATTGAAATCTTACACTTTTTTTTTAAAAAATATTTCTGTTATTGGAGATTTGTAGCCTTTCCTTCTATAGAATTTCTAGTTGTACCGCGAGAATATAAAGAATCTGCTTGGTGGCGAAGGCTTAGCAAATTCTAGATGTTTGGTCCCGGTTTTAAGAAAGTTTGTCTCTGAAAATATTTTTAAAAAATTAGATACTGATCCGTAAAATAACAATTTGACTAATATACTGTTTTTCGGTTTAAAAAGCCCGGCTCTGGCACGGTTTATTAAAGTCTGCTTGGACTGAAATTGGGCGGGAATGGGTAAAACCCGGGTTGGCAGGTCATAAATTTGAACCCTAACCGATTCATTGATTGCAAATTGAATTCCTTTTCATTAGTTTGTTGGAGAAATTGCATTTAATGAATCTGATATGACAATTGACAATGCTCATTGCTTCAACTTCGGGCAAATTGTGTCTGTCTTTTCTTCTTTGTCGTTTGATTTGCATCTAGATAATAATGTGATGACCATTTTCTTGAATTATAAACTCTTCAAAAAGGGACTTACTTTTAATTAATGCATAGATTGTAAATGTAGGAAAGTCAACTTGAATAACGTTGGACCTATATTTTGAATTTTTAAGAGTCGCCATGTGTATAATGTAATGATGTCAAGTAACGACTATCTCCATTAAAATGGTTGTTTTTAGGTAATAAAAGTAAGCTTGCTTTTTAATAAATTCCGACCAAAACAAAAATCGAGTGATGATTTGTTTGGTGCCAAACGTAATGGAAAAGAGACGCACTTTTTGCTGTGTTGGTGAGGAACAATTCCAAGATTACCGTGATCTTATCATCATTACATTTTTATTTTGCACATTAATCAACCTACTCAATTTTTTTTTATTTTTTTTTTCATCATTGAGTCGAGTGAATGGCGGCGACCACTCTCCCTCTCGCCGACGAGATACCTCGTTGAAACAGGGGTGAACCGAGACGAGCGACGAAACTCTCTCTTTCTCGCTGCAATGAAAGACCAAGGTATCTTCTTTTTTGGGTTGATTTTCGCTCAGATTCGGTAGTTTCTAGGGTTTGATTTTAGGTTAGAAATTATGGGTTAGTTCGGCACGATATTTCGGTTTGATTTCAGATTTAGATAGCTCAATATAGGGTTTATGTTTCGTTGAGAGTATTGGTTTTTGATTGCACACAAAGTGTGTTGATATGCCTCTATTAGAAAGTGTTTTGAAATTCACACAAACTGTTATGTTCAAAAAGTTTCATCATTAAATTATTGTGCTGAGTATTGGTTTTTTAGTTCTGATCATAAACCGGAAATTTTGAGTAATGATTTTTTTTTTTAAAATGTAGTTTTGTGGAGATCATGGCACCGGTGTTTTCCCGGGACGCTTGGCGGTGCGTGTGGCATATGATACAGGTGAGAAAAATCAATATGTTCATTTGATTTTTATTTGTTCTACAAAACTTGTCTAACCGTTGACTAAAATACTTGTTCGACATTTTCGTTGACTAAAATACGATGATATAAGACCGACATACCCTTTTAATGCTTCCATTGAACCGGTGGGTCCTTCCAAAGGAAAAGCAGTGTCTTTGAGGATGTTTTCCAATTCAGGACCAGAAGCTATGGAGCTTGGCTTTTACCGTGGCTTCGGTGGGTCCTTTCAGTCACTCAAGGTATTTTTACGAGATCTTATCGCGTTTTAGGAAGTGAATTAGTTGATCATAAGCTCAGGTGATTGAGCTGCAGTGAACTTAGTTTGTATTTTCTTTCAGTTGGATAATGGAGGACAGTTTTTAGAACCTCAATTGAGGATTAGAAGAATAGTTTAATTAAGATGTGAAAAGTGAAGAATCAAAGAGAATACAGAAAGGCGCTTGAAGCTTAGCCTCAGAGGCGCTTTTGGTGAGCCGAGCCACGAGGTGTATGCCTCGAGGGATTTTCGAAAACCTCGGTCATTTGTGGCTCGTACGAGAACTCTCTGTGCGAGTATCTAATTGCATCTTACCTTTGCAATGCAGTGTCTTACTACATAGTTTTTTATTTATTTATTCTTTAGGAAGACTTTGACGTTGCGTGCGTGAAATCTAGGAACATCAACGGTCAAGTCGCTCTTAGTACATTTTTACGTGGTCTTCTAGAACATTAATCAACCTTTAAACCTTTCAGAGTTACTCGATTTTTGGTTTAGGCCCGAGGCAAACTCACTTCCTGTTATTTGTTTATAATTTTTGTTTGAATATTTTGTGTGGTTGTTTTTTGTTTGATTTTCAATTAGCTGTTATTATTTCCGCTTAATGCAGTTGTTCGCACACAAGCAATGCCATATCAGGCGCTCATGCGATACAAAACCCAGTTCGAGTTATTCCAGTTATTGTAAGTGCTTGCTATTCATCTCTCTTTGCTCCATAATCCGCATTTTTAACTAATATAAGTTTCATCTATGTAATTATATCTATATATAATGTATCGGTCTAAGTTTTGTATATTGTTTATCGGTACAGCTGCTTGCCAATGCTTTTCATACATCCTGATGAAGTGTGACATTTTAACAGAGTGCCATTCTGATAGAAATAATAGACTCAATATGCATTACAACCGGAAAAAGCTAGGTAGATCTATAGTTGTTAGATCGGAACTCGCCGGAACTGGGAACCCCGACGTTACTCTCCCGTTAACAGGTTTGTCCAATAGCCATCTTTTGCCCAATCATGTTGTTCTAATTCTTCTTCTTTTCGTTTCTAAAATTATTTTCTTGAAATGCAGAATTGAATCTCGGTTCGAAACTTAGGGGAGTTTGTTTTTATGGTGTTACATCAGTAGTTGCCATATTTCTGTTTGTGGTGATGGCATTGCAACATCCTCTAGTGCTCCTGTTGGATCGACACCGACGAAAAGCTCATCACTTTATTGCTAATCTTTGGGCAAGTTTGTCGGTTAGGCCGTTTTTCGAGATAGAGTTTGTGGGATTAGAGAACTTACCTTCTGCAGAAACGCCAGCTGTGTACGTCTCGAACCACCAGAGCTTTCTCGATATTTACACGCTTCTCACTCTTGGCAGACCTTTCAAGTTCATCAGCAAGACTAGCATTTTTCTCTTCCCTATAATCGGGTGGGCCATGTTCTTCTTGGGCGTCATTCCTTTGAAGCGCATGGACAGTAGAAGCCAGTTGGTATCTTTTCCCTCTCCGTTCATTGTCAGTTTTAATGCCTAATATAGAGAAAGTGTGTTTAGTTACCCACGCTTTTTCAACATGATTTGTATTTTTTGCCATGTCTTTTTCCTCAATATAGGAGTGTCTTAGGCGATGCATGGATCTTTTAAAGAAGGGCGCCTCTGTCTTTCTCTTCCCAGAGGGAACACGGAGTAAAGACGGGAAATTAGGTGCTTTTAAGGTAAGAATGATGTAGAATTAGCTAGATAGTCATGTTCAATTATCAAGAATAATAAACCGTAAGCTGAAACATACCTGAACTCAGGTCGAAAGTGGAATTAACTGAAGCGGGTAGGATCTTTCAAAATGTGTGATTTGTGGACCACAACCCTTTACATAGAAGTCCCTATATTTTGGTATTCCAGATTTGCCCATCACAGAATACGGCCTTATGCCTTTTAGCATCCTCACACAAAAGGCCCACAATATTATTGAATGCAATAATTTGATTATAACTTAATTTGGCTGATTTTAATTCACATATATATAAGCCCAATATTGAATTCATTGGAAGTGATGTTAAATACAACCTCAAGAATTCATGTGTTTTTTTTTTCACTGCTTAAGAGCTATAAGAATTCATGTGTTTATATTCATTTTTATCATTGAATCATGCTCTTCGGTTCTGTGATTTATATACAGAAAGGCGCTTTTAGTGTTGCTGCCAAGAGTAAAGTGCCGGTAGTGCCCATCACCCTCATTGGAACTGGAGAGCTGATGCCTTCGGGTAAGGAGGGCACAGTGAATAGTGGATGCGTGAAGGTCATTATTCACAAGACCTTAGAAGGAACCAATGCTCAACTTCTCTGCGACGAGGCCCGAAAAGTAATTGCAGCTTCTCTCGACACTTGAGCCTGTCAACCTAGGCTTTAAGGTACGGATGTTTTGCACTAATTAATTGACATGTAACTGATAAGTGATGTCGTGGATCGCAAAGAGGAGCCGTTTTTTGTTTTTCTTTTCTTTTCTTTTCAGGATTCACAATTAGGTTAGTTGATAATAAGTTTTGTCATTTTTCTTTAAAGTTCATGTTCCATTTTTTTTAATTTCTTTGACTCTAATAAACTCTTTTTGAAGTGAAGGATTATATTTCAAGATATAGTTTATACCGCGTGAAGAGCTATAGTTCGTGTTTGAATAATATTAGGATTTTATTTATTATCAGTTAAATTATATATTTTTTTATTAATCTTTTAGGTTATTAGGGTCATTTTGGGTTATTGACCTTAGTCACCTTACTAAGGGGTCGTTTTTGGTAATTTGTTTTAATTAGGGATAGAGGTCTTAATCCTATATTTGAGGTGTCAATCCCGAGGGAGAATATTTGAATTTGACTATTTTCTTGCGACCTCAGGGAGAGCTCGGGGCGAGAAGGGACGACCACTGCGTTTTGCTATTTGTTTCTCGTGGTTAAGAGAAGAAATGTAATTCATCAACCCGGTGAATTCCCGTCGTATCTCGTTGATTTCTTGGCTCGAGTCCTAACAAACTAAAGCAAGCAGAATAGTCACTTTCTGCTCAAATGCGGCTCATTTCAAGAGCACGTTTAATAGGCACAATATACAAAAGCAATTGATTCACAGTTCATTTTAGTAGAGCTTCCATAATTGTCTATTATCCATGATCAGTTCTTTTGGACACTCTGATGGCAATATGATGAAAATTTAAAATAATTATAAAATTACACGGAATTTTATTTTATTTTGAGGATTTCCACCAAAAAAATAAAAAATGCATAAACTTTTATTAAAGATCTAACTTATAGTCCGCATAATGTTTTAATTTCATTTTTTATGAAAATTGTAGGACGTTACTAGCTCGGGCTGAGAGATCGGTATCGGTAATTACCGTCTGAGAATTGATATTCAAAATGATAATATCCGATATAAAATTCAACCCCTGCTTATTTCTCTTTCAAAATGATAATATGAAGTGATAAAAGAGTATTTAGTTTCTTCATTCTCATTTGAGCAGGGAAACTTTCAACTCAGTAGACTTAAAAACACTACTATGAGTTTTCATAATTATGAAAATAGATTTTTTGAAAATTTTAGGTCAATTATTTTTTACTCTTAATTTCAAGAGTAAAGATAATAGTGTTCAAATTTTAGGACATTAATTTTCACATTAAGGACAATAAGTGTCCAAATTCAGGACATCAATTGTCAAAGTAACATGACATTGGTCTAAATTTCAAGACATAAATTGTCCAAGTTAAGTGACTAAATTTTAGGGATAAATTTGATTTAAATTTTTTAAAGAGTCTATCTTAATAATTATGAAAACTTGGAGTTTATTAAGGAAATTAATGGTGTTTTGGAGGCTATTGAATCAAGTTTTTCTTTGAGTTTATCTTCTAATGAGACGACAATAAATTTAGAAAACGACATTTAAAGAAGATAGAATGTATCTGAAAAACTATTCCCGAACTTGTATTTTGCTATGTTTTTGCCCAAAATACCCTTTGGACTGTTTTTTACATAAAATTTGACAGTTTTTCCTATCAACGTAGACAGTTTGTGGGGGGGTGGACGGTTTTCTAGAACAAGTTTGAGTGCTTTTCTCATCTAGGTAGACACATTTTTCGTTTAAAAAAAAACCAGGATCTGGGGGACAGTTTTTAAGCTACGGTTAAATAGTTTTCACTATTTAGGTGGACACTTTAAGGGGTTATGGTAAAAAACTTTAATTGTATTCCCTTCATCTAAATGATACTTTTGATGTTGGACTGTTTGTTACATAAAGTTTCACAGTTTTTCCTATCAAGGTAGACAGTTTGTGGGGGGTGAATAGTTTTCTAGAACAAGTTAGAGTGTTTTTCTCATCGAGGTAGACACATTTTTCGTTTTATTAAAACATTAATTACAGTTTTAAAACTTTTATTTTGAAATGTTTTTTAATTTAAATGTATAACCACAAATTGTCTAACCAAAAAGTTATAATTTTTACAAAACAAAAACTTTCTAGCTAGAAAGGTAAAACTCTCCAACTTGTAGTAAACAACTGTCTAACCAAAAATTTATAGCTTTTAAAAAATTTCAGTTTTTTTTTTAAACCAAAACTGTCTAGTTCGAGAGTTAAAACTCTCCAACCCGAAGTGAAAAACTGTCTAACAAAAAAATTGTAATTTTTTTAAAGACACTATCTACAATTTTAAAACCTTAATTTGTAATGTTTTTAATTTTAATTTCAATTTTAAAACCACAAACTGTCTAGTTCGAGAGTTAAACTCTCCAACCCGAAGTGAAAAATTGTCTAACCAAAACATTGTAATTTTTTAAAGAAATTATCTACAGTTTTAAAACCTTAATTTGCAATGTTTTTAATTTTAATTTCAACTTTATAACTACAAATTGTCTAGCTAGAAAGGTAAAACTCTCCAACCCAAACTAATAAACTATCTATCCTTGAAGTTGTAATAAACCCAAAGTAAAAACTGATGGTAAAAAAAGGGTATTTTGAGCATAAATGGAGCAAGAGACAAGTTGAGGAACAATATTTCAGATACATTAAATCGGAGAACAAAACGGGTAGAACTTGCATTTTGGAAGTCATTTTTTCAAGTTTCCTACATATATAAATGAGAAGGAAAATTATTATAATGATAATATTTGTGCCATAAATTGTTTTGACGTATTTTTTACTGAGTTTGGGAATAAAATGATGAACATGAGAGAAAAACAGAGAGATCTTAATATGTGACAACATTAATGTTCAAATTTGTGAATTTATTTCATTAGTTGGGGTTTATTTATGTTGGTTGGTTGGTGTGTATTTAATTGTAAACAAGGACACTATTCTCTCTCTGCGTGTGTTTGATCCGTGAAAGTGTTGGTATTGTTCTTCCACATGTTATTTTTGAATCGAAATAAATGTGTTGAAATGATGTTACCTTTTTTTGCTTTGAATTTTAGGTCGCCCTACTTTAGGTTTTATATAAATATATATATAATTTTGCAACATCGTTGATGACAACCGACTTCGGTGTTTAACTATCTGTAATTTATCCGTCGATGATCAGCGTACTCGTAAATTCATATCATTTATATTCAATCAGTACCGTACCGGGAGTTCGAGCATCGGTGTCTACTAGTACTACCCAAGGTTCAACTTATCGAGATAACCGATAAATCGCTTGCCGTTATCGACGGATTAATCGACGGATTACCGGATTATCGACGGAAAACTAATAATATTGTAGCTTACCGATTACCGATACTTATCGACGGATTATCGACACTTTTCGATACTTATCGACGGAAAACTTACAAAATATTTTTATAATATCATACAAATTACAAACATATGGAGTGCAATGCTACCTCGCAAGTTCGTCCTTACTCATTTCGAACCTAAACAGCAAGGCGAATGACAATAATAGTTTAAAAAATATACAAAATGCACACTTTAGGTACTTTTGTCGGAAAAAACAATTTTACCTCAAAATACAAATTAACTTCCACCAAAATTTCACATTATTGTAGGAATAAATATTTAATGAAAGCTAACAGCAAGAAAAGTCAGTAGATTACCGGATAAATCACGAGAATATAAACTTGGATGACTTTTGCCGCAATTACGTGAATGGCCGAATTACGGTCAAATCTGAAAATAAATTACACCAAAAACTCAGATTAATATTTCCAAAAATATTTAATAAATGAAAACACCCAAAAAAAATGAGTAGAATACTTCACAAATCACAAAAAGATCAACTTCAAATATTTTTGCCGCAATTATGAGGAAATCCGAAATTATCATCTAATCTGCCTAAAAAATTCACCAACAAACACATATTTCTTACTAAATACTAACTACAATCTTTTAAAGCATACACAAACAATAAATCATAAAAAATATCTATATTTTGAGCAAATTTAAAAATTCAAAACTTTGTATACTTTTGCCTAACAAGCATACAAATCCGAACTTCCTCTAAATCTAACAAAATAATTACAAACTAAGTCATCAAAACAAGTTTTCATCAATATATATTCATAAGAATGCAAAAAAATAACTCAAAATCACAAAAGTACTAATCTTTACCCATTGAAGAATATAACTCATATGTGAACAACTAACTCTTTAGTTTTGAACTCATGTAAATCTTCTAAGAAGAATCGTAAAAATGAGTAAATATCAAAGAAAAAAAATGCATGATTCATACATATCTATGATTATAACTCCTAAATTTACCAAAAAGTTCGCACAAATTTGAAAAAATTCGGAGAAAAATGCTTAAATCAAAACTTTGCAAACTTTTGCCAAATATTTTTTTAATTGCACCGAAAAGCCCCTCAATTTTACACTGCAAAAAACGATAATCCATTGGAAAAGGATTTATCGATTATCTCGATTATCGGCGATAAGTTACCAAAACGACAACTAGTGTAGTGGATTATTTATCGGTGACTATCGGTAAGCTCGATAATCGTCGAACCTTGGTACTATCTATAAGTAACAGCAGATAGTAAATTACAACGAGTAAGATAACAAAATACTAAAATAAATTGAAATAGTGTTAATTTGCAAGTTCATAATATTAGGTCCATCAATATGTCGTTTACGTCTAAATATTGTCGCTTTTAGGCAGCCATTAGTTGTCGTATCTAGCCATCTGGAATTAACGCCTACACTTTTGAAGAGGACAATTGAATAATTGATTAGAGGCAATGTTCTTGGAAATCTAAGGATCAAATTTGTGAATATTTACATATTTATCCTTATATGAAATCACAAATGATATGTACAGCAATGGATAAATAGTCGATTCATTTGCAATTACTTCAACAGCAAAAAAGAGACAAAAATTACCAAAAGAACATGGAAACCGGTGTCTTAAACTCGAATTCGTGAAAAAATATAACATTTTCATTGTATATTTGCCCACAATAATGTAATAAAAAAATGTCCCCTATAATATTTCCAACTAAGCCAAAATCCTCAACCAATTTCGATCCCGGGTTTGGAAGAATATATTCCCAGTTCCGTCACTGGAAGCTATACACAAAATTACAATGCGTATGAAATTATGGGCATTCACACTGCTCTTTCCAACTTTTCTTCGGGTTTTGTTCTTGTCGTTCATCATGACCTCGACGCCAATGACCAGAAATTCAAGAGAAAAGAAGGTAAAGAAGCGAACCACGTTATAAAAGCCAAGGCCGTGGCGGTTTCAAATTGGACACAATGGTTCCGAGAACAGCTTCCGAGATCGTTGTCTATTAGAACGGTTATGCCTGCAGAAGCACACGCTGCAGCAAAGGTAAGAGTGGACGTCATCTGCGACGAGAAACGGAAACAAATTATTATATGATGAACAAATAAATTGCAAAAAAGATAAATACATTTCTTGTATGAGATTCTTACGCCGTCGCCGATGGTGAAGAAGCAGACAAGGCGTGGATTCTGCAAAGACCGTCTCACTAAAAGAGCATAGACGTCAACAATGGCTAATGAGAAGCTCCACAAACAATTTAAGCCAGCAGCGGCTACGAGATAGCTGTTATGCAAACAAAAATACATTTAGAGTTATAAACCAAACACACAATAGCAACGAACATAAAGATCAATAGACATAGAAATTATAAAGGGAAACCCAATCGGGGAAGAACGGGCAGAGGCGAAGAAATTTACTATGATCGAAAAGTGTGACAAATTGAGGAGAGAAAGAGTTTACAAAGATAAATTATGGTTAATTTTATTTAATCTTAAAACAACAATTGTCTAGAAGTCTTAATCTTAAGCGACCATTGGGCCACGGGATCCGATGAGCTATGTCGCACAGCGATGCTACAGACGGATTGGGCCAAGAAAAATGCATTCGGGTCACAAACTCTAGCAATTAGATAATACGTATGTAGTAAGAAACTATGCACTTGTTCACTTGAATCTAAATCCGCAAAGTGGGCGATTTTCAAGCTTAAATACACATAAACTTGGTTATGAGTTCTATGAGGTGCAGGCTTTCTTCAAAATTAACCAGAAATGTTTTAAGTTTATATTCTTTTTGTGGTCTGCACCAAACTCAGTGATGAATATATAGCATACTCTCTACCACTGATAATTAGTATAGGCATTTCAAGAGCAAACTATATTAGATTATATATCTTTTATCATTTTGATAACTTCAGAAATGTGACCATTTATAATAACTTGTTAGAATATCAAGTAACGAAAGTAAAGAAAATGACACGGGATCTTTTTATGGGGAAGCTAAATTTGGAATAAAACTACGGGTAAAGGTCTCAATCCACTATGATCGAAGAAATGCAATTGAGGAAAAATGAATGCGATAGCGATAACAGTTAAACCTAAAATCGTACATTATGGTAAAAAAAAACCCCTAATCTCAAATCAATTGAGCCGAAAGACCGACGAACCAATCCTGCTGCTTTCAGGCTGAAAGTTTCAGCACAAAGCCCCGAAAATTTTCGAAATAATTAAATGTCATATAAAGCAAAGTTTGGGAATGGTCGGGCCTTGAAAATGGATTTGGATCACAAACTCTGACGCAAGAGTCAATCTGTATAAATTCTCCCACTTTGATCATAATTAGTCACATCCTGTGAGTATACTCTAACTGGGCTTATCAAGTTTGGGAAGTTCTTAATTCGTAGAGCTATGTCTAGTCCCCTTCAGCATAGAGACATTTCATACTAGCAATCAGGCAATTTAAAGAACAAATTATTCTTTAGAATTAAGCTCCACAAAAATATCAAATTTTTTCTTTTTTTCTTTCTGTAAGAATAAATTCCAGGCATATCTAAGAATATCTCATTCAAATAAATCCCTTTTATAATACATACATTGTTGTGGAAGCTCAATTTTCATTTAAACACAACTTCTGTAAATTAGATCCCATCCGCTTGTGTTACTGAGAGGGACAAAAAAATGCACAACAAAAATGGATAATAGCCGGAAAAATACCAATACTTACACCAAGACTATAGAATCTGTAGCCCATTACGTGGGATAATAGTGCCATTTCCATTTTTTTCAGTGGCTAAAATACTAACGCTATAGAATTTGTTGCCCGAGACGCTTCCGTCCACGTTCCGTAACCAAACGTTGGTTGCCGGGTATCGCGCAACAGATATAAGAGTGTTGGTTCATTATCCGCCAAAAAAAGGTTTTGTAACATGCAGCTACATATGGTGTAAGAGTTGGTACTTTTGCCTCTATTATTCCATAAAATTATAACCAATTCGTATCATCCCCACACTCGACACTAAAACGCTAAAGATCTATTTTGGGCCATAACTAGGAGAAGAAGAGCCTATATTTGGCTTGTCTGAATCTTTTCCAAATTAAGACATCCTTCAATTCTAGTATTTATGGCATTTCTGGGTCCAATAATCTCTATATTGTCTCTCAGATTAGCAAAATAACATGTCTTGAACTATCAATCCTAGAAATAGCTGTTCGAATTTGAACTTTCTCCCCAAAAGGCGCACTCTATTACCACTAGTTCTATCTCTAATTCACCTAATGGAAGACACTGAAAGCGTTACCAGAAGGCAGTGACGGAGGGAAAATCGCTGGTGGTGGCCATGACGACGAGGGCGGAGGCGGCGAAGAAGAACTGGCCCGCGCGCAAGACGAGGCCGCCCGGAGTCCCCGGCATACCCTGCACGTCCTTCATCCGCACCCTTGGTGCCGCCGCCGCCGCTGCGTTCGCTCCGTCCGTTGTCGGCGCGTCCTCCGCTGGATGGACCGAGGCGTGGCTCACATTCATCTCTCCCAAACAAAATCCTCCGATTCAATTCATCGCTGCCTAAACCCTGTGTTTTAATTTCCCGATCAGACGAATTGACTAATGATCAAGGCGACGTACGAGTGATGAAAGAGTCTTGGTTCAGTACCTCTTGTGGTTCTTCGTTTGATTCTTCTTTTCTCGGGAGCCAAACAGCGCCGAATCGACGAGCTTCGATTGGGGAGGAATCCTCAGCTGCCTTAAGCTGCGATTCGTGGATCCGATTCGGTACGAGGAGCCCTAGCTAGCTTCAGAGACAGCGAGATTTGGGGGAGGAATCTTCGTCTCGATCTCGGTGGGAATTTGATCTGTTTTTCTCGTGCGTGTTTGGTTCCCGAGAAAGTTGAGAGACGGTGAGAAAATGGGGTTAGGAGATGACTTGGTGATGATGATTGAAGAGTTCCGATCGGTACTTTTTCAGAGTTTCACGCGCTCGCTTGGGTATCCGCTCGACCACGCGCCTCGGTGATTGGTTAAGCCGGAAATGACTGGTTTCTACCTCGTTTGTTTGGAAACAGGTTTAAGATATCCCGATTAAGTGTCAACGAACAGGTGAACTAGTGAAGTTTATTTGTGTTTTTCAGTAAAAAAACAAATTTTAATGTCACGATGAATTGTTTGAAAATTCGGCCTCGTTCGTACGGTCCAAGTGTAAAGTGTTGTTTGGATTTTTTAATAACAAAAAATAGGTAATTTTCTTAAAAATTTATTGTATGACAAATTGTGTGATCCGATAGTTATTAATTAGAAGAAGTATAATTACATAATACTGAAATAATAAAAAGAAGTACATTAATTATTAATCGGCAAATTTTTTTCTTTCAGCGATTAAATCGATTGGCAGCTATAACAGTTATATATACTTATACACCTCAAATAATTTTTTATTACTCTTTATATTACATAATGATAATACATATGTAGGCGTGTCATACGTATCTTTGACGTGTTTATATCTACAAAAAATAGGAATAGTACGTGGCTATTATTTTTGCCATAAATACATGTGTCTAGTTTCCTTAGAAGACATTAATGTCATGTATTGATGAATTTTGTAACTTTATAATTTAATAATATGATATGATTTGATTTTGAGGATGTCGAATAGTCAGTCACAACACAAGACGGCGGTCAAAAGTAAACAAACGTCAAGCCGATAATTTAATAAATTGTTTATTGTTCAATATGATCTCAATTATCGAATTTAATATTTGATTCGAGACTTGAGAAATAAATGAGGTTAATTTAACATGAGCTTATATATAATAATAATAAAATAACTAAAGCGTGATTTCATTTGATGTCAAGCTAATTGTAGCATGTATCATGCTAAGATGAACTAATTGTAATCTTGTTTAGATTTTAGAATTAAAATAATTGTAATACAAAATTTATCTAATTCAAAAGTTTGAATTTATTGGGTTTTTTTTTGTAATAGTAAAATTGTTGAGAGTTTTATTAATTCGTAAAATGAAAAACCAGTGAGTATTGTAAAATGGAAATATATATCCATGTGAAATATAAATTACCTATATAATATTATAAACTAATATGATTACGTGGCTGTAGCATTATTGTAAACTATGATTATCAATTTTAAAAGAATATCTAATATTGAGAATTTATATTGTCATTCATTTAAAAGAATATCTAATATTGAGATTTTATATTATCATTCATTTGTAATTTTTTACTCTATGGACAGTTAATATTATTGTAAATGACATCATCAATTCTAATATATATGTTTTTCTGCCTAAAATTTATATATAACTTATGTTTAGTTTATTTAAAACAAACATTTTATATTCTTATGCATATCACCATCGTTGCCATATATATAGCATTTCATTGCGCATAAAATTGTAGATTATTTAATACAAGCCTCGTCTCATTATGAGATTTTCATATCATAATAACTCGGTTGACAAATCAAATGTCACGTATTTGCTCAAAATCTAAACAAAAAAATTAATATAAAAATGTTTTCTCGTTAAAATAAAGTCACATCATAGACTAAAACTGAAACTCTGAAAGTAAATAATGATGTGCCAGCGACAATTAAAATTTGAGAAAAATTATAAAATGAATATCCCAATAAATTAGTATCCGTGAATAATTCTAAAAATATGGTATAAAATATGATTTGTGGTTTTGTTTTACAAAAAAATTGTAACCATAAATTTTTTTATTCTGGATTTTTTCGGAACCAGAAATTATGGTTCTATTATTTATCCGGAGCCTAATGTCCGATTCCGGTTTCATTTCGTACTTTATTTTTTTCTTAATTTTTAAAATCAACCGTTGGATCAAAAATATCAACGGTTCAGATTGAACAAAAGAAAAATCAGAATCCGTTTTTTTTTTTTTTTTTTTCGACCGGAATTTTGATTTTCTGGATTTTGTATTTACAGGATTACCCGTAAAATGCCATGAATGACCAAAAAATTAAAGTGTACGATAAATACTCGATCTATTTATATATTGTTTAACTAAAACTCGCAAATAACTTATTTCTTAAAAAAACAAAATCTAAAAAATTACATATTAACTCTACGAATTGCACAAAACTCCACAAAACTAAAGAAATATGTAATTAAATTAATTTAAATAATTAATATTATAAACACTACTATTTATAATAAAAAACTTGATCGGTATATCTATTGATCTACAATATATTTATAAAAATCAAATAAATAAGTTAGATGCATCGATAATAATTTTAAAATTTTATATACTCGTATTTTTATTAAATGTATATATACATAAATTAGACTTCGATGATTTTCACAACGGCCCGAACACTTATAAGACTAATTTTTCTTATTTAATATTTTTGATCAAATAGTTCACAACGTCTCGAACACTCAAGGGCGAAGCCAGGGGGGGGGGAGCGGGGGCGGCCGCCCCCACTTGGTCCGAGCACGTTATTTTTATTTATTCATATTATTATAAATTTATATATAAATATTAAACATAGCATTTGTAGACTAAATGTCACTACAGTGTAGTTGAATTTTGTTACTCTTAAACTCTCCTCCAAGTTATAGCACTAAGTTCAACTCCTAAACCCACCATATTTTTTAAATTTTTTTAACAACACTTTTTATGATTATAATTTTTTTAATGGTATTTAGTAGGGGTGCAAATAATACCCGGAAACCGGGTAATTATCCGGAACCGGATTGGTATCCGGATTTAATAACCGGAACCGAAACCGGAACCGAATTCCGGTTCCGGGTACCCGGAACCGATTTTGAAACCGGTTCCGGGTACCCGGTACCCGGTTTATTACCCTGTTTTAATTTTGTCTTTTATTTTTATGGTAATTTAATTTTTAGGGTTACTTCTCTGCACTAGGGCTCGACTTCATTTCATCCAGCCCCCCTCCCATCTCGCCGACTTCATCAAAATCCCGCCTCCCTCTGATGCCGGAGACTATGTTTCTTTTTTCTTTTTTTTTTTTTTTTTCGCGGGACTATGTTATACTTGATGCGGACTATTTTTTTTATGCATTTTGGACAGTTTTTTCTTTTATGCTTGATGTGCGGGATTATTTTTTTATGCAGTTTTTTTTTTAAGATGAATGTATGTTTTTAATTTTAAATAATATATATATATATATATATTTATTTATTTAAAAAAACAGGGTACAAGGTAAAACCGGGTACCCGGATCCGGTTCTCAAAACCGGGTACCGGGTATCAAAATACAGATACCCGGAAACAGGGTACCCGGATTTCAGGGTACCGGTTCCGGGTACAAATTTTCAGATACCCGGATTCCGGTTCCGGGTACTGGGTACCTCGAAAAAACAGGGTACCCTACCCGGTTGCACCCCTAGTATTTAGTACTTTACTTAATTATAGGTATACTAAAACGATTACAACTTACAAAACTATATAATAAAAACCACCAATAAGGCGTGCAAAGTTTTAAATATTAGAAAAAAATTATATTAATATTTTGAGAACATAACACGTAGATTTCTAATCATATAGAAATCTTAATGAACTATTTTCATAAAAACCGAAAGTTCAAAAAAAAATAGTTATACTGCAATATATAATAGTAATTTTAATGTCTCGTTTTATTATGAAATTTATAGCCAATTAATTTTCGCCCCCTCTTAATCAGAGTTCTGGCTCCGCCTCTGCGAACACTTATGACACTAATTTTTCTTATTTAATATTTTTGATCAAATAGTTTTCCCGCTTATTTTTTATATAATTCTTCAAGTTAATGGTGTGATCTACAATAAAGTGACCCCTACTAAAGGGTGATAGGTTTTTAGATGGTGGGCACAACCTCTCTTTTAAATTCCTTATTTTTTCAATATAATATAATATTCATAATTTTATAAAAAGTATATATGTATGTTTATATATGTATCCACTATTTTTTTCTAGAGAAATCGCACGTGACGCCAAAAAATTAATACAACACTACTTTCTCACATGTCATATGTCATTTAAAATTATGAACTGGGGGTATTATCGGAAACTGAAAATTACACGGCATGACCATTAATCATCACCTCTGTCGGAATTCGCATGAGTCATGAGTCATGACCATCCCTATTCCATGTGGTACGTGACCGTAATGCCAAACGATGTTTCGGATCGGCTGAGCTAACCGCGTGTCGTTTCGTTTGTTCTTCTGCTAAATGACGTCGTCTTTGACCAGACGATAATTTATTGGTCCTTTAAAATAAGTTGCAATTACGTGGTACAAAATCTTTGACTTTGCTTGCTACGAAAAAATAGTAAGAATTTATGTAAGCCACACCAAAATATGTCTGATTTGATTTTGTATATATCAAATAGTAAGTGGCAGAACAAAAATTCAAAATCTCCGACTTGAAAATCAAGAGACGTTGATTTAATATTTTTAGTGATTTAGGTTGTGTTTGTTTACATTAAGATTAAGACGTCTGAATCTGAATGCAGATATGAATAATAAGATGTGACGTCTCAATCTGAATGAATAAAAAATAAGTGTGTTTGTTTTTTAAGATCTGAATGCAGATCTGAATATATTTTTTTTGTGGAATGAAATTTTACTATACACTTAATAATATATACTGATTATTTTTAATAACAATATAAATATAAACTTAAAATAATTTATTTAATAAAATCAAAATATTATAATTTTTGTAAAAAAAAATCATTGAAAATATTTTATAGTAGTAATAATTTATAATAACATATAAATAAAATAAATTTGAAAACTTGTACATTATAAAAATTCTATCATCTATAAAATTATTTATGATAACTAATTGAATGTAAATTAATTTTTTAATGATTATTTAATATATTATATTAATAAATTTGTAAACATGTAAATAAAAACATAAAAATATATAATATTTTATATATAAATTAATTGATATATTCGATAACTTTTAATTTCAATTTCTTAATAAATTTTTTATTTTTATATAATTTTTTATAAATATTTGAAATTAATTTTTTTAAAAGCGTCAAAACTATATCTTCCCAAATATCATTGGATTCATCTCGTCGTAAGCTTTCTAACGGTATATCATATGAGTCAATCCGATGCTCGATTTAAGAGTTATGAAATTTTAAAATTATAAGAAGGAGAGAAAAAAATAAATTGGAGAGATAAATATGAGGAGATATACGAAGTTGTGAATTGAGATGCCATGACCATCCATGGAGCAGTGCAGGTTGACTTTCAGATGTTTGACCCGCACGTGCATCATCGAACCCTGAGCGCGTCGCACCCGATCAAAACCTCGGGGGAGATCACACATCACATACATCATGATCACCATCATCGGCGAGGAATTGCGGAAGAAATCGTTTGTATTTTAGTTTACGATCCATATATTTATATTTATATGTAATATGTAATATATATATATATTTTCTTATTCATTTTCGTATTATTTTTCGCTGTATGTATTGCAAGATCTCTTGCTCTCTCGATCTTCACGGTCTCTCTCCTTTCTCTCTCTACATTTCGAAATTAGGGTTTCGAGCTCCAAAACCGCATTCTCGAGTGTTCAGTCTTCGCGCTCGGGAGTTTGCCGAGGAGCCATAGATTGACTGCAAGCTTCGGTAGGGTTTGCAGATCTAGCCAGCCACCTCTCTCGCGTGCCGCTCCGCAGAATCGCGCTCGGTCGCCATGTTTTGGAAGCTCACGACTCTCTCCACCTCCTCTCCGGTGAGTGTTCTTATCGATTCTCGCTTGGAATTCGTATCGGTTTTCTCGGTCAGAGCGTTCAATTAAGCTCGTCGTGGAAATTGGAGGATCGTGTGTTTGTGTTTGGGTGTTAGTGGTTTTTGCTTTTTTTCTTTTGGTTTGATACCTTGTCAATCTGTTTGGCGTTGGAGGTAACGAAATTGAGGGGTTTTGGCTTCAGATTACTAAATTCGAGCTGTGTTGTTGCGAGCAGCGAGTACATGTTACATCAAATGCCAATATGTATAGTAGGGCTTGGAAACGCAGGTGTTTATTGATTGATTGATTTGGGAAATGTGAAGAGTAATCAGTGTTGGGACTAATCGTATCATTGTGTTTCTCTTTATCAGTTATGATTCGGGCATGTCTTAGTCAACGGGCTTTTGAATAGTTCTACGTGCTAACTCGAGCTTATAGATGTTGAAATGCGCAGAAATCTGCGTCTGGTTGACTTTTTTAGGCTTCCTTACCGTGTCCGCTTCTTTGTGCAGGTGGAGTCGGTGCTAGACAAGGAGAATTTCACTTTGGAGGAGCTTCTTGATGAAGAGGAAATAATCCAAGAGTGCAAAGCCCTTAACAGTCGCCTCATTGATTTGTAATTCCCGACCGTCCTTCGTAGAGACTAGAGAGTGTTCTTTTATTGCTTTATCTGAAATCAGTACTCATAATCATTTCTTGTTTCAGTTTGAGAGATAGAGCTCAGGTAGAACAACTGCTGAGATATATTGTGGAAGAACCTCCAGAGGATGCTGAGAGCAAAAGGGCCTTCAAGTATGGAATTCGGGTTAAACTAATCTTTGTTTGTTAATATGAATAGACGTTTTTAAGTTTGTATCAATTCATCTGATTATTTTTTGGAAATAAAATTGTTATTAGGTTCCCATTCATTTCCTGTGAGATTTTTACTTGTGAAATTGATGTTATCTTGAAGACTTTGGTGGAGGAAGAGGAGGTGTGTAATTTTATTGCTCATAACCTCAAGACGAATACAGATTTTAAAGTGCAAAGTTTTACTTTACCTCATGTCGATAACATGTCCCCGTTGCGCTGATTTCAGCTCATGGATATACTCTTCTCCTTTTTGGAACCCAATCGCCCTCATAGTGCGTTGCTGGCTGGGTACTTTAGCAAGGTTAGTTACATACTGATTCATAATGTTTGATACATTTAAGCATTATAGATATTGGTGCTTTATGTTGCTTTACTGCATTTCAGGTTGTTGTGTGTCTGATGATACGAAAGACGGTCCCGCTTATGAATTATGTCCAAGTGAGTATACGTACTTTAAAGTTTCAACTAGTGTGTTCTATTTGTTTAGGATACTGGCTGATATCCTTAAACTTACAGGCTCATCAGGAAGTCTTCCGCCAATTAGTTGATTTGATAGGAATTACTTCTATCATGGAGGTAACAGGATTTTTCTTCTTCTCTCAATTTGATTATACCAAAGCTTATTTTTGTTTTTGTTTTTAACATGGGCAATGTCAATTCTACAGGTTTTAGTTCGACTTGTAGGTGCTGATGACCATGTATATCCTAATTTTATGGATGTGATGCAATGGCTGGCTGAAAGTAATTTGCTAGAAATGATTATCGACAAATTGAGCCCTTTGGTAAGTGATGAATGAAATGGATATCTTTTGCAGAGTTGTAGTATAATTGAACCTTACACGACCCACAATTATAATTGTAATTGAAGACAATTATTCTTATTGTTATTGGAAAACTTAATGAATTGAATGAGCTGCAAACAGAAGAGTGAACATAAAGTTGTCTAATTTACTGTTTCTTCTTATCCTACAACCACTTTTTGTTTTACATCAGTGCCCTCCGGAAGTTCACGCTAATGCTGCTGAAACACTATGTGCTATTACTCGAAATGCACCGTCACCTTTGGCCGTTAAACTTTCTAGCCCAAGGTAGGTTTGTTTCATTTATTAACACCTTATCCCACATTTTCTTAGATTTAACTTTAATCTAATTTTTGTTGATTGTTATACTGCATGCAGTTACGTAGCAAGGATTTTTGCTCATGCTTTGGAAGATTCACATTCGAAGTCGGGTCTTGTGCATTCCCTTTCTGTTTGTATATCTTTGTTGGATCCGAAAAGATACATGGGTTCTTCTTCCCTGTTTCACTCTTTTCGTAGCCAACATATGTATGAAACATCAATCCCAGTCAATCCCGAAACTTTGGGCGCAATGCTTCCAAGATTTGGTGAGGTTTTGTATTGATTTATGAATTATATTTATTCTTAAATCTTGATCATATTTTGTCTATACACTGTTAATGGATCCTTTTGGGAATCCTATCTAAGTTTGCAATATTTTTTGTGCGGAGTAGGCAAACTGCAAAGTATTATTCGGTGATTAGGAATAGTTTCCACTTTCCTGTAACGTTATTGGTTTCATTGACTGTTGACTGACGTGCAATAGATGGGAAGTTGGATGAGTTTTCTTCTGTGATATTACTTTTTGTTGTATACAAATTTAAAGTAGAAAACTGGATCACCAATTATTTCCTGGTCTAGCTGTAGACGGATTTTGCTGTCAATTCCATTGGTAGATCTCAAAAACTGGAATTTCTTTTACTTTGTAGGCGACTTGTTAACTCTTTTAGATGTTTCATCTGACGAGAAGGTTTTGCCCACAACATATGGAGAGTTGAAGCCTCCTCTTGGAAAGCATCGGTTGAAGGTTGGTATAATCTGCTTTTATTATAATCATCGTAATATACGAAAAAACAATGATAACATGTCAGACCATTGGAACTGGAGTAATGCACGTGGAAAATGTGATAGGCCCGCTATCATTACCTAACGTTGTGGTAGGGGCAGTCTTGCTTATTTAGCCCTTTTTATGTCTTCTGATTTATGTCATTAAGGATATTTGGGCCATTTCCGCATTTTTGTCATTAGCAATCGTGCGGCGGGCCTATAGGCACATAGCTTAGGATCTCTATAGCTTTTTATGCTTTATTCCCTTAGCATTATGTGGAGACTGTTCGACCTTGCTCTGGAGGGAAAGTTTGGATTATCATTCGTTCTATATAAAGGGAAAAATGGATTCCAATTTCATTACCTTGATGCATTTCCGTTGGCTGAATTGTGTTACTTTCGTTTGTGATTTCGATCCTGGTTCCTATCAAAATATTGGCATCAGTGGCTGCACATAATAACTCTAACTAAACAAATTAAACTCTTCTGATAAATTTGATCCATTGTCTTAAAATTGCTACTTAATTCTTTCAGGTTGTTGAATTCATTGCTGTTCTGTTGAGATCCGCTAATGAAGCTGCGGAACAAGAGTTAGTGAAGTCCGGGATCATCACAAGAGTCATCAATCTTTTCTTTGAGTGAGCTATAAACTGTCCATTTCTGTAATTAATTTTGTGTGAAGTCTTGTTTCAAGAGGCATTTAATTTTATTGATCTGTTATCTGATCCATTCAGGTATCCATACAATAATGCAGTGCACCATCATATAGAGAGTATTATAATGTCATGTTTAGAGAGCAAGAGCGATGACATTGTTTATCACCTTCTCCGAGAGAATGATCTGATCGGAAAGCTTCTCCAAGCTGATAAGAATCCTACTATCTCTGGTGATGGGAGCAAGGTAATTTCTGTTATGGGCTCAATGATTGTGATGATGATTGAATTCCAGATATTGATTATTTTTAAATTTGCTTGATCACACAGCCAACAATTCCCGCTCCTGCGAAACGGGCATCTCAGGCCGGGAACATTGGACACATCACCCGGATTTGTAATAAGCTTGTTCAGTTGAGGAATAGCCAGGGTCGCATCCAAGCCTATTTTCAGGTGTGTGTTTTGCCCTTTCTTACCGTAGAGAATTAGAGCTGGCAAATGGCATGGCCATTGGCGGCACGCTCTGCGGATTGCCATGCCGGAGCAGTCCGCAGAAGCACAACATCAACCCTCGGCTTTCCTTGGAAGTCGTGGATTTCCAAATTTGTGGGATGTCCCCACCTCTCTTGATATTCAAACTTTTTTTTTTATATATAAATAAAACAAAGACTTCACGGAATGACCGCTGGCCAGCTCCACGTAGAGTTACTGTTGATTGACAATGAAATTCTGAATTTTTATTTCATTAACACATTTTACCCCTTGTGTCTTGCATTTTATTTCTTTCCATTACGAGTGCTCTGATATATAACATCCTAATTGTATGCTGTCCATATTTGTAGTTAATATTAAGGGAGAGTTTTTTCGGCTGATAGTAATTGTGGATTATTTGTGCAAAGCTTATTCATAATTTATTATTTTGTTTCAATATCCTTGGGTTGGGTTGTCAAAAGTTGTGGTATTTTCTTAGAATTATATTCTTAGAAACACGAGTCTCTTGTTTAGGAAAACGCTGAATGGGATGAGTGGCAGACAACAACCTTGCAAGAGCGTAACACAGTTGAGAATGTCTACAGATGGGCTTGCGGGTATGTCAAAAATGTTACCATTTGATTCTTCTGTATAGTGCCTTCTTTGTCATTCTTGCATTCTGAATTTATTTTTATCATCCTTGTAGTAACAATCTTGTTATATATGGAGTAACATTTAGGACTAGTTGAGAGTTGTTTAATTATGTTATTCGGCTATATATTGCGTTTAGAGTTTGGTGGTTATTTATGTTTTTAAGGTTTGATTAGAACGGGCCCGGTCCGGTCTGGTCCATTAGGTAGTAACGTTTGGTTTATTTAAGAGACCATATGCTAATGGAAGAGATAGCCAATAATCATTCACAAAGTTTAAATCCTCCCAAAAGAGGAAATATTGAGCTAGGTGAAGATTCTACAACGCTCCCGTTTCAAGAACCGATTTTGGGTCTTGTCAAATTACAATACAGATATAGACAAACTTTTCTCAAAATCGGAAGCTTATCTTTCTGAATAATCTATGTAATAGGCATTTTGTACTTTATTCTTTACTTTCCTTGCCTACGGCTGAAAGATTTAAAATTTGTAGTCGGCATTCTCGGTATTAAATAATTTGTACGTTTTGTTTCTTTCTCCGTGTTTTTTATATAATTTGTTGATGGCCTTTGTGGGGGTGTCGTTGCTATGCAGGCGACCTACTGCACTGCATGATAGAACAAGAGACAGTGATGAGGATGATCTTGCTGACCGTGATTACGATGTAGCAGCTTTGGCGAATAACCTTAGCCAAGCTTTTAGGTATAAAATATACGGGAATGACGATGCGGAAGAGGTATGTATTAATATAACGTATGGTTTATGGAGGATATAAAAGCTTTTAGTCTGTTTTGGGACTTAATAAAATTTATTTACTCTGTAGGACCAAGCTCTTGATCGCGATGATGAGGTAACTTCGTGGTCGACTTTTTCTGTTAACAATTTTGTCGTACCGAGATCGTATTCTGATATATATCATAAAAATACAGGATGTCTACTTTGATGATGAATCCGCTGAGGTTGTCATATCGTCTCTTAGACTTGGTGATGATCAAGGAAGGTGAGTTATTTCAGTTTTACTATCTCAGCTTGTACTTTTTTCTCTGGCTTTAAAATACTACGAAATTGGTCGGTCTCGTTTTCAAGGCGAAGTTTTCTTCAAAACATTCCATACTGACCACTGGATTAAAGAGTTTTTAGTATTTAATAATTAGAACGGTAAAAACTTTTCTCAGTACAATAACTGTAAAATTGTTTCAATGTCTTTACCTCTTTTCACAGAAAAGATTTAATAGTAAGGTCTTACAACCGGTTTAGGGTTGTAAGAATTCTCAGCTCCAATGTTGTGAATAACGTATTTAAGCCTCGAGGCGTTTTCTCGCCTTGCCTCGAGGCGTTCGAGGCGTAAGCCTCAATAAATATTATATAATTATTTAAAATAATATAGATAAGATAGATAAAATAATTTTTTTAAATAAAGCCTAATCCAAACACTTAAGACTTAAAAATTCAAAAACTTAAAGACTCAAACCCTTAAAAACTTAAAGACTCAAAACGCAGAGGAATGAGGTTTCAAAACGCAGAGGAATGAGGAGAGAGGCAAAAGCAGAGGACGATTTTAATATGATATTTATATAGTAGGGATTTGTTTTTAATTTGATATGATAGGTACGTAGCATTAAAATAGGTAACAATATCCTGAATATTAGGTTATTAAATAAAAAAAAGATATGAAATATTAATAATATAAAACTTAATTCGAAGATATGAAAAAGATTTGGAAAAAAAATCACAGAATATAATTTTAAGCCTCGAGGCGACGCCTCGAGGCGTAAAAATAACGACCGATGCGCACGCCGATGCGCACGCCTCACTCTTTCCTTTCAAGGCGTAAGCCTCGTTGCGAAAATACCATGCGCCTCACTGAGGCGCGCCTCATTGTCGTTTTTCACAACAATGCTCAGCTCGAGTCGATGGCGCACTAAAAATTTCATATATACACTTGTGCAGCAGTCTATTCACGAATTCCAACTGGTTCGCGTTCCAAGACGATAGAGTCGAACCTGTGGGAACGTCCCCTTTGGAGATCATGGAAGACGTGAACTTGAACGGAACCTCAAACGGCGGAAACAGCAGCAGCGACGACGAGGTTGTGGTCGGAGAAGACGATGACGACCTCGCCGCAACCAAAGACTCCGTCAACCCGTCCACATCCACCGACGGCGGCAGCGACCCCATGGAGCACCAAACCGAGCCCGCGCCACAGCCCAATGACGCGGGATTCTTCCAGTTTGACACACCGGAAAATGAGGATGACCCGCTCGGCGACACCCGGCCTCTTCCTGAGTGGGTGGGATGGGGCGACTCCCTTGACTTGCAAGTGGGCGGCTCTAGTGTCAACCCGTTCGTGGATTCCGACGCTTGCAGCCCCAGTGAGGAGGCAGTGGCGCTCCCGAACGGCTCTCCGGCGGCCGAGGGATCGCCAACAACGGCGGTGCCCTCTTTGTTCGAGGAGGACGTGGAGTTCGTGGGGGTGGAGCCGGAAGGCACAGAAAAGGCAATGGAGCAGGCGTTGAAGGAGGGAATCGTAGGGGAGGCAGGCCCGCTGAAGAGGAAGGTGCAGGAGAAGGAGAATTCATCGGAGGAGGACGGCGCCGGGGTGAAGGAGTTCAACGACGCCAATTATTGGCGCGTCGATCAGGAAGTTGCCGTGCTCGAGTAATCGGACGGAGCGGAGGAGATGGCGTGTACAGTAATGGTAGGTTGTGCCTATTTCGGTCTTTATGTATTGATATGAATATTAATAACTGTTGTTAATTATTTTTAAGGTTTCATTTTTATTTCTTTGGTACTTATTTGGGAATATTATCCCCTTTTGATCTTTTTAATTTTGGGCGTAGTCTCTGTTGACACCTAATGTTGGAATTGAATTCATCATTTTTGAATCTGGACGCAAAAGTATAATATTAGTTTTGAGTCTCATTTTAGTCAAATAGTTATTTTATTTTATTTTTATTTTTATTCTAAGCTGTATTATTCTCAGCTGTTTACAAGTTATGGTTTTGAGTTCTTGTATATAAAAACTGATGTGGTATAGTGAAAAAATAATCGCGATGGGTTGATTTTAAGCGAGAAATGACAAAACGAGCCAGACTCACCGTTTCGCCATGAGGTATTTATCTTGTCAAATTTCATTGTTCATGCCTCAAGGGCGATTTTTATCTATTATTTTATGATTTATTGTTGGCCTTCAAATGATACTTGTGAAAAATTTATGTTATTTGACAGTTTTGTTGTGGTCATATGTCTGGCAATATCCTGGATTATACTGACGGTTACATCTGCGATCTCCCTATCCGTAAAGCGGAATTGGTCCGTTTCGGTTGAGATATTTCAGGAATTCATTGCCTTTTATTGCTGGTCAAATATTGGAGCTGAATGAGCATTTAAAATTCAAATTTTATAGGAAATACTTAGTCTAGGAAAAACTAAGTAAAAAGCCTAAAAAAGAGGAATAGTTGGTTATCTTGTTGAGGACTTTTTAGGCTCTATTTTAAACTGATCTAAAACTCTAAAAATGTTCATCCTTTCAGCCATAAAGCGAGAGAAAAACGTTGTGAGCTACAAAGAGCTTCTAAGCCATTTTCTCATATTTTTTGTGGATCCATCGTTGGCGTTTTCTTCCTTAGAAAAAGCCTGAAGAAGTCTGAAGCGCTTCAGTTATCGTCAACTGTGCTGTGCGTGTACGCACTCATCGACACTCGCCGGAAGTCGCCTTACCCGTTTGCCGAGCCGCCGAGTCGTTGTCGTAATCAACAGGTTACAAGTCTGGTTACATCGCTGGTCGCACTGGTTAGAGTGTATTTTCCAGTTTGTTATTCGGTGAACAAATCGATTGTGTAACGTCCATCTTGTAATTATCCATGTTGATTAATCTGGGTGAGGGCCCCGCAGAGTAGATAGATATCAAACTGCGTTAACAAAACATCGCGTGTGTCTATTTATTTTCGCATATGTTTATTTGTCGTTATTTTCCGCATAACCGAAGAACTTGACGTTTCAACTTGTATTATTATAAATACGATAGCAGAAATCAAGATTGATATGTAAATTGGAGCATCGGTATTTTGTCGGAATTACTATTTTTTAACTTTGGATAAACGCAAGTAAAAAAATAGCGTTTTAGTAATATGCCATTCACTTTATCCAAATTTGTCTCATCATAAATTAAATATCTTTTGAATGTTTAAAGTTTTCTTTCTCATTACTAGATTTTAAGAAACATGACTAAATAACCTTTACTAACCCGCTACTTGACAATTTAACCACTAGATTTCAAAATCGGTAAATGGCCATATGAGTTTTTTTTTGGGATACATACCTATAATCTTTAGAAACATGTAGTGAAATCGGACAAATTTCTGTCAAAATTATCTAGAATTGGGGGAAATATCGTTAGAAACTTTGGGATTTTGGCCAAGTTTTTGTTCAAATTATCCAAAATCCAGACAAGCAAACCGGATATTAAAAAAGATTCAAAATTCAGGATTTTTTTCTTCTTCTTCTCAAATTCGGACAATTTTGTCAATATTGTCTTAATTTAGGACTTTTTTTTGTGTGTCAAATACCCGATTTTCGTGTATAAGTTTGTCCAAATTTCAGACAACCTGCCGCGATTTTAGGAAATTTTTGCAATATAAATTCACTTTGCCTGATTAGATGTAAAAATGCACTTTAAAAATAAAAATCCAAAAAAATACTCTAAAAAATCTTGACCATTGCCTGTCCAGAGCACGAGTAAATTGCAGCAATTACACGTTATCTAACTGATCTACATATTTGACCGATTAGCAAATATTCTTAAAAATAAAAAATAAAAAAAATCAGTTAAATTTCGAACCATTACTATGAGACGACATGCTACCAAATTTCACAATCTCTTCTTATCAACATTTATATAGCAAAAATTATATTATACTAATGATAAGTACTGTAAATTTTTGACGTGTAAACATAGATTTATAACTATCGACTTCATAAAGAATAACACCATAATCATTGATTTAATTCTGAAATCTGAAAATCACGCATATCAAAAGCATACAAAATAGAGATATTCACGGCACAAGTATCAATTCCCTTCAAAAATAGCAATAGATTCCAATTTTCTTTTTAGCTGGACAAAGTACCAATATTCTTATATTATATATAAGACACGTATCAACAAATCCAATAAAAAGAACTTATCTTATATAATATCAAAACATTGATACTTTGTCCAATTATTTTTTCCTTCAAATTATTGAAAGAAAATTGATATAAGTGCCGCGAATAACCCTATAAAATACAACCAAGTCTCCAAAGAAACAAAACCACAAAGTTCAACATTTCTCCAAATAATCTAGGATAAAAGTACCAAAAGCTTGAGAATCACATTACTCTCAGGTCATTGGATCATCAAGGAGGCCATTTCCACTAAGGGTGTCCCTCTAAGGAGTCTTGTGTCCTGACAATATTAAGACCCAACAAATTCTCCAATTTAAGTCATAATTATTACTTTAAAATCTATATATATATATATATATATATATATATATAAAAGGAGAATTTTGAGTTGATGATGTGGCAAAACACAAAACCAAAGATTTTAACATCCTATTTTTTTTCTTTCAAAATTTAGAATTTATATATATATATATATATAAATTTTACATGCATTGAGTTAGTGGTATGTATTAATTAGTGCGTAAATGTGATCCGGGTGTTACTTGCATGACTGACTTTTCATTTCATCACCAGATAATCGTTTAAAATCATGCATTAAGTTAATGCATTTGATGCCATTTAGTCTTATATTATATACAACACTAATTGGCAGCATTCACTCGATAATCGTTTTAGATTCATACTAATGACAGTTAGAATTATAATAGTTTTGTGAGAAAAAAAATAGAATTTCAATAGGTGCTAATAAGTTTAGTGTATAAATATATATATATATATATATATCACATTTATTGCTTTTGAGAGTTTTAAATTTCAAATTAATCTCTCTCTCCCAAAATTTGGCGATGCTTTACCCTCTTTACAGTTCCCGGTGATGCATCCTCTCTTCCGGCAAGGTGAACAACGCGGAGAACCACTATTCCACTGGCGCGAACGAGACTTACCTCAGGATCTTGACGAGACGCAAGACGAAAATGATTCCGTTTCAATATTCGTTGATAATATTTTTATTTGTTCATCACTGATGATTTAAATTATGTAGGCTATTCTTCCCGGTTTAAAATTTTGGCGCAATACAAAAAAGGTATTAAGAATTCAATTTTAAAGTAATTTTTGTTGCACTATGCATGTATTATTTCTTGATGTCAATTGCTCGAGTGTTATGCACATTTTAAATATTCAATGTCTTAACATAATTTTTGAGGAGTAAACACGAGTAATTTGATTTTAGTATATTATACTGTGATTATCTAAGCAGGTGTATTTATTACTATGTTGGCAGTAGAGCAGGAATAGCAAAGATAAAAAGATGTCTAGCGCGTACATATTACTCGAGATATACACGAGCTAGCCACGATTCGAGCACGATTTCTTTTGAGTGTTTGTTCGACACCCGAAACAAAAGAATGTGATATGCCCTCTGTTTCTAAAGGATAATCATGGCAAATATAACATGGTATGTATCTTTATGATGTATTTATAATTCAGTTTTTTCTTCTATTTCATTTCAAGCTTGGTTTGATTATTTAATGTCTCATGTTTTCATGTATGTCTATGAATTTATGAACTTTTTATTATGCCGGCATAAATGTTTTATAAAGTTTTACTTGAGACTACGGGGTATGTTATCCAATAATTCGTAGCTCTATAAAGAGCATACAATTCTACTAAATCGTTGTACAAGTGAATTTGTGTTGTGTTATAGACAAATGAAGAACCCTTTTATAATATACAAGTTATTTTTTTAATGGGTAATATACAAGTTATCTGAAGGTACAATATCACTCTTAAAACATATTATTAATTCAAAATATTTTATTGAAATAGCTCGCTCTCCAATTTCGTACGCCTCTTTAATTCGAGGATCTACAATTTATGTAGCCAATTTATTGTATAAGAATCCTCACACACGCACGCGTATGTATGTATATATATATATATATATAAATAAAAGTAGCCAATTTATTTTATAAGAATCATCAGTTGCTTAATAAAGATTTGATTACAACACACATATTTAATCAAGAGATGTTAATATTTTCATAATAATTGATATTTTTTTGCAACCGAGCGAAGCGAGGTTTAATTCCCTAGTTAACTAGTAATTGACACAAATTTCCCAATTAACTCTGCTCGTTGGTGCACTTCGTCCACGAGGGTATTTCTATCAATTTTCTCTAATCTTGTGAGGATTTCATCTTAATGATTCGGATATAAATGGATTTGTTGATCGTTTCACAGTAATCTCATTATCTAATATATTTATCCGGTTTGGCAATTAATTGATAAACATATTCACATTCGAAAGTAAGTCAATGTAATAATTTTTCGCTATTTTTTAACGGATGGAGGTTATTATAGGGGCATTGTTGCAATAGACCAAAGTACAGACCGCAAAATGAATCATCATGTAAAGTTTAAGGACATTACTGCAATTACTTTGAAATTAAGATGATAAAGGTCATTTAACAGTTCTATTGAGAAAATAAAAATTTGAGAACAAACCTCTCACTCCTCTGACCTTCAGCTACTGTCCGGTAAGTGTCAAGATTTTGACTCCGGAAAACCGGATTCTTGGTCGTAAAACTCAGAACCGGGCCCGGGCTCACCTCGAGAGTGTTCGGAAGAGCTGTAACCGTCAGTCTTTTAGCCGATTTCACTAAATTACTGCAAGATTAACAAGGTGAAAAAGAACATATAATAATACTAATGAAGCTAAATTTATAAATATTCACATGAAGCTTTTTAGGAAATCTGGATTGAAATCCGTGGATTGAAGAAGCTATACCTGAGCGGTTCAGTTCTGGTCTGTTTCAACGCTCCAGAACCGTTGTTGTAATGATCACGGCTCGTTATAGTCGATTTTTCTGTGCTTGGCTCGTCGAAAAGGAACGTGTACATCTTGCACGGAGCTCCAGCTCGGGCAGACTCCGGCTGTTGAATGATCGTTCCCGAACCAAGGGATTTCTCCATCTCCGTACTCATATCGATAGCATTGTTGTTAGAGTCCGGCGAGCCTCGCTTCTCCACAACTATGCTCTCACCTCGGAGTGAAAAAAAACTAGTCTTCTTTTCAGACTTCTCGGAACTCGGAGGATGATCTCCGGTCCCGAGCCCATCAGAGACGGTGGATTTGTCCGTCAGCTGCACAACATTGGTTGTATGCCTGGCTCCCTGTATGCTTGCAGGGGTGTCGTTGGGGAAAACGCGCTGGTGGATGGAAAACAGCGGACATAATTGGGTTAGCTGTGATAGCCGCCGCTTCTTTCGTGGCGTTGGTGAAAAAGGCGGAAACGGGAAGCTGGGGAAAGTAGCTCCGTCCTCGACGGGCTCGATCATCCACGGGCTAACACACTGCGGATTCCGGAGCCTATTGGATTCACTGTCCCATTTCACCTGCATAATAATTGCACTGTAAATTACGCTAATCTAACATAATACAATGAGCGCTTAAGAATACAATACGGTAATACTTGATGCATAAATACCTAATTTATTTTTTAGTGGTCATAGTAATCAAAGGCCACAAACAATGTCGAGTTCAATTTTATCCATGTCCTGTTTGAGCCAGCTACACAAGGGAGCCTGTATGTGTCTATGATTCAATCCCAAAAACATTATTATTAATATTTTTATTAAATTAGGGATGTAATTCTGTCTTTAACTTAACGGACGTTAACTCGACATGGGCCGGAATTGAATTGAAGCAATGCCGTTAAAAAAGCGATTGAGAATATGCTGACACATTTGGTACAAGGCTGGATACTTATGCTGCAAAGATAATAAAGAATAAGGCCAAAATGTTCAAATGAAATACTGTAATTATTGCAGGCAAAACTATTGTACCTTGAGCATCCTCCACGGCGAGTTGGGCCAGCGAACCGGGTCGATGGCCTGCACCGATAACACGGTTCCTGAGCACGATTTCACCCCAGAAGCGACCTCGTTTTCCACGTCCATCTTTACCTTCATCCCAGGCCAGCATTGTCCTTCAATCGCCACCCTCGCCGCCTTCAAAGTGGACGCCTTCACACAGAACTCCGTAGCCCCGTTGCGCGGGTAAAACCGCACCTCAAACGCAGCTCCGCTCGCCGCAGCCTCAACCGCCTTCGCAAACTCTTCCACCCGAGCACTAGTGCTCCTCCTCGGAGCCCTCCGGATCCCGACGCCAATATCCCCCTTCGAGTTGCGGTGGAAGAGGACGGAGTCCCCGGCGACGAGGCCCTTCCGGTTGACGAACGTGCTCCAGCCCGAGGTGAGCAGATGCCGCCGTGGCGTGCCCCGGTAGATGTGCCGGAAATTCCAGACCTTGCCATGGACATCGTACGCTACGAGGCCCTGCACTGGCGGGTCTGCCGCGTAGTTCAGCGCGGGGAAGATTGTGTCCGCGCAGTGCCGCGGAACCGAGAATCCGCCGCCGTTGTTGGCGTCAGATTGCGTCATCACCTTCGCGTACGAGGCCGTTTCCTCCGAGGACGCTTCCTCGCCGTCTTCAACCTCAGCCTCCTCGCCGGAGCCAGGAATGAGAGGCACCGGCTGATTCATCGACTCTATCAAGACCTCGTCGGATCCCCGAGGGAGAGGCAGCAGCAGAATCCTCTCGTAGAATTCGTCGGTGTCAACGTCTACTTCGAGCTCCGCGGCGAGGACGCTGCAGTGGACAAGTGGCGGGAGCCCGAGCTCGACGGCTTTGCCGGCGGAACAATTGGCGTTTTCGGCGTGGCCCTGCGGGGAGTAATAGACGTCAGAATTGGGCTCCGACAGTCTCACCGTCCTTCCGGCGCACGCCCGCCATAGATCCTCCTTGCTCGGACTCATCTTCTTGATTCCTAGGGTTTCTCTCCCTCACTGAATGCTCGCTCGATCAGAGAAGATGGACTGAAAATAGAGCAAGGAAGAACGTGTAATATAAAATTTTAAATATTTAAAAAAGAACCGGTAAAAGAAAGTACAAAGTACAACAAACAATCAATCAAGATTCAATTTATGTGTAATTGATTCTTTTGCACACGTGCTTTAAATGAGGAGACAGAATCAAAGTCAAGGACAATTGTTTTGTAGTTTGATAAATTAATTATTGTTTTTACTCACGTGCTTATAAATATTTCAAAATTTAATTATGTTTGGATTATCTCTGTTTATTTATTTAATTTTTTTAACACAAAGACCATTTCTGCAATAAACATAACTTTTGTCAAATTTGGTTTGAACGAATTTCGCCATTATATATTCGAAATAATTATTTTGTTTTCAACAAAATATTTGCAGGATAAGAACCTAAAATGTCATAAATGCCCAAAGTCTTTTTTATGCGGAATTAGAATCCAAACGGGTTAGATTTTGCTATGTGGAGAGATCAGCTGAGTCGAGCCATCGCCATATAAGTACCTAATGTTCCTAAAGTTACGCTTTTATTATATTCGTCCCTATGCCTTTAAAGCTAGTTAGTTAGGGACAATTATTTTTCATTGTAATTGTTTTATTTATTTTTGTTCTAAAAACACAACTTTAAAGGTTTTGGGCACTTATGCAGTGAAAAAGACATTGGTACTTATGCTTTAGAAAAATTACATTGGGTATTTATGCCATAAAAAAGATTGAATTTTAAAAATCACAGTTTTATTAATATTAAGTACCACGTCGGAAGAAAAAAAAAAAGAAGAAGAAGGGGGATTTATCTATAGATTTTGATAAACTTTACACTTATGATGCAAATACTCTTACTTGTTCTCTCTCTCTAATCTCTATATACATATAATAGCAATTTATTATATGCATGAAAAGACAGATTTGGATGAGGCAATAAATAAAGACGTGTAAGCAATTGATTGCCAATAATGACATGTTTCGTAGAATCAGAAGTATAAATAGTGCGAGATTTTACATTCTTTCTTGCAAAGGGGTTGAAACCTAGGGGTGACAATTTTGTCACCGTTTCCTGGTTTCGTCCCGGTTCCGGTACCGGTTCCGGACCGGTTTAAGAAAAAAAATAGGGAAATTGTGTTTAAAACCGGGAACCGGTACTTCCCGGTTCTCGATTTTCGGAACCGTGAACCGGAACCGGGAACCAGAATTGTTTTTCCCGATTTTTGGTACCGGTTCCGGTTTATGTATTTTTATGTCATTTTGGTTTAATATGTCATTTTGTTTTCTTTAGAATTATATGTCGTTTTTTACCATTAAAAAAATTAGGGTTTATGCCTCCTTCCTTATTCCTCTCTCTCGCTTGCGACTCTTTATCCCCACCTTCTCTCTGCTTTTGGCTTTTCCTTGTCCAGGTTTGATTTCCTTCTGTGAAATATCTTTTATGGTTTATTGAATAAATTTTAAATATCGATATCGATGTCGTTTCGCACTCTCCATTTTACGGATATATCGCTTGCCGATGGGCATGCCGATGGATAAATCCGAAGAAATGGATATATCGCTTGCCGATAATATCGCATAAATTTAACGGATATATCGCTTGCCGATCAAAATATCGACAGATATCTCAGAAAATATTTTTGATTATTTAGGCAGGATTTGTAAATAGTTTCTATTTCAAAAAAATTATTTCAAAGGCCAATCATTTGGGCTCATAAATCTCTAATAACGCTTTAAATAATATTTAGAGGGTTTAATAATATATATTTATTTGAAGAGAGGAAAATAATATATATATAATAAATTTAAAATTAGAAGGTTAAAATGTTAAAAAAATAATAAAAAATAGACGAGTGGTTTAATATTTAATAAATATAAGATATAAAAGTGAATAGAAAAAAATATAAAAATAAGTATTTATGCCTCAATTAAAATTATTAATCATTCCAAATTCCAAAAACCTGCGCATGTCCCAGCTTTTAGGTACTAGAGTAGTGAGTAGACTCACTTTATTTAATATTAATATTAATATTTATATTAGATTATTAATGGTCTCAAAAAACGTGCACTTCTTCTTCTTCCTTTTTTCTTTCTTCTTTGTACGAGCTTTCTTTGCAGGTTCAACAATGGTCACAAGCAGTTGAAGCTTCCGAACTTAGGGATTTTTGCGAAATTCAACGCGAATTTCGTCCTTTTTGGCCTGCGACGAAAAACGACATCAACGTGGAAGGTCGAACGATATATCGCGATATATCCGAAAACGACAACGATTTTTTCCGAATATCGTATCGCATGTCTTCATTTAGAGGTATGTCGTCGATATATCGTCGGCTTTCCCCGATATTTAAAACCATGGTTTATTATTCTATGTTAATTGCACCCCTTCGAAAGGCTTGATTTCCTCGCTTTCTTCTTTGATTTCGGTTTCTTTTCCTTCTCTCAAGTTTTTCTTTTTTTCTTCTTCGAATGATTCCAGCCCTCTTATGTGATTTTGGCGCTGCTTTCCTCCCGACTCCAGAGAAGTCGAACGCTTTACTCCCGGTTTTAGTCACAAATTATATCACGAATTCTTTAACGATTCTCTCACGAATTTTTCCCGGTCCCGGTTCCGGTTAAAAAAAAAGGGAAATATACAATTGGAACCGGGAACCGGTACCAAGAAAAAAAATCCCAAATTTTCGAGATAGGTACCAAAAAATAAAAATATACCGGTTCCCGGTTCCGCTTTCACCCCTGTTGAAAACTACAAGAATTATCACATGTGATGTGGCTAATCAGCATTTAATTAGAAAAATAATTCAATAAATACAACTACGTACGGCATTTAAATACATATTTTATATCAATTGTGTCTAATTTCTATATATTTTCAAGAGAAATCATAGCTAATAGTCACATTACTAAGTTTAGATTGCATTTTATCAAACGTACGGTTTTAATTTTAAAAATAGCCAATCAGGATGATGTGGCATTGAAAACTAATTTTTCCATACCAAAATTACCCCTCAGTTATTTAAAATTCATTTTTTTATTTTTTAAATAAATTAAAATTTTAATTTGTTATTAATTATGCATGATTTTAGGGATTTCTCTCTCCAATTGATTCATTCTTCGTCGTCTGCCGTTTCTTCTTCTTCTTCTTCTTCTTCTTCTTCTTCTTCTTCTTCTTCTTCGATCTAAATCTTATAGCCGACACTCAGATCCTGACAGGAGTCGTGCCGATCGCATCGCCGTGATGCGCCATTGATGGTAAAGGAAAATTCTCCCTCCGACGCCAACGCAGATCCGGCTTCGATGATTGATGTCGCCCTCCGTACTCATTCTTCGGTTGCCCACACCTCCAGCCCCACTGCGTTCGCTCATCGATCGTGGGGACTGCAAATCGTGAATTGCTCGATGGTGATTTTTTTCTCTGGTTTCGTGTTAATTTTTGTTTATTCGTGTTTATTCAACTTTTTTGTTTTGTTTTTTTACTATCTTTTTGACATGTTTATGTCTATTAATTCGTGTAATTAATTGTTAATTCATGTAGAAATGTATTTTTCTACGATAATGGAGATGTATTTTTCACATTTATTTTTGTATTTTTTTGTTTATTTGTATTTATTCGTGTAAATATATGCTAATTCGAATTGTTAATTTGGTTAATGTTTTTTAATTCAAATTGTTTTAAATTATTAATATGGTTAATTTGAATTATTGTTACTTAAGAAATTTGAATTTCTATTTCAAAAAGTGAAAAATGTTTTTTATATTTAAATTTGAAATTTATTTTTAAATTTGGAATTCAAATATTTGTTTCCTAATATATTATTTTATTAATTATTAAAAAAATTAAAATAAATTCGTATTAATTATTAATTATTAAAATAAATTTTAAACATTTTTGTTAATTCGAATTTTAATATTAATTATTAATAATAATAAGGGTAGATAAGTCATTTTATATCCGTTAATGTGGTTTATTGGCTATGGCACAAAATTAACCAAACAATGGCTATTTTAACAATTTCAAAAATTGATATGGCTAATTATCTTAAGCTCCCTATTTTCAATTTATTTATTAGCGGCAATTGTACTTTAAAAAAAAAAATACAAAGCAATATCTTTGTCCAATTTCATCTGTTTCAAGTTAACATTTGTTTAGTTAAAGGCAAATTTACTTCTATAATATAATAGAAGTTTTGGGTAGTTGAGGATTTCAAAGTTTAATCATAGAAGTATACAAGATTAATCCAAAAGTATAGTAATTTTTTGCACAAAAAAGTGAATTTAGTGGGTATTTATGCAATTTTTTGAGTTTAAATGACATTTGTATACATGCTTACGAGTTCAAGGGAATTTGTGTAATTGTTTAAGTTCGGGATCACGAGTTCAGAGGGCATTTGCGTAGATTACTCAATTTATAAAATAAATAAAGACCCAAAAACTGAGGTAAAAAATCAAATAATAATAGTAGGATTGGAACACAAAAAATTGTGGAGACATTACAATAACAAGTGAAGAAGAAAAAGATTCTGGACAACTTAAAAGGGAGTCCAACAGGAGGAGGTGGCCGGGTTCCAGACGGCGGGGAGGAGGAACTTGTGCGCCTTGATCCCGTGCGCATTGAACGCCCCGCTCGTCTGTCGGTCCACCTCGATCTTCCCCGTGTACCCCGGGAACGCCCCGCTTCCGAACATTCCCCAGCATGCTGTCCCGGCTGAAACCAGGCCTGCGTCCCGTCCACCAAACCCCGTGAAGCCCTGCCCGATCGGGTTGGCCACTGCATCCGCAAGCCCCGCCGCCAATGACATGACCATCGCGTCGGCCCCAAGGTTGCCGCTCGGCGGCTGCAGTACCGCACTCTGAGGTCCACCGTCAGCACGATGGAACGGCCAAGCGCACGCCCCAGGGCATTCTGTCTCGGGGTTCCCTACAACCACGTATCCCTGCCGCCCGAACGTCCCGTGCTGCGCACACCGCCCTGTGCACATCTCCTGCACCGTCACCTGCCGGTCCGACACGATCACTGCCAGGGTGTTGTGCCTCCCCTGCACTGCCCGGTCCACCAGCATGCGTATGAAGTCCGTGGTCAGGACCTTCCCGACCGAGTAGGACGTGTCCGTCACCACGCTTCCCACGCGCACCCTGATCTTCCGGGCGCCCCGCATACGCCGCCCGTATGCGTGCTTCTGGTAGCTCTCCACCATGCTCCACCACGACGCCACGGTAGGCTTCTCGCCGCGGTAGGCGCTGTTGAGGGACTTGAGGAAGCTGCGGATGGTGTTCTTCTGCACGCGCCCTACGCGGCCGTAGAAGAGCAGCGAGATGTCGAGGCTGCCGGAGACGACGGGCCCGCCATGGTACTCCAACGCTGGCGCCGGGAAGCTGTGCGCCGACACCTGGGAGACGGCGAAGAGAAGCGCGAGCGCCAGAGCCGGGAGAAGAGAGGCCATTGCTTTCGGTGTCGCAACAAGCCTTCTTCTTCTTCTTCTTCTTCTTCTTCTTCTTCTTCTTCTTCTTCTTCTTCTTCTTCTTTCCTTCTTCTTGTGCGTATTTATACAATCTCCTTGGCTAGAGAAGACCTAAGCCTCACGATTTTTTACTTATTTTTAGGACCATATATATGTATATATATATATATATATATATATATATATATATATGCATGGCTGTGGTTTTTACGTATAATAGACCTGAAAAGATAAAAAAAAAAAAACGTTAGAGTTGAATCCGACAACAAATTTTCACATGTTGATCAGCATTAAATTAGGAAAAAATAAGTCAATAAAAGCTTGATATTTTATTCATTTACAAGTAATTTATTGGTGGATATATGATCAATAAACATGAAACTATGTTTTTGACGTTGAGAATAGGAAGCCATTAAGCTTTTTTCTCGCTTCATTTATTATAGGCTCGTCGGGGATGAAACATAATATAACACGATTTCATTATATTACATATTTAATTTGACTTGGAATATTTATTAGTCATATCACTAAGTCAAAATTTCTATATTATAAAATTAATTGATTTTATAATGTACATCATTCACCAAGAACAAGACGTAGTAGATGCACTGGCCGAGGTACTGCATCACATACGCACGTGCTACACCTTAATTGTCAAAGAAAAAAAAAACAGCTTAATATATCTTTGTTATTAGTTTGTGAGAGAAACAAAAAGTAAAAATGAATGATAGTATCACAAATTTTATAAATATAAAAAAGGGTTAATTGCGGCAAAAAGACACAACATTTGGTCAAATGTTCAGCTGGGAGTTGACCGAGAAAATCAGTCCATGTGGCTGTTAGCCTTTGCCACGTGGCATGCCACATGGCACTTGGCTGTCACGTGGCATGCCACCTAATTATCATTTTTAAATAATATAAAAAATATTATTTTTTAAATTTTTTAAATTTTTTAAAAAATTAAATTATTTTTCAATAATAACCAATAATTAATATTTAAATTTAAATTTTCATTATTGGTTATTATTATTAAATATAATTATTCATTTTAGAAAAATGGGTCAAACGAAATAAATAAAGAAAAAAAATCACCGTTCACGGTTCATTCAAGCTCCGCCTCTGATCCGGTTCACGGTTAGAACGAAATATAATATAATATGTTTAACAATAATAACCAATAATAATCATATGATTATTTAATGACAAATTTAAAAAAAGAATAATATATAAAAAAAGATTAAAAAATATTATTATAAAATGCAAACACAAAAAAATATCATGCAAACAAATTAAGATAATTTTTTGTTAAATATAAATATGACTACTATTTCTTTCTCTCTTTTTTTTTTTTTGAATAAGTGGTGTGTATTTAATTATGTCTTGACTTTTTTAAACAATATGTACGTGTTTATTGGTTATTATTATTAAACATATTAAACAATTTTATTCGACGCGTGATTTGGATCGAAAACGGAGTTCAAGTGAACCGTGAAAGGTGATTTTTATTTCGTTCTATCCACTTTATTAAAAATAAATAATTAAAATCAATAATGAATTTAACCAATAAGTAGATGTGTCTTTTGGAAACTTGGGGCATTTGCTTTCTCAAATATTAAAAAATTTAACCAAAATTTTCATATCATAATATTATATTCATATATATATATTATTTTTACACATAATTATGTTCGATTCTCTTCGAAAAAAAAAAATCGTATTGAAAGAACAAAACTCGGTTTGACATGATTTTCAATTGAAGGACAATTCTAGACAATACTTCTTGGTTCATGTTAGAAATCTTTACTTATTTAAGATGATTCGAGAATATTCTATGCTTTGACTGTTATTTTTGTTCGTCTTATTTTATCACAATAATATATATATATATTTAAATGTTTATTACAGATGTCAATTGTTGTAGTTTTAGGATGAGATGATGAGGCAACTCCTAGCTAATTGTGACATGTTCCGGCACTATAGAATCAAAACTATAAAAGTAAGACGACATGTTACAAATTCGCGTTTAATTAAATATTCGCAAATGCAAACTAAGGTTTATACTTTATACAATTTCCGTAAGAATTTTAAAAAACGTACAGATAAGTAAATAAAAAATCAACGAGTGTATTAAAAAATTATAAAAATCGGTACCGATTGTTAAACTGCAAATCGATGAAATTTTTGTAGAAAAAATTAATCAAAGTTCTTATCTCAAGACACAATTTTAGAAGGGGTCTTGAAAGATTATAAAAGAGTTTTGTGTGATATATTAAAAAGTTATGATTTTTTTTTAGCTGAAGATCGAGAATTAAAGATTAATAAGCATATTGGTAGAGCTTCTATTGAATTGAGAATCTATATTTATTTATATGGAGTATTTTCACTTCGCTATGGATGACATTAATGATTTATTTTTAATTGGATTAGTATAGATATTTCACTAATTTAATGTAACATTGATTTCTGGTCACATAATGGAGCTGATAATATGTAATTTTTTAATGTAATTATAAATCCTATTTATGGGCTATAACTATTTTGTGGCAATATCCTAATTAGGCAGAAAAACGTGATCGTAGATTTGTACTTAAAAATAAAAGATAGAATTCTTAAACAATCACTAAATGCTACGTCAAAAAACTAGGAAATACAAAATCTTGAAGCAATCAGAAACTAGTCGTTACATACTCTAAAATATAAAAAGCGAACAGAAACCTAAAGTTCGGGTACTCGCAACATTATCTAAACGGATCGGATTGTCAACGAGGCCGTTTCCGCTACCAATCCTGACAAAGACAGAGCCCAAAAAAATTATTAAATTCAATATCATATTGTAATCGTGCAAGAAAACCTTACCTTCAAACAGTGTCGTTCTCGGTGTTCGACGGAGCTGAAATCACCAGCTTCCGAGCCGAATTCGCAAAATCACTGCAAGAACAACGATTAAAGAGAGCATGTAAAGTGTAATGAAGCTAAGATATACATAGATTACTGAAGAGCATATACCTGAACGGTAAGTCTTCGGTTAGATTAAACGCCAAACCATCATCGTTTTGGTATATAGCATCGCGCAACAAATCAAATCTTTTTACGTTAAACACATCGAAAAGGATATTGTACAGATCCTCGTATGATCGTAAAAGCGTGAGGTTGATATTCAAACCGAGACACTTGGATTCCATGATCACCGAGCACGGTAAAGCCGCAGCTTCAGCAGTGATTTCCGGGCCGTTTTCAACTGAGTTCTCCCTCTCCGCACCCGCATCAACGACATCGCTAGAATAGTTAGACGGGCTTGCTTGTTGCTGCGGATAAGGTATTTTCTTACCAAAGAGTAGGAAATAGTCCTTTTTTTCGGGCTTATCGGTGATTGGGCTGCAATCTTCAGCATCGACCCCAGTGATTGTGGAATTGTTCATCGGCTGCGGAATAATGGGAATGTATTCTAACGGGATCTCCGGTATAGAGATACCGCTGGGAAAATGCCTGGCTCCCTGTATGCTTGTAGCAGGAGTGTTGTTGGTAAAAATGCGCAACGAGCCGTTGTGGGGCTCGGCGATGGAAAGTGGCCCAGGAAATTGGGGGAACTCTGGTAGCTGCAGCCTCTTTCTTGGCAGTGAAAACGGCAAATTGGCTAAGTCGGAATACATCGATGTCCCCTCGACGGCCTCGATCATCCACGGGCTAACATGTTGCAGATTTTGATGTGTATCTTTACCATCATCCCATCTCACCTGCAATCCAACCAGAGTTTAAATGAAGATAATTCGATGTCGTAAATGACGTTTTTGAGCATCGGGTTAAGAAAGAAACAGAGAACATTAGCTTAATTATGTCCAACTGTAAAGGCCAAACAAAAAGCACAATAAAAGCAATCATGCTTAGGAAATCCGTTGCAATATTGTTAATCGAAACTATACAATCTATTTCGTATCATCATAAGCGTATTGGCGAAATTTTTGTTTAAGCCTACCAGTAACGGTGCCGATTGCCAAAAAATCCCGGGGCAATCGGCGATCGTTCAAACCTACCGTGAAACATAAATCTTAACCATAATGCCACAATGAAACAATATTTAATGACTGAATAACTCCTTGCTCATTGAATAAAACTGAATGGCTGACACTCAACAAACAGAACAACACAAGATACAACAAGTAACAGTGACTACCTGAAGGATCCTCCACGGCGAGGTGGGCCAGTGGACCGAGTCGAAGGCCCGCACCACCTCCACGGTTCCCGAGCACGACTTCACGCGAGAAGCGACCTCGTCCTCCACGCAAATCTTCACCTTCGAATTTACGCTAAACCCCTTCCCTCCCGCCTCTTTCACAGCCGACGTCTTCACGCAAAACTCGGAGGCCCCCTCGCGCGGGTAGTACAACACTTCAAACTCGTCTCCTTTCACCGCAGCCTTCACCGCCTTCGTGAACTCCTCAGCCCTGCTCCGCCTATCCCTCCTCTGCCCCCTCCGAATCCCGACGCCGATTTCCCCGTCCGATTTTTTAACAAACAGAATCATGTCCCTGGCGACGAGGCTCTTCTTGTTGACGAAGGTGCTCCACCCGGAGGTGAGCAAATGTCGTCGCGGCGTGCCCCGGTAAATGTGTCGGAACTCCCACTTCTTCCCGTGGGCGTCGCGCGCGCACAACAACTGCACCGGCGGCTCCGCATTGTAGTCCAGCGCCGGGAAGATCGCATCTGCACAGTTCCGCGGCACGGAGAAGCCGCCGCCATTGTTGGCGTCCGATTGCGTCAGCACCTTCCCGTGCGATGGAACATCCCCAGCCGCCGACGACGATCCCTCGCCGCCGTCTTCAAGGAGCCTATTCTCCTCGCAAGCGCGGAGTGGCACGAGCCTAATCCTCTCGAACACCTCGTCGGTATCCTTGTCCACCTCGAGCTTCACGGCGGCGACACGGCACGGGAGGAGCGGAGGAAGCCCTAGCGAGGCGGCGAGTTCGTCGGAGCAAACGGCGTTCTCGGCGTGGCCCTGCGGGAAGTAGCAGACATGGGAGTTGAGCTTCAAAACGCTGACCGTCCGACCCACGCACGCCCGCCATAGCTCTTTGTCCAAGCTCGTCGTAGCCATTGTAGGTTTTTTCTCCATCGCCTGACAATCAGAGAGCAAAAACTAACGATCGAATTGTGTGTCTTTCTTTTTAAATAATAATAATAATAAATAAATAAAAACGTAACAAATTCCCTAGAAAGCTGAAACATTCTCCTACCTTCGATCATAACGTGTAAACTTTTGTACCCTCCGATCATCCAATGCATGTATAATATTCTACCATTTTTATTTTTTTTAATTTTTTTTTACGAACAACAACACAGAATTCGACGAAAAACTGTGTTAAACTGCGCAGCAGAGAATAAAAATAAAAAAGGAAAAAGAATTGCAATCGTATTCGAAACTTTGACCTGGTAAACATAAACGAGAGAGAGCTTGTACGTGGAATCAGAAGAGTATTTGCATGTCGCGTTTGAAAATTATTGCATGCGTTTTGAGAATTTTCTAAAGTTAAGTACTAACAGACAAAGCAAAGCGTAAACCCAGAAGCTTAAAACACACCGAAAGTGATGTTGTCGAAAAGGAAGAAGAAAAAGGACCTCGCGAAGGTGAAGGAGAAGCCAGCGGAATCGCAGACCAGAGAATGAATAACTGAGAAGAGACAAAATATGTGCGTTTTTCTCCTTATTAGCATTAAATTATAATACTAAGAAAACAAAATCTAATCGCAAAATCAGTTGGTTTGTTAAAAGTTAAAACCCTGTTGCTCTCAGGTGTCATGGGTTTTGATCCAACGAACGAATTGGATTAAATAATAAAGGAATATTTGCTTTTTAAATCCTTAATTTTAATTTTTGACAAAAATATTCCCTCAAATTTAAAAAACGGTTCAAATATATCTTTGATGTATGATTAGATAATTTTATCCTTCATCTTCTTATTTTTCTAATACTAAGAAAATAAAATCTAATCGCAAAATCAGTTGTTTTGTTAAAAGTTAAAACCCTGTTACTCTCACGTGTCATCGGTTTTGACCAATTCGTTGGAATTGGATTAAATAATAAAGGAATATTTGCTTTTTAAATCCTTAATTTTAATTTTTGACAAAAATATTCCCTCAAGTTTCAAAAACGGTTAAAATATATCTTTGATGTATGATTTGATAATTTTATCCTTCATCTTCTTATTTTTCTAATACTAAGAAAACAAAATCTAATCGCAAAATCAGTTGATTTGTTAAAAGTTAAAACCCTGTTGCTCTCAGGTGTCATGGATTTTGACCAATTCGTTGGAATTGGATTAAATAATAAAGGAATATTTGCTTTTTAAATCCTTAATATTAATTTTTCACAAAAATATTCCCTCAAGTTTAAAATACGGTTAAAATTTCTCTTTGATGTATGATTTGATAATTTTATCCTTCATCTTCTAATTTTTCTAATACTAAGAAAACAAAATATAATCGCAAAATCAGTTGGTTTGTTAAATGTTAAAACCCTGTTGGTCTCAGTGTCATGGATTTTGACCAATTCGTTGGAATTGGATTAAATAATAAAAGAATATATGCTTTTTAAATCCTTAATTTTAATTTTTGACAAAAATATACCCTCAAGTTTAAAAAACGGTTAGAATTTCTCTTTGATGTATGATTTGATAATTTTCTCCTTCATCTTCTTATTTTTCAAATACTAAGAAAACAAAATCTAATCGCAAAATCAATTGGTTTGTTAAATGTTAAAACCATGCTGATCTCAGGTGTCATGGGTTTTGACCAATTCGTTGGAATTGGATTAAATAATAAAGGAATATTTGCTTTTTAAATCCTTAATTTTAATTTTTGACAAAAATATTCCCTCAAGTTTAAAAAACGGTTAAAATTTCTCTTTGATGTATGATTTGATAATTTTATCCTTCATCTTCTTATTTTTCTAATACTAAGAAAACAAAATATAATCGCAAAATCAGTTAGTTTGTTAAAAGTTAAAACCTTGTTGCTCTCAGGTGTCATGGATTTTGACCAATTCGTTGGAATTGGATTAAATAATAAAGGAATATTTGCATTTTAAATCCTTAATTTTAATTTTTGTCAAAAATATTCCCTCAAGTTTCAAAAACGATTAAAATTTCTCTTTGATGTATGATTTGATAATTTTATCCTTCACCTTCTTATTTTTCTAATACTAAGAAAACAAAATCTAATCGCAAAATCAATTGGTTTGTTAAAAGTTAAAACCATGCTGCTCTCAGGTGTCATGAGTTTTGACCAATTCGTTGGAATTGGATTAAATAATAAATGAATATTTGCTTTTTAAATCCTTAATTTTAATATTTGACAAAAATATTCCCTCAAGTTTCAAAAACGGTTAAAATATATCTTTCATGTATGATTTGATAATTTTATCTTTCATCTTTTTATTTTTCTAATACTAAAAAAACAAAATCTAATTGCAAAATCAGTTGGTTTGTTAAAAGTTAAAACCATGTTGCTCTCAGGTGTCATGGGTTTTGACCAATTCGTTGGAATTGGTTTAAATAATAAAGGAATATTTTTTTTAAAATCCTTAATTTTAATTTTTGATAAAAACATTCCCTCAAGTTTCAAAAATGGTTAAAATATATCTTTGATGTATGATTTATTATATTTATCCTTCATCTTATTTTTCTAATACTAAGAAAACGTTGGTTTGTTAAAAGTTAAAGCCCTGTTGCTCTCAGGTGTCATGGGTTTTGACCAATTCGTTGGAATTGGATTAAATGATAGAGGAATATTTGTTTTTTAAATCCTTAATTTTAATTTTTGACAAAAATATTCCCTTAAGTTTCAAAAACGGTTAAAATTTCTCTTTGATGTATGATTTGATAATTTTATCCTTCATCTTCTTATTTTTCAAATACTAAGAAAACAAAACCTAATCGCAAAATCAATTGGTTTGTTAAATGTTAAAACCATGCTGCTCTCAGGTGTCATGGGTTTTGACCAATTCGTTGGAATTGGATTAAATAATAAAGGAATATTTGCTTTTTAAATCCTTAATTTTAATTTTTGACAAAAATATTCCCTCAAGTTTCAAAAACGGTTAAAATTTCTCTTTGATGTATGATTTGATAATTTTATCCTTCATCTTCTTATTTTTCTAATACTAAGAAAACAAAATATAATTGCAAAATCAGTTGGTTTGTTAAAAGTTAAAACCTTGTTGCTCTCAGGTGTCATGGATTTTGACCAATTCGTTGGAATTGGATTAAATAATAAAGGAATATTTGCTTTTTAAATCCTTAATTTTAATTTTTGTCAAAAATATTCCCTCAAGTTTCAAAAACGGTTAAAATTTCTCTTTGATGTATGATTTGATAATTTTATCCTTCACCTTCTTATTTTTCTAATACTAAGAAAACAAAATCTAATCGCAAAATCAATTGGTTTGTTAAAAGTTAAAACCATGCTGCTCTCAGGTGTCATGGGTTTTGACCAATTCGTTGGAATTGGATTAAATAATAAAGGAATATTTGCTTTTTAAATCCTTAATTTTAATTTTTGACAAAAATATTCCCTCAAGTTTCAAAAACGGTTAAAATATATCTTTCATGTATGATTTGATAATTTTATCTTTCATCTTTTTATTTTTCTAATACTAAAAAAACAAAATCTAATCGCAAAATCAGTTGGTTTGTTAAAAGTTAAAACCCTGTTGCTCTCAGGTGTCATGGGTTTTGACCAATTCGTTGGAATTGGATTAAATAATAAAGGAATATTTTTTTATTAATCCTTAATTTTAATTTTTGATAAAAACATTCCCTCAAGTTTAAAAAATGGTTAAAATATATCTTTGATGTATGATTTATTATTTTTATCCTTCATCTTCTTATTTTTCTAATACTAAGAAAACAAAATCTAATCGCGAAATCAGTTGGTTTGTTAAAAGTTAAAGCCCTGTTGCTCTCAGGTGTCATGGGTTTTGACCAATTCGTTGGAATTGGATTAAATGATAGAGGAATATTTGTTTTTTAAATCCTTAATTTTAATTTTTGACACAAATATTCCCTCAAGTTTCAAAAACGTTAAAATGTATCTTTAATGTATGATTTGATAATTTTATCCTTCATCTTCTTATTTTTCTAATACTAAGAAAACAAAATCTAATCGCAAAATCAGTTTGTTTGTTAAAAGTTAAAACCCTATTGCTCTCAGGTGTCATGGATTTTGACCAATTCGTTGGAATTGGATTAAATAATAAAGGAATATTTGCTTTTTAAATCCTTAATTTTAATTTTTGACAAAAGTATCCTCTCAAGTTTCAAAAATGGTTAAAATATATCTTCGATGTATGATTTGATAATTTTATCATTCATCTTCTTATTTTTCTAATACTAAGAAAACAAAATCTAATCGCAAAATCAGGTTGTTTGTTAAAAGTTAAAACCTTGTTGCTCGCAGGTGTCATGGGTTGTGACCAATTCGTTGGTATTGGATTAATTAATAAAGGAATATTTTCTTTTTAAATCCTTAATTTTAATTTTTGACAAATATATTCCCTCAAGTTTCAAAAACGGTTAAAATATATCTTTGATGTATGATTTGATAATTTTATCCTTCATCTTCTTATTTTTCTAATTATTTATTTAAACAATTCAAAAAATAAAACTGTATATTTTGGTGAAAAATGAAGTAGATGAAATATAAAAATTTCATAAATTGTTAATAAGGAGTAATTTTGAATTTTTAAAAATTACATGTATTAGAGGGGGTTTATAAAAAGGAAAAAAAAAAGACTTTGAGGGTATATTTTATATGTTTTTGAAACTTGAAGGTATATTTTTGCCAAAAATAAAAATTAAGGGTGTAAAAAAGTAAATTTTTTCAATAATAAATATAAACCATAACCGAGACAAAAAGCTGAAAATTAAAGGTGACGTCCGAGTTTCATGTTTTAAAACTAAATTTCCGATCAAATCATACATGAAAGATATATTTTAACCGTTTTTGAAACTTGAGGGAATATTTTTGTCAAAAATTAAAATTAAGGATTTAAAAAGAAAATATTCCTTTATTAATTAATCCAATACCAACGAATTGGTCACAACCCATGACACCTGCGAGCAACAAGGTTTTAACTTTTAACAAACAACCTGATTTTGCGATTAGATTTTGTTTTCTTAGTATTAGAAAAATAAGAAGATGAATGATAAAATTATCAAATCATACATCGAAGATATATTTTAACCGTTTTTGAAACTTGAGGGATTATATTTGTCAAAAATTAAAATTAAGGATTTAAAAAGAAAATATTCCTTTATTAATTAATCCAATACCAACGAATTGGTATGGAATATATCATGTTTTAAAACTAAATTTCCGAGTTTTTTTTACAGACTTTCTATGACCAATACAGGAACAAAACCGAAAGCCGTGTACAAAATTTCAGCCTTATTATCTACTCCTTTATTTTCTCACAAATGGTCTTTATATGGGATTCAATTCAATATTAGTCATTCAGTAGCATTACTTAAATGTATAAGTAACAGAAACTCTGAACAAAATTTAATCGAGTAAATAAACAATATTTCTAATAAAGCATTAATTTTGAAACTCATATATTTTATTTTAAAAAAAATTAGCTCTAATTTATTTCTGTGAAATTTTTTAAATACCTAGCAGACCATAAGCACTTGAATAGTTGAATATATATATATATATATATATATATATATATATTGAATTCAAATTAAGAAGAGGATAAAACACCAATTGTGGCTTTGAAATAGCATATTGTTTTTTTTTAATTGGCTATGTCGTAACTTGATGGAATTTGTGACCAAATTCTTATTATTGTATATATATTTTTTCCTGATCTTTTAATTTGATTTTGGGGCGTTTTTATGAGGTGGCAAATCAGTGTATTTTGCGTAAGAGTTTGCTTGTCTCTAAAGAAATCGCTCACATTTCAATATATGTCCTAGACAATAACTCATTAAACAATAATGAGATTGATTAGTTTTAAGGTAATGACATTTAAGTCTATAATTATGTGAAATGATTATATTTTTTTTACGTAATTCAACAAAACAAATAGAAGAAAAAGAGAAAGAAAGTAATATTGTATTTGCTTTCAAAGACCCAAGTAACATTTAATTTCTCTCCAATTGCATGATAAATATTTTACAGGTCAAAATATTTTAACAAATCTTAAATATTAATTTTTTGATAAATATTGTCTAAATTTATAAAAATATAAATGATATAAAATAAAAAATTCACAAAAAGTAAAATTTTATATTCAGATCTTAAAAACAAACAGACTTAATTATGTCTCATTCAGACTCAGACTTCATATCTTAATAAACAGATGTGCATTCAGATTCAGACGTCTAGACTTTAATGCAAACAAACACACCCTTAATAGTATTTGTATCCGTCCTATATGCAAGACGAAAGAATTTTGTCGTTTTGTGCATTAGGAGTAAGATGCGGTCATATAATAAAGACATGCAATTCAAATGCAACGTAAAGTATGTAGCATGAGAGAAATATAAATCATTTGAGACTTGAAATTGAAATTGACAAAAAAAAAGAGAGTTAACATGCTGTTGATCAGCAGTCAATTAGGAAGAAGAACAAGTCAATAAATGCTTAATAGTTTATACATTTATAAGTCATTTATTGTTCGATATGTTAAACAATAATGGTTATTTCAAGCAAATAAGCTTTATTTTCACTTCATTAGTTTATTGTGTATGTACGTAACATGATTTTGAGTAAATAACTAACATACATTAAGTTAGACTTGGAATATTCAAAACTTCACTAACTTCAAATTATCAGGTAATTTAGCTTTATAATATTATATCCTAGGTTACATACGTGTTAGAATTAAATCATTAATAGCCCATTAGGCCCATTAAGTGTTTAAATAAGACAAAAAAAAAATGTGTGAAGAAACTATGAGTGTGGAAAAGAATAGCGTTTGGAAGTGTTTTTTTCTTTTCGTTTTGTGTTTGTATTTTTATTTTGTCAAATTATTTTTTAATTATATTTTAAAAAAGTGATTGGTTAAAATTTTGTTGCACTGTTTTCTGAAAATAAAAATTGTCTTTGGTTTAATTTTTTTGAATATTGATCTTTATAAAGATAAATGAAAATATGTTTAGTTTATTATTTTTAATAAAGTGTTAAACAAAATTAAACCAAATTTTATTTTATTGTGGTAAAAGTTCTAAGAAACCAAAAAAATGTCCTACTATAAGTTCTAAATTTTATTTTTATCATTTCAAAAGTTCCAAAACAGTTCAATTATAAGCTCTAAATTTCTCACTACAAAATTATTTTTTAGTTTTTGAAATTTTTATCACGACAAAATAATTTAATATTTATCGCGTACTATGAGACACTTTGTGGTACTTTTGCCATAAATATTCCTTTTTCTTGTAATTAAACTACGTATGTAAATAATTAATTTGAGGGTAGAAAAATAAAACACAAAATGAAAACACTTGTTTTTATTTTTCTATGTAAAGTAGTGATAAAAGAAAAAATGTTTTTGAAACAATTACATTTTTATCACCTTTTTTGGTAAAATATTTTGGCAAAACACAAAACCTGTTTTGAATATGGCTTCCATACAGCTTCTGTTTTTGTATTTTAAATTTTATAATTACATTGAAATAAAATTTTGCAGTTCATATAATCCATATTTCTTAATACATTTTTGAGCGAATGTTAATAAATATATTTAATGAGACAATTCATTAACGTTTGAAATGTCATATCCACAATATTAAAATTATTTTCATATATCTCTAAATACTCACGCACCGCCACCCTCGTCGGTTTCGCCGGCTCGCGACCGGGAGCGTAGATGTAGGGACTCTAGTGGCCGAACGTTTCTATAAATATTTGTTTTTGCCTATGTTCGTTCTTCACAAATGTCTTGTGCAGTGCGAACATAGGCTTGCCGAATCCTATAATATTATTGCTCATTATACCTCCAAACGTCATTGGAGGTGCTAGAAATACTATATATATGAGGGGGGGAAATACTTATTTATGCGTGATTCAAGCCGTAATATTTTTTATATTCCAACAATTTCTAACATTACGATCACATTAATTCACAAAAGGACAAATGCATCTTATGGGACCATTCGCGTTTTCCCCCCTTAGACTTCAAAATATTTAAATTTTATACTTTATTTTCTTTAATAATGCTAAGGTTCAAGGTTTAAATTTAGAGGTTTGTGACTCTTCAAAACTCGAAGTGTAAAGTGAAAAGATGAAATGTCACGATGGTAAAGAAAATTGTTTTGCTAAATATTTTCACGTCAATTTTCTTGAACAATCGTGCATATTAGTGTTATATACTAAGCTCTTCAAGTACTTTACACGACAACTTAAAGTGACTTCTCATTTTGTTGCGATTCAACAGAAAATTATTGGGTCAGAGAGTGAAAACCCTTAATACAACCAATAATTACTACTCTTCGTCTAACAATGTATGATCTCTATTGCCTCTTATTTATGTCGTTTATAAGCTTTGTAAATTTGCTATGATGTCGTTTTCTAGGAGATGCTATCATTCTTTGAGATTCTTAAAATGGTAGAAAAGGTCAAATAGTCACGAGACATTCACGTGTTGAATACCAAATTTAATTGAAATTACTAATAAGTCTTGTATAGTTTGTTGATGATTTTACGTTGTTGGATAATATCTATTTGGCTTACGACATTCGCGCTTAAGTCTTTCATGGCTACGACCTCGATATTTTATTGATCTTCTCTCTAATTACTCGAAATTATAAAACAGTACGAAAGTGTATTAGTAGAAGAGAGTAATGCTCTAATTACAAGAAGTTTGATAAGCTTTGAGTCTTTTGAAGAAAAACGAAGCTTTATATAAGTGTTGAGGAAAGCCTTCATATCCCATGTTTTTCGGGAGCTCGATGTGAAGGAACGACCGAAAATAATTGATCGGCTCCCATGCAATAACGGACCTTGGTTCCCCTCCTATATTTAAAAATTGGTTAAAATTGTCCCTTATAACATTTAAAGATTGAGATAATTGGTATTGTTCATACAAAAAAATTATGCATTTTTCTCATTTCCAAATTATCAAAACCTTGTTGGTCCTTAGATATTAATCCCGGTTTCATAACTGGCTGCGGCTAAACCGAAGTGGATGGTCCTTGGCAAAACTCCCACAATATTTTTGTGATATTAGTTTCCCTTGATCATAATCATATGGATATGAAAAGGCAGCTCGATATTTCTCATGTTTATGCGACGAGTGTGCAAACCCGCAGATGAACAGGCCTTGACGTTACGGGAGAGTCTGAGAAGCGCTCGAGCCAGGCCTCACTTTGGCGGGACATAACTCTTGAATAGAGGTGTTAGAACTTAGAGCTATACTTATATAACATACCAAATCGTATGTCTTGACAATACCTACATCAAGATGGGCTTTGTTATCGTTTTCTACATCGTTTAGAGTTTAGACGAGTTCCAATCACTAGTTTCATGTCGTTATTGTTTCTTCTGTTTTCGTGTTGTTTTATTCATGATTTTTGGATCGAACTATTTAAACATCATTTTGTGTCTTAAGGACTAGAGCGTATGAAATACCCAATTGCGTTCTCCCAAATTCTTGCTAAAGAGGATTGTGATTTTGATGTATTAAGTATTTGTGTTATAGAATCAAAATATTAAAGAATAATTTGATGATTGTCTTTCGTAAGCAAATGATCAACAGTGAAAATTGAAGCGAAATACGAGCTTCCGCTTCATCATTATGTTTATTAAGCTGTTGAAGTTTGTTTCCTGGTTCCTCTATCAAACGTTGTGTTTGTGCACATGTCGTTTTTGCACGAGCCTTGTGAAATAATTTTGACCTTTTCAAGATAATGTTCCTGCAAGATTAGTTGTCGTATACACAAGTATAATGTCGTTTCATTAAAAAAAAATTTATTTTTGTCTTTCATGCTTTAAATAAGCTTATTCATTAACGCTTTCATTCAAACCCTACCCTTTTCAGTGCTTCCATTGAATGCATGCAAAAAATGGCACATCGTTTAAATGCCCATAAATTATGGTGCATAAGAAAGAGAGACCACTTATTAATCACTCAACACACTTCAATTTGTGTGAGATTACAGTTGTATTAATTTTCATAGAAAATTGACTACTTCATTCATTCGATATGCTTTAAATACTTGACAAACTTGGTGAATAAATAAAATTAAATGAAGATAAAACACAAGAAACTTAATCCCAACGAAGGAGATCTCGAATCCCATTGCATAAGTTTGTGAACTGAAAACATGGAGGAAATAATGAATGTGTTGGAAAAATGTTCATTTAAACATTTTAATCTACACTTACTTCAAAATCTTTGACCATTTGACTCATTTCTCACTTACTTCCATGGATAAGCCAAAGATTCATTTAAGATTTGTCTAAGTGGGATCTTATAAAATCTCTTTAAATTTTAATTTAATTGCATTACAGTTCACGCTTGCTAATATCCACGCTTCATTATAAAAATAATAAGAATAACAAATTCAGTGATTAATTAATGACATAGTACAAATTGAGTTTAAATCTCTTGGTATTCATGGAAGTGTTTATTTAAAGAGATATGACGAGAATTTGGAGACGATATTTCAATTTGTTAAGAGAGTAATTGATTCATAAAGTTGTAAGAGATTTTCTGATAATATTTTATGAACAAATTAATAATATAAGTATCTAACTAATGCAAAATTAAGAAGAAAGTGTTGGAACTTATCAAGTAAGGAGGAAGATTTCTCCAAGGGATTAGTATGTGTAAATCAAGTGGGTTTATGATGGCAAAAAATTGTTATATTAGATGCAATTTACGATATTCTAGTATGTTCAGGTTCTTATATGAACAAGAGATATCATAGTTTGGCTCCAACGACGGAACTACGGCAAAGGCAAAAGGGGCCGTGGCCCCTCCAAGAATTTCCGAGCTAGTTCAAGTCGATTTCGCGGCGGCTCCATCGTGTTCCCAACCTAGCCCAGTGGCCCCCCATCTTTTTTTGAGTTATTTATACATGATTTATTTATGGGTCTAGCTGGTTCATAAAAAACACGAAGAAGAAAATGAGGTAGAAGATGAGTTTTAATTTTTTATTCTATTTAAGTGGTGTGGGGTTTGAGGTAAAACAGTATGACTTGATAAGTCTTAGATAAGACTTTGGCTGACAAGATGCTTTTACAGTTTACTTTCCAAACACACTAATACACTATTATAATATTTTAATATTGTAATTATGTTGAGAATTAAAACATTCATTAATTTTACATATATATAATAATGCAATTATTTAACATGCAGCAACACCACCAATTGGTTTATTTATAAAGTGTTTTTAATTTACAAAAATAAACGTTATATATATATATTTATATTGAACAGCAACAAAAAAAACTAATAAGAAAAATATTATATATTAATATATGTATTGAAAGAAAAAAATAAGAAAAAAATTAAAAATAACTGTATATATAATTATATATAAGTATTGAAAAAATAATAATAAGAAATTTTTTTTGGCTCCCCCAATTAAGAATTCCTAGTTCCGTCACTGTTTGGCTCGTTCGAGTGTAAAAGGTAGAGAAACTATGTTTACATAAATTTTTTAATAATTATCTTCCTAAAATTATAAAATATTTGTCTAGATTAAATAAAATGCAAATTGATTTATGTCAGGCATATGTATTTAAAATATTACTTTGTATGTATCGTTATGAGTTTTTTTAATGGTTGAATAGTTTTGATATTCGTGATATAATATAATTTTTTAAAATTTGTAAATATCAAATACATTCAAGTTACTTCAATTTTCCTCGCTATAAGAGAGATCTATAAAAGAAATGTAGATGACTTAGATTTTTTTTTTATCCATAATAATTCCAAACACCAAAAATGCACTATAAATTATAATATATAACAAGGTTTAAAAGGTAAATGCTGATATAATATTCATAATTCGATTTTGTAGGTATGATGATCAGTTATTATAATTTATAAGTTTCTTAAAAAGTTTTGTTAATTTTAAATTCTATCAAATTTAATGAGTATACTAATAATTTAATAATTGACGGGATGAACAATTTTAAAAGTCCAATTATATATCAAATAGGTGTTAGAAAGTGATATAAAAAAAGAAGGAATAGGTGGTAGGAAATAGGAAAGTCTCTTTATATCATATAATCTTAAATTATATTGAATCAAATTATTAAGATCTTTCTTTTTCATAAAAAAGAAAAAAAAAAGTTCAAGTAGGAAGAATTTGACAATGTTCTTTTAGTTAGTTTGTTTTTTTTTTTTTTTTTTAAAGCGACAATCTAAATTCATATTTACACCGTTTGTATTAATGTTACACAAGTATATAAATAATTTGTATTTAACAATTTATTTGTAATGAAATAGTCAAAGTCATGAGTCTAAAACAGAAGCACAACAAAATGCCCGGCCACCCAAACGGCGGCACATGTGCAAGATTGCACGTGCGTGTTGTTTCTTTCATTATTCAATCAACTATTATTTTAATTAATCAAATTACTTACATCTCGTCACACATTGAAGATTGGACCCACTTGTTGTTTGTTATGTTTTATTTTATTTTATTATTTTAATAGATTTAAAATTAAATTTAAAAGTACTGGAAAATTATAATTAATAATATTTCACATTTTGACCTTAATTATTTAACTACAACACTTTAGAGTTTAGACTTCATTTTAGATACTATTACATACTAGTTACTACATAGCCATTAGATATTTGGAGTTTGGATATTTTATAATTATTATAATTATAATTTTTTTTTATGTGCCATATTATATATGACACTATATGAATACCAACTTAGATATTGTAACCATTGAACAAAGTAAAACAACAAAATAACTTATGCCTAAGTTTATGAAACCGGAACTAGTAACTCAAATAGGTCACTTGTTACTAGTTAAGTAGTTAGTTATTGAATTTTTCACACACAAAAAAAAAAATGAAAATAGTTTTTAACTTGTAAGGACCCATTAAAAAAAATCACCCTAGTTCATACCAATAACAATCAGGGTTAATGATGGCAAAAATACTTAAAGTTTGATCAAAGAAATCCTCGTATACTCAAAGTTTAAAAGTGGTGGTAAAAATACCCAAAGTCGCATTTGGGGAGTTGACCACTCCATTCTCATAACACAGTTAACTTACCCATTAACTCTGACTACGCGGACAAACGTGGGTTGCTGACATAACAATTTTGCCACGTGGACGAGCCCACATCAACCTCGTTTACGTCAAAACAACGAATTAACCCCTAATTAATACTATTTGATACAACTAATTGAACCCCTAATGATTACACTTAACAAAAAAGATTTGTCCACGTGGCCAGAGTTAACGGGTAAGTTAACGGTGTTACGAGAATGAAGTGGTCAACTCTCCAAATGCGACTTTGTGTATTTTTGCCACCACTTTTAAGCTTTAGGTATACGAGGGGTTCTTTGATCAAACTTTAGGTACATTAACCCTAACAATAATAATAATAACAATAATAAAAAAATTCACACGGGTCTAGTAAAAAGCCATTTTATATCACAAAGATCTAAAAAAAATGTAGATATTTATAATCCCCAACAAATTATGAACAAGTAGAAGAGAAGGGACCAAAAGGAAGGGACCAGATCCAGGTTGGGTGTGAAAGTGCCGGAACAGTGACGTCATTGCTTCATCGTGTTTTTGGAATCTCAGATCCCAATGCGCTCTCTCTCTCTCTCTGTACAACTCATTAGTTATAATATTTAATTTTTATATAGATTATATTATAGCAAGGTTTAAAATGTAGCTTGCCGATGTCGATTCGCATTTTCCGTTTTACGGATATATCGCTTGCCGATGGGTATGTCGATGAACAAATCGTCAAAAAAAGGCATGCCGCATATACCGCATGCCGATGGGGTTTTCGACGGATATTTTGTAAAAAATATTTGAGTATTTAATCAAGAAATTTATATAGGTTCAAAACTACATATTTAATAAATACAAGACATAATTGTATACAACAAAACACATTTATAACTTAAATATGTAGGTGAAATGTATAATATTAAGTCACTTTATTAGTTCAAGTGTATAATATTAAGTCAAATTATTATGTGAAGTGAATATGTATGTTAAGTGTGTAATATTAAGTGAATATGCATGTTAATTGTATATGTATGTTAACAAATTTAATATTAGTTGAAGTGTATAATATTAAATGAATATGTATATTAAGTGTATATGTATGTTAGGTGAAGTTAATATGTATGTTAAGTGTATAATATTATTTGAAGTGTATAATATTAAGTTAAATTATTAGGTGAAGTGAATGTGTATGTTAAGTGTGAATATGTGATATTATTTTTTGTCGAAAATTTAATTGGTATTTTTGCTAAAATCTACCAAAAAATATGATTTTTTGCAAAATTCCAACCATTTTTCGCAATTTTTACTCACAAAAACAAAAAACGATATTCCACCCACGTGCCCCTGCGAATTTCGCGAAAAATGGTAAAAAACCAGTGAAACGAAAGGGTTTTCCTTTTGCATATCCTCGAAAAACAAAAATCGGTCGACATTTCCATGAAAAATCGCAAAATTTAACACCTTGTATTATAGTATATAACTAATTAAATATAGGGTTAATTGCAGTAAAAAGACCCAAACTTTGGTTAAATTCTCTACCGTGTATACAACTTCCGTAAATGGCGGCAATAGTACCTAAACTTGGCATTTGGGAGTTGACCAACGATTTCCGTCCAGTAACATTGTTCCCCGTTAGACAACTGTTAGACAGCTTCCACGTGGCTAACCCAATCGTTGACGAGGCAAATTTTTGACACGTGTACGGGACACGTCAGCATATTAAAAAACTTAAAAAAATAAAAAGAATTAAATCATAAAAAAAAAAAAACATCAAATATAAACAATTTATAATATTTAAAATAGTTAAATAAAAATAAAATTATAACATTAAATAAAAACAAAATATTAAACCCAACGATTTGTCTCTACCATCCAAAAAATTAGGGCTCCTTCTTCATTACCCCTCTTCTTCATCGAGACCCTTTCTCCTCCCCCACGGCACACGACCCTGAGAGATTGAGTTAGCCACGTGGAAGCTGTCTAACGGGGGAACAATGTTACTGGACGGAAATCGTTGGTCAACTCCCAAATGCCAAGCTTGGGTACTATTGCCGCCATTTACGGAGGTTGTATACACAGTGGAGAATTTGATCAAAGTTTGGATCTTTTTGCCGCAATTAACCCTTAACTATATACTACTACAAGTACATAGTATACACTTTACATACGCTACTTTACGGGGACACGCATATATAACAAAGTGTAATTATATTAGATCGCAAACTAAGCAAGCTTGGCCTAGTGGTGACTCCACTACACCTCTATTCAAGAGGTCATGAGTTCAAACCACTCATGAGACTTAAATGAGTGTCCCCTTGTTCTTACACTGAATATATCTAGTAATGCCAATCTTGGCCGATAGCGCCACCACATTAAAATATATATATATATATATATGTATATATATATATATATATATATATATATATATATATATATATTAGATCGCATAAACTTCATTTTAAGTAAATTGTATTTATTGGGGAATTATTATTACGTTGATTGATGAGAAATCATTATAATAAATCAAGACTAAATTGCTAAATTAGATTTTTTAGTAGTAGTTTGATTAAACTATGGATTTCCGCCATAATAATATTTATTGATATGATAAAAATCACTTTCATAATCACTCTTTTCCGCTGTAATCATATTTCACTTTTATTCTCATAGCTTGGTCAAGCAATTAAGGACAAAATAATAAACTTTAATTGAATTCTTTGAAAGCTCAGGGAAGTGTTTATGGGGACTTATTATTAGTCAGTAAGTGCTTGTATTGTAGTCTCCATAAATTCCATGGAATAATATGGACAAAACTCAAAAGACAAGTCCTTGTTTTGTTATTGTGTTGACTGTTGGGTTATTCTGATCAAAATTAAAGACTCGTCTAAATAAAGCACAGTAGAACAAAAAAAAAAAACATATTTAAGTTTTTACCTTTTCACCCCTGGCACCGAGTACTGTAACTCGCTATATGAGCAAAGGCCAAGTGAAAAAAGTCAACCAGTAAATGCCAAATCGCCGGTAGAGAGAAAGTCAGTCTGGTAAAAGACACTTTAGTCCCTATCGTAAATTATTATTAATCTTCACGTAAATAATAATGCAAACATGTCCTCACTCTATAATATCAAGCTACGGATGTCATTTTGCTGAATTCATGAAAACAGTAGTATTTGTAGAACTAAGAGTTGCGACGAGCACAAAACGCTACCATTTTCCGCCATACAACCATCCAAAAACCGGGCTACCAGTGGGTTTCGGACAGGCGTTGTAGGATTCCCAAACCCTGGTTTTAACGAACGAAAAAATTGGCTAAAGAAGTTGACTAACATATAAAAATTCCAAAACCGAAATAAAATCAAAAACTTGATGTATCCGAAAGACAAATACTTGGAACTGTAGTTTAGTTCCGAAGCAGAGTGTTGGAATTCAAATAGTGGAAATTAGTCTCAAACATATCACACATAGAACGATCTGTACACACAATTCCAGAATCAGATGACGTGGAAAACAAAACATGGAGTTTCAATTACATTAAGATTAAACACTTTCTTCGTAGCAGTCCTTCAATCCTCTGACAATTCTAGTCAGAACCGAGCCAAGATCACGCAAAAATGCTCAGAGGACCCGTCTTGTTCGACGCGCCTAGCCCACTCTCTGCGTTCCGTGTCCCGGTGATCCATGTCCTGCAAAACACGAAACAAGTCGATCTAAATACATAATGGTAAGTGCTAACAAATCAGTTGCTTCATAGCTTATTTAACCATACACGTCGTTTAGTTACCACGGTTTTACTGAAATAAATTTAGGACATGTATGTAACGCGAAGAGAATCTTTTTTAAGTTTCTATTTACCTTCCGATGTTCTTGCTGCCGGAATCGGCCACGATGGTAAGCCGTTTCGCCGTCTTAATGAACTCGCTGCAATCGGAACAGCACGGAACAGGACATTAAGAATTCAAGCAAGATATTGTCATAAAATTGACTAAGAGAAAGGGGTTTGGGAGTGTAAAGATACCTAAACGGTTCGTCACCGGTTTGTTTGAGGGCTCCGGTCGTGTCATGGTAAAGAACATGGCTCGCCATAACCGAGCTTTCCATTCCGAACATGATAGCCAACCTCATGTAGAGCTCCTCGTACGAGCTCAGAACAGTGAGATCGAGAGTTCTTCCAACATCTTCTGATTCCATGAAAACCTTGCAATGTCCGATGTCCAAGCCGAATTCAGCAATCCCGGAATCTGCCGGGAATTTTCCGCTGGAAACCTGAGAGACTGAGTCGCTGGAAGCGTTACTGGAGATTTGCTGCTCGGTGAGAATCGGTTTTCCGAAGAGGATAAACTGGTGCCTCTTCACGCCATCGGGTTTTTCCGGGCTTTGGCTAGAATTTCCCATTGTGAGCACGCAGGACAAATTCTCGTCGGAGCTCGCACGGGGATTGGCGAGTTGGGAATGCTGGTTTGCCAGCTCGAAATTGTACGGGAGCGGCCGGTGGGAGGTGGTATTGGTGCTGAGGTGGAGATCGGAAAGGGTAATTCCGAAAAGAGCATGCCTGGCTCCCTGTATGCCTGCAGGGGCGTTGTTGTTGGGGAGGTAACACAAGGGGCTGCCGGGCCCGAAGAACGGCACCGGCGCCTGAAACTGGCCATCGAGGGCGAAGTCGGGGTGCTGCGGCAGTCGCAACTTCTTCCGCGGGGGCGAGAAGGACGAGAGGTGGATGATGGGCATGTTCGAGACGGACTCAATCAGCCACGGGTTGACCCGCTTCACGTTCTGCAGCAGATCCGGCTCGTCCCACGCAACCTGGAGAAGCCGCCACGGCGACTGAGGCCAGCGGCTTCGGTCGGCACATTGGACGGAGCTCACCGTGCCCATGAACCAGCTGATCCGGGAGGAGTCCTCAGTCTCGAAGGCCATCTTGAATCTCGTCCCGGGGCACCACTGGACCCTCATCGCCGCCTTCACGGCCGCTGCCTTCACGCAGAACTCCGGCGTGCTCAGCCGGGGATAGTACACAATATCGAACGGCTGCCCGTTGGCCGCCCGAGCTGCCGCCTCAATGACCGACTCGGGCCTCACTCTGGGGCCACCGCCTCGGCCCGTCTTGATGTCGTCCTCCCTCAGCAGCATCGAGAATCCGCCGTGGCTGTTGTTCCACCCGCAATGGGTCTCGCCGACCCCCCTCTTGGCGCGCCGGATCCCGACGCAGATCTCCCCCGTCTCCGTCCTCAGGAACACGATCGAATCCCCGGCGACGAGCTTCTTCTGGTTGACGAAGTTGCTCCACCCGGTGGTCAGCAAATGCCGCCGCGGCGTCCCTCTGTAGATATGCCGGAACTTCCACACCCCTCCATGGACGTCCTTCGCCGTCACATTCTGAACCGGCGGATCCGCAGTGTAGTCCAGCCGCGGGAAGATGGTCTCCGCGCAGTACCTCGGAACCGAGAACCCCCCGCCGTTGTTCGCGTCCGACTGAGTCAGCGTCTTCGCGAACGAGGCCGGCTTCTCGACCGCATCGACCCCACCATCTCCCGTGTCGTCCTCATCGAGCTCGAGATCGCCACGGGGCAACGGGACGAGCCGCATCTTTGCGAAGACTTCATCGGTCTCGGGATCGGCCATGAACTTGAGGGCGGCGACGCGGGAGAGGACGAAGGCCGGGATTCTCCCGGGGAAGTCGATGTGGGCCTGGGCGTGCTCGGCGTGGCCTTGCGGGAAGTAATACACCTTGGAGTTCACCGGAGGGATGTTGACCATGCCTCCGGCGCAGGCGTGCCATAGCTGGGGATCCAAGCTTTTCTCGTGACCCATTTCCTTCATCTTCAAGCTTCGTACCCACAAACTCTATATGTGTATTTGATCTTGAGCTCAACAATTGAATTGATGACTGATCCAAACTAAGTCTTGATGATTTCCGCTGAGTAAATGCTGCGAACAAGATCCCAAGATATAATTACCAAATTGAAAATAGCGGCATTAAATCCGCTCAATTTTGACAAGAAATAATAAATAAAACAAGTCAAACCTTTTCGAAAAGGCCCAAAAGAAGTTGCTGGAATCACTGGGAGGGAACGTTGATATTCAGAGTTTAAAAGCAGAGCGAGCGAGCGAGCTTCGCTTTCAAGACCATGTCCTTCGCTGTCTCTCTTACCTGAATTTGTGTTCTTATCTTTTTCCTTTCTCTCAGATCTGAAATTAATTCTCTCTCACTCTCACACACCGAGGCTTATCGTGTCGCCGCGATAAATTAGCCAAATTCTCGTGATTGATTGAAGGACTAACCCAAGTCTAAGTCTCATCTCGCCTCGCCTCGCCTCGCAACCCACTATAATTGCGGTAAAACTGCCTAAAACGTTTGACAAATTAAGACGTGAGAAGTGAAAAAATAAAGGTAAAAATATCCTACGCAAACAAACATGAGACGATAAATTTTTCCTTCAAATTATTTTCATTAAATCTAAATGAGAAAATGTACTAAATAGTTGGATCAACGCATAAATGTGTATATATAATCTAATAGTACCATGTTAAAAAGTTGATCAACCCGTAAAAAATTTAGACAGAGAGAGGTTTCGCTTCATATTTGTTGACTCTGAAGTTTGAACCACTGCCGCTTAACTAATAAAATTAAGTACTTTTATCGTGATAATCCCTTTTCAAAATTAGTGTTGTTATCATGTATCTCGTGAGAAAATTTCCAAACATTGTTATCGTTGAAGGACCGTTTGTTTCATTTTACTGTTTACCGATGAGTTACGGGTTTAACGATGTATTTTTTAAAGAATGAGGTTTTTCGATAAATAAACTTACGATAACATTTTGCGGATAACCCAATAATCGACGGGGTTATTGGAGGATTTTTTGGAAAATTACTTATTTAAATATTGTGTTTATAACTCTATATATTTATTCTAATTAAATGTATTTAATAATTTAAATAATTATTCATTATGTTTACAATATATATATAATGTGTATGAGATATGCATGAATCAATATAAAATGTGTATGAAACATTAATATAATATTTGTATAAAATAGGCTTGAATCAATTTTATAATTAAAAAAAACCATTATGAGTGTAGCCTATTAATCAGAATTCAGAACTATGTAATATAAATAATAAAATATTATAATGTTAGTAAGTAGTGGTTTTTGGAGGAACTCTGAAATCAGAGCAGACATACTTCTTTTTTAACTTAATAAAATCGTTGGTTAATCCCTATATACACTCGCTACGTGCTCAAAGTTCAAAGTGTATCGCACGCGCTGCGTCTGTTTAAGACCATCGGTTGAGGAGTTCATAGGATGTGTTTGATACGCGCTGAATCGAGAGTGAGTTGGAACGAAAAGTTGGTGGGATCGGCCATTTTATGGTCGGGTGGGGACTAGGAGACGTCTGCGAGAGTGGCAGTGAACAATAAGTCATTACTTTTTATTTTATTTATTTATTTATATTTTAATTATTCCGATGTTAAATGCTGAAACTTTTCAACTTTAGTGGATCTCGCAAATAATAAAAGTATGTAACGGTTGAAAAAGAAAATAACGGTTAATCCCTAAAAAAAAATTAAAAAACAAGAAGGGGAGTTTTGTATTTTAAGAGTCAAAAAAGACATGTATCTTCGGATATAGGCATGGCTGTAACTTGTAATATATAATGTAATAATATAAATAAAACCATTTTTTGTCTATTTTTTAATATATAATGTGTTAGAAATTAGAATTTAGATTGTCGAGGCCTGGTGATTTTTTATTTTATTTTGAAAGTATCTCTTCTTCTTCTTTTTTCTCATTTTGTTCTTGTAATGATTAATATTTAATTTGGCTTATCCGTATTAGGGGACATAGATTCGATTTATGGTGGAAAAGTTATATTTTGCTGGCAGAAAAGCTTAAAATTGGAATTGATAAACCAACAAAAAAAGTGAGAAAAAAGTGCAATGGGAATTGTCTTTTGGCTTTTCCTCATTTTTCTTTTTGACTTTTTTATAGAAATTTTTTATGATCAATTTAAATTTTAATATTTCAGAAAATGAGATTTCTAATTTTATTAGTTTTGTATAATAATCACATAAGAAGAAAAAAAATGAAAATGCATAGTTGTGAAACGTGTCTGTTTAATGAGAGAAAGTGGAGTGGACTGAGTACTAATTTGCTGTTATTTTTAAATATTTGATACTTTATCGGTATTAACCTCTTTTATGTTGGATGGTTACTAGTCAGCATTTTGGCCAAGTAGCAAGTTAATAAAAAGTTTCTAGGGTAAACTGCGGCTAATATATCCAATGTTTGATCTTCTGCGGATTATGTATCCAATGTTTATTTTTGGCGGCTAATGTACCTAATGTTTGATCCGTTAGATATTTTCGTGTTTTTCGTCACTTGACCGTTAGAGAGTTATCCTCTTCTATATGTACACTTTTCGTATTTTTGACATAACTCACTCATTTTTTGTCCAAATTTTATGCACAACCTATGGTTGGAAAGATAAGAGATAGATCTACAACTTTGGTGTTTTAAGTTTTGTAAAATCAGTTTTGGAAAAATACGAAATTTCAAATACAACGTAAAACTGGACATTAGTTTAATGCAAAATATTTATTTCGAGCAAATTTTAATATACTTAATGACTTCTTATGATGAAATGTAAAACTAAAAAGTTGTAGATAAATTTTTTATCTTTCCAACGGGTATTTATTTATAAATTTTGGACAAAAAATGAGTGAGTTATGCCAAAAATATGAAAGATTATTTCGCATCACATCTTTCATATTTTTGGCATAACTCACTCATTTTTTGTCCAAAATTTATAAATAAACACCCGTTGGAAAGATAAAAAATTTATCTACAACTTTTCAGTTTTACATTTCATCATAAGAAGTCATTAAGTATATTAAAATTTGCTCGAAACAAATATTTTGCATTAAACGAATGTCCAGTTTTACGTTGTATTTGAAATTTCGTATTTTTCTAAAACTGATTTTACAAAACTTAAAACACCAAAGTTGTATATCTATCTCTTATCTTTCCAACCATAGGTCGTGCATAAAATTTGGACAAAAAATGAGTGAGTTATGTCAAAAATACGAAAAGTGTACATATAGAGGAGGATAACTCTCTAACGGTCAAGTGACGGAAAACACGAAAATATCTAACGGATCAAACATTGGGTACATTAGCCGCCGAAAATAAACATTAGGTACATAATCCGCAGAAGATCAAACATTGGGTACATTAGCCACAGTTTACCCAAGTTTCTATGCCTTATCAATTTTTTGGTAGTATACTAAAATAGTGAAATTGTTACTTGGATTTATTTTACGGCATTTTAATCACCTGTTTTGCTTACTTAGTTATAAATTATTGGAAATAATTGCAGTTAAATGTTCAAAATAGTATGCCTGTATTATAATTTATATGCATATACGCAGTGACCAAACTAGCGGCTCAATAACTTTTATAAAAAATTACAATAGGAGTTTTATAATTATTTTTATTGAAAATTAAGAATTTACACAAAAACAAAATTGAGTTACAAATGTTCAATTTTTTTTAAAGGGGGTTTGAACTTTGAACCCGCCCCTTTGTAGTACTTTCGCCTGTGGGTATCCATTGACAACAAGAAATCTATATATCTATCGGTTATTGGTATATCTGTAAAATGAGATTGGCATAATATTCCATTCTTATGAAAATCTCTGGAGACTCGTAAATTGGAACCCTAAAGTGATTATCGGTTTTTGAACTCTATAAAGGTTGTATAATAAAATAGATTATGAATATCGTTTTTTTGCCGATAAATCGGTTACTGTTATCGACATATATATTGTTTGGTAATGACTAAAAGTGTAGATTATCGTTATCGACAGACTAATCGTTTATCGATGGATTTGTTGATGATGTATAAAATATTTTTTTTATAATATATATACTCAATTTTTATATAGTGTGTCCAAAACACAAAAAATAAAATTATGCCATAATAATAACTTAATCATATATTAATTAATAATTTCATACACAACTAGATAAATAAAAAAGTCTCAATATCTCGGTCATACCATATAATAAATAATGTCTTACACAAATGTATATAAATATATAAGTCCCAAACTCTTGTCTCAATCATATAATATAATACTTTGTTAATTTTGCGGCAAGACACGAAAAACTTTGAGAATTGAGTAATCTGAAAATAAAATATGCCAAACTCGATGGGTAAATACCCCAATTATCCACGATTATCATTATTTTACATCAAAATTGATGGATAAATAAGTCGATAATCAAGAGATAATCGATGAAAAAAGATATATAAAAAAAAACTAAAGATTAGCATAGATAAATTACTAATAGGTGCTGAAAAGAAATAATCAGAGAGATAATCAAGGATTATCGAACATATTTTAAACCCTAAAAATGGTCTCTAATAATCTAATTGGTTGTTAAAATTAAGAACCATAATAGATAATAAAAAGAAAGAACAGACAGTCCTAAATAAAATTATACAGCAAAGTATGCATTGGCATGTGATAATTTTTTAGGTTAGGGGTAGGCCTAAATCAGGCTTGTAGTTCTAGGGTAGCATTTTTCACATTTAGTGGTGGCCTCATTTTCACTCTTTATTTGGTCTATTATTTCTTGTACAATATGCTATATTTAGCCACGAACATTCAAATTAAAATTAATAACCGGCCGAAAATTAATAAATAAAAATAAACCATTCAAAGAAAATGTCACACATTTAATATTTATGTGCACATTTATGTGGACACGTCTAGCTTTTTTCTAAGACCAATTGACCATATTAATTACTGTTATGAATTACTGAATATGACAAACATGAGACAACTAGGTCGATTGGAACTTGTCACTGTTTTATTGATGTCCAATGACCGAGTATTAGTATCGACCACACGGTTGAGCATCGGTTGAACAACGGGCACCGGTTGCCTGACCCGAGCTCAATTAATGCGAGGGTTTGTTCACCTTCTAAAGATATAAAAATAACTCAATTTTTTGCATCTTGTAAAAAAGTGTGTAAAATAAATTTATCGTCCACACGAATACTTTTTTTTTTATTATTTATTGTCCAAACGATTAATTTTTTGACATATGGCGACATTAGTGGATCGTGTATCGTTCACATTGACTGTTTTCATGGGTTGGACAACTTGTATAGAAAATCGATTCCTTATTTATTTGTTGTCTACGCTCAAAAAATCTACATGACGGGAAAGCTCATTTGTAGTTTTCCTTCGTATGCAGGAAAGACTTCCGGGTTTAATAGCGAAGTACATTTTATTTTAGATATTTATTTGTAGCTGTAAGTTGAATTAAAGGGGTGGATTAGTTCTAAGTTTGCTGTAATTAGGAATCGATAGCTATAGCTCGGTGGATCAAGTTGTGTAATTAATTTGGGCGCTAATTAGTAATTAGTCTTAGAAGCCTACAGACAAACACATATATATGTGTATGTATGTATATATATATATATATATTTATATGAGCTCAATACTTGGTGACTTGGTGTGCTTGTTTGTTTTATTCGGATTTGGAAACTTGCACAAATATTTTGAACATTTTCGGCAAAAATAACAACTACAGATACATGGTCATTGAAATTTGAAGTTTCGGTCAAATGGCTAATTTCACCGTCTGCATTTTTGAAGGTTTGCTTGACATATAGGTTAAAAGAGTCACACTCACTAGTTAACTTTTCTTTCTTTCTTTCTTTCACTTTTCACGTATAGTAAATATACAAATTTACTTTTGAGTTGATTAAGAACCTTCTGTTTCGGAAATTACCTACCAATGTTTTAATTTTTGCGGGTTTTCGGTTACCAGAGCTCAAGGTTCAGAAAACCGCGAGTTACCTTCGGCATGCCTTCGGACTTGGGTTACTTAAACTTTTTGCTTTATTACCAAAAGTTACTCATATCAGATATATATATTTGTTTTTTTATTGAAGTTCTTTTACGCGATACAAATGTTTCATACAAACATGTGTCTTTATTTATAACTTAAACTCTCCTAAATTGCTTCATTCTTTGTCCTTGTAAGACTTTTTTCTCTCTCTCTTTATTCTCTCAACTTTGCTACTCGTTATCCAGGTGAGACTAATTCTTCTTTCAATTTTACATAATGTGAGTGGCTAATTAATTTAGATTGTCAGATCTCAATGGACAATTTCGAACTACCATTTACAAAATAAAGTTTTAGAAAATCAGAAGGAGTATTCAGGGACGAAGAGAAAATTATCGGCAAGTCCTGCCCAAAGTCCAAAAAAAAAAAAAAAAAAAACTTGATACATATAATTTCTTGGTAAGTAAGTGTCATACAATATTATATCTTAATAAATAAAAAATCTTATCTATGATTTTGAATTTTGATGTAGACCTACTGAGTTCCATTTATCCATTGGTTGTGATTTTTTAAATCTTACGAAAATTTCATTGGTATGCCCGTTGCGCATATGGTATATACATAAATTAGACTTGCGACTTGCATTTGTAAATGTTTGAACCATATATATATGTACACAGTGACGGAACTACAGCATAGCCAACCAGGGCCGCGGCCCCCCCGAGATTTTCCGAGCTAGTTCTACTCGATTTCACTGCAGCTTCATCACGGTCCCAACCCTAGCCCAGCGGCCCCCATCTTCAACGTGAGTTATCGGAAAGACGATTCTACGACGCCGTTGAAGGCTGTATATATAAAGCTTCGGTTTTATAACAAAGGAGAGAGAACTATAAATGTTAGAGTAAAAGTGGAGGGGCCACCTATTCCTTTATTAATTTATTTAGTTTATGCTTTTATTTGTTATTTATCACTTTATTAAGGTTTAAATATTTACAAGGGTCCCACAACTAATTTATCTATTTTTGAATATATAAAATGGTAATACACTACCCAGTACCCAATACCTACCCACCCAAACTACGTCATTACTCAAAACCTAGGCCAAATGATATTTTTTACATAAAAATATGTAGTCAAATTCATATTCAATGTTTTGTTTAGGTAATTATTTTATTATCTTTACTCACTGTAATTGACAATAAACAAATGTATTTGTGGGTAATTCTTACCATCATTTTTAGTTGTCTTACAGAGTTTGTTTATACTGGACTATATTGAATATAACTTCATTTTTAACCTAGTAGTGGTTAAAAATGAAGTTATATATAACTTCATTTATAACTTCATGCTTCTATTCTAGTGCTAAAATCTTAGTATATTAGTAGCAGTGGCGGAACCAGGATTCAGAGACCGGGGGGGTTTAATTTTTCTTTTCCATTAAATTTAATTTTTTGGGGGTGGTTTATGTAAAGTATTTTGGTCCTTTTAGTGCAATTTTCAAAACTTTGGGGGTGGTTCAACCACCCCACACCATAAGGTACGTCCGCCCTTGATTAGTAGTGGTTATTTATTAAATTGTCACTTTTACTACTAAATAAAAAAAAAATATAGCCTCATTTTTTTCCTGCTCAAAGCCTTTATAAGTCAGAGCCGGCCCCCCAATTCAGAATTTCTGGTTCCGTCATTGTATGTACATGTATATATATTGGTATAGAATAAGAAAAAATAATAGAAAGAGGTCCCCCAAAGACAATACATGTAGAATAAATATTTTCACTTTTTCCTATCATTATGAGATGGTGAAGTAACTACGTCAATGCATGTATAACTTCATAATCAATACGTGGTTACTAGGATAGCCTAGTGGTAATTCCACATCACCTCCAAGTGGAGGTTGTGGGTTCGATCCCCATTGCAGCAAAGCTGCTTTCATAAAAAAAAAAAAAAACTTCATAATCAATACAACGTGTTTGACATAATTAAGTATTTGAATTTTAAATAAATTACCTGCTCATATGAAAAAAGATAGGGTTAATAACGGCAAAAATACCCAAAGTATGGTCAAAGAATCTCTCGTGTACCTAAAGTTTAAAAGTAGTGGCAAAAATACCCAAAGTTGTATTTAGGGAGTTGACCACTCCATTCTCATAACACCGTTAACTTACCCGTTAACTCTAGCCACGTGAACAAATCTGTTTTGTTAAGTGTAAGCGTTAGGGGTTCAATTAGTTGTATTAAATAGTATTAATTAGGAGTTTAATTCGTTGTTTTGTCGTAAACAAGGCAGATGTGGGCTCGTCCACGTGGCAAAAATTGTTATGTCAGCAACCCACGTTTGTCCGCGTGGCCAAAGTTAACGGGTAAGTTAATGGCGTTACGAGAATGGAGTAATCAACTCCCCAAATGCAACTTTGGGTATTTTTACCACCACTTTTAAACTTTAGGTACACGAGAAGTTCTTTGACCAAACTTTGGGTATTTTCGCCGTCATTAACCCAAAAAGATATAAGAGTCTCTTTTAATTTAAACGTACTCATTTTTGGTCAATAAATTGGCTTTTGGCTTCTACTCATTTCCATTCAAGCTGTGTGATTTATTTAGTATCCAAAATTATTAGCTTTGTTTTTTAAATATAAATCAAGGTGTCTATGGACAATGGTGATGATAATCTATTGATTGGTCATCAAACGACATGAATTTTCACCACTTTTTTTTTAATAATTATAAATATATTAAATATAATATACTGTTGACGCCATGAGGTTGTTTATAATTTTACACACACACATATATATATATATATATATATTATAATTTGGTAGATTATTCATCAAAATCAGCTCCTTAATTGGTTTTGGGTAGAAGATATAAATTGTAGTAATGTATTTCCATATGGAATTTTGTTCTTTCGGAAATCAGCAATAAATATTAAATTTGTGATGTGAAATTAAGATTAGATGGTTGGAATCTTCACCAATTTGGATATATTCTCTTGTCACATGTTCATGATGGTTATTTTTATTTGTAATACTGTTGAGGCTATAACCAATTCAATGGAAATTGATCTTATGCGCACAATAATACTTGACATTTATGGTAATATTTCGGATTTTATAGTAAACTCCATGTGCATTCTCATCCTCCTTAACTAAAGCGTCAATTATTTGTTTGAATTAAACTCGTTCAACGGCCAGCAAGAGGCTTCTATGGCATCTTGTCGGCCATATCCCGAGTTGGCTGCGGCTAATCAAATTCCAATTCAACATAAACAAAATAATAATAATAATAATAATTTATTTAACAATTTAAATTCAAATTTTAAAAATTAATAAATTGGCCAAACTCAATGAAAAGCTTAAATATTGAAAGAGATATGGTACTGTTCGGTATCCTACTCAAACTCTTTTGTGTTTTCTTTAATCATAGTTTTTTAATTGTATTGTAGAATATATTTACAGTTGATTTTAAATAATTATTTGGTACAAATTTTATTTTATTTTTATTCAGATAATAACTGTTTGGTACATGATTTTTTTTACTTATTAAATCACATTTTTAATACTTTACTAGAACAAATATAATAACATCAATGATACAAACATTAAATTATATACTACATAACTACTACATAATCATATAAATTAGAGACAATCATGTTTTTACTACATACACATCATGAATAATGGATCCACATATCATTGGTAATAAAATCTCTAAACTCCGTATGTAATCGTCGGGCATTTGGAGTTGCGTTTGTGAACGAGATTCCATCATCTACTGAAACACCTTGATCTACAACCCATTAGGAACTTCCACCTTCGATATCATCCACATGAACATCTTGATTCTATCTTGTAAACAAAGGGTCATCCTTTGCAAACATTTTTATTAAATTATGTATTATAAAACATTTTTATCTGTTTTGTGGCTTCAATATGTCTTTGGAAGTCTGTGCCACTTTTGCTTAAAAGATTCACACTTATATGTCTTTCTGTGCTCGGCTATCGTTTTTAACTCAATATAACTCCAATTTCGTTTATTTTAATGAGGCGGCCCCATCGTCATAATAAAGATCAATGAAAACACGTCGTTTATCTAAAGCTTTATCGTCAACACGTGGATAAAAACTCGACTTCTTTGAAGGAGTCGGTAGAACTTTCAATACCACTTATATATGATTAGTTTAGTGCAAACCAAGGTTTAAAATGTCGCTTGCCGATGTCGTTTCACATTTTCTGTTTTACGGTTATATTGCTTGCCGATGGGTATGCAGATGGACAAATCATAAAAAAAGGGCATGCCGCATGCTGCATACACCGCACTTTTCGCATGGGCATACCGCATGCCGATGGGGTTTTCGACGGATATTCTGTAAAAAATATTTGAGTATTTAATCAAGATATTTATATAAGTTCAAAACTACATATTTAATAAATACAAGACATAATTGTATACAACAAACACATTTGTAACTTAAATATGTATGTGAAATGTATAATATTAAGTCACTTTATTAGTTGAAGTGTATAGTATTAAGTCAAATTATTATGTGAAGTTAATATGTATGTTAATTAAGTGTGTAATATTAAGTGAATATGCATGTTAATTGTATATGTATGTTAACAAATTTAATATTAGTTGAAGTGTATAATATTAAATGAATATGTATATAAAGTGTATATATATGTTAGGTGAAGTTAATATGTATGTTAAGTGTATAATATTATTTGAAGTGTATAATATTAAGTTAAATTATTAAATGAAATGTATGTTAAGTGTGAATGTGTGATATTAGTTGGATATCAAAAAGTCCCACATTGATAGATGACAAGAGTTTTTTTTTTTTTTTTGAAGGAAGGACGGAGTTTGGTGATATTTGTATACCAAATATTAGGGACAAGGGCTTGGGCCCTTTGGGTCATAGGATTTTATGGATGAGAGAGGACTCACACAAATGTTTCACCACCACACGCGCGCCGCCGCCGTCCATCCGACTGGCCGACCGTGACAAGGCGGGGTGGGGTGGGGTGCTCTTGTGCAAGTATAATTATTTTTGCCGAAAGTTTAATTGATATTTTTGCCAAAATCTACAAAAAAAAAAAAAAAGATTTTTAGCAAAATTTTAACAATTTTTCGTAATTTTTACTCACAAAAACAATAAATAAGATTCCACCCACGTGCCCCTGCGAATTTCGCAAAAAATGGTAAAAAACCAGCGAAACGATAAGACTTTCGTTTCGCATACCTACGGAAAACAAAAATTGGTCAAAATTTCGCACGATTTTTGCGAAATTTAACACCTTGGTGCAAACACTTAAAAGAGATATATATGTTATTTTGAATTACTGTTTTTTCATCGATATTAAGTTGGAAATTTTGTACATGATTTTTTATTTTGTCCTTATTCTGGCACATGTTACATATTTTTGTAGAAAAAACTGAAAATTTAGTTTTAAAACCAAAAATAATGATGTCTTAGTTCATGATTTGACAATTGAGAACCAGAATCAAGACAACATCTTAAACTCTAAGTTTTTTTTTTCCTCGTTCGGGTTTTAAATATTGATATATCTTTTAAAATTTTAATTATATAATAGTGTTATTTATGTCTTGATAACTTCTTGGATTATGTTTTAATATTTTGAATTTTATATTTAGTATTTGATTTTGGTAATTTGGACCTAGTATTTAAAAAAATTTAATCGTCTCGAATTTTGTCATATTTTTTTCTTCTAAATTTTATCTCGAATTCTGTTCTAGTTACGGTTCCCAATTTAAAAAAAAAATACCGGGATGTTTTATAATCCAAACTGGGATAATTTTTTTCAATTTATTAAATAAAGACAACAAAAAAAAGTTAAATACTCTAACTCGCGGTTCTGATTTCACCCCTACTCGATCTATTAATATTGTTTTTTTTTTTTTTTTTGAATGGGGTGGCACTATCGGCCAAAGTTACAATGCACTCTCGCATGACTTAGATATATTCAGTGTAAGAACAGGTGACACTATTGGCCAAGTTTACAATAATGTAAAGGGGGCACTCATTTTGAGTCCCATGAGGGTTTGAACCCATGACCTCGTGAATAGAGGAGTGGTGGAGTCACCACTTGGCCAAACAAACTTGGTTGGCCAAGCAAGCTTGGTTTATTGTTTTTTTTTTTTTTAATGGCTACGACTTTTATTGATGAATTGAATTGGAATTAGAGGGCTGATTGTTCCACTTCCACTAATTAGAAATATTTTTAAAAATAATTCAGCAATAAATTAAATGGGACCAAATTACTGCAGTTTGAGCCCCCCAAAAAAGGGACAATTTACACTCGACTATCACTTTCTCTAAAATTATTATTCATAAAAATAAAAATTAATGAAAAAGGTCAGAGTCAGACTCTCTGGATTAGCACCTGCAATGTTATGTCTTTCATTATCACATCACGCCTATACCCTACGCTCCCACGCTAACGTGCACCCAACTGCGCACTTTAACTCTTCTGCTCCTGCCAGCGAGGCACAGCTTAAACAGCTAGAGACAACTCCGTGAACACGAGCTCGCGGGTGACTTGGTGGACTGCGTCACTGCCACGTGTATAGATCCTAGCCGTCCACGTTGTAACTCGAAGTTTTCTGAACGTGACGTGATGTTACGGACCTAGCTTTTGGTGTGGGCCCCAGTTGACGGATCAGCCCAGGAATCTCTGTCGTTGTGTTCTGTTCTCTACATTATGGAGGTAGTTGAATCTTTTGGATCAAGGATGGTAAGAAACGTGTATGGTTCGGATCGTTCACCATCGACCGACACATTTATGCAATGAGTTTGGAGTTTGGATTCTATCTTCTTTTTTTTTACCAAAAAAAAATAAAACCTTATTTTATATTGTTATGAATTGATAACTCTTTTAGTATAAATATTTATACTTATAACTTAATTATTTTATTAAATTACTTAGTTACTTGTTTATTTTCAATTTTTTTAATTATTCATTTATATCAAGGAACAAAAGAAACAAAGAAAAACTTAAAAAGAGTGTAACTAATTAAACCTTCAAAATATAAAAAGAAAAACATCAAGAAACAAAGGCTCAAAATATAAATATAGAAGAAAGTGGAATATTGTTATTTAGGATAGGATTACAATTTTTCATATTATTTATTTATTTATTTATTAAGCAAAATCACATGTGATAGCTAAGACATTTTAAGTTCAAAACATGTGATTCTATTTTTATTTTGAAGGTAAGACACATATGTAGGTACGTGCAAATCCCTAAAAAAAACGTACTAACAATCAAGGGCGGAGCCAAGATTTCTAGAAGAGGAGAAAGACAAATTAAGCCAAAAATTTTAAAATACGTATGATATTAAAAGTATTTTTATAATTAATTTTTATAAATTGATAAAATATTTAATGATATAATTGTACAAAAATTATGACATAATATATAACAAAAGAATCTTTATATAAAGAGATTAGTAGTAATATAGAGATATCATAAATATATATAAAAAATAGGTCGATAGGAATTGAACATTGGTTTCGTAAGAGAAGAGTTAAAATAGAACTTAGATATCCACTACACCAAAGTATCAATTTTATCTAATTATGATACATTTTATATATATTGATAAAACTGTATAATTTTTTTTTATTAAAAATAACTCGTTTGAATCAAGTGGGGGTGGCCGTCCCCGCTCGGGCCTTCGTAGATCCGCCCCTACGTACAATGTCTCAGCTTTAAGTTTTGCAATGAAAGAAAACAAAAAACTCTTTAATTTACTATCAATTAAGGTTCTAAATACGGAAACTATTATAAAAAAATTGATAGTCTTATTTTAGGAGTTTATCGATGAGTAATGAATTTATCTATTGGTTTTTCGGTTACCAATAGGTCAAGTTACCGATAATATTTTACGGGTAAAGCACCAAATGACGGGTTTGCCGACGATTTTTTGGAAAATATAAATTACATATATTTTTGTTGTCATGTGACTATAGGCCGCAATTGTAGTTTTATATCAAAATGAGAGCTATAATTGCGATATGATTATATCTATTTTATTATTATTATTTTTCTCTCACTTCTCACACGTTATTGATTTCCCCCCTACTTTCTTCTACTTCGTTTTCAGTTTTATATACAAAAAGGTATACCGCCAAACAAAAAATATAGACATAGTGAGAGCATATTGAAGGCAAACGAAGTTTTTAAAACTTTGCTAAAAACACCTTGTCAAAGTTACTATATTCATTTTTTTCCCATAACTTAAACGTCAATTATAGAGATTGAATTATTAGTTTAAAAAAAAATTAGAGATGAAAGAAAATGAAACAATAGATGAACAATTGATACATTGTACAATTTTGCAAGAATTTTGTGCAAATACCGAATTTAACATCATTGATACTTTAATACGAAGTACTAAAAGTTTTTACTGACTCTCGGAAATTGACAACATTCACGCATCAATACGAAATACTAAAGGTTTTTGTTGACTATTTAATTACACTAGCTATAACACATAGATTATCGTTACTTTTGTAGTGTGGAATTTGCGGAAAAAGGTGAATTGGAATGGAATGACCATCAATCATGCGAGATGAGCTAGGGAAAGATCAATGATGGACAACACGATCTCGAGGGAAGGGACCATCGTACATTCCGAAGTAGAGAGGGCGGCCGACGACAAGTGAGAGAGTAGAGAGAGCGAGTGAGATAGAATTTGTTTATAAGCCATGTAGGCCCGATGTTGTGTAACATGTCGGTAATCTTTAAATCACTCAATTCATTTATGCATATATATTAAAATTGTATAATATAATTCATAATTAATAATACAATAATGTACTCGATTAAATTAACATTTGAGAACATAAACCCAATTGAATATTAATTCTCATATAAGGTTTAATCCAAAAAATATAAACCCAATTGAATTTGAAGAGTCAAAGTAAAATTTGTCTTTATTTATGCCAATTGCTCACTTTATGGCAAAAATCATAAAATCGTGTCTAATCCTAATAAGTGGTGGAAAATGAATGTCCTTTGTTTGCCAAATTCACACCATGACTTGAGAAATAAATAGACAATTGAGAGTAGGATATAATAGGGTAGTTACTTTGACATTTTTTTTTAATATTTAGTATAGGTTTGGCAACATTTATTCCTTCAACAAAAGATCAATGTCCCAAGATTGGATGAATGAAATAATTGCAAGAGTTGAGGTACGCAATGAAAAAGGAAAAAAGTCGACTGTAATTATGGACGATGTATTAAAGTCATAAACGGTCTACTTTTGCAACAAGAAATTTTAGATGGAAAAGCATGTTCTACGTACAAAACAAAAGCATGGGCACCAAATTTTAGACCCAAAATGAAATTTGTACAGATTGAAAAGGGCAAGTCAAGTGGACATTTTTTTTACATCAACAATAAAAATATTTTGCATGAGATTAAAGTCATAAAACATTAAACATGCATAAACGAGTTGTTTAGAGTTTAGACATGTTTTTATTATTTGTTTTCATTTGTGGTATTGTAACCACACTTTTAATACCTAATTAAACCCGCTGAATTTCGGTTGTTTGGTGGCGACCAACAACCGGACAGAAGAAACTGCTTGTTGGAATTTTTAAAATAAAAAAATAAATTTTAGTTGAAACCTATAAAATTCAAAATTTCGGCTGAAGTTATAGAGATCTCGATCGAATAATCCAATATCAATACAATTTATAATAATACTGAATAATGAGTCTCCCAAGATTCGAGTCCGGGCTGGTCCTGTCTTGGTCACAACTCGCAAGTCACGACCAATTCGATCGGGCTTGTCCCATTCCGTGGTATAAGAAAAAAAAAACTATATTTTGTCCCATGGGTGGGTGTGGGCATGCCGGCAGTTGTCTTCTTTGCTAGACTAAAATGCTTTTGTTTTTTCTCGACTTTTTTAGATTCCATATGTTCTATATATGCCATTGAAACCAAAGAACTTTTAAGCTAAGAAAGTCAAAAAGAAAATAACAGGAAAAAAGCTAGTACTTATATAGTTTTTTTTTTTGGTTTTTCTCTCGTTATAGTAAAAAAAATAAAAAAGTACGTAATAAAGGCCCAGTTCTTGGATAGAGTTGGGCTTTGAAAGTGGGCTTAAGCCCAATCATGCGATGCTTAATAGCTGAGTCCTTGACTCAGTTGTACAATCAACACATTTATAGTTGTACAATTTTCTTATTAATTTTTTTTTTGGTGACGATTTTATAGCATGAAATTACAATAAATTTACTAACCCTTTATTTACTTTAGTAACGCAACTGCTTCAAACATTTCAAAAAATATATTTATAGCGACAATGTGGAGATCGACACGCCGAAATTACCATGTGATAGGTTTATTTTTCCTTCTGTTTTGAGTAACATTTTGGATATGTGAAGTCCATTTAAGAGCCTAAGGCCTAAGGAACAAAGGGAAGCGAAACGCCGTGTCGTTTTCTACTCAAGCTTGGACAAATTTGGACCGTCAAATAAAGCTCGATTCAACGACTTCCACTATCTCTTTTTCAGCCCCCTTCTGTTTGGTCTACCGATGGTTGTTAGAACTGTGAGCAGGGGGCTTACTTGTTCTAGTGTGTAATCTGTGATCGAATATTTAGTGCATGATTTTTGGAAATTTTCGCCTAAGTAAAGAGTAGATGTACGTCGGAGATCAGCTTTCGATCTCCAACCGAATTACTCTCTATGCTTGGTGTTTCCTTATTCTTTCGTTTTCTGAATATATTTTGATGTTTATTCTGGTGGATTCTTGAAAAATCGGAAGAAATTTGTACAAAATATTTATTTGTTCGGAATAGAAGATAGGCTTATTAATATGTTATATTACATTGAAATTCGTTATTTGTCATTTATGATGAAAAAATCAAGTATTGGTCGTACAACTATTATAGCTATAATTTGCAACATAAGATCTATTGTTTTGTACATCAAGGTTGATTTCTTGATCCTAAACGACATGTTTTCATAAGTTTAACATTATTTCGTTTGTAAGAGAGTCGTACACCAACATTTTTCAGAACTATAAATATAATTCTCTCCTAATCAAAGTTTAACTCTACATGCATAATATGTTTTTTTTTTCAATAATTTTGATTGTCTTTTTGAAATACGATGATATTTCATATTTTCTCCATTCATCTCTCCGACATATCTTCTAGGTAACACATTCTATTACGAAAGTGAAAACGTTCAACGCTGATCCCGTCACTTGAGAATACGAGTTTCAATAGCTTCTTTATCAAATTGTCAACATGTAAATTTAAAGGTGTGCACGATTTGGATTAAACCGCTTTTGTGTTTGGTCTAATCCAATAGTCGGATATCAGTTGAGTTTAATCGAATGCAGTTGGATTATCGAGTCGATATGATTTTGCACACGCGTTACGGCAGGAGATTGTAATTAGCTAAATTCACTTCTCTCACGGTCGCTCTTTAGGTAACTTTACCATAAAATATAAGATCTATGAAGGATCAAATAGATTTTAACAAGATGCCAACTGAAGTAAATAATGAAAACCATTTTCGATTCAAATAGTTTTTTCAGCTTTTACGACGAGAAAGCTATTATCGCTAACGATCATCTTAATTTTATTATTATTTTAAATTAAGCGGTGGAAGTTGTATTTCCGTAAACCGAATTAGAATCTCAAAGATTGACACCCAAGAAACAAAAATTATGGAAAATGACACAAACTAGTATAAATATTAAATATGGAGCTATAATAAAAATATACAAACGAAACCAAACAAAAAAATAAGGAGCAAGTCTTCGTGAATCTTAATCTATTGCAAATCTCCTTGCGGCGGTTGCGGACAACCAGAACAACCGCTCGACTCCTTCATAAAGTGAAACCTTCAAATTTTAAAATTGTTATATAACTGAAAAAATGACTACAAAATTAAGAGTGCAATGTAGTCAATTTACAAAATAAAATATAATATATGGACAAAGTCAAAATTGTCAAAAACATTTTTCAAAAAGAGAAAACATTGAAGCTCGACAATGGTGGTTGGATGAAGGTAGCAAAGAGCACATGCAATTCCAAGAGAGTGAGAGCAAATGGTTATGGAGTGATCCAATTATAGAGAGAGAGAAATCATGTGACTTCCATTATTGGATTTTGATTGAATCACCTAATTCTCACGTTCACTGAATTTTCCAACTTACTTATCAGATCTCATTTGCTAATTCACCCTTCAACTCATCATATTAATCCTTATTTAAAAGATTAAGATGAGCTATTATTGTCAAGACCCGAGGGACATCATGTGCTTAATTACTTGCTTAGTTTTGTCATTTTTATATACAAAGGACAAATATTCATCAACGCTTCTCACATCGCAATTTTGTATTTACATAGTTCCCTATTTTGTAAAGTAACTATATTACGCTCCTTATATAGTTTGTATTTTTCTCCTTATATAACAATTCCGTCAAATTTTAAGAAGATTTTTTTTTTTTTACTTAAAATTCTTCTTTAGAGCAAAACAACTATAAGAATATGCTAATTTAATATACTTTTTATTTTTCTCATAACGTTTTTTTTTTCTTTCTATATTTGATCTGTCCGAATTACTATGTCTAAAATACATATTGACGGCCACGTGAAAAAAAATGACATAAAGTGATAAAGATGAAGCGTACAAAATGATGAATTATATAAAGATAGAAATATAGATTTAATAGTGTTAAAATATGTATTTTATGAAGTGGATGATCCAATAAAAAAAAATCCAAAACATAATTTGGAGATTGATTAAAATATTTAGTTGGCAACGTGCACTGTTCACTCACTAAAATACAAAATTAAATCAATATTATATTATTTTGTAACAAAAATTCTCCACCATCCAACTGAAACGCATTAATTAATGGTAAACAACCTAAAACAATATCATAAAACATCTTCATAAATTTGTGACGTGGACATGTCCTAGTCAAACCCATTTTCTAATTCTTGTCTAACTCAAGATCCATCAATTAATTTTCGACCATATATTATAATGAAAAGTAAAACATTTGGGTGACACAAAATTGTTAATAAATTGATCATTAAATAATAAACACGATCAAGTTCCTTGGTCTCTTTCACGAGTGGTCCTCACTGAAAAACATAAGAATCACATATACAAATACAATCACATCATTTAAATAAAAATGATCCGACAATCTTAGGTTAATGAAATTATATAATATAGTCACGTCATCTATATAATCATTATTATTAGAAAAAATAATAGCTGTTGGTCTCATCACTCTGCTCTGAATGTAATTTAACTCTGCATTTTCTCTCTTAATCTTGTTTTGTTACGTTTTTAGTCTTTTAATATTTCTAAATTATTAGCTTTAACTATTCTTAAAATTATTTCAACTGATTTGTTTAACGTGGTTACTTTTTTGACGGTATATTCAAGCTTCAATATTCGTATTTCGTTGTATCTAAAATTTCCCCAAACTGGCGGCAGATGATACATTTATTTAAATTTTGGATAACTGTGACATAAGTACTAAATTTTAAATGTGTGAACATATTCCTATCTTTTTTGTCAGCTGCAAATTCAATATTACTCTAAAACCACAAAACAGTGACACGGTTTTGATTCCATCAAGTTGAATTAACTTCTATTAAACTAGAAACACGTATGTAAATCTTTAATTTAATAAAAATATTAAATAATATATATTTTTAGAGTTCAATCATAAATTTACTAGGAGTCCCTCGCAAATAGACTTTTAACGGTACATGGAGATAATTAGAGCATGACGATGTTTTGTGACCTTTCAAAACTGTTGCTACTAAAAAAAAAAAAAGATAAGAAAGACAAGCTTGTCTAAAATTGGATACTTGTACCGCAAATACTCTCTATTAATATATTTAACGTTTAATACATTGTTACCAAGTACATCTGGCACCAATATCACAATTCATTTTTAATGCAATTTTGACCATAATTTAGTGCAAAAAATCCTCTAATAGCAAATGCACCAGAAATATTAAATAGATTATAAAAATAAAGTGCATCATGAAATGATCACCTAGTAAAATCGAAACGTGATTACTGCTAATCAACCTATATTAATTATGCTAATTGCTACCATTACTGCACTAAAACAAACGTAAAATCAACCTCACTTTTCATAAACGAAACAAGAAGAGACAAGACAAAGCTCTGAATTAAGACTGTTCTACCATCAAATATAATATAATCAAACAATCAGCTGCCTAACCGAGTCTCCCGCCTGCGAACGACAATAAAGCTGCACGCCCGCCGGCCCGTCGCCGTCGCCGCGCTCGGCCTTGCTCCGCATCTCGACGACTTTCTTGTGGGAGTTTGAGTGCACTGAGGCAACGAACGTCGGGCTTGCCGCTGGCCGATACTCCGGGAAGAGCCGCCCGGAGCGGAACCGCACCCCGCATGCGTTGCACAGCGTCTTCGGCCCCATTGGGCCCTCCCGCCACTGCGGGGTGCTCGTAACCTCGCAATGCGTGCACTGCTTCCCCTCGCTAGAGTGCCCCGAGTCGCCGGAGACGGGCGGGGACGGAAGGGGAGGAGCGCGTTTCTTCTTCGGGGCGCTCTTGCCGGATAGGAGGGTTGCCGTTTCGGAGGCAAAGGATTTCGCCGCCCAGACGAGGGGCAGGGTGTGGAGCTTGGTGAAATTCGAGGGGCGGGATCGGGAACGTTTTGTTCGCGCTCGTTTCGCCGGGACGGCAGCAGTTGGTCTCGGGTTTTCGGTGAAGCAGGAGCTAGTGCTCTCGAGGATCGAGACCGGGCTGGAGCTTTTGAATAAGTGTGTGGGTTTGACGTCGGAGGAGGAGTCATCACTGAGCACAGCTCCGGCACCGCTTGGGAACTCGTTTGGTCGGCAAGTTCTGTCGTACTGAACAACAATGGAGGTTGAGGTTCAACTATCAGACAAAGTTATAATCTTTTGCAATTTCCTCGGTTACAAGTAACAAGATAATCTCGTTACAGTAATATCGGCTATGCGGAGAGTGTTTCAAACTACTGAATCGAGGTCACAGAGTAACCAGCTTGAATTCAAAATGTTAGAAAGAATCACCAAATCTTTTTGCACATGTGCATATTTACAGTTTCATCGATCACAAAGTGACTCATGGAACTCTATCAACGAATAAAAAGACCTAATTCTTATGTGTATCACAATAGATTGGGAAGTGACAGAATTCCAATATATATATATATATATTAAAAAATATATATATATTCAAAAGTGGAATTTGAAAGTGTATATTTATATTTTATGTAAGTATGATCGGGTCAATAGAAAATTTCAAACCACGACATGCGTCACAATCATAGTTTTAAGCAAAGTCATTATATCGAATAAGAAAAAAATACCCAACAGTCTAAACAGAACAGAGACTATTAAACCGGAATGATGTAGATATACACATGAATATATATATATATATATATATATATATATAAATACAGGAGCACACATACATAGAAAATGAACTTACCGACATAGAGATGTTTTTATTATCGTTGAAATCGTTTTGAATCCCACCACAAAGCCCAGAAGAGAAGCACATTGACATATCAGACGGGAGTTCAAGCGACTGCATGCCGTTCCAGAAATCCTTGTCGGAGCTTCCATCGATGTCTTCGAACGGGAAATCGAAGAAATCGAGATAGTCCTTTGGATCTACATCGTAATCCACCGAATCAACCATGTCAAAATCACTGATAGCCTGAACAAGAGCACGCAAAAGAGCAATGGTCAATTTCAAATGCGTAATCAGAAGGAAAAACGCATGCATTAATTACATTTTTTTTAACGAGAGAAGAATGATTATGGTAATACAAGTCAAATATCTACGTAATCTAATGGATTTCATGACGAAATTTCTTTGATACTATCCTAATTGGTAACAGATTACACTTATTTTGAGCAACAAATCATCCACGCGTTCAGTACGTATTCAAAAGATTTGAAAAGGACTTGGAATATTCTAGAAGCTACTAGAATTATCCAAAATAATATAATTTTGAGTATCTTTGTACACTAAGGAACATGGTTTTCAATTTTCACACGAAAAAATCAACATATTCACCATTGTTGAGCATTTCCCCCCAAAATTGAGCATTTTTCAGTTCGAGCAACATGATTCGGAAAAAGCTGACACGATTTTCAGTTTCACACAGCGAATTTCGTCCGAGTTTCCGAAAACCGAGGACATATCCGCCATTGTCGAGCATTTTCCCAGTCTTCACTGACAAAATCGACGAATAATGGGGCAAAATCCAAAAATCCGGAATTCTTCGAAATCATCGAACGATATCAAACCCCGAGACAGAAATTACAGACGCGAAGGAGCTTCTCCATCGAAATTTCCTTCCAATTTTCCCTCACTTTCCCGCGAGCCAAACGGAAAACCTAGAACCGAAATGCGAGAGGCGAAAGGCGTGGAAGCTAACCTGGGAGCGAAATTCAGCAGGAGAGAAGCTTGAAGAGCTCCGACATTGCTCCGATTCGAGCTCAGATCGCCGGTGGAATCGTCGGTGTCAGACAGCGAAGAGCTTTGTGCGCGATGGAGAGAGAAGAAGGGATTTCAATGTCTGAACAATTTAGGTTTTCTTGCATCGCGACATTTGCTACCCTGCGCGACGCCTCACGGGATCCTACGGTGTGCTCCCTCTCTACACGCCTAACAGCCGTTGATTTGCGGTGACTCGTGCGCGATTGGTGCGCGGGCGTTGACTGCTGACGTGGCTCTGACTTTTTTCCCTCTCCAATACGTACAGATCACCGACAATTAGATTCAGATCAAATATTTTGAGACAATAATTGTACATTTAGTTTCACGACAGTGTAATTCTTTTTAATAATATATATTTTTAAATAACTTATTTGATTAATTTTTACGTGGTATTTTGTAGTTTTGCGCGGAGGGTGATCGCGTTAATATGGGGATTAAGTAAATCCGAATCTCGATAACCGGGTTAAGAATCGATATCCTAATTAATCCGGGATTGGAGTTTTGATTGTGCGGTTTTTAGGAAAGGTTAAGAAAATTTCTAAGATTTATTATTTGTTATTTTGGATTAAAATGTGTTTTATGGTATATTTGATTTTAAAGTTATATTTTAGTGTCAAATTAAATTAGATAGTAATTTTTAGTGTATACTCAAATTAAATTTTGTGTTAATGGGCCCGTTTGGCACAACTTAATTTTTACAAAAAATGTTTTTAGTTTTAGTTTAAAAAATAAACTGTTTTTGAAAAAAATTGGCATGTGTTTGGTAAATTGTTTATAAAACAGTTGTTGCTGGTAACAAAAACTGATTTAGCGTTTGGTAAAAAAATTTATTTAGGCTAAAAAGACTAAAATAGACTAAAACCGTATTTTTGTTTTTGGAAAAAACCAAAAGCTACGAATCCTAGCTTTTACAATTCATGTACAAAAATTCAAAATCGATTTTGTGTTTTTTGGAAAAACAATTTTGCCAAACACCTGAAAAGCGGTTAAGTTTATTTTATAAACAAAAACAGGGCTAAATAAGCTGTGCCAAACGCACCCAATATGGGAACTTGCGTAAATTTGAACTTAAAATAATATTTTTTTTATTGATGGCAAATTACAATTTCTTAAAAATCAAGAATCGGAATTATGATTATGCAGTTATTAAGAATAAAACTTTGTAGATTTTTTTATTTTTATTTTTAGAAATCATTATATTTTTGTTCTGGTTTTCTATGTCACATTTGATTTTAAATTTAGAGTAAAGTAAAATTATATATTAAAATTAGGGAATAGTTTGATTTTTTTATGTCAAGTTTTGGATATTTACATAAAAATTGAACTTAGTGAAGATTGCATTTATTGTTTCTTTGGCACTTTCTCACCTAAACAAACAATATATATCAACCGAGTAAGTATATTTACAAGGGACTTCATGAAAATTATTGTCTCACATTGACCGTATTATCTAAGTAGGCGAAGTAAAATAATAAAGAGAAGTTTGTTATAATATTTAAAATAAAATAAAATTGCACCTTTCTAAATTTTTATTTGAGAGTCATATTTCATAAGGTAAAATGCCAGTCTCGAGTAAATTACGATAAATTCGGTATACTATATTCAAAATTTAATTCTTAATATTTTGGTATGCTTTAAAAAATAATATTTTAATATTTAAGTTAATTAATTTGAATCGTTGGATCTCGATCTCTGTCTTGATAAATTAGACATCATTTTAAGAAAGTAAAATAACATTATACTACATTTAGATTAAAAAAAAATACCAAAATTTATGGTGAATAAAAATAAACCCCAAAAAGTTAACTTTGGGGTAGTTCAAAGGAAACATTTATGAAAGAAAATATCAAATGAAACGTATTATGAAGGCAAGGGGGTATATATGCACACGGTATGAAAAAAAAAAAAATAGAAGCCCACCTAATGTGTAATTTGACAACTAAGGCACATTACAATTACATTATATTATAGATATAAAAAAGAGGGCCTATAATAATAAAAGTTAGCTTTGCTATAAAATAGTTTAAATAAATGCCAAGCTGGCCCAACTTCTGTGAAGCCGTTAGTTAAAGGTAATTAATAAAGGGTTAATGACGGCAAAAATACCCAAAGTTTGGTCAAAGAACCCCTCGTATACTCAAAGTTTAAAAGTGGTGGTAAAAATACCCAAAGTCGTATTTGGGGAGTTGACCACTCCATTCTCGTAACGCCGTTAACTTACCCGTTAACTCTGGCCACGCGGGCAAACGTTGGTTGTTGACATAACATTTTTTGCCAAATGGATGAGCCCAAATAAGTCTTGTTTACGATAAAACAACAAATTAAACCCCTAACTAATACTATTTAATACAACTAATTGAACCCCTAATGATTACACTTAACAAAAAAAATTGTCCATGTGGCCAGGGTTAACGAGTAAGTTAACGGCATTACGAGAAATAAGTGGTCAACTCTTCAAATATGACTTTGGGTATTTTTGCCATCACTTTTAAACTTTGGGTACACGAGGGGTTCTTTGACCAAACTTTGAGTATTTTTGCCGTCATTAACCCATTAATAAAAACTCTCTAATATTTGATTGGAGAGGCGACTTTAATCACGTTCTTATAGATCTTGCAAGAAAGCAGATCTTGGCCTTTTCTGTAATTTGAATCCATTTTTTTAATTATTTAAAAAAAATGAGCAGATACAAAGTATTTGTATTCTTGCTAAGAAAATATACAAAATAATCCGTTATGCATCTCATTCTCAAAGGGCTTCAAATCTTTCTTGCATGGAAATGCTTTGACGTTTTCTTTGTTTTGTCCAAGTTCTACATTGGCTTCTCTTCTCTATGCACATATTTTTGCCCCATCAAGTCGCACCAAATATAAAAAGAGTAGTTGATAAGTAATGTTTCTTTGGATTTTGTTGTGCAATTTTGACGTAGTATCGAACAACACGAAACGATGAACTTTTTTTTGAACAAGTTATGAAGCTCAGTTTTCTTTTTTCTCTAATTCAGCAACTAAATTCGGTTTTTTCCCGCTCTGATGCCAACTAATGTAGCCAAAACGATATGGAATCGATTAATTTTCTTGAGCAAGCTAGAAGCTCGAATTTTCTAAATCAATCAACACTAAAATTTAGTTATCCCTCTTGCTCCAATATGAAGAAAATATAGTCCAAAAGCGAATAAAGAAATAAATGACAAAAAACAACAAGCGCCCAAATTACGGTAATCAAATAAAGCAAAATTAATCAAAGAAATAAAGCTAAAACAAGTCTTCATCCTGAGCAACATCTTGATCGCAGGAAATCCTAAGACTAATTATTTTCTTCCCGGTCCCAAGCCTCCAAGAAGGCAATGGTTGTGACCTTACCTCGTCTGCCTTTTAAACTTTAGTTTTCATCAGCAGTGTCCCGAGTGTGTGTGTGTATATATATATATATATATATATATATATATATATATATATATATATAGTATGTTGCTCATTGCTCGTTAAAAAATAATGAGATTAATTAAATTTATGCTATTGTTTTTTTAGGGAGTTTACGCTATTGCTAAGTTGCTAACACATGATTTGTTTGAGTATATTTTTGTCGATTGTGTCTTTTTTTTTTTTTTTTTTTAATTATAGAACTTTTTTCTTAATAGTCCCGTAATCTACCATATTATTCTCATTCGGTAATCAATTGACAAAAAATCATCTGAGTAAGTTATATATCGTACGTAAGCAATATTTTTCATCTTTTACATATATATAAGGAAACTTGAAAAAATGACTCCCAAAATGCAAGTTCTACCCGTTTTGTTCTCCGATTTAATGTATCTGAAATATTGTTCCCCAACTCGCCTCTTGCTCTATTTATGCCCAAAATACCATTCTCTTACCCTCAGTTTTTACTTTGGGTTTATTACAACTTCAATCAAGGGTAGATAGTTTATTACTTTGGGTTGGAGAGTTTTACCTTTCTAGCTAGACAGTTTTGTAGTTATAAAATTGAAATTAAAATTAAAAAAATTACAAATTAAGGTTTTAAAACTGTAGATAATTCCTTTAAAAACTTACAATTTTTTTGTCAGACAGTTTTTCACTTCGGGTTGGAGAGTTTTAACTCTCGAACTAGACAGTTTGTAGTTTTAAAATTGAAATTAAAATTAAAAACATTACAAATTATGGTTTTAAAATTGTAGATAGTTTCTTTAAAAAATTACAATTTTTTGGTTAGATAGTTTTTCACTTCGGGTTGGAGAGTTTTAACTCTCGAACTAGACAGTTTGTGGTTTAAAAAAAAAAAAACCTGAAATTTTTCAAAAGCTATAACTTTTTGGTTAGACAGTTGCTTACTACAAGTTAGAGAGTTTTACCTTTCTAACTAGACAGTTTTTTTTTTTGTTTTTTGTAAAAATTATAACTTTTTGGTTAGACAGTTTGTGGTTATAAAATTTAAATTAAAAATATTTCAAAAAAAAAGTTTTAAAACTATACTTAATTTTTAAAAAAAATTACCACTTTTTTTTTTTTTAAACGAAAAATGTGTATACTTGGATGAGAAAAACACTCTACCTTGTTCTAGAAAACTATCCAACCTCCACAAATTGTCTACCTTGATAAGAAAAACTATCAAACTTTATGTCAAAACCAGTCCAACATCAAAAGTATCATTTAGATGAAGGGAATACAATTAAAGTTTTTTTTACCATAAACCCTAAAGTGTCCACCTAAATAATGAAAACTATCTAACCGTAGCTTAAAAACTGTCCACGTGTCTACCTAGATGAGAAAAACACTCAAACTAGTTCTAGAAACCCCCCCCCCCCCCCAAACTGTCTACTTTGATAGGAAAAACTGTCAAACTTTGTGTAAAAAACACACACACACACACACACAAACTGTCTACTATCTAACTTTATGTAAAAAACAGTCCAACATCAAAAGTATCATTTACATGAAGGGAATACAATTAAAGTTTTTTTTACCATAACCCCTAAAATGTCAACCTAAATAGTGAAAACTATCCAACCGTAGCTTAAAAAATGTCCACCAGATCCTGGTAAACGGAAAATGTGTCTACATAGATGAGAAAAACACTCAAACTTTTTTTTAGAAAATCATCTACCCGCCCACAAACTGTCTACCTTGATAGGAAAATCTGTCAAACTTTATGTAAAAAACAGTCCAACATCAAAAGTATCATTTACATGAAGGGAATACAATTTTTTTTTTTTACCATGACCCCTAAAGTGTCTGCCTAAATAGTGAAAACTATCTAACCGTAGCTTAAAAACTGTCCACCAGATCCTGGTATATTTTTTTCAAATGGAAAATGTGTCTACCTAGATGAGAAAAATACTCTAACTTGTTCTAGAAAACTATCCCCCCCCCCCCCCAAACTGTCTACTTTGATAGGAAAAACTGTCAAACTTTGTGTAAAGAACAATCCAACATCAAAAGTATCATTTAGATGAAGGAAATACAATTAATGTTTTTTTTACCATAAACCATAAAGTGTCCACCTGAATAGTGAAAAACTGTCTAATCGTAGCTTAAAAACTGTCCACCAGATCTTTGTATTTTTTTTTAAAACGAAAAATGTGTCTACCTAGATGAGAAAAACACTTAAACTTGTTCTAGAAAACCGTCCACCCCCCATAAACTGTCTACCTTGATAGGAAAAACTGTCAAACTTTATGTAAAAAACAGTCCAACATCAAAAGTATAATTTACATGAAGGAAATACAATTAAAGTTTTTTTTACCATAAACCCTAAAGTGTCCACCTAAATAGTGAAAACTATCTAACTGTAGCTTAAAAACTGTCCACCAGTTCCTGGTATTTTTTTTTAAAACGGAAAATGTGTTTACCTAGATGAGAAAAACAATAGAATTTGTTCTAGAAAACTGTCCACCCCCCAAAAACTGTCTACCTTGATAGGAAAAACTGTCAAACTTTATGTAAAAAACAGTCTAACATCAAAAGTATCATTTAGATGAAGGGAATACAATTAAAGTTTTTTTTTACCATAAACCTTAAAGTGTCCACGTAAATAGTTAAAACAATCTAACCGTTGCTTAAAAACTTTCCACTAGATCCTGGTATTTTTTTTTTAAAACGGAAAATGTGTCTACCTAGATGAGAAAAACACTCAAACTTGTTCTAGAAAACTGTCCACCCCCCAAAAACTTTCTACCTTGATAGGAAAAACTGTCAAACTTTATGTAAAAAACAGTCTAACATCAAAAGTATCATTTAGATGAAGGGAATACAATTAAAGTTTTTTTTTACCATAAACCTTAAAGTGTCCACGTAAATAGTTAAAACAATCTAACCGTAGGTTAAAAATTGTCCACCAGATCCTGGTATTTTTTTCAAACGGAAAATGTGTCTACCTAGATGAGAATAACACTCTAACTTGTTCTAGAAAACTATCCACCCCCCACAAACTGTCTACCTTGATAGGAAAAACTGTCAAACTTTATGTAAAAAACAATCCAACATCAAAAGTATAATTTACATGAAGGGAATACAATTAAAGTTTTTTTTACCATAAACCCTAAAGTGTCCACCTAAATAGTGAAAACTATTTAACCATAGCTTAAAAATTGTCCACCAGTTCCTGGTATTTTTTTTAAAACGGAAAATGTGTCTACCTAGATGAGCAAAACACTCAAACTTGTTCTAGAAAACTGTCCACCCCCACAAACTGTCTACCTTGATAGGAAAAATTGTCAAACTTTATGTAAAAGACAGTCCAAAGGGTATTTTGGGCAAAACATGGAAAAATACAAGTTCGGGAATATTTTTTCGGAAACATTAAATCGGGGAACAAAACGGGTAAAACTTGTATTTTGGGAGTCATTTTTTCAAGTTTTCTTATATATATATATATATATATTACAGGACAATATGTGAGCATAATGGGTATTGCTGAAGAAAAAATCGGAGAAAAAATGTCAACATGCAAAATTTAGAGGCATCATTGCTTGAAAAGTAAAAAAAAAAAAACATGCAGCAATACAATTATATTCCAATGCCCAATGGATTTTGAGTTGAAAAGAGAGAGCACATATGATGTTGGAGTGATGGGTCCTATAAGCACATGGTATGAGGAAAATGGCAACAAAATCCACGTCTCTCTCTCTCTTCAAGTCTTTTCCTTTCCACATTGCATTGTGTTTCTTTGGCTTGGCTTGACCGACAAAACTCTTTGCTATTGCTAGTATCAATCTTGAGCTTTGCTATATCACCAATTTGGCAACACCTACACGCCACTGCATTTATTTTCACGACATCGACATCTACTCAAACCCAAAATAAATGAATAGTGATTTCGAAAAGTTATAGTTTCATTCATGAATTATGACATTTACCTGTATAAGACTCGAGAGATGATATTTTTCAACCCCTGAAGGATGAAGCAAGGACGCGCTTGACCAGGTGGCGGTCGGAGGTGCGGCGTATAACAGAGCCTGTAGCGGAAAATTTCCTAAGAATTCTGATACCATGCTGTGATTTGGAACACGTTATCTATTCATCTATGAATAATGGTATTTACACTTCAAACCATAAAATTTATTATACTTGAAAGATGAGGATATTTTCCAGCCTATAAAGGAAAAACACGCTCGACTGAGCAATGATTGGAAGTACCGCACCCAGTGGAGACGTGGTGATCGCAACATACTATGTTATGTTGTGATTTGGGAACAAATATTCATTCATGAATTATTTACACTTCAGAACATAAAAATCCATAAAAATGTAACAAAAGAATAATTAACTGTATATCTATAATATTTCTACAAAATAAAAAAATACAAAGATGCTATATAACATTTCATGTCAGAAAATATTTCACAACATTTTATGCTCTAAAAACACAAGGTGATCAATTTCGGTTTGACTTTTTTTGACTTTGGAATGTTCTAAAAAGCAGACCACAAGTCAAAAGCCAAATATGTAGAACTTGTCCCTCGAGTTTGGTGCTAGTTAACAGCAAAAGGTACAAAAATGTGAGGTAATTCTCTTAACCCTGGTAAATATTTCTTACTTTGTGTATAACCCTCCAATTTAGCCAATTAAATCACAACATGGTCAATTCCAATTTAACGTTTTGACTTTAGAATGTTCTTTATAAACAAACCGCTAGTTCAAAGCCAAACAAGCAAAACTTCTCGAAACTTGGAGATAAAATGTCGATAATGGCCCTAGAGTTTCGAGCTTCGGTACGGCACAAGTACAAAAATATGGTGTAATTTTCTTACCTCTTTTGGTAAACAACTCTTTGTCTATAATTAATCCTGCAGTTCTATAATTACAAAAGAGATCATATTTTAACTTTCGAAGTTCTTCTTCGAGCATTTACAAGCACAAGTAAGACAGCGGCTAAGACGACGACCAAGCTTACAGTCACGAAATTCCAATAAGAGATACCATATGAATTGATGAGTATGTTCTTCAATTTTTCCTGCAAAAAATACAAAATGAAAAGAAAATGCAGGTTGTCATATCGGCCAATAGTTTTTTGAGTAACTGTCAACATATTTTTGTCAATTAATTACCAAACTCGATCAATATATGAGATTATGAGACCAACAATCGACTAGGCTAGTTATTCAAGAACTATCAAGATAAAAGTTCAGACAAAATTGATCCTCTAACGAATCACGTGTTATGCACAAATAAATTTTTTCCCGTCATTTTTATCTTAAGAGGGGCAAGGCATTAAAAATAAAGTTCGGGGGCGTAAGTGTCAATTACTCATAGTTTTGAATGAATAAGAAAAGAAGGCTTGGCTTCAATTATAATACCCAATAATCTCATGAGCAAGTTTACGCCTAAAACGTATAATTTTATTTAGTCAAGATAATTATCCATGTATATATTTATTTTAAAGAAAGTTATTTTAAAACTTTAATGTTGATTTTAAGTTGTGATGCAGTGTGGGATGACAGAACCTTACGTCAAGATCGGTGTGCTTAACATATTAAAACACGTAATAAAATAACGAGCCAATCATTTTATGTTTTCTTTCTATAACATTCTTATTAAATAAAATTATGATAACCTACTTTTGTTGCATTTTTATAAGTGGTTGTCTATATAGAAGCAGATAATTTAGTTTTCCTACTAAGAGCAAAGTTGGAAATTTGTGTCTAGTACTTATCCGATTAATACTATTTTATATCATCAAACAATGATCGATTACATACATTTCTTTGCCTTTTAAGTATTCATACACTTAGTTTATCATTTATGCATGCTAATACTCACATGTACACGTGTCTCACCACAAATAACCTCTCGAACTTTCTTCCCGAAATACTTGCAGAAGACTCTTTAATCTCTATTTTCTCTCCATTGCTCCTCATTAAGAAATCATACGATTCCTCTGTTTGTTGATCTTGTTGTTTCGGTTTTAGCCTCTCTTCGAAATAGTTCAGGTTAGCATTTTTAAATCCATATATGTTGATGTCTTATCATTGAAATGGATTTTTATAGAATCTGAGAGGTTTGGTGCTAATCTTATTATAATAATATCTAAATAATCATTTTTAATAATCTGATTTCTCATGCATGTGATATCTTTAACTTATAAGTCCATAAGGAAGTGGTGAGGGTTATTTTAAAAATGAAAGAGTTGGTAATTATTTGATCCATGGTTTTTGTTTTTCGAAGTACATGTAATTGGACTTCTTTGAGCTAATTAATTCATAATTTCTTAAAGCTGTATATGGATTTTAATTCATCATATGATCTTATTTAGGTGGTTGTTCACGATCCCTTATTTTGGATTCCTCATGCTCATTAAAGGTGTAGTTGAATATTTAGTAAATTTATTTAGATTTGATAATATGATCATGGATAAAAGTTTTAGTGCTATATTTTTAGTTATATAACAAACTTGTTCAACTTATTTAAAGCATCTCTAAAGATAAAGTTAAAATGTGACACTACGGTATCTTAATGCCATTTTATTCATAGTGTACACATTTTCGTTAAGGAATTCTAGTGAAGGATGTGATTATATATTAAACTAATCGGTTATGATTCTATCTTTGAGTGTGTAATTTTGTATTAGAAGAGATAATTAGTTTGCCATCAAAGATCGATTTGAAATATGAATAAATCTGTAATTCAGAAACTTACACACCCCGAGTCTTGACCGAGGTAGACGCTTCCCACACTAGCTAGCAAGAATTATCACTGAGTTCGAGGTAAGTAAAGACTTACTTTACTTGCATTACGAGAATTAAATTAAATGGTGATTTAAGTATGAACGTATGTGCATATAATTGCATTGTTCTTCTGATATTTGTTCGCTATAAATAGTGTAAATGTTAAAAGAATAAATAACAGTGTATCTCAGTTGCTAAGTTTGGGTAGGCGGCGTGCCTGTTGCGATGTCTCTTTAAAGAGACTATGATATATGGCGCGGTGTGGGAAGCCCGACTGATCACCGGGAATGAAATTGAGAATTTTCCCAACACGTCTGCGTGTAATGTTACGACCGGTCACATGTTAAAAGAATTGAAACGTTACGACCGACCGGTCGAAGTTAAAAGAAGTGACGCACGGGTCACATGTTAAAAGAAGTGACGAAAGGGTCACATGATAAAAGAAGTGACGCACGGGTCACATGTTAAAAGAATTATGGGGAATAGTGCAACAGGAGCGTCCATAACAACGTCTACAAGCCTTAGCATTTGAGATACACATTATGAAAGAGAATTGGATAATTCATATTAATGTACTATGTTAATATGACATGAATGAAAAGAGAATTAGATAATGCACATTAATTGTGTTATATGGTTATGATACGAACGGTGTTATATGAGTTGTTAAATTGTCTTTTACTTACTGAGCTTTCGCTCATTAGAATTCTTGTAATGCAGACATTGCAGGTAATTCAAATGACACTTGAGGCTGTTGGTTGAAGACTCGAAGCTAGGGATCTGATGCATATGAGATACTAACGACCGTGGGATAGCTAGTTGTGTACTTGGGGTATTTTGAGTGTCGTTACGCTATGTATAAATCAAAACAAAGGAGCAAGTAGTTTATGCTTCCTCGTTTTTGGATAAATACTGATAGTGGTTAGATATGGGAGTTTGGCGTTAGTTAAATGTAAAATAATAATAATATAGCGTTTCAATATGTAGATATATAAAATAGGTGTATATATATATCTATATATATAAGAAAGAAAGAAAAAATGTTTTTTTTTCAGTGGCTTACTTATATGAGTTTAAAAGAAAATATAATTACATAGGCCGTACGGGGCGTTACATCAATAGTCTTCACTCTCAATATAGGCAAATGTAATTAATGTCATCTTCTAGATGGTGTACAAATGCAGAGAATGATGCACCTACAAATATAAACCTATTTCACGACATACCAATCTAAGGTTTTGCAACATACCATGTGACGAGACTAGCCTTCATTTATGGCAAGAGATATGAATTTTTATACTTATATAATTTTCTTTAAAGTTGAAGTTGAAATATGCTATTATTAGCATCTCTGACGAGAGAAAAATGAGCAAAAATATAAACCAAGAAACAGTCATATCAGAAACTTTCAGTGCATGCAATGTTTTGGGAAGAAATAATGAAAAAGAATAATATATACACTCTGTTCATTATATCGTGGATCAGAAATTATTTTGACAAAAAAGGAACCAAAATGATAAGTTTATAAAGATAACGTCTATTATTAGTATACATGTTATCTTTATCGTCCATATGTTGATTATATCTCTTCTTGGAGAAGAGTTATCAAAGAAGAAATCGTAACGCGCAGTCGGTAGATGGGTCGGACGTGTAATGGTTGGATGCCGCCAAGCTAGGTTTATTTATTTTTGTAATTAAGGTGTAATAATGCAATTTAAGTTACACGGTTTATTGTTCAATGATTAAGTTTATTTGCTGCAATTAAGAAAAATCCCGTCAAGAAAATCCCGGTTGTAATTTCATGACCTACATATAAATAGATTATTCTCATGAAGTAAAATCGGCTACCAACCACTTAAGTTTAATGTCTATTAGAAGAGAGGTTCGGCTTTTGTGGGACACTTGTGTTTATCATTTTGTTACCATGGCTCCCGTTACGAGATTGCATTCTCAGGCTGTATTAGGATGCCTCGAAATTTCAAAATAAAAAAATGCCTAGATATCCCGAATGCAATAAAATTTCCACAAAAATCCATAATATCGATTCAAAATAATTAAATTCATATAGAAACTTACGGTGTTGATAGTATTATGCATCAAGTGCGTATGTTGCTTTGCAAATAATTCCTGGGCATATTTATAGAGCTCCATGTCAAGGTGGTTAAGCGATCGTATCTCTTGAAGGATTGCTTCAGATACATGGTGACGGGCCTGTTGAATTAAAAAATATTCGAGATGTAAGAAAAATAAAACGGATTTATTACTTGAGCAAATGAAGATAAGTAATTTGATGTTTAACTGTAGGGTGAAACCGGTATTCCGGTTCGGGTTCTTGACCATTTTACTATCGAAAGCAAATTCTTCTATTCTAGAATTATAAAGCAGAACCATGTCTTCTTTTAAGTTTTAATAATGAAATTATTATCTGGCCGGTGTTTAATTTGGCTCTAGGGTCCTTTTTTTTTATAAAAGGAAAAGCCTAATAAAAAAAACTGTAACCGAATTTTGGTGTGGATAAAAAAGTTGGTAGGAAATCCAGTTTAAAAATCCCTCACATGATTTTGTTTAAACACCGGAATTTTCCGTTTCCGATTCCCAGTGAAACTTTCACCCTTTAGCAGTCTCATCGGCAGATATATGCTATAACTGTAACATACTCTTCAGCTAAGTAATTAAACGTATTTACAACTGAATGAGACTAACTATGGTCATATTTGCATGACTATACAACTAAAGAGCATGTTTACAATCAATATAGAATATAAAATCATAAAACAATGTAAGCAAGAATCACGATTTTTTGCATGACTATACAACTAAAGAGCATGTTTACAATCAATATAGAATGTAAAAATCATAAAACAATGTAAGCAAGAATCACGATTTTGAGGAATATACCTCTTTTGTGAAGTTTGCTGGTGAGATTTTCTTCAAAGACGTGATGCGCCGTTTTGCTTGGGCGTGCCGTAAATTAGATATGCATTTTCCATAAGCATCCATAAGTTCACCGACGGTCATCTAATGTAGAGTTAGAATGAAAAAGAAAAAAAAAATCAATTTGAAATAGAGGAACAAATCACGTCTCGTTTCATCTGATAGGCGGAAGCGGAGTTATTACATTTTTTTTTACTGGTTCATCAACTTCGATGAATACGACGTCGCTAGCGTTTTGGTCCGGTGTGCCCTTCTGCAACACAAGACAATTGTGGTAAGAAAGTTACTCAAAGACGATCGATCAGCATACATTTGATTTAGGATGAGAAACATTTCGTAATCACCTGTTGGGAATTGTTATTGGTCGTTAAATCTGAATCCGACGACCTTAGCTCTGCAGCACGAGCAGATGTTTTAGATTTACTTGCAATTTATAAAATGAAACCAAAAACTTTGTAAAAAAAATGAAACCTACCCTATCTTATGATGTGTTTACATTTCATTTGATGGTTGGGTAAAAAAGAAGCACCTAAAACTTTGTAATGCAAAATATGATCATTTAGACCTCGGTATAAACTCGAAGTGGACGCTATCCAAATTCCATTTTGTTCATAAATACCTAAAGTTGCGCATATATATTCACCAAGTCGTGCTCATAGCTCGAGTTAAGTTTATTAAAACAGTATAGAACGGACGGCCATATAGGGGCAGGAGTATAAAGCGAAGGGTAGAAGAAAACTCTAAAATTGATTGTCGTAGATAATATGGGAATAATGTGCACTAAAATTTTAGTGATTATCGATATAGCGAGAGTTAGTGGCTCATTTGGTTCCCTTGTTGTTTAACTTATTTTCAACCTAGATATAATATGACAGCATCACCCTTCCCCCGACTTTGTATTTTTTTCTATATTTGATCCTCCTCCATTTCGTAAAGTTCTTTCCTATTTGAAGCCTAAAAAATAAACTAAAATTATATGGTGTTTTCTACAAAGAGAACGCTCATAATACATTAAAATTAAGACCTGAATTGTTGGAAGCAGTGCTCTTAGAGGTTGGCGCAGATGCTCGGAGCTGCGAAATAACTTGGGAGCCAACTACATCTGCAAACATGGTGGCAGATTCTCTGTGTTCTTCAGTGAGACCAACATACAGCATATTGTCTAATCTTCTCTGCAAATTTTAAAAAATCCTTATCATAATTGTTAATATCAAAGGAGATGAGAAAAGAAAATGCAGAGTTGACCAGTACCACTCAAAGCATTAACCTAATCACCTTTTCCGTAGAGACTAGAGACAAATAATTGCTGGTATTAGACCTGCACTATTATGTCGTTAACTGTATTTTCTTTCATTAGGGGTATATTAGGTATTTCGAGAGTTAATAAAGGATATTTACGCCTATTAGGAGCTCACTGTTTGGGTTCGCCGTCATGTTTGATTAGTTGAGTTTTCCGAATTCCGATTAAACAAAATTGAAAGAGTTTTTCTGGTCTAACTCTCGAATTAGAGACAAGGGTTTCATTTATCAATAAAGGTTTTTTTTTTTTTTTTTCTCTTGGATTTCGATTTCAAATCCTATCATATTACCTTTGCAACTTGAAGCACAAGATCACCAAGAGCCTCATACTTTTGAACACAGTGGCGTACTGTGTGCGATTCCGGCGTGTAGGAGTTGTTTGTCAATCCTGCAACCTTTAAGAAACAAGGTCAAATACTAGGCTCAATTTTGGCATATCTAAATATTTTCCTTCATTAGATAGGAATTAATAAGACATAGTGATTTGAATTATACTGAATTGATAACTGCACAGTCTTATAAATTTTCTCGTTATTATATAAATCAAGGTGTTTGCCGTATTATAATCGCAAAAAAAATAAAAAAAAAATAAAAAATCTCCATATTCTCAATTATCTTCAGTCTCTGAGAATTGAAAAGCATCAAGTCTAAAAATAGAAGTCCAAGAAAATCACAACATCAAACATGGGTAGGTACCTGAAAAGTCGCTCCATTATGAATGATTTCATGAGCAATAGGCTCTTGAATGTATTCTTGTAAAGGCATAACAATCTCCGGCATGACATACGGATCGGTCCGCCTGATTACATTTATTCCCTTGCTTCTTCTATCATCCCTCTATCGAAAACAGTAAAAGTGATATGTTTAGAACATAATTCCATCCAGTGGAGATTCATCGAGAAACAAAAATATAAACAAACATACACGAGCAAAAAGGTCTTCTCTCATCCAAGGAACCAAATACTTCCATGGCCAGATATCCAGTGTGCTCACACTGTTGACTTTAGTGCGCAAACGCCCAGTCATTCTTGTGGCAGAAGTTAAGTTAGGATGAATCAGAAACCGAGCTGCTACTTCAACTGAAAACTCATAAGTGCTAAATACACGGTCAACGGGATCTCTAAGAATTGTCACAACTGATGTTCTCTGCTTTGGAAGTTTGGACATCATACTATAGTCATCATGGTTTACCAACAATCTGCACTTCTTTTTTCTGCATAGAGTTATTTTGTAATCAAATATTCAAAATAATACTTGGTAGCTTAACCGCAAAAATTTACATGTAACATTCGCTAAATAGAAAATTTAATCCAACAATGAAAAGAGAAAAGAGAAGATACTAACCTCGGATCAAACCGCAGCTTGTCATAAGAACGGGGGCATTCTAAAGAATTGGGATACAACTGTCTAAGGAAACTGCAGTTCCAAAACACACACATATAAATACATTAGTAAAAAACGCACACACATATAATCCTATATTTGCGGTATTACCAATGAAAATAAGTCCGGCCACCGGTTCTGGGGACATGGAGAAAGAAAAGCAGATCTTGCAAAGTGTGCTTGTCCTCTTTGACTTCATCTTCAAGGGAGGAAAATGCCCATTTCTGGACAACACTTTCACAGTGTTCTAAATCGTCCTTAAAAGACGAGGCATTGCCGAGTAGAGCGACTGTTTACGCGTTGGAGAAACATACAGGCAAAACAAAAATCAATTAATTAGAAAGTACGGGACCGGTAAAAAACCGGAACTACAATCTGAACTCGCAATACATCAGAGATTGATACCCTGTCATATATAAAAACAGATTGTAGAAAATGATTACCGAAGAACGCTTAATGAATACATACCTGAACCGAGAAGCAAAAGAAGCGTCGAGAGAGTTTTCGCCGCCTCCATAGACCTTATTCCTACTCCAACAAGTAACCAGAATCTGATCACCATCAACAGAGAAGGAAAAATCATTCAACACCCAACAGTTACAGAACAATGAAAACCCAATCGTCAGCTTCAACAAAAGAAAACTCCATAGCGTTGGGAAAAAAAGCTAAGCTTTTATCAACTAGAGATAAACTCATCACCTTCAGAGAAAAGAAAAAGAAAAATTGGTCCAAAAAGTTCAGTGAAAAGCGGAGCTATTAGCACTAGTGAGCCAAAAACACATGATCCAAACAGGCCACTTTCATGGAAAATAAGATTTCCATGGAAAAAAAAAGGAGCACAAATGATCCTCCACGAGCTAGGATCTTCGCCAAATGAATCGAAAGCTCGACAAACCAATGAAAAAAAAACGAGGAAAGAGGAGAAATCGCAGGGAATCAGATGAGGAGCTAGATTTCTCTGACCTAAAGAGCTCGAAATCGGTTGAAGGCGAAATCTCGAGCTCGGAGTTCCAGAAAAAGATGGCGGATTGTGGCAGACAGAGGCCAAAAGCTTTCGCGAGGCAATGAGAGACGATCCGACCGAGAAAACACCCGCGCACGGCGAACCAAGCACGAGATTTTCTCGGGAAAGTAATGGGAAGCAAGAATTTTCTCGGCGACCAAGCAAGAGAGTCGGGATTTGGGGGCTTAGATTTTCCCGGGAAACGAACACTCCTCTCTCTCTTCCTGGATTTTCCTGTCTCTGTTCTGTTTGCCTTCTTTCCATTTTGATTGGAGAGTTTATATAGTTTTATTTAAGGGTTAATGACGGCAAAAATACCTAAAGTTTGGTCAAAGAACCCCTCGTGTACCCAAAGTTTAAAAATGGTGGCAAAAATATCCAAAGTCACATTTGGAGAGTTGACCACTCCATTCTCGTAGCACCGTTAACTTACCTGTTAATTCTGGCCACGTGGACAAATCTGTTTTGTTAAGTGTAATCATTAGGGGTTCAATTAGTTGTGTTGAATAGTATTAATTAGGGGTTTAATTCCTTGTTTTGTCGTAAACGAGGCTAATGTGGGCTCGTTCACGTGGCAAAAATTATTATGTCAGCAACCCACGTTTGTCCACGTGGCCAGAGTTAACGGGTAAGTTAACGGCGTTACGAGAATGGAGTGGTCAACTCCCCAAATGCGACTTTGGGTATTTTTGCCACCACTTTTAAACTTTAGGTACATGAGGAATTCTTTGACCAAACTTTGGGTATTTTTGCCGTCATTAACCCTTTATTTAATAGCAGCAAATATACCTAAGTTTAAGTAAAAGTAACAGCCATTCTAATAGTCATTCAAGTTTGGAAAAATATTTTAGATGAAATATGCTACTAAAATCGGTTTGAAAATCGGAAACTCCGTAAATGATGAAATTGGAAAATATCTTTGAACAATAGATTTTTGAATTTAAGAGAACGAAAATAGATTAATTCGATATTGATATTTACAAAAAATAGATTGAATAGGCAACATAGATCCACATTAAAAGGTGGAGGTTAATTAGATAATTTCACAACCAAAGTTATAACTAAAGATATTATCATTATACCCTACAGCCAAAACTGTTGCATATGTTTGACAGATTCTTGGGATTTCTATTTATTGCTGATCTTCCGAAATTGGATTTATAATAAAGAAAGTTTTTGTGTACATCATAAATGTGTAATCTCAAAAGTGGATTAGGCCAAAATATAGTCATAAATAAATATGTCTATACTATTCCTTGTTATGAGTACTGAATCTAAATGTATAAAAAGTAGAAGCAAATCCAAATATTAATTACTTACTTTGTGTATATCTGATAATTAATATCCATTGAAACGACGCGTAGTACATTATTTCTCTCTTTGAGGTAAAAACTTGGGAATTTGGATTTTTATTTTTAAGGAAATTAAGAAAGTAACTTTTGACTTGAAAGTGTGGAGCCAAATTCAATCCCAATGAAACTGGTGGACAGCGACCTCCAAATCACAAAGCTAATCAGCTTTTTATAGATAATGAAATATTATATAAACTCCGGTTTTTTATGTCCCAAAATATAAGTTTGAAAAATATTGTTTCCTATTTGAAATGCCCCCAAATACTTTTAGTCTTTTAAGTTAAACATTTTTGTTCTTTCGTCAGACAGTTTTTCAAAAAAATTGATTTAGACACTTTTATTCTTCAATTTACACACTTTCTTCTTACAATTAGACAATTTTAATTTAGAAAATTATATAGAAAAAACTGTCCAAAAACTTTTAGACACTTTTGGTCTTTAAATCAAACACTTTGGGGCATAATTATTGAAAGTTATTAAAATGGAGAATAATTTTGTTCAAACTTCAATTTGAGGCATACAATCTGAAGTTATATATATATATTAGACTAGTAAACATCAAATGATTGTAAATTTGACCGAGTTTTCACTTATACTAATGAAGTGATGATCGAAGAAAATTGTAAATTTTCAATATTCTTGATTTATTTTTAAGTTGAGAACGAATCTCCAAACTATTATAAGATATTCTTTTAAGTTCGCTCAACACTTTTTTACCTATGTGTGTGGGATTGGGTGATGTTAGTTTTTATAATATAAAACGACGACTGATATTTTGTAGCACTTCGAACTTCATGGGCAAATTTCCTCCGTTAAGTAAATATCAAGACTCGAACAACAAAACAACAAGAAATTTTGAATTTGTCTATATATATGATAAACAAATTCAATACAAAAGGCAAGAATTCCATAATAATTTAAAAAATAAATTTGTGATGTGTCAAATAAAATCAAAGCTACCGTCAATTTACAGAGCCTCGACTTAAAAGAAACAAAAAGCTATAATTCGTAGTTAACGTTCAATAGTAAATTTTAAACACTTTAAGTAACATTGAACGTCAAGACATATCTTTGTAATTACTTCTCGTCAAATTTTAACATTTCAAATCACTAGACGCAAGCTATTTTTCCAACATAAAATTATGTTGATAACTTAATATATATATATATATATGGAAACATCAATAAATGTGCCCAGCGAAGCATGTTTGAACGAAAAAATACCCGACTTTGTTAAATTACAAAAATATGCCCCAATCTCATTTTTTACCCAAACCCATGGTTAAACTAACCAGACCTTTACACTCTCCCTGTCTTTGTCCTTCCCTCCCACGACCTCTGTGTTCGAAAAAAAAGAAGAAGAAAAAGGCTCGCATGAAATCGCAGAGCACGACATGGTGAAAGCTCCCTGAGCACGACCAAACCAAGCCATGCCGACGAAACCCAGCTCGCTTCCTCTGCCCCCTCCCTCTGCTCCCTATAGTCTCGCGCTGCTCCCCCCCTCGGCTCTCTCTGCACGACGAAACCCAGGGCACGCCTACGAAACGCAGCTTCCGACGAAGTACCCGACCTCCGGCCGACGAAACCTAGCCACCGAAAATTTCGCAGCTTCCGGCGAGCCCCATTTGACTCGCATTTCTCCAAAACTCAGGTTAGGTCGGCTTCGCCAATGGTTTGCACATTTTTAATTTCTGTTTCAGTTGAGATTAGGGCTTGTTATGATTGAGATTAGGGCTTTTTTCGATTGATATTAGGTCTTGATTGATTTGAGAATCAGTGGTTTATCTAGGGCTTAGCTTGTATGAGATTTCGGTGTTGATTCGGTTTGTGATTTAGGGGTTTATTTTGGGATTGATTCGGTTTGAGATTATGGGTGTTTTATTGGATATTTTAGTTAGTCGGTTTGAGATTTATGGGTCAGGCTCGCTTTTGAATGCACACAAAGTATTTGTTGATACGCCTCAATAAGAAAGTGCTTTGAAAAGCACACAAATTGTCATTTTTTTGTTAGTTAATTATTATTATTTTTTGTTGATTTTGGGTTTTGTTAGTCAATAAGACGACGAATCAGAGGGCGATCTCGGCTTAGTCAAGCAAGAAAAGGAGAACGACGAAGCAGCGCCTTACGACGAGGACGAAGAAGAAGAAGACAAGAACTTTGTTGTTGCATTTGCTCGTTGATAGTTGCTGTGAATGTAAATCTTTTTTTGTGTTTTTGAAAGAGGTTTCTTAGTATAATATATGAAAGAGGTATCTTAGTATAATTTATGTCGTTGATTGTGTTTGAGCTTTATTCAGTGTAACTTTTTATTAATTTTGGAAAATAAATAAAGTTGTTCAATAAATATAAGTAAAAAAACCGTGTATTACTACGTATACACATTAATGATATATATACATGCACATGATTGTTTATTTCTCCAAAATTTTAATTACTTTATTTGCGTTTTTGCTGCAAAATTTTGAGGGGTAATTTCGTATACGGAATTACAAATACAAATCTGTAATTTTCGTTACATAGCCTGCATTTTCTCCTTCAAATCTCTGAGAGGTCCCGAAGGGGCTGTTTCGGGCTCTTTTTCACTACAACGGCACACGCCCCTGTTCAAATTGGTACCACATTCGAAACAATAGCCTCTGCAACTCGGACTGCAAACTGCAGTGATGTTGATCTCCAGATGCACCAAGTCTCTTACGTGTTTCGAGATATCGATCTCTTTCTCGCCCGACGGGAAATAGAGCCGATCCTCAAAATCTATGGAGGCATCATCTTCGTCATCGTTATATGACTTGTTCTTGTCCTCCCCGAAGATTACTCCCATGTCGATAACATCAGGCTCTTCAACTGGTTCGTCCGTTAATAGCAAGGAGAAATCTGAGAAGAAGCTTTCCGGAGCTGGATCGCCACAGCTATGATAATATTATCATGATCAAGAAAAATTCAATTAATTAAAACGGGAAACGTTAGAGTATAGATCGATCAAACATGAAAAATCATAACAAGAAGCATACCTATTGCAACTAAGAGCGATAACGGTCTTTACGATCCCGTCAAGTCTCAGCCTTTTCTTCTTCTTTGTTACATCAATAGAAACCTGAACGGGCGTTCCAAAGGGGTAATCTTTAACGGATTTGGTGACCCGTATTCCCATTTCAGAAGCTCTGGATTTGGACGCGTCGGTCGAAAGCTTGCCCAAACCGAGCCTCTCCAATGTCGTGCAGTACTCAATGTGCGTCGTCGCTGAGCTTCTCTTGTAAATAATCGCCCCTTCCCAGGGAGATTCTGTGCATTCTTCCTCTACCTTCTCGTCATCTTCAAACTCCAGAGATACGTCGTTTTGATCGTTCAACGGATACGTAGGCTCAACGCAGTTTACTGCAGTTTGCATGAAAACGCGACATGCTTTCTTTCTGAAGATTGTATGGCCATTCTCCGAAATGCACAATCGATTGAATGGAGTAATAGCAACAGTTCTATTGAGCTTTGGATGAAAAGCCTTACAATGGCGGAAACAAGACGAAGAAGTCAAAGACGGCGAAGAGAACGCGAAGGCCATTTCAATCTTTCTTTCTAGCTAGAAGGGTATCTTCGTAATAAAAAGTTGACGGCTTTTAGAAAACCATCAAACAAACAGGAAAAAACGAGCTCAAAGACGTTGAACAGTTCGGCGCAAAACACTCAGAGAAGCGGGTCAGACTAAACTCCGCGAGCCAGACAATAAGATGGCCTCTGCAATACAAAGAGAAGAAAAAGTTTAAAACATTTATTTAAAACACATCGGAATGTTTCATTTAGACAAATTCACGAACAGGTCCTGTGCTAAGCATGTAACATGAGGATTGGATACGAGATACTGACAGTGACTTAGTGAGAGAGAGAGACTACGATTTTGAGAGATTCAAGAAATAAATCCGAAATTAGTAAATTACATCATCACATCACAGGAAAGGTAGTCGATTAGTGTTACCTTACTCACAGTTCATCAAGTGTCCAAGTCCACGGAGAGTGAGAGAGCGAGAGAACGGTTATTTCGGTTGGATAATGGCGGTTAATTCGGGTGGTGCAGGAAACCAAGAACCCACATCCACAACCCGAACGGAAGGATAATAATCTAACGTCTCTAATTCTTCTCCAAAATTTATAACATCATTTTCTATTTTGTATCACCTTACTCTTTGAAATGTTTTTTCCCCTTAAATCTGTATCTTTGTAGCTGTACTAGTTTATTCTTGAATCTTTTTTTAATCAATTTCTCCCTCCAATCTAGCATATTTTTATTAAGAAGTTTAAGTTAAATAGTCAACTTGATAGTTTAAAATTTGATAAAATGGCCCAGTTTGGTTTATATTTGTAAAGTAACCAATTAATCATATTAACTATTATAAAAATAATCATATTAACCAAGGTTTAAATAGGCGATTGGGGCGTACGCCTAAGGCGCGCCCCGGGGCGAGGCAGTAGGAAAGCGCATGGAGGCGCTGGGAACGGCGGAAAAAATCAAGGCGTGCGCCTTTTTTCCGCTGAGGTGGCTGGGGCGTACGCCTTTAAGGCGAGGCGCTGGGCAGTGCCCGGGGCAACGCCTGGGTGAGGGTCTGTTGGGCTTCATTTTTTTTTTTAAAAAGGCCCATTTTTACTTTTATTTTTTAAACCCTAAAATTTTCTCTCTCCTCCTTTCTTTCTTTCTTCGACAATCGGCCTTCCCTCTTCCTTTCTTCTCTTCCTTTCTTCGACGATCGGCCGCCAGCGTTCTCTTCCTTTCTTCGACGATCGGCCGCCAGCCTTCTCTTCCTTTCTTCGACGATCCTCCCTCCTTCATTCCAGCCCCAGGTTCCTCACCTCATCCACTGATTTTTAAAACGATTTTTAAAGTGTAAAAAATCTAGGGTTTAAATCGTTTTTTTGTTGTCATATTTAGGATGTCTAGTTCTTCTAAGCTCACGGATCCGGCTAGGAAATATGCTGAGGAAATCAAGATACCGGGCAAGTCGTACACTTATTTTAAGTGTAACTTTTGCGGGAAAACAATAAGCGGATCGGTCGGTCGAGTAAAAGAGCATCTCGCGTTATCTAAAAAGAATGTGAAAGGATGTCCTAGTGTTCCCGATGAAGTCAAAAAAGAAATGGAAGTTTATTTGAATAGATTCCAAAGTGCAAAGAAAGCCAATCGAGCCGAGTTCGAAGAATTAGTTGATGGCGGGGTTTTTTATGATGCGCTCGATTCAAGGGCGACGGTGGGAGTTGAAGATAAGGGTCCGAGCGGTTCTAGGGGTGTTAAGAGGGCCGATGGATAGGTACATATCAATGAAAGATGGCGGAGAAAATGAAGATGAAAATGTCGTTATGTCTCCATGTCAATTGAAAGAGTTACGTAATAAAGTTTGCATGGAGATAGGACGATTTTTTTATGAAAATGCGATTGCTTTCAATGTAGCGAGAAGTCCTTCGTTCACGAGTATGTTGCGAGCCGTTGTTAACATTGGCCGAGATTTGAAGATTCCATCGATGCACGATTTGTCGACATGGATACTTAAGGAAGAAACCATGAAGACACAATACAATGTGGCCGAAGTTAGAGAGACTTGGAAGAAGACGGGAGTCTCTTTGTTATCGGATGGTTGGACGGACACCCGGAATCGAAGTTTGATAAACTTTCTTGTCAACAATCAACACGGGACGGTTTTCTTGAAGACCATTGATGCGTCGGATGTGGTAAAAAATGCTCCGAAGTTGTTTGAATTGCTTGATGGTGTCGTTGATGATATCGGAGAAGAATCCGTTGTTCAAGTGATAACCGACAACGCGGCGGCGTACAAGGCGGCGGGAAGGTTGTTGATGGATTAGAGGCCAAATATGTATTGGACTCCGTGTGCGGCACATTGCATCGATTTGATGCTTGAGAAGATTGGAGATTTACCGGAGCATAAGACGGCTTTGTACAAAGCGAAGAAGGTAACAAATTACATCCACAACCATAATTGGGTTCTCGCTTTAGCAAGACACATCGCGGTGAAGGATCTTGTTCGACCGGCCGACACGCGATTTGCCACGGCGTATTTGACTTTAGAGAGTATGCTAAAGTTGAAGCAACTGCTACAAGAGATGTTTGTATCACAAAAATGGACCAATTCCTCTTATGCGAAGACAAATGACGGGAAAGCCGTGAGAAAGATCATTATGGACGAAAGAAGTTTTTGGAAGAGTGTGATGTATGCCCTCAAAAGCACATCGCCTCTTGTTCATGTTCTTCGAATCGTAGACGGCGATACTCCGGCAATGGGATTTCTTTATGGTGCAATGGATGCGGCAAAAGAAGGCATAGCAAAGAACTTGGGTGGAGAAAGAGCGGACTACAAAGAAATTTGGGACATCATTGATACAAAGTGGGAGAAACAAATGCACCGAGACTTGCATGCGACGGGGTATTATTTGAATCCTCAATACCGATGGAGTCCTAATGTATCCGAGCATCCCGAGATCAAATATGGTTTGTATAGTTGCATGGAACGACTCGTGCCGGATCCGGATTTGTTCATGAAGATTGAGAAGCAACTTAATGAGTTCATTTTCAAGCGAGCATTGTTTGGAAGGCGAGCGGCTATGTTGTCGTACAAGACACGTTCTCCGGATATGAAATGTTCTATTTTTCATTACATAAAGCTTAAACTTTTCCTTAATTAATTACATTGTTTTTTTTGTTTAGTTGATTGGTGGGAAAATTTTGGAGATGATGTTCCCGAACTAAAGGAATTCGCTCTAATGATCCTCGGGCTTACTTGTTCGGCATCGGAATGTGAACGAAATTGGAGTACGTTCAATCAAGTGCATACAAAGAGAAGGAATCGTTTATCCACGAAGAAGATGGATAAATTGGTGTACATTATGTACAACAAGAAGTTAAAGGAAAGGTGGATGAAGAAAAAGAACCGGAAAGATGGAGTAGATCCTTTGGTTCGCGAGGAAATTCCTTCCGATGATGAATGGGTGGCGAATCCTAGTGACGATGATTATGAAGACGAGCCGGAGAATGAACCATCGCTAGCGGCATTGATGTCGACACTATCGGATCCACCACCGCCAAGGAAGAAAAGAAGGCTTCTCGAAGATTTTAGTTCCGGAGATGACGAGGGCGAGGGCAATGGTGATGGAGGCGATGCGGACACTTACAACGTTTAGACTTTGTTTTTTTTTTATGCTTAATGACATGTGCATTATTATGTTTAAGACTTATTTTGTGGGTTTTTTTTATTTATGTTTAAGACTTATTTTGTGTTTAAGACTTTGAGGGTATTTTATAATTAATTTATATTTAAAAATCGAGGCATACGCCTCGATACGCCTTGAGGCTTACGCCTTTTGAGGCGGTAAGAAAACGCCTCGCCTCGAAAAATCGCCTATTAAAACCTTGATATTAACCATTACAACCATATTAATTATTGACAAAATAGCTAATGTTTAGCTATTTTGCAAATAAAAACTTTAAATTTACTAAAATGCAATGTAAACATACAAATGTGGCTATTCATTATAATTTCTCTTTTATTTATTGTAGCATATATATATATGGAAACTTCAATAAATGTGCCCGGCGAAGCATGTTTGAACGAAAAAATACCCGACTTTGTTAAATTACAAAAATATGCCCCAATCTCATTTTTTAACCAAACCCATGGTTAAACTAACCAGACCTTTACACTCTCCCTCTCTTTGTCCTTCCTTCCCACGACCTCTGTGTTCAAAAAAAAAAAAAAAAGAAGAAGAAAAAGGCTCGCATGAAATCGCAGAGCACGACATGGTGAAAGCTCCCTGAGCACGACCAAACCCAGCCACGCCGACGAAACCCAGCTCGCTTCCTCTGCCCCCTCCCTTTGCTCCCTATAGTCTCGCGCTGCTCCCCCCCTTGGCTCTCTCTGCACGACGAAACCCAGGGCACGCCTACGAAACGCAGCTTCCGACGAAGTACTCGGCCTCCGGCCGACGAAACCTAGCCACCGAAAATTTCGCAGCTTCCGGCGAACCCCATTTGACTCGCATTTCTCCAAAACTCAGGTTAGGTCGGCTTCGCCAATGGTTTGCACATTTTTAATTTCTGTTTCAGTTGAGATTAGGGCTTGTTATGATTGAGATTAGGGCTTTTTTCGATTGAGATTAGGTCTTGATTGATTTGAGAATCAGTGGTTTATCTAGGGCTTAGCTTGTATGAGATTTCGGTGTTGATTCGGTTTGTGATTTAGGGGTTTATTTTGGGATTGATTTGGTTTGAGATTATGGGTGTTTTATTGGATATTTTAGTTAGTCGGTTTGAGATTTATGGGTCAGGCTCGCTTTTGAATGCACACAAAGTATTTGTTGATACGCCTCAATAAGAAAGTGCTTTGAAAAGCACACAAATTGTCATTTTTTTGTTAGTTAATTTTGTTGTTGTTGTTGATTTTGGGTTTTGTTAGTCAATAAGACGACAAATCACAGGGCGACCTCGGCTTAGTCAAGCAAGAAAAGGAGAACGACGAAGCAGCGCCTTACGACGAGGACGAAGAAGAAGAAGAAGACAAGAACTTTGTTGTTGCATTTGCTCGTTGATAGTTGCTGTGAATGTAAATCTTTTTTTTGTGTTTTTGAAAGAGGTTTCTTAGTATAATATATGAAAGAGGTATCTTAGTATAATTTATGTCGTTGCTTGAGTTTGAGCTTTATTCAGTGTAATTTTTTATTAATTTTGAAAAATAAATAAAGTTGTTCAATAAATATAAGTAAAAAAAACCGTGCATTACTACGTATACACATTAATGATATATATACATGCACATGATTGTTTATTTCTCCAAAAAAATAATTACTTTATTGCGTTTTTGCTGCAAAATTTTGGGCAAATGTAAGCCATAACTACACAAGAAAACAAAGAATAATCAAGCCCTAAACACAAATAACCCCGAAATCAAGAAATAAACAAACGAAATCAAGACCTAAACCAACCGAAATGAAGCCCTAAACCAAAGAAATCAAGCCCTAAACCTACATTAATCTAGCCCCTAAATCTCAAATAAAACCGTGTAACTAGGAGCATCAAAATCACCTATAAAACCGAATCAAATAAAGCCGAAATCTCAAATAAAACCGTGTAACTAGGAGCATCAAAATCACCCATAAATCTCAAACCTTAATCTCAAATAAGCAAAATAACCAGCCCTAGAAATGAAACCCAAAGAAATCTGCTAGAAATCAAGCCATTAATCAACGAGCGACGGAAGCATGGGTTTCGATGCCTAACCTGAGCGAGCGACGGAAGCTGGGTTTCGGTGCCTAACGGAGGCTGGCGTCGTGCAGAGAGAAGAGCGACGGAAGCTGGATTTCGGTGTCGCCTGGGTTTCGTCGGCGAGGGCAAGGGTTGGCTGGCGTCGAAGGCGAGGGCGATGTTCAACTTCTTCGTGGGTCACGCGCGAGAGAGAGAGGGTGGGGTTTTAATTTTTAATTTTTTTATTTTTTCATGCTGAAATGGGAAACAAGGAGAGAGAGGGTTTTTTTTTTTTTTTTTTTTTTTTTGGGCTGGTTAGTTTAACCATGGGTTTGGGTTAAAAATGAGATTGGGGCATATTTTTGTAATTTAACAAAGTCGGGTATTTTTTCGTTCAAACATGCTTCGCCGGGCACATTTATTGAAGTTTCCATATATATATATAATACGTATAGTGGAAATGAACTACACAATAGGTTTGGATTTAATATAGAAAATAGTAAATACAAGATAATAAACAAAACCGTAATCTATATTCTATAAAAAGGTTGATGTGTCCATCCATTTGATATCTACAGCACAATAAATTGGCGCCTCTTTCAATTTGAATCAAAGAATGAGCTCTACAAACCATGCTTGCAGATCAAAACGCATGTAGATGATACATATATATATATATATATATATATATATATATGACCCACGTAATTTTTGAGTGAACAAATATGACCCACTTTTTAATGGGTTGATCATGAATCGGGACATATCATTCTTTCAATCATTTTGAATGTTGGAGATATGGTTATGGAGCTTGGATGGCGTGACTAATAGTTATTGCGTCACCAAAACCGACTTGGCCACGTCGAGGTGATTAAGCCGGCACGTCCCAAGCAGATACTCCGGCAGCTCCTCCGGCGTGTTTGCCTGAGCAAAATATTGTCGATGTTTAGAAAAAGCATAGCGGGTAATTTTTTTGATGAAGTTTAAAAATCTCTAATTACTTTAAGAGTAATTTGTGTCGAACACCTCAATTTTTTTTGCATTAGTGCAATTCGGTCTCCAAGTTGAATTTTTCTGCACTTCGCCTTTTGAAAATTTACTTTCGTAAACTGAATAGTTATTTTAGTGCAGTTTGCGCCATGAACTTTCCTCCGTGCACTTTGCCCCTCGAACTCTCATTTCAGTTTTATAATATTAACACAAAGCGTTATAAGCGTGCCGATTATTAGTGGAAAGATTATATATTAATTTTGAATAACTCTTTCATAAAGTCAAGTATATAATAAGAGTGAGTATTCTGCATTTAAAATAAAATAAAAAAAGAAATTCAACAGACAAACTGCACCAGAATGAAATTTAGAGCAAAGTGCACAAAACAAAGTTTGTGGGGGCAAACTGCACTAATGAATAAATTTGAGGGGTTTTTAGTTCCAATTATGATGATGATGAAAAAGATTTACCTGGACCAAGAATGCCATCTCAATAACCAGATTGTTAAGGTATCCGAGCACAAGACTCACCACACCTCTCGCAACCGTCGATGACCCGATATCAATCCCGAGCTGAATCAACACCCACATCAGAATTTTGAATTAACTACTAATCCTAATTAATTATATGATCTTTATTTAATTATAACGAATCCAAACGTGTTCTCTCGATTTCTATCAATTTGGCATATGTAGATTGTTAATTAGCTGTTCTTTTCATTCTTGAACCAAACAAATATATACGGAAAAAAACAGGCCAACGGAAATCCACTAAAGCATAGGCTGACTTACTAGTTTGCCCTTCCTTCTCCTACACGTAATAATTGGTCTAACATTTACCTCCAAGTAGTTTTTCCCATGGAAATAATTCATTTCGAGAGCTTGACCGATGAGGCACGCTTTCTTTCCCACGCTTTGCTTAACAATCCATGAACCCTGGAAAACGAGCATCAAGTTAATAAAAACTTGAAATATGTTGATAGGAAATACAATTTATAAAGAGATTAATATACTGTAGAACCGCACAAAAATTCACAACCATTTCTTACCTTGGATATATATGGTATGAGTTTAAATCTCGAGTTTCTGAATGCATCATCGCCTTTGACGAAACTCTCAAGTAACGGCGAATCTTCTAGGCGAGTATTCATCATATAGTATAACGCCAGGCTGTAGGTTGTTGAACCAGGGACCTGACGAAAAATAGTAATATTAGACGATAATCTCTGATGTGAGAGAAAGTATTCGTATTTGTACAGACAAAACACGGAATCCGAGTTCTACCTGTATGTTAACTATGAAGAAGAACTCAGGCCCGCCTTGTGCTGCATATTTCTGCAAAGGAAAATTTGTAACGTTAAACATGATATATACATATATAAAGAAGAAATTATAGAAGAATGTAAAATGTATAATAAGAAAATGTGAAACCTGAACAATGCTTTCGGGACGGCCTCCGAGATCATCTTCACGCTTGTCGGATCTCAACCAATCAGCAGCGACCATTTGCATTATGGTGCCTTTAGCCTTAACCTATTAAAGAAGAAGAAAATTATTTTTACATACAAAAACAGATTGAATATATTAAATATAACATAGAAGTGGTCTTCTACAACAAGCAATTACGAAAACTGATGTTTTAGGAGTTACTTTCTGACGGTCATCGAGATAGCTCTTTCCACGTATTAGAAAGGTAGAGGGATCAGACGTTGACCAACTGCAAGGTAAATTGCAAGTTGGATCTTTTGGAAGAGTTGACCCGTAAGAGCACGGGGCACTATTGTCCTCCATTGACATATCTTGTAAGTCAACGTACCCCCTCTTTTGTACTGTAGAATTAAGTTATACACATCATTAGAATCAATATATATATAATATTCTATATAAATTGATTAGTTTTTAGCTAATTAAAATTGAGAAATTGACCTGCATAGCCATGCAATTTCTTCACGAATCCAGCCGCAGTCGACAATTTTGGCTGACATGGATCCTGCAACGATCAAAGCCGTAAGACAAGTGAACTAAAAATAAAATAAAATAAAATGACGGAAAAGGAGTTCTACGTGCAATCCATTTTTGTTTTACCTTTGGTCTTAATATAAGAAGTTCCTAGTATTTAGGGATGGCATTCATAAGTTTCTCTGTCTAAATAAATTACAGTCCTAGGATCAGTGATGTAATTAGATATCCTACACTATATATTGTAGCCAATTATCTTTTATTATTAAGAAGTAATTATTTAGTTTCCAAGCACTAGTAACTATGTTGACCAGATTTCATCATACTGAACCATTTGTTTTCTTCTATTAATTGGAGATAAAAAGTAATATGAAAGTGACCTCATTTACCTCTAAGTTCATCTCTGAGCTGAAGTCAACCCACTCGGCTTCTGACGGATCACAATCTGATGGTTCAGGAAAATCGAAAAACTCGTCAGCAGGGTCATTCAGACTAACAAGGCTACCGTGTTCCGAAGGCGCTCTATCCACTTCAGCAGCTGTACAACCCCTGTTGCTTCCACCGCCGCCCACATTTTGATGCAATGAGATATTTCTTGTCAGCTCTCCCGATGAAAATTCAGACGAAGGGTAACCTTGTTTTGCTTTAAATAACTCCCGCAATGCTGTTACCGAAATATTTAATGAAACATCAATGAGTATTCAATGAGTATATTCATGAGATGGACATATACAAATATATATATAACTGGCTAAGAGAAGTAAAGTTTACCTGCAACTCTACCGAGCATCCGTATGGTGATAGCCCTAGCTGAAGAAGTCCGCAAATACGATTTCCAGGATCTCCAATCTATAGCAAGCATGTGCTTCACAACTGATTGTGTGCCTTGGTTCACCGGTGATATAACATATCCTCCACCTGCAAAAATATTCAAAATTAAATTGAAAGCATATATATATATATATGTATGTATATGAAATATCTAGAAACTGGTTTTATAAGGTGGAAATTCCCTATTAATCGCTCTTGATAGTGTACTTTTCTCTTCTGATTTTTTTTATCATTTTGTTGTATGCATGAAATTCTATTCAGTGTACATCTGGTTTATTTGCGGAAATGCATTTTGTATTCTCACTTTACGTCCAATATATTATTACTAAGACCAATATTTCACTTCATAACATTACTGATGACCACCAATATTTTCACAGAATTTGATGATAATATTTTAATTTCTAAGCATACGTTACTTTTAAGGCAGGCACGAACATAGCCTTTCTGAGAGGGGCACTTCTTGTGACAAACAGAGTGGTAGAGAATAACTGTGACATGACAAACAAAAAGAAGTTAATTTCACACAAAATTAGATTTGTTCACAAAGAGAACTGCTCCATAAAGATGAATATTACCATAAGTCCCATCATCCTCTCGTCGCCAATAACGGCGCAATAATAAATCCCGTCGTTGCATTCCCCTGCAATTTATTATGAGATTAATAAATAGCTACTTCTCCATAAGAATTGTATTTCACATCTGAGATTCGGAACTTACCACGGTAACCAATCGCTATACAACTGCTTATGAATAATATCTGTGTGGCCATCAAGATGCTCAATCACATTTCCTTTGTAGAAGCAAAAATCCCATCTAAATGGTATAGTTGTAAAGTTAATTTTCAACGCAGCAGAAATAGATGGTTGATGTTTGCATAAACTTGGGGTTGAAATAAAGTATAGCGCTTGATTGATATTGAGCTATATTTCTAGTCCATTAGCTCAGGAAAGAGCATGATAAAAAGTTCTCTATATATATATTTTTTATAGTACTTCATAATTCATATATATAGTTTTTTATTTGATAGTGCATAAGATAAGAACGTTCGAAATTAAATTGCAACATGGAAAGCATTGCATTAAAACAATTTGGCTAAGAAACTCCTTTACACTTGTCTTTTCCTCGACGAGCTTAGGTTCAAAGGTTAACCAGCTAATAACAATAATTAGTAATTAGTAATTACTAAATAATTCTATACAGGGCTTTTGGTACAGGGTATTCAAGCTCGGAGCTTCATTCTATATGTAAATTTGCTATAATCTATAGCTATGGAACTTCCAAAGGGAAAGAGTAACTATGTCTATAAGCTTGACTAGTGATGATAATAAGGTGTACGATTTTTTTTTTTGGAGGCTCCGTCTTCTAAGTGGAACTAAATAATGCCTCTGAGTATAGAAAATATAAAGAAGACTAGATATGCTTAATAAACTTACTGTGATCTTGAGGGACCGAGCGAAATAAGTGTTTGAAATATGGCTTCTGAAGTTCCATCAACCACACCGACAGCCATAATAGCCGGATGGTCATCCCACTGCTCAAAGATATGAGGACATCAGATAAAATTTTCTAACACTTTAGAAATTAGAACCAACTTGTGACAAATAAAACCCACTTACCTTTCCGTGCGAATCTCCGTCTTTTGCTTCTTTAAATAATCTTAGACCTAAAAAAAGATTGAGAGATTAAGTTCTCAAAAAAGAGCTTCACCTTGCTAAAACTTACTGTCTCTGTTTCCATTGTTACCGTTTTGACAACCGAATATCGTCCACGGGGAAGGAGCAATAACGTCAGATGTCATTAGATCCGCTTGGGTAGAAGAACAAGTGGTCCAATCTATAGAGTCAATGCGGCTTGTCCTGCTAGATCCACCCAATCTACATAGATAAAATAACTTCTCAATTTCAAAGCAAGTAACTGCATACAAATAATGATAATTAATTTTTTTTAAATACAAGGGTAAGACATTATACAGTGATATTGAATGTAAAAGGGCTAAGAAATCGTTCGATAATCAATGGAAAGAAAACTTGCTATTCGCACAATGTTAACGAAGAATAGTTGACAATGATGATCTATATACCTAAATGATTGCAATTTTCTTTTTGAACAATTGAACAAATTATCTTCAAGATTTAGACCACCCTGCATACATCCACACGCATTAGTATAAATTCAATCAGTTTGGTTGACTATTATCGAAACTGATGATTTCGAAACCTCTAAAGCTGCATCTTGAAAGGAACGAATCCACCTTGCAGCTTCCTCCGGACTGCTCGCTCCCAACTAAGAAATCACGTCGCAAAAATTGAAACAATGTATATATAATATTCTAAGTAGAAAGGATCAATCTAGCGATAGATACCGCACCTTGAGCCGATCGTTGTGATTGGAAGTATTATGCAGAGTGAACAAGAAAAAGACCTGAACATTGAATCAACAACTGATTGTTACATACACAGTGTATACAAGAGCAGGAAAGCACGATTGAGTAGATTGAAAGTCCATACTTTTCTGTGAATGCTCTCTCGACCATTATCCGTGACGCGGATGCAGGAATCTACAACGGCGCTTTTCACAGGTTCCTGAAAACCGTAACAACTTCTCTCATAAACGCAAATTCAAGTGCCATTAATGGCGTCTCTGCCTCTGGTCTCAACAATCACAGAACTAGTTATCCGAAAATACTCGACACGATAGCTCGAAATGGAAGCGAACCTCGTCATTTGAGGTCGGGACTGACTTGAAGCTGCGGAGATGGTGACCTTCGAGGACGAAGTACCTCTTCCTGGAGTACTGCAAGCCAATCCGATTGGAGCGAACCAGGTACAGCCAGCCTTCCATTCTCCCCTCCGACTGCGACGAAGCCATTTCCGACGACTCTCGACTCCTCGAACAAATCGCACCAGCAAAATCTCACGATTCCATGCAACGGCACGACTGTTCGATCACTCGCTCGCTCTGGTTCTCCGCTCTCGCTTCACTTCTTCTTCTCCGATCGAAAATGGCGATCCTCCTCTCCTCTGTGACCAGCTAAGGAATCGAGAGAATCACTGTTCGTTCTTGGAATCGTAGGATTCTCTGATTCTCTCTCTCTCTCTTCTCTGTTAAAACGAAACTGAATTGGTTCATATAAAAAAAAAAAAGAGACAAAAGCTTGACACGGAGTGTAATTACCTTTCTGCCCCTGCTTTCCGTTGAGTGCAACACTTTTCCTTTTTTTATTTTTCTTTTTTTCATGGCGGACAAATTCTTGTGTCTTTAATTAATCAATCAAATAATTAATTTAAGTGATATCTATTTATTTTATTTTATGTGATCTGCTTTTTTCACTCTTTATGTCTTTAGTGAGATTTATTTTATGTTTTTTATTCAAGCATTTAAGTGAATTTATATCAAATAAAAATAGTATAGTATTAGTAATGCTGATTTGGTCACGTGGGTGGCTTAAGCTATACGTTTATCTTCTTTTGTCAAAAAAAAAATGTTATTTATTATCTTATGGAAAAATATTTTTATGCCAGCTTTATATGTCAAATAAGTGGCAAAAAAATTTAGCACGGCAATAGTATTCAGACTTTGACTAATTGAAGCGACAAAAAGTAAAAAATAATGATAAAAATATCCTAACTTTACAAATGTAATGCAACATAAATGAGAGACTATCTTATGAAGCTGAATCAATACATAAATGTATATTTTAAATATGATTTAGTATCATTATGCTAAAAATTGATCGTCGTCCGTAAGAAGAAAAAAAAGTGCAAAGAAATATGTAGCCACTTCATTTTTGGTTGACTTTAAATATTTTCGTTGCTATTTTTTTACTTATTTTTTTACTTTAGAACTGTGTCGCCTTGGTTGTTTAATCATAAATTATACATAGAAACACAATTATAAAGTAATAACTAGGGAAAATAGCGGCATAGGTACCTAAAGTCTTTGAAAGAAATTGACATCAAGTTCTCATTCTTTTCTTTGGGTGACGAAAGTTGTCAAACTCTTATTTTATGTCGTCCATCATGTTTCCGCCCCAAACCGCACCACATGTCACGTTTTTAAACCTAGGGTTGAAAATTTTGTAACCGTTTCCCGGTTTTGTCCTGGTACCGGTTCCAGTCCCGGAACGGTTTAAAAAAATAAGGGAAATTTAATTTGAAACTGGGAACCGGTAGTTCTCGGTTTATGGTTTATGGAACCGGGAACTGGAACCGGTACCAGAAGCCAAATTTCCCGGTTTTTGGTACCGGTTCCGGTTTTAAACTACATGTAGTTTTTTATGTTTTCATATTACATTGTTTTTAAATATTTTGTACGTTTATTGTAGTTTTTGGGTTTTATGTCATTTTTTATGACTTAAACTACATGTAGTTTTTGTTATTAGGGTTTATTATTTCCCATTCTCGTCCCTTTCAATATTTGTTTCTCTCTCTCTCATCCATTGCGACGTCACCTTCTTCTCTTCGCCGAGAACCCTCTACCGTCGATTACATGTCGTCGTCTCCAAACTAGAAGATTTCGCTCGCAAGCACAATCTATGTCTTGTGTTAAGTTTTTGTTTCGGCCATTGATTTGTTTCAACCATTGATTTTTGTCTCGTGTTAAGTACCCAATTTTCTCACGAATCTTTTCTTACTTTTTTCCGGTTCCGGTTTCGTTTTTTTTAGGGAAATTTACAATCGGAACCGGGAACCGGTACCAAAAATAAAAATCCCGAATTTTTAAGATAGGTACCAAAAACAACTAATTTCCCGGTTCCCGGTTCCGCTTTCACCCCTATTAAATTAAACCCATTAAATATTAAAAAATTAAATAAAAACGTGATACGTAGCGCGATTCTGGAGGAAAATATGACAGAATGCACAAAATAAGAGTTTGGCAACGTTAAAAAAAAAAAAAAAAACTTGATATCAACTTTTTAAAAAATCTAGATACTTATGCTGTTATTTTCCCAAATAATTAATAAGTGTACATTAATATTTGTCCTTGAATGTTTTTCCATAGATTATTAAAGGCTCATCTACAGACAAGGGCTTAATATTAGCCTATAATTATTATTTTATCTTAGGACTGTTTAGGGTATTAATTTATTCTGCATACCATGACCCACAAATTAATGCCAAGTTGTTGATATGTTTTTCATAAATGCAAGCAACTTCTTCAACACAAATGTATAGATATTGTACATATATTAAAAGAGATGTAAATGAAACCAAGCTTGCTTGGCCAAGTGGTGACTCCACCACTCCTCTATTCAAGAGGTCATGGGTTCAAACTCTCATGGGACTCAAAATGAGTGCCCCCTTTATATTATTGTAAACTTGGCCAATAGTGCCACCTGTTCTTACACTGAATATATCTAAGTCATGCGAGAGTGCATTGTAACCTTGGCCGATAGTGCCACCCCATTCAAAAAAAAAAAAAGATGTAAATGAGACAAAATAAGTATTCAATTATTAACATTGAGGATTATTTTATACCACTGTATTTTCAATCAAAATTGAAAGAAAAAAACTGACGTTTGTATCATTTTGGCTATTTGAAAGAAAGAAAAAAAAAAAGGAATCTACGAGAATATAAAAAATTCTAAGATTATAAATAAAGGACAATTTAGATTTTTCAAAAATTAAAATGACGAAAGAGTATAAAAATGAAATTAAAAAATCACTTTAAGAGTATATTTAGTTTTTTATTTTATATTTATTTTAAATAAAGTATATTTTAACAAATAAAATAAAATTTAACGTATATAGAAAAGAAAAACTCCTTTAACATTATATATAAAATTACATATTAATATATACATTACTTTAAAAATCAGTGGTCTAAATTTAAAACTCTTATCATAAAATGAAGCCACATTCATCGTACTTTAATACTTAATAGAAACATGTTTCTTCTTCTTGTTGTCGTATCGTGATTGAGGGCAATTCCGTAATTAAGCGACAGGTAACAAGTTAACAACTAGTGTGAAAGAATAGCGATTTGCACAAGTTAGTGGAGAATTTCAAAGCAGTTGTTGGATCTAAAGTTTAAGAGGAAATTACATTTTAATTAATTCAATTATATTTTATTAATTAAATTACTTCAAGAATGTTTTTGTAGTATCGGAATTTTTGCTAAATTTGATTCCCAAGTGACAATAAATCAAAGTTGATTTGTTTGTTTGTTTACGATGGCGTGTGTCAGAAGGAACCTTATAATGAAAACTAATTGAATAATTAAATTAAATCAGATTGATTATATGATAATAATGTAGGATTAAGGTGGCCCTATGGGCTAAGAGGGACATTTGAAAACACTATAACAAAAGTGACCATAGAGAAACATATTGCTAGTTTAAAATTTAAATACGATGATAGAAACCGGAATCGGGTTCCGTTTTTCCCTTTCTAAAATATATTTGAATTTCTGCTATGTTTTTTTTTTCTTGTAAAAATCTATAATTTATGGTTTCGTATTTTTTTTATATATTTTTACAAATTAAATTTTATTTAAAAAAAACTGATAGTTGGATCTATATCTGACAGTCTACATTCAATAAATATTATTACATTTAATAAAAAAAGTAAAAATCTAATAGACTTCAAGAAACATCTGGTAGACATTTTTTTAGAACTATACTATAATTTTTTGGGTTGTACGCGTCCTTCGAGACTTAAGAACGTAAATAAATTGTCCAAAATGCACAAAAAATGAGTGATAATGATAGTTTTTTCTTTTCTTTTCTTTTTCAAAGTGATAATGATAGTTACAAACAACTTACAAGCACCAATATTCATTTGGTTGAATATATTTATGCAGTTTTCACTGTGTTAATTTTATTATTTTGTACTTTGTGGAACAACTTAAACAATTGATCACCTTTATTGGTACATATTCCAGCAAAATGAAATTAAGTATATTTAATGAGATGCTTATTTAATTATTTTTTAATATTTTTTGGAATTATAGTGTAGTAGTTGTTAATTAATTATACCGTTATGTGTATATGCGTACTAGGTTTATTTATAGGATGCAATAATACGTAATTAACTTTTGGCTTAAATTAAGAGACATAACCCATAAATAAATCGCAATAATAATATTTATCAAAAAAAAAAAAAAACACTGGCTCTTAAGTATTCTAGGGGACGGTGACTCTTACATAGAGCTGCACAACACTAAGTCGCGATCAATCGCGACTTAATCGGCAAAAGTCGTCAAGTTGCGCATCGCGACGCATCGCGGGGAAGGAGATCGCGACGTATCGCGGCGCATCGCGATTTCAAAGGGTGTTCAAATGCTTTGTTTGCGGCAAAAGTTCTAATATATTTCCAATGTTTAATTTTATTAGTTTTTACCCGAATTTAATTATTTAAAATTATTATTTAAGTATGTTATTTAATTTAAAATTAATAAATATGATAAAACAAATAAATAAATATGATAAAACAAGATATTAAAAAAAAAAGTTGTGAGGAAATGAGGGAGGAAGGGGTGGTATTTATAGGGTTTGATGAGAGAGTTGGGTGGGTGAATAATTATTGTGGTGGGTGAATAATTATGAGGAGATAGTGGGTAATTTTTTTTTTTTGAAATTTTAGGGTTGAATTCGAATAAAGTAGGTAAAAATTGTGGTTGGGTAATAAATTTCGGGTGAAAAACATGTTATTATTGCCACAAACAAAAACACCACACGTATCGATGACGTGGCATCATCCTGGCCGTTGGATAGGAATCTCGGATCACCCCCTCACGCGTCGCGACGCATGCCTGGAATCGCGACGAATCGCGACTTTTGCCGCAAAATCGCGATGCATCGCGATCCCAGGAATTGAGTCGCGACGCATCGCATCGCCACTGGCGATTCCTTCTGTGCAGCTCTACTCTTACATACAAGCTCAACATTTTATTACCCAAAAGTTGAATAAATTTTATATGTTTAAGCCATAATCCCAACCCAAATCGAAAACGATTTCAAAAGAAAGTGAAAATAAATAGTAACATGCAAAGTTATTGTGGAATTAGCTCAATGTGAAATGTATACTAACCGCTTTCAAATCATTTTCACTATAATAGATCGGAGACTTGGGGTTCATTGTATTTCAAGTCTCTTACTCTCAATCTCTCTTTGTGCTACAAGTCTTTTAAAATGTTGTCAGAAGCCAATATATTAAAAAATTAGGGCTACACTAAAATTAGGGTTTGATGTGGGATAAAATAACAAGGAACACAACGTGATTGTGATACGAAAAATATGTGGGAGTTTCGCGGCCTAGCAACACAACACTAAGATATCACGAATTGAGACGAGGAGGTGGTTGATGGACGGCTAAGAGAACATGCTCAAATAAATGAATGAAAGAGAAATGAGAGGGTCGAGCTGAAGAGGAAAAAATAAGCTGTTGAAAACCGTTTTTACTCTATAAAGATGACGTTATAAACCCTCCAATTATAGCCAAAATTTTTCCTCCATTTTCTCTTATGTATTTGCGAAGTTTCTCACCTTAAAGTTTTGATCTCGAAAAATGATTGTCGTCAGCTAAATTATTTAGCTGGCACAAAAACATTTGCGTACTCGTGACACGTACTAAATATCGTCTCTATATATATGTCTAGAAAATAATAAACAAATAACTTTTTTTTTTGTATATTAGGACGCGTATCGACGATTAAAATGTCGTGACAATAGATGTCGTGTCTATAGGCTACTCTATTCGGATTTATGAATAGGTAAGGGATTGGAAAACACATGAATTGCACTGCATGGTTTCACATGTATTTGTGTACGTAGGAAAGGGCAATAATGCAAGTTTGTTGTATTGGTTTCGCATGCATGCATGTACAATCAAAATCACCGTCCACTATATATGATTAAATAACTAATAATCATTCACATAACTTCTCTTTTTGATTGCTTGTGTTTGTGTGATAGGAAAAAGGAAAACAAAAAGAAAACAAGCATGGAAACATCAATTATATACTTGCCCTTTTAGGTTCCTAAAAAAATTTTAGATATCTATACTTTTGGACCACATTTTATTTTCTCTTTAATAAATATATGTATATATTACATTACAATTATGTAAATTAACGTGGCTCGTTGAATTACGTGCATGCATGCATGCGTGGAATTGAGTGACTAATATATAATCTTTATAATTTATGAACATAGCTAGAGAAGTTGGATTTGGTAATAACTAGGGTTTTGTGGTGGAGGGTTATCACTTAGTGGTAACTGGTAATCCTTGAATAAATAATAATGCAATAAATATTTGGAATTTGGTGTCGGCGGTTCATTGAAGATTTCACTTAACTTTTTACTCATTTATAAATTTAATAGAATCAAGTATATGTACATATACATGTCTATATATGTGTGTCGATATATATGCAGGCGAATTAAATTAAGTGTACGGTTTCTCCTTCTATCTAACGTTTTGTTTTCATATAATAGAAAATTAATAGTGCTATTTGAACTACCAACAACTAATACTGTAATTATCAATTATAAAAATATTTTATTATTTTTGAAGTTTTGATTACAAAAATATATAATTCAATTCTAACTTCTATTATTAACGTAACTTACGACTGAGAATTCATACAGTCTAAGTTGAAGGGCCATATGACCCTATCAAAAGCAATCGCCATCGCTACAAAGATCTATTGTTTTAAGCTAAGTAGTTATATATTCTTTATTCGATTTATTTAACAAATAGCGTATTTTTCTTCTTCTTCGGATATAATATTCTAATCAAGGTTTAAGATTTCAGAATACAAATAATAACCACATTGGTTCAATTTTACGTAGGGGCAGATGCAAGGGGGTAGGGTTTAAACTTTGAACCACCCCCTTCAATTTTTTTTATTTATTAAAATTTAATTATAACCACCTAAATATAAATTTTGACAGTAAAATAAAATAAATCTGGCCCTTTCGGGATGTAAATCCTCGTTCCGCCACAGATTTTACTGGAGTTAAATGTATACCGATAACGATAAGGTTTACTTTAAATATTAAAGGGTAAACTGCGGCTAATGTACCCAATGTTTGATTTTCTGCGGATTATATACCCAATGTTTATTTTTGGCGGCTAATGTACCCAATGTTTGATCCGTTAGATATTTTTGGGTTTTCCGTCAGTTGACCGTTAGAGAGTTATCCTCCACTATATGTACACTTTTCGTATTTTTGACATAACTCACTCATTTTTTGTCCAAATTTTATGCACGACCTATGGTTGGAAAGATAAGAGATATATCTACAACTTTGATGTTTTAAGTTTTGTAAAATAAGTTGTAAACAAAAACGAAATTTCAAATATAACGTAAAATTGGACATTAATTTAATGCAAAATATTTGTTTCGAGCAAATTTTAATATACTTAATGAATTTTTATGATGAAATTTAAAAGAAAAAAGTTGTAGATAAATGTTTTATCTTTCCAACGGGTATTTATTTATAAATTTTTGACAAAAAATGAGTGAGTTATGCCAAAAATATAAAAGATGTGATGTGAAATAATATTTCATATTTTTGGCATAACTCACTCGTTTTTTATCCAAAATTTATAAATAAACACCCGTTGGAAAGATAAAACATTTATCTACAACTTTTTGCTTTTACGTTTCATCATAAAAAGTCATTAAGTATATTAAAATTTGCTCGAAACAAATATTTTACGTTAAACTAATGTCCAGTTTTACGTTGTACTTGAAATTTCGTATTTTTTTAAAACTGATTTTACAAAACTTAAAACATTAAAGTTATAGATCTATCTCTTATCTTTCCAACCATATGTCGTACATAAAATTTGGACAAAAAATGAGTGAGTTATGTCAAAAATACGAAAAGTGTACATATAACTCTCTAACGGTCAACTGACGGAAAACCCAAAAAATCTAACGGATCAAACATTGAGTACATTAGCCGTCGAAAATAAACATTGAGTACATAATCCGCAGAAAATCAAACATTGGGTACATTAGCCGCAGTTTACCCATAAATTAACAATCAATGGATATTTAATAAAACAATATATATGTAAATATTAATTAGTTATTTATTTATAGATAAATAAATTTAATTGTTTTTTATATGTTAAAAAAACGTAAAATCATAAATTTTCTTCTAAAATTTCACTTTTTTTTTTTTTTTACTTTCAAGTGTTTAAAAGGTAAAAAAAAAAAAGCTAAACCAATACCAAGATCAATACTTTTTAATAATCTGAAGACCGATACCGGTCACCGGAAAAAAAAAAAAAAAGAGAAGAAAAAAGAGCGGCCAGGCTTGTAATCACTGATTCTAAGTTCTAACTAGCATTCTTCTCTTATTAATTTTCGCGTAATTGATGCATTATACTAAACTGTGTACAGATATACTTTATGTGGCTATGGCTTATATAGGCTCTATTTATACTAGTATAGTCTTCGTGCATACATGTGTGTGTGAGAGAGATTCTTAATTATTGTATGTATCGTTTTTTTGCTCTAGTATATTGTAGAATCTTTCTCGGTTTTTTTTTTTTTTTTGGTATTTTCTTTTACGATTTGTCGGTCTTCACAATCTATGAAATCGTAAAGCTTGCACTTTTCTAATATTGAAATGAGTGATTTTTTCGTTACAATTTAATGGAAAAGTAACCTTTAGTTATTAAAAATACCAGGAGGGGAATTATTTAGAAATTAAAAGACATTTTTTTTTTGTATAAACATAAGTTCAGCATATTGTTTAGCATCATAAACCTAAATTAATGATTTTAATTCCTTCCATGATTGAGTTATAGCATTTATTTCTCACCAACCATTTGCAGTGCAAACCAATAAATTAAGCTATATATAATAATAATTATAAAAATTATTGCCATTCTCACGCTTGGCCATTTATAGTGTTCAAATTAGACTATAATTAGCTGTCAAATGGACAACCATTAGTGTTCTTTGACAATACCTACTATACGTGTCCTTATTCCAATATATTTTTTTGGACTATTTTTATACTAATTATTCACACTAAAATTGTCAAGTGTCATAAACTAATTAGCTACTCTATAGGGTATCTGATATTTAGGCAAATATCATTTTCTGGCCTAATAGTGGACATTTAGTATTTACAAATTGAGTTAAAATATATAAAGCTTTAGAGTTGGGTTGATATCAATGATATCTTAGATAATAATGTATTGCTTAATATAAGTTTCAAGAATCTTTGTGCCCACCAAGGCTGCCACATCGAAGGAGTCAACGGAAACGTTTGACTCATGGATTCCCAGCACTTCTCAGCTTCCCATTGTCGCCCATTTTCCTCCGGAGCTTTATGCACTGAAAAAACAAAAGATCAAAATAATAATAAAATAATAATAATATATAAAAAAAAAACAGTGGGATTGTCGAAGAGTTGAACTTGCACGTGAGCTCCATAGTTGTTGGGATTCTCGGAGAGTTCTTTCTCTAGGTTTTGCAGTCGAGCTTCATCGGAGCTCGGCTGAAGCAATTTAATATTGCAGGTGCTCACGTGTCTTATGAAAATTTGTGGGGTTGAGCCGGCCTTGACCGACATAGTTTAATGCTAAAGAAGCTAAAAAGAATATTTGACACAAACTTTTATTATATGGTAATAATATTTTATTAATTGGTTGACTAGAAGTATTTAAAAGTGAACCAACTTGTTAGAATGTTATCTGTTTTTTAGGTTTTCAAATCCGACTTAGTATATATATAGCCTAAGAGTGTACGAGAGAGACAATAATTAACATGATATCATATGATTGAACAAGAGAAAAAAAAAACAAATAATAATAATAATGACAATTTTCAATTATTGTGTTCTATTTTCGTTGTCGTTTCAATTGGACTGTCGATTTACGGTTTTATTTCGTGTTCCTTTTACTTTTTTTTTTGTCACATATTGTTTTACTTTTTCCATCGTTTTTGTTGTAGAATATTTCCCTTAATCATATTTTTAATTAAAAAAATAGAGCATTTTTTTTTGCCTTCTAATCGATTTATTGTTTTTTTGTTTGACTTTTTTCTTTTCTTTTCTTGTGAAGCATGTTATCACACGTCATTCTTGTATTTCTTTTGTGTGTTTATTATATATTGCGCTCAGACATGTACCAAAAGATCTAATACCTTGTTATCGCAGATTTTTTAAGAACCGATATTTCTTTGATATCAAATCCATAAATAAATTCCTTCGTGCTAGATTTCAAGAAAACGACGCAGATCGAGATTTCTCGAGAGAGAGAAGAAGAAAGAAAGGCTATTCTTTTTGTGTATTGATACGGAGAAATACATGTGGTATATATGCCACAGTATTGATACAGATGCAACAAAATACAAGGAAAAATACTAAAGTACCCTTTTAGTCCTATACATCAAAGAAACTAAATCCTAGTTAACCACTATATCTAATACTTCGACTCGACTAATAAGACCATAATATTTCTTTGATATCATGTTATGCATTTTGAAAACCGACATTAAAGACTTATTTGGACCGAATATCCCTACGAATACTATGTATATTAATATTAACATACTAACTTAATAATTTATTTAAGGGTTAATTGCGGCAATAATGCACAACCTTTGGTCAACAGGGGTTTCAGGTCCCCAACCTTTCAAAGTGTGGGAAAAAATACACAACGTTTGTTGAATGTAAAATCTGTTGGTCCTTCCGTTAGGGATGTTAAGTTCTGCTGATGTGGCATCTTAAACTGCCAAATGGACTGCCAACTTGTAATATTAATTACATAACTTAATTAATAAGAGTAAATTAAATCATATTTTAATTATGATTCAAAAAACAAATTAATACTTTAAATTAAATAAATAATTTTCACTCCCTGTAAAAATCTAACAGACTCTTCGTCGAACATGACTAAAATTTTGAAAAACGACGGATTATTAAACACGACTAAAATTTGCAAAGATTACATAACAACAGTTTATTAGAAACGACTAAAATTTTGGAAAAACGACCGATTATTAAAAACAACTGTAATTTAGAAAACGACATAGTAAAGATGTGAATAATATTGAAGCACGAGTTTAAAAATAGGAACTACGCGTTAAATAAGTATTGCTCGTTAATTTAAGTTTTAATTTATTTTTTGAACTATAATTGAAATATGATTTAATTTATACTTATTAATTAGGTTATGTAATTAATATTACAAGTTGGCAGTCCATTTGGCAGTTTAACAATGCCACATCAGCAGAATTTAACATCCCTAACGGAAGGACCAACGGATTTTACATTCAACAAACGTTGTGTATTTTTGCCCACACTTTGAAAGATTGGGGACCTAAAACCCCTGTTGACAAAAGGTTATGCATTATTGCCGCAATTAACCCTTTATTTAATTTTTACTTATTTGTTAACCTAATATGTAATGTTTATGCATTTCACTTGTCGTTTGCAGTTGTATATTCTTTATTCGTTAGTTTTTTATTTTATTTTATTGTCGTTCCATAGATATCATGAAGTCTCTCGATGATTTGTCATCACAGTGTCCATTGTCGTTTTTGGTTGCATATTTACGTCGTTTTCCTCATCACCCATTAATTCTGATCTTATTTTAATGTCGTATATCTGTTTTTATGTCGTTTCACAAGTTCATCTTTTCTTTTTCTTCTTTTGTTAATAACCCCTCTTACCTGGCTGATGCAGATTTTACTTTGTCCTTCCACTCATCGAAACATATAATAGCTGTGATAATTTTACAGTTTTTCACCCTAAGTTACGTGGTAATGAGTTTGCATATTATCGCAATTAATCAAACCCGTTCGAAACTGGCTATGAGAATTGCTCACGGCTAGACTTTTCCGCCAAAACTATGTCCGCGAACTAGAACAACGAGTTCCTCTCTCAATTAATTTTTTCTTAAAAAATAAACTCTCATGCTTACAAATTTGCGGTATTTACCTACAAAAGGAGATTGCCGACCGTTGGCCTACTTTAATTACAATATAGTATATATATTATATCAGGACAGTTTGGTAGGTATTGAAATCTCTTAAATTTATTTCCAAAAAATGGAGACTCATTTATACACCCATCAATGTTTTCATATGAATGAAGACACAAGATACAAAGAGTGTAACACAAGGAAAAAAAAAAAAAAAAAAACCTTAAATCAAAAGTCTAGCTATTTTGATAACAATAGTATACAAGTCACACAAGAGAGTCTTTGGTTGATTTCTTAACTTCATGGCCTTCCTTGTCTTGGATCTTCCCTCCCAAAAGTGGACTTGTATCCTTATCCTTTATCTATCACCAAAACAATAATCACATTAATAATATTAGACCCTTTTGGAAATAATAATGTGGAAGAGACTGAATAACTATAATTAAAATGAATATTATCTGAACGTATTTGGAAAATTCGGGTGATTCTACACCCGCCCCCGTGTAACGTGTTATTATAACTTGGGGGAGAAGGGGTACCTGGGAGGCGGAGAGGTCTCCTTGGAGGAGCTTCTTGTTGTGTTCTTGGCTGCAAAAGAAGGAATACAAAGCCATGCCAAGCATGGCCACAGAGATGCCAATGATGTTCCTGTGGGTGAAAGGGTCGTGAAGCAGCGTGTACCCAAACGCGAGGACAAGGCAAGTCTTGAGATGCCCCAACACTTGGTACGTCACCGGAGACGTCTTTCCGATCACCAAGAACGTGCTGAAGTTCACCGACACCGCTATGACGCATGATAAGATGATAAAACCCTGCATATATAACATATCATCATTATAAAAATAAGTGTTTTATGTAAGGAAAAATAACCGCTAAGTTTATTACTAAAGAGCTAAATAAAGTCAGAGTTGTCTCTCTTATAATTTCATCTATATATCTCGGTATTGCCTTTGTTGGCTTCTCGATTTTCACCATCCACGAAGTCTCAAAGCTCGTCATTTTTTCCTTCATACTATTAGAAATGATGATTTTGCTCTGAAATTAATTAAGAATTTGATACGTACATATAAAAATTGAGGTAGCAAATCAATCAATAAAAGAGATTAAAAGAAAACTCATAAAAAGTAAAAGTTTAAAGGGCAAATTAATTTTTAAAAAAATAGGTAAAGCATTATGATATAACATGATAAATTCATTAGGTAATTTGATACAAAGTGATGAATCAATTCATTATATCTATATATATTTTTTGGTGGACCTAAAGCCAGACATAAGCATGTTCAATGACGTTGGTATGTTTTTATATGTATTTTCATGCTCCTGTAAATCTACACTGATTACTCCAAATTCAGAATGTGTGATTCAAATCCGTATTTTGGTTCGACCCGTTTTAAAGCTTCTCGATCGTTGGGACATAATAATTTACACAAAATTTTCCAAGCATTATTAAGGTAAAAGAGATTATTAATTACCAAGACTATGGTGGTATATTGATAGGCAAAGACATTCCTCTTGGTGAGAAGCTGATCAACAACCGGCCCTGAAACGAATAGAATGGCTGCTTGGAACGGTGCAGACTGGTACAGCAGCTGCGTCGAGGTCACGTTCATCCTCTTCTGAATCGTGTTCGTTAGCTGATACATTACTTAATTAAGGCGTAATCCAACTTTAGTAATTAAAAATTAAGAGAAGCATATAAATAAAAAAGGATACAATTTGGCCAGCGCATGTGGTGATGATGGCGAGAAGAGAGATGAGAGTGCCAAGGAGGTTGAGCTGAAGATCTGTCACTGAGGCAATCCCAACTCCCACCAGTAATAGAAACAGTGACAATTTTATTTTTCGGCTGCAATTATATAAATTAAATAAAATACCCCACATAAGAAGAAACAATGAAATTATATATATACAATATACATATATAATTAATGCTGTAATTTATAGTGATTGATTCTCTTGAAAATCGTCGGATAAGCAGTGCATTGTTATGCAACTGTTTTGACGTTAATTGCATTGGTAATTTGTTTATGTTGAGAAGCTTTTTTTCTTCAAAAAAAATAAAAATTGACAAAATTATGTATATGATTTTTTTATAGTTTCACACATAAAAATAATTGAATTAATATGGGTCGTCGCATATTGATCCGGACTAAAAAAATAAAACTATTATTGAAATTACTAAAAAAAATAAAAAAAATTAAATCCGGAACCGGAATTTTAGATGATTATATATAATTTGTTGAATCATTTAATTTAATGATATAAATTGAGGGTTGTTTGTGCTGTCTATTGAGTATAATGGAATTAATAAGTTATTTTCCTGTAATTGTAAATTGATTGCAACCCAATTAAAGTGATTCAATTTTATTGCCGATAATGTATTAATATAATGTGAAACTTTATATGTATAAACTTTATCCTATTTAATTAAGACTATTTTTATAATTTATTTTGCTGTCACAAGTTTTAAATATTATATCCTATATAACCATGAAGAATTGCTCTCAAATCGACGTTAAATAACCTGAATTGTTTCTTGAGAAAAAGAGTCTCAACCAACACAGTAAAGGGTATAATTGCAAGCTTGGTCATCTGCAAATTCAAATATAAAAATATTAGCATTAGTTTGATCATTAAGTAAATCAATAATAGGACGGCAATGACGATGACGACAACTCACCTGGTAGAAGCCGATGGAATTAAAGCCGAGGCTCAAGTTGAGCAGGCCGATGGAGACGCCGTTGAGGATGCCGAAGAGCGTCACCGTCTTCATGTCGATCGACTTGTTCTCGAACAAGTTAAGCCGTTGCGCCACGTGGAGCGTGCAGTACGTCACCATCAAGTGCCAGCTCGTCAGCGTCGTTGCTGAACTCACCCGATATCATTGTTAAATTATCATAGTACGTTTTGAGTTGGATCTCATTATTTTAAATTGGTGTTTGTTTGACCATTATTTAGGGTTTGATTTGATAACATGTTCAGTATCACGAGATTTGTCTTTAAAGTAGGAATGGAAAATTATAACCTTAACTTTGTACATTTCGCAACAAAAAATATAATTTTTTTTTAGAACCGAGACCCGGGCGAGAAAAAGAAAAAAAAAAAAAAAGGTTTCCGGCGTGGTTTGAGCTTAATGTGTATATATATATTTTTATATAATTTTAGCTTTTGCATTTTTATTTCATGTATTAAATGAAGTTTGCTCTATATTTATTGATTGAACTGAATATATATTTTTTCTTTCCTTCTTCTCGCAATATTTTTTGAAATATTTCAAAAACCACGGCTGTAATTTGACCTGATCCTTAAAAAGCATCAGGCCAACACAAAAGCCACGAGCCACTCTAACTTTTGAAATCCCAAAAAACCGAAACGAAACTAAAAAATGCAAATAAGGTACCCGATTTCAGTTTCAGCCCTGCTCAAAATCAATTGATATTACGGAGAGTAACCGATAAACGACAGTGAGATTCTCTCTTGGCATTATATATGTAATGCGTGTGTATATACCGAATGGGAAACCAAGATTGCTCATGAGAGCTTTGTTGCAGATGACAATGGAGACTGAAGAAGCCACCGACAGAGACAGCGCTCCAATTACTCCCATTTGGAACCTCGACATTTCTCCCATCTTCATTATTTTCCCATTTAACTTGCAAAATTAATTCAACTATTCGGAAAAAAAAAAAAAACAAACTATAAACTTCTTAGCTTCACTAAAATTATACTACATATATGTCCTACCTTGTTTACTAGAAAATGTATTTTGTGGAACTTCACTGCGATCACTCTGACGTCCGACAACTCCCGCGAATTTGCTTCCGGGTTTCTCCGGGCGATGAAGGTGGATTCGCCGGCGGGATTCGGGGTGAGATTACTTGTGAGGGAATGAAGGTCTATGTGTGGGCATTTTATTTTTGAAGGTTTATTTTGGCGGTTGGTGCCAAACACTCGGGCCTTTGAGTTTGTTGAGAGTAAAGGCGTTGGTCGCAATATATTTAAATCATTGGGGTTAATTATATTTTTGTTGACCCTCCAACTATAGGTTAAATTTAATCATGTTTGTGTTTGGTTGTGATCAAAGCATATATTAAAAATAGTGTCGTTTGTTGTATTATATAATTGTGTCACAAGTTTGCTTTGTATAATTTAAACGATTTAGTCACCAAGGCTTGTGTTGCTTGGTTTATTAGTTAATTTCAAGTATTTGAGTTTGATTCTCTTTAGTGTTGACTCCAAAGAAGGTGAATGTGACATTTTAGGAGCTTTTGCATTAGACTACTCCCAATCTATAATTAATCATAAGAGTATTGTCCGATTTGATGCCTCGGTTAAAAAGATGTTCGGGAACGCCTATCAGAATCCCGGCAATGGCCAATGCGTTGTATATTTGGTGCAAAAATTGTCCATCTTGCAGAGAAACAGCGATATTGTCATTGCCGTTATTGATTTGGTGCAGAAATGAATACGAAAAAGTATCTTACTATTTTGGAGAACCATAAATATATATATATATATAATTATGTATGTATGTATGGATTAATCTTATGCGGTAAGGCAGAAAGGTAAGCTAAGAGGTTTATTCAACATGAGTGAGGTATAGAAAGATATCTGCAATTGCAAGCAATTAGTGTTTGGTGTTGAAGAAATCTTTAATCTCACTCCAAATTATTTTCTATTCTTTTGTTTTTGTCTTGCATAAAATTATATATATTCAGCTCCTAGAACAAATAATGGTTGGACTTGAGCCAAAAGTCGATTTCCACAAATTGAATCATATTTAGGCATATATAATAATTGTAGTATTTATCTTGTATCATATAAACGTGGTCTCATGTTTGGATCGTCTTATGTTATATATGGCATTATTATGGTGTCAGCATCTTTTTTAATCATTTGATGACCTCCAAAGACATGGGCATACCAACGACGACTGATTCACCTATTTTTTCTCGATATAAAATTCGTTGCCGGAACGAGGATCTATACTTAGGGGAGTCGGTATAAACTTTTAACGGAGATAAAGGGTGTTAACTTGCAACTAATAAAAATTTAACACGAAAAAGCACTAAATATTTTTATGGGGAGTTTTAAACCCTTTTAGCTTGTGCGTAGTTGCGCTCGTCTCTGATACCATTGGTAAAGTTAAGAGGTTAATTAACATACTAAGCTGTATTGCTATTTGCTAATAATTTACATACGTACTTTTAAGTTTATTTTTTTTTTTTAAATATCATTTCACGGTAGAAGTTAATATGAAGTCTACTTTATAGAGCATTAGTTAGCACCCAGCACCTCACATTGACAGCCAGAATTGACGCCAAATAACATCGACAATGACATACAAAATTGTCCAACTCATTAAAAGCATTATTCTCAAAGTTCAAAAGTTCAGGAGCCAAATAATTTTAAATAAAAAAAGTTTTGACTGTTATTTCCGAATACAGTTAATAAAACATTAATTTATATACAGATATACTATAAGTTTCATACACATAATTATTAAAATAGAAAATGATGATAAAAATAGAACCTAATAACTAATAAATATTATAATTATTGTATAAAGAGATCATTACAACGTAAATACAAAATTTAAAAATAAATATTATTCTCTATTTATATGTGATAAATAGAGTTCAATCTTCAATTTATTATTCTCAATTTCGAGTTTTGCGTTTTGTTACACTCAATTCCTAGTTGAAATCATCATTTACATATCTTTTATATTTTTGAAAATACAATAATACAACTACAATTCTTACAAATCTATTCAACTTAACATTCCCCAAAGTCGAAGCCCGACCACCCCACCCCAGCCCAACCCAATTCTCCGTAGTTCTGCCAAGCCCTAACTCGGCTCCATCGTGCTCCCCAGTGGCGCCACCGAGCTCCGCCGCACAGGTTTGGACCCAGTTTCGCCGTCGCACAGGTTTAGTCGCCGACTTTTGATTTTTTATTTGGGTTTCGGTTTATGACTGTGAAAGTGAATTTTGGCCCTTGGGTTTGATTTTTCTTTTATCCAGGGCCGGCCCAACGTATGGGCGAGTTGGGTGGTCGCCCAAGGCCCTTTTTTAAATTAAGACACATTTTAAAGTATTCCATTAATATGAATATATATATTGATGTTTGCAATATTGTATAGCTCCTACATTCTCGAAAAAAGTCTCATAATAATGTTTTGCCCAAGGCCCTGAAAAGGGTTGGGCCGGCCATGGTTAAGAGAAGAGCTGGAAAATCGGAAAATTGAATTGAACGAGCTGGTGAGTTGTTCAGCAGGAGGCGGGGAATCATTCTAGGTTGGTTTATATACATATATAATCAGTAGTCAGAGCAATTTATAAAATTTCTATAATGAAATACAAATTTTATAAGCATGTTCTAAATTTTATAATGGAGTCAGGCCATGAATGTTTTTCTTCATGGATTTTTTCTACATATATATATATATTAACGTTTGTAATATCGTATAGCTCATACATTCTCGAAAAAAGCCTCATATTAATGTTTCGCCCAAGGCCCTGAAAATGGTTAGGCCAGCCTTACTTTTATCTGACTTGTTGGATGTTCTTTACAATTAAGCATCAAGCTTGTTTTATGTTTAATCGAATTGAAGTCTGTGTTAAATCCGATCAAATGAAGTAACCAATTTAAATTACCTTTTCTAATCATTTGAAAATGTAGACTTCATGTGACTGACTCTACCTCTTAGCTCGCCACTGCCTCTAGACTCGGATTTACTACGGTAAATTTGACATCCACGATCTTAGTTTAAGGAATTTCTAGAGATTCGACCACTAAATTTGTGTTGAATTTTAGTGTTAGAATTTGTGATAAAGTTAAGTGTTAGAACTGAGTGATAATTTTGTTTTGAGTTGTGTTTAATTGTGTTGAATTTAGGTGTTTTACTTTGTGATAGATTTATGTTAAATTGTATTTTCGGACGAAAACAATGAGTTAGGTTGATTAAATTGGATTCAATTTTCTAGTCGTAGGTTTCAACTTCTTCGATTAGGTTTATTTGAATTTCTACTGGATATAGATTCCGATGGTAGTTGTTTGGATTTGCTGCAGTACAATATGGACGTTCGAGTAAGACGAAGATCTGCTAATTCGACAATATAGCTTAAAATAGGTTCATTTTGACTTTATAGTAAGCTTTATATTTTAACTCGGTATGTATTACGTAAATTTAGTATTAAAAAAAAACTTTCCAATTTGCGGATCATGGTTCCACCATTGAGTTCCTCGGACCAATGTTGGAATTACAAATATATCCCTACTTCAAGCTAAAAACAATGTTTAGTATTTTACTTACCCTTTCGCGAAAGTTGCATTAATGCCCCGTCAAATTACCAAATTCTCTAACAATCTACCACTTCTCTCAGTTCTCTCGCGGGCACGACCATGATGAACCCGCGACCTTACCCTGAGAGCTCGCTAGGGTTTTTATTAACACTCAATTTTGGGTTTTGCGTTTTGTTACACTCAATTCATAGTTGAAATCATCCTTCACATATCTTTTATATTTTTGACAATGCAATAATACTACTACAATTCTTACAAATCTATTCAAATTAACGTTCCCCAAAGCCGAAGCCCGACCACCCCACCCCAGCCCAACCCAATTCTCCCTAGTTCTGCCAAGCCCTAAGTCAGCTCCACCGTGCTCCCCAGTGACGCCACCGAGCTCCGTCGCACAGGTTTGGACCCAGTTTCGCCGTCGCACAGGTTTAGTCACTGACTTTTGATTTTTGATTTGGGTTTCGGTTTATGACTGTGAAAGTGAATTTTGGCCCTTGGGTTTGATTTTTCTTTTATCCAGGGCCGGCCCAACCTATGGGCGAGTGGGCGGTCGCTCAAGGCCCCTGTTTAAATTAAGACTCATTTTAAAGTATTCCATTAATACGAATATATATATATATTGACGTTTGCAATATCGTATAGCTCCTACATTCTCGAAAAAAAGTCTCATACTAATGTTTCGCCCAAAAGCAGGGTGGAGCTACGCAAGGCTTAGTGTACGCCCGGGCACCACCTGTAAACGATATTAAAATAACAGTGTTTGAGTAAAAAAAAAACTTTCTATATCATTATATTATTTGATGGATCAATATAAAAAATGTAAAAGCATTCAGCCCAACTGGTTAAAGTGATTTTGTCAAATTTCTCTTCTTACGAGAGAGGAGTTGAGTTCGGCTCTTGGTTTAGTCCTATTTTTTGTTTATTTTTCTTTTTCAGTTTTAAGTTTTTTTTATTATTATTTCTTTGAGTTACTAAAAATATGGATACACTCTTACACTCGCTTATTACATTACTAAAAATATTATTAATTTTTTATTTTGGCGTTTAATAATGTATTATAGTCGCTTGGATATTTCTATTTCTACAAACGATGAATTTACAATGCAATACTTTTAAAAATGAAAACACGACGTCTTTTTTATACTAGGGTAAGTCATATCTATTTGTCTATATATATATATATATATATGTGTGTGTGTGTGTGTGTGTGTTACAATGTTATTATTGATTCTTGTAACTTGTTGTGATTGTTGTTAGTTGTGTGATTGCTTGCCTAATATATTTTTTTTTATAAAAAAATAAAAAGAAATTGTACGAAATACCCATTTTGTGTCAAACCTTTTAAAAAACTACCCATTGTGTGTGTAAAAAACTACCCATAATGGGTAGTTTTTTAAAAGGTTTACACAAAATGGGTATTTCGTTAATTATCGTGACCGTGAGTATTTTTTGCTTTTTAATTTTTCGGTTTCGAATTTAGTTTAGAATGTTATTAAGATAATAAATCAAGTGTGTCCCAACTTATTTGTAAGGTATAGTTATTTATTTAAGAAAGTGCAAGAAACAACGATTTTATATGTCATGATTCGGATAAGTAGATTTCTACAATTGCAACCAATCAAATTTAATTTATTTACAAAACGTTACCTCTAACACTAGTTTTAACGGTTAATTCCAATAAGTAAATGTTCAGCTCGGTCTCTCTATTCAAAGTGTATTATTGTTTTACAATGAGTTTTTTCTCGGACATCTTTTACATCTTTAATGCATTTTATCGAGCTTATGTGTGTGTGTGTTTTTTCACTCATCATAGCTATAAATATACTTGTAAGGCGTTGCCTCTCTATAATTTGAATAATTGCGAGCAGATATCAAAGATTTATAACGCGTTACTTCCCTGTGATTACAATGGCAAACTTATAAAGCAAAAACATAAAGAGTGTAATAACAACAACAATTTAGAAGAAAAACCAAAGAAGAGAGATTGTCTACAATTGATGAGCAAAACCTCAGCCAGTGGGCCCGAAATGAGAAGTTGGTGGGTCACACACTCACACTATCTAAATTATAATGTAATCAAATTTAGTAGATTTTTTTTTATATATAAATAATTTAGTAGAGAGTTGTTGCAATTGTTGAGAAGAAAATCCTTCACAAGCAAAGTATATCCGGCTCCAACCATCTAGTCTTGATAATATATATATATATATATATATATATATTTAATTAAGGTAACATTCATTTTAGTTTATTATTATTATTATTATTTTGTGTTTGTATTACGTAAATGTATTGTAGCATTCGCTCGTTTGATAAATTTGGGGCGGAGCTACATAGAGGCGAGTGTATGCTCGGGCACCACCTGAAAAAACAATGCGTAAAAAAAAGGTTACAAAAAAAAATATATATAAACATTATGTATAAAACATTAACAGTCACTTAATGTAATAGAATGAGCATGTAGTAGCTTTAGTTGTTGCCTTGATTTCAAGGTCTTCCGTTTTTAAAAGATCAAGGATCGACTTCTAACACCAACAAAACACGTACATTTTTTGACAACATAATTTATCATCTTATTTGAGGCAAAATAATGCATTATAATGAGTTATAATCCTTGTATTTTTACTGATAAAATTTTTCTTGATATAATTTTTTTGTGAAAATAGTTCAAGAAAAATTGTTTAGTCTCTATCGTGAAGTTTCCCATTGCGACGTATTATTATTTCACGTTTTCGCTCCTTTTTTTTATCGCATTTCTACATAATTTCAACATATTATAACTATTTTAATATTATGATTTTTTTCACTTTTGGTTCTTTCTCATGTATTGGCTTTAATTCATTTAAAAGTAATAAATAGTTGTAATTATTTCTTAAAAATGTGTGAAAACGTGGTCATCGAGACATATATTTATGTTTTTATCGACGAAGAATCTATTATACAATATTTTTAAAAAATAAAAATGAAAAATCGACTTTATATTTTATTTAGGGTAACTTTATCTTTTCTTATTTTTAATAGATGTTGCAATGTTATTATGTTATTGTTGTTAATTATTTGTTATAAATGAGTTAAAAATTGGGTTAATTGCGGCAAAAATACTAAACCTTTGGCCATATTCTCTGATAGGTACCCAACCTCAAACAATGTAGGCAAAAATACCTAACGTCGCTTTTATTGCCGACCAACTAACGCCGTTAAGGACTTGCCTATGTGGCCGTTAGACTGTCTCATGTGGTGTGCCACGTGGCACAAGCCGCCATGTGGCCAAAGGTTGAGTACTTTTGCCGCCACGTGGCCAAAGGTTGGGTACTTTCACCGCCACGTGGTATCTTTTTTATTTCTTTTTTCAATTTTTAAAATTTTTCTCTTTCCCATTGGCCCATATGTTTTAATTTTTTTTACATATATCAAATATAATCAAATAGTTTTATAAAATATGTATTTATAAATAATATGTTTTATTTTTGTTAAATAATCAAATCATTCCTTAAAAAATATTAGTTTTAATTTATTTATAAAAATAATTATTTCCCGTGCCACATATTTTTATTTACTTAAATATGTCAAATATAATCAAATAATTTTATAAAATATGTATTTATAAAAATATTTTTTTACAGGAATAATTTATAATTTTTGAATACATGCATGACATAAAATTTGTAAACCTAAATCTTTATAGTATATGATATCATGGCCATTTTAATATTAAAATTAAGGCATGATATGATTTTTGAAGACATATAACATATATGAAACTAAGGCATGATTATAATTTTTTTTTGTATCAAATGTGGTTCAAACTGAATTTAAACCGAAAGTTTGGTGATTGGTAAAAAATTTGTTTAACTTATACCTTAATAGAGTTATTTTTTCTTTTAAAGTGAAAAAAAATCAAAATAAGTGTTTTTGGTACCAATATAAATTCGAAACCACATACTCAATTGTAATACACACACACATATACAGAGTATATGTTAATTATTTGTTCTACGATACATATGTGTATATTAAATCATTTTTACAATATCTATATTGTGTTATATATATGTTATATGTCTTCAAAGTTATATCATGCCTTAGTATTTAGTATTAAAATGATCATGATATCGTATACAGTAAAGATTTAGTTTTAAAAATTTAATATCATGTATTTAAAAATTATAAACTACTCCTATAAGAAAAACAATTTTTTTTTATAAAAATATATTTTATAAAATTATTTCATTATATTTGACATTTGTAAAAAAAAAAACTAAAAAATTAAAAAATACCACGTGGCGGCATAAGTACCCAACCTTTGGCCACGTGGCGGCAAAAATATCCAAACTTTGGCCACGTGGCACGTGTCTAATGGCGTTAGTTGGTCGGCAACAAAAGTGCAACGTTAGGTACTTTCGCCTACATTGTTTGAGGTTGGATAGCTATCGGAGAATATGGCAAAAGATTGGGTATTTTTGCCGCAATTAACCCTTAAAAATTTACATGAAGGAATTTATTGCTTAGGGACCACCTCAACATACCAAAAGGGTAAAAATCAAACCCATGTCGCCCGAAACAAACGCCATGTCGCTTCGCTCTTTCGCTCGCATCCTCTCAGCCCCCAATCCCCTCCGAACCGCCGTCAATTTCACGATTGTCGCTCGTTTCGCCACCGCTGCATCGTCAGCGGACCAGTTCTACTTTAACCTCCGAGGGGGAAATGGCCGGGAGGTTGAGAAAACCCTAGCCACAGTGACTGCGGAGCTGGACCCGCACTGTGTGACCGAGGTCGTCGGTCGATGCCTTCCGAGTCAGACTCAGTTGGGCCTCAGGTGCCGGAAACTGTATTTGTTCGATTGATTTCAGTGTCACTATATTGCTTGGATTCAGTAGATTGTGTGTATGTATATAGCGTTCATCGTCATTCAACATGATCATCCTTATATATCATAGGATTATACTTTAAATGTTTAATACAATCGTGATATCAGGTTCTTCATATGGGCTGGTCTTCAACGTGGGTACAGACACACTTCTTACACCTATGAAAGAGCTCGTAAGTCGTTAAAGATCACTCGGAACCCGAAGATCATTCGTGACGTCGTCGAGGCTTATAGGGCCGAGAGGTGTTCGGTTAGCGTCGAGACTTTCAAGGTTGTTTTGACTTTGTGTAGAGAGACGAAGCTTGCCAGTGAGGCTTTGTGGGTTCTGAGGAAGTTGCCGGAGTTCGGCATAAGAGCAGATACGGTGATGTATAACGTGGTTATTAAGCTGTTTTGCATGAAGGGCGATATGAGCACCGCCGAGAGTTTGATGAAAGAGATGGGTTCGAATGGTCTTTATCCCAATATGATCACTTATGTCCAAATGGTCACAGGGCTTTGCAAAGCGGGTCGTTTGGATGATGCTTTTGGGCTGTTGAAAGATGTGAAGGAGCAAGGTTGCGTTCCAAACACGACTTTGTATTCCGCTCTTCTTGACGGGTTTTGTCAGAAAGGGGAGATGGATCGAGCTATGGAGTTGTTAGAGGAGATGGAGAGAATTGAAGGACAAGTTAGTCCGAATATAGTGACGTACACGTCTATTATACAAAGATTTTGTGAAAACGGTCAAATCTCGAACGCACTAAAGATGCTCGAACGCATGGAATCTCGTGGCTACTCCCCAAATCAGGTTAGTGTGAGACCTTTAGTTGAGCGATTCTGCAAAGAGGGACGGGCTGAGGAGGTTCATAATTTAGTGGATAACGCTGTGAGAGGAGGTAACGTTTCATACGACAAGTGTTACAGTTCTTTTGTGGTGTCGTTGAAGAGAAACGGGCTGTTTGAGGAAGCGGAGAAGGTGATTTGGAAAATGATTTCTTGTAATTTGAAACCGGATGGTCTGGCGTGTAGCACTGTGCTGAAGGAGCTTTGTTTGACGGGGAGAGTTTCGGAGGGATTTCAGTTATGCGTTGCGATTGAGAAGATGGGTTGTTTACTTGCGCTCGACTCGGATATTTGTTCTTTGCTTTTGGCTGGACTATGTTATCGTGGGTGTTTGCTTGAAGCCGTGGAGCTTGCCAAGTTGATGGTCAAGAACAGAGTTCGGCTCGTTCCTCCTTATATTGATGCTGTTGTAAAAATCTTGAAGAAATCTGGAGACAACGAGCTCATCAACAGTTTAATTGAGCTCTGAAAGTCGTCTCTGAAGGGATGCTGGAGGGGTAAAACGGTAATTCATTATTCTTTCCGTTTTTCAGTATAACTGTATGTACCTTCACATTTTTGGCGATAAAACAGTTACCGTTTTGTTTGTAAGAACCTATAATATAGATTATTAATTTAAGATCTAACGTAACGTATAAAGTTACTGTTCTATAGTGGTGAATGTAGAAAATAAAATAAATTATATGTTCTATTTATTCTGGTTATAGATTTGGTGCAGAAATAAATACGAAAAAGTTAAATTAAATACTTGTAAAAGGTTGATGTTAAATTAATTCATTTTTCAAGGGTTAAATTATTAATTTTCAGTTAATTTATAAATGGTAATTTATGCACGTCCCTCATAATCGATAGACTAAAACCCCGCAATAACTCTTATTCTAAAAACAAATAACCAAAATTAGTACACCAATTTATGTGTAGAAATTGTGTTTTTGTCTAGTTAGTCCTCTAAGTAAGCAAAGTCCTCTAAGTAAGCAAAGCTTTTTTTATTACTATTTTCCAGAAGCATGAATATATATTTATCATTGTTATATATAATTATATATGTATGTATATATTGATTAATCTTATGCGGTAAGGCAGGAGGAAGGTAAGCTAAGAGGTTTATTCAACATGAGTGAGGTTTAGAAAGATATCTGCAATTGCAAGCAATTAGTGTTTGGTGTTGAAGAAATCTTTAATCTCACTCCAAATTATTTTCTAATCTTTTGTTTTTGTCTTGCATAAGATTATATATATTATATCAATGGTTATCATAGTTTTCTAGTTTTATATATGTATATATACATATGCAAATGAATTGTTTGTCGTGTTTATTTGCTTTTATATCATCTAATGTTTAAAAATTTACAAATCGAAACCCGTTTGAAAATATTTATTTACGAATTTATAAAAAAAATACATATTTTTTTAATTTTATATTATATATTGCTATAGGCATTATATATTTTACAGTGAATATATAAAAAGATTATTTAAAAATTAGTTATTTTTAATGTCTTGAATTAAATTAAAGGGATCATAATAATATATTAAACAAATTTAGTTGACTCTCGTGTAATAACTACAAAAAATAAGGGCATATATTAAAAAACTAATAGTAAAAAGCTGTATGTTTTTGTAATAACTTTTAAAGTTAAAGGGTAAAATAGTAATATCATCGATAATAACATACAAAATTGTCCAAAATCCAAATCATTAAAAGTTCAAAAGTTCAGGAGCCAAATAATTTAAAATAAAAAAGTTTTAACTGTTATTATTATTCTCTATTTAAATGTGATAAATGGAGTTCAATGTTCAATTTATTTATATAGTATAATAAAACACCGCTATCGAATGATAAGTGAGTATTCAATTTTTCATGTCCGTACTTTTGAACTCAAACCATTTTTAACCTTCTGCATAAAGACACTGCACGAATCACGCTTCAAAGTTAACATTTCCATCACATGTCACCGACCAAACTACAACCTTAAAATTCATTATAAAAAAAAAAGGAAAAAGAAGAGGGAATAAAAACAGTAATATAAAATATTCAAGTGGTAGTTTAAGTTCTGTCGAGTAAATAGCGTGCCTGATCTGTACAAAAGTGACCGTAACTGTTCCCACTAACCACCATAATACAAGCGCAAGCGAACAAACACTTCTTAACAATGTTTCAAAGAGGCAAAACTGGCGTGAAAAAAGGTTAAAAAAACTCTCTTATATGCAAACTAAGCTACATAATAATTAAAGAATAAGAAATAGGAGGTAATAATAGGGCTATAAAGCTGGTAAAGAAGGAACTAAATCGGGCCCGGGAGAAAAAGCGAAACAAGCATGTACAAAAACGAGGAAGAAAACTCTTGTTGATCGAGAGGAACTAATCCTTCTTGGTATGAGCAAGGTAGGCTTTGTCAGCGTTGTTGAGGCGCGATTGGAATTCGGTCCACTCGCTTCGGCACCTCGCTCTCACCTGTACCAATAACCGACCCAACCCAAATAATGAAATTATACAGCTAATTCAAGAAAATAAAATAGCCGATTTTTCTATCATTATATTTAAGAGTAATTATCAGCGATTCCATCCGATCTTGTTGGATTAGTTTCCTTCCCCCGAACTATGAAAATATAATCAGTTTCCACCAAAAACATCAATTGTTTTTACATGGATGAAATTGCGGTAATGCAGTAATAAGTTCGAGGGTCATGACTGTAAATTACTCTTTTTTTATTTTTATTTTTATGTAAGCAAATAGAAGAGCTAAGTTGGAGCTTAAACGAGTATGCAAGTGGTCGAAATTTTAGTTTTGAATTTTGTCGAGTTTCTTGAAAGTACTTACCCCTTCCCACGGGGCCTTTCCCTTCTCAGACTGACCCTGAAAGCACATCAGTCGATTACATGATGTGAATATTTAATAAAACAGACGATATAATGAAACAGTTTCCCATCACACAACCTAATGTTTAATACGCATTTCCAATGTGTTTTGCGACACAAAATCGTAAGTAAATGCATTGCAGATATTGACTTAAACTTGCCTGACTACCGAGGGACGGTATAACTTGATGAACAATCCACTGTGAATCCACCACACCAATTTTTTCATGTGCCGGCTGCATATAACAATATATAGATCATATAAAGAAGGGAACATACTATTGATTTTGTCTAAAAGTGAGAAAAATTATACTGACCTCTACGCATCTTCGAAGAGCGAAATCTAATCCCCAGCCGTGCACCAAATCATTCTACAACCATCGATTAAATATTTTGGTTATAAACAATAGAACGAAAACAAACACCAAATGAGAGATTGGTGGTGCAAAATTGTTCAAATTTAAAATATTATAGCGACATGTCTTCTACGCAAGTAAACATATTGCAATTCTAACTGTACCATACCTGAATCATATTCCACACACAGCGCCAAGCCTCCCGAGAAAATACAGGCGCCATAATTTCCACAAACCTGGAAAATATCATAGAGGCACTGTCAACTTTATATGAACTCCAATATTTTCTATCATATTCCATCTAGCAACATTAAAGCTTTAAGCGTGCTACAAATTAGGATTATACGGGCTACGTGTAAAATTTTCTGATTTTGAGAGGCCATTTTGGCACATAAACAAATACCAGAAGGGCCATTTGTGCCGAAAATTCTCAATCTTAAGATCATTTCTGCAAACTTTAGACTCTTAAAATTCAGTAGCTACAGACGATGTAAAGTGTGAACATATGCAAGCCTTATCATTAGCATGGGCATAGAAAGATAAAAACGAGAGAAATACGCAGCGCAAGGAGGAAGATGAGGGTCGCTACACCAGCCTGGTTTCTCCTCTGTATCCCTGTAGAGCATAAAAGTATTAAGTTAATGTGGAAATATAGGAAAGCTAGGGAGTTGATAGTAAATACCAAAAAAATATTTATTTAAGAATAGAGTGAATTTTTCCTTTTCCTTATTGGTCTATTAGCTGTCAGTTATGTTAAAATAAGTTATACTCAAGTTAATGTTTTATGACATTAGAAATAAATAATAATTGTACTAAAAAACCTCCATTTTACACCATATAAAAGTAAAACAAGCGATCTTTTAAGGCCTCTTTGAGTAGGGTAAGATTCTCACTTATGAACTTCTCGGTCGCCCCTCCTCTTTGTCATCTGCCACGTCAAACCATTATTTGGCTCAAGACCGGGTTGTGAGATGTCTAACCCGTGTTTCTTCACTAACTCAATGTACCTTGTAAATACACACGGACCATAAGGAAAATTATTTTTAGTGACATTACTAATGAATGGTCACAATAAACATACTTGTCGGCATTGAAATGTTCGACTCCAAGATCTTCGTCCCATATGAAAATATATTCATATGCCGCTACAATATCAGGATGCAAAAACCTCTTTGCATACCACCTTCAGCACATAGAATAGTATCAGCGTGACAAAATTATTCAAATTAAGTATTGGAAACGGGTTTGAACTGAAGAAATTAAATGAATTAAAAATAAAATTACCATTTTGTTTGTTTCTTAACACTAACATGAATCGCAGTCTTTGACCATTCAAACTCATCCCACTCGGTAACGTGGCCATCATAGTGGAAGAGCATAATCATAAAATCCTCGGAGAACTACCGAAAGAGAATAAACATTAGCATCCTTTCCTGATCATGAGTCGGTAAATACCAACGACAAACATAATGAATGGCCAAGTTTTATAACCTTTTTTACTGCAGTGTTAATATTATTTTTCTGTGCAATGCCAACTGTAAACGTTACTAAATACTTTGGCTTTATCTTCAGATCCTGCAAATTTCAAACAGCATAAAACATTATTGCCATCGTGTAAATTTTCTTGGTACACTCTACGATATATACAGACACGAAGAAACTGGAAATGTGTGCTTCTCAATGGATTTTACCAGGTTTTACCCATAAATTATTAAATTATACCTCACTAGGTTCACCCCATAATCTGCGCAAATATAAATCGGATTCTGACTCAACGATCCCTGGAGGTAGTAATTCAGCGCCACGGGGATTTGTTGGAGCATATATCTGGGAGAACGTAGCAATCAGCTTAGAGCTACTACAATCACCAAACATGATAAAAGCCATAAATTATGCAAAAACAATAGCAAATGGGAATAGGATACACCAAAAGCACTACGAACAAGTTACGGCAAGAAAAATAATCATTTTGTGCAGATAGCATTGCCTCTTGAAAATTAGTATAATAGTTCGGAAATATTTACTAAACTTGCATTTTTAACGGGTGGCTAGATGGAAGAGCACTAATCCTTACGGTGTTATTTTAACGGGTAAATACATATTTTAGTCCTTATGCTCTCTTAATTTGAGTTAACTTCGTATAAATTATACCAACGTATAATGAAGCATTCAAAGTGAACAATTGGTTACCTTATGGCCATTGTCTGGTCCACTATCAAGACGTTTTCTGGAAGAGGATCTATGTATGTCAGTGATGGCTACATCAAGAGATGACATAAGGCTTGAAGGTAGGTTAATCTGAAAAAATTTAAGAAAAATCAAGCAGAGATAGAGGTCCATATTAAATGCAACAACATATTAACAATGACAGACATACCTTGGTTAGAGAAACAGATGGAAAAGACATGCCAACAAAAAATCCAAAGACAATTCCCAGAATAGTAGCGACTAAAATCCTTGCACCATCACTCGATTTTTTAAGCATTCCACTGCAGAATAGAGAACATACAATTATTTATGAGCTACAGATAGAATTTAAGGTAATGTCCTGTATCTTATCAAGAACAATAATAAGAAGGAAAAAAAATAAAATGAATATGATGTACCTGCGGTGTAAGTTCCCCATATTTGTTGTAGTTTTACGGTCTACGAAGACCAAGTCGAAAGTTGAATAGGATAAAAAACCTTAGTTCCTCAAGTAAGTTCAGAAACAAATATCAAATCCAACGTCTCCGAAGAACAAATCAAATTCCTCGCGACGTAATAACCACTATCGCTAAATCGAATATCCGTGTGAACGACCTGAAATCAAAACAACGGAAAATCTATTTTAAAAACGGACATTTCTTTTAGCACACAATTAACACTTATACACCAATTATCGGCATAAGATTCAATTGCTCAACCCCCATTAGTGTTTATCTTTTCACTTTCCTAATCATATTTCACCGACCAAAAGAGTGTACTTCGAATTAACACACAGAGATAACATCTAAACACAAATACGCCATTTGAAAGTTACAAACATAAACGACCAGTTGATCTATACAACAAAATTAACCAATCATACTGCAAAATAAGTACAAACGCACACACAAAATGAACTATTTTGATCCGAATACGAACAATCAAAGGCTCATAAACTCAACCTTTTCGAAATCATGAAACGAAATACAGAATCGAATTGACAAATAAAAAAAAAACTACATTGCGAATTCCGATTAAGAAAGAACCAACGCGATACCAAAAATTTACCAAAATCTCCATAGGAACACTGAAAATGGAGCTTCAGAGCAGAGAAATCGGAGCTAAACAGAACAGAAACGAATCGAGCAACAAGAACAATCGCTGAATACGCTAGGTTTTCGAAACTTACGAGCTTTTTTCTCCGATCGAAGCAGAGAGAGAGAGAGAGAGAGTTTCACCAACACCGAAGTGAGGCCTTGAACTGGGAAATAATAAGTACGTGTGCCATATTTTCATAATGACCGAATTGCCCCCGCGTTTTGGTTTTGAATTTACCAGTGGCTTCGATACGGCGTCGTTTTCGGTGTTCGCGGTTGATGAGGTGGCATCACCTGGTTGCGCGACATGAAGTCGACCGTGTACCAGTTTGTACTTTTGGCCAGGGACTTTGATGCTCTGTGATTGGTCAGTCTGACCATGGCCAATCAGAAGAGTCCATGACATAATTTATGACGGAATTGCCCTCGCCGTTAAATGATGAGAGAAACGGAGGCCGAGAGAAAAGAGGATCTAATTCCAAATAATATAATTAACTTAAATTAGTCATTTACCTCCGGTGGAGGTTCAAATTGCCGCCGGCATGCCGTAAAATTGATGAATCGGTAGGAAATCGGGTCATACCCGGGCTGATTATGAAATGCCTACGCGTTGTCTACGGGTAACTGTAAATTTGGGAGTCCGAATTTAAAAATTCTTTTACAGCCTCTATTTTTAAACACAAAAATCCGGATTCCGAAATTTTAGTTTTCGATATTTGAAAATATAAAATTTTGTACTTTAATATTTTAAATATTAATTGTTGAATTTATTTGAGATAGATTTGAATTTGAACACGAAAAATAAAGTAAAGAAATTCACGACCAGAACATTCAGTATATGAATTTGATGAAAAACAAGATTTTGACCTATATTTAGTGCGTTAACAATAAGTAGTATAATCAATTTTCTCATAAGATATTGACATTAATAGATAAGCAATGATATTTTTCCTTTGAAAAAACACCTAACACAAGCAATGAACTCAAACAAATAAATTTCAAAGAATATAATTTGGTTTTTTATTTGAATTTCTTTTTATATGTAAAAAAAAAAAAGATTGAATATCATATCTGACACTGACGAGTTATGTTGTGAGTCCCCTTGTCAATCAGTATGTGTGAATTTTACTCTTCTGGCTGTGTAAGCCTAATATGACACATTGTTGATTTAAGTTGGTGTTAATACATCAAACTCTTCTTTTCATCATACTTTTTTATTTATTTATTACTAATATAGAGTTTGCTCAACTTCATATTTAGTTTGCATGCCACTTTTAATGCCATCTCTTTATACTTAGAGCTCTTCATGATGTGCGACTGGCAGGCCCTTCGTTTTTCGTGGGCATGGGCAATCCGTGCCCGAGTAGGAATCGAGTGCGGGTTGCCCATCCTGCAATTAAATTGAGCGGCCAATTTTACTTATTTTGAGTCCATATCGCCTTTTTCGATTGCTTAAGTCCAAACCCTTTGGTTGAAAAAATGGCCTTCTAAAGCCCAATCAACAATCTAGCAAGTTTAAAGCCTATTATATCAAAGCATTTTCTACATGCTTACATTATTCGTATATTACAAATAATTATAGTGAGATATTTAATTTATATTATAATTTAGGCTATTTAATCGTCTTCTTGTTGTTCTCTGGTTATGTTATTTGAATTATGCTTATAGTTTCGTTCACTATGTTTAAACTAACGAGGAATAAGGACATATAGTAATCATTCACAAATTAAATAGTCTCTTTCATATGTTAAATTTGGTGACGTTCAATTTTATAGAACGGATCTTGTGTTATTATAAGAGCATCAAAACGAAATATTTTTTTCACAACGGAAATATTAGTAAAGCGCGAGTATATACGGGTATGACAGTCACACACCCGTACATACTCGGCAGAGTAGCGGTATAAAAAAATCTGTTGTGTTCGTTTAATTTTACCGTTTCTTGAGATGAATCAAATCGAATTTGAACATTTGAACATTTTTTTTTTCATTAGAAAATCAGAGAGCCATTTTGGGCAGTATTACAACATCAATTACAACATAAGAGAAGAACAAGAAGAGACTCATTTTTCGATCCCCTCGACGCGTTCAAAGAAGAAAAGAATAACGAATCGCACAAGGCCAGCGCTCACTTAGAATTTAGCACACCGCGCCGGCAGCCCCGTGTGGTGGTCGACGGCCACAATCTCGGTGGCGTTGTCGCAGCGCAGCACGTCCTGCCCGAGCCTTGCGCCCGCCGCCTTTAGCCCCTTGAGCGACACGGGCTGGTTGAAGAGGTTGAGCGAGGGCAGCCGCGACGCCGGCGGCATCTTCCCGCTCGGAAGCAGCGGCGCAAAGTCCGCCTTCAGCAGCGGCACCTCGAAGTCGCCCTTGTCGTGGCGCACCACGTTGTCGCTGGCGCTGATGTGCGCGCCGGGCTCCATGTGGTTGGTGGAGAAGCTCGCCTGCCCGGGGAAGTTCGGGTAGAGTGTGACGTAGCCGCGGAGGTACATCATGTCGATGAGGAACTTCTTCCACGACGCCTGCCACCCATTGGTCCGCGACTTCGGGATCTGCACGGTGTTCGCCTTCGCATCCTCCGTGTACCGGGCGTTCATGTAGACGTAGAATTCACGCCACTGCTTCGGGAAGAAGAGTGCGCCCCAGCTACAGGGCAGCTGGTGGAGGTAGGGCGTGTTGGGGTGCCCGCGCGCGCCGAAGAAAGCCGTGGCGTTCCACTTGGGGCGCTCCTTGACGACCTCGACGATCTTCGGGGTGTAGAGCGAGACGGAGGCGAGCTCAGGGAGGGAGACTTGCGGGTCGTAGTGGTAGGCGAGGAGGGCGTATTTGGCCCAGAGGTAGTAGTAGGGAGAGACCTCGATGTCATCCTCGAGGAGGAGGCCGAAGTCGTGGTCGGAGGCGGGGAACCAGCTCTCGCTGACGGCGCGAATGAGGCCGCCCTGGATGATGCGGCGGCGGATGGTCTTGGCGCCGTGGGGCCAGGCGAAGGATTCGACGAGGCGGAGTGTGGGCTCGTCCACGCGGCTGTCCATGTTGAAGCTGATCGGGATTTCGTCCCCGAGGTAGTGCGCGGATTTCAGCGAGTTCAGGAGGCGGGTCAGGGAGCCGGCGCGGTTTTGGGTGATGATGTTGACGGAGATTCGCATCTTGTTCCAATCTGCAAGGTTAAAGGAATTATTATGTTGCTGGTTTGATATGCGTGATTCAAGTTAAAGACGCTTTCGATCTTCAACTCGTTTCTAACAGTATAAAATCTATCAACTATCTTGTACTCAAAACTAATTGTTCTTTACAATTCCCGTGAACTGAATTCCTACTAGATTGGGTATCTAAAAAACAAAGCAAGAAAATGGAGCTCTAAATTTTTTAAATGAAAATATCAAATTTTACGTGCAAACCCGCATCAGATTTGTATTCCTTTGAAAAACAATATAACTAGAAAAACGAAATTCCAAACTCACTTAAATTAATTTTTTGACGGCATATATACTTAAGTTGTTATATCTTTAGCATCTTGTCTTGTTTTACACGTTTAAGTTAAGTGCCACGGTTTATATGCCAAAAAATTACGTATATATATATATAGGTATATAAGTGCACAATTTCTAATAACTTAAGTATATATGCTACTATTTTTTATTCATTTTCGTTGTTTCGAGTTCAAATACTCAACCATCGACCACCAATATACGTTAAATTATTTTTGATGTATACGGTTACGATTTCTCAAAAAAAAAGTATAAATAAAATGATCCTTACTTGGCAAAGCTGTAGGGCGAAGATCAGCCATCCAAAGAACCTTGTTAACCGAAGCCCTAGGCAAGAGCACAAGCGCAGTGGCTACATTGGCATCAGCCTCCGAAGCCATCTTCAGAGCCTTCCTAACGTGAGAGTCAACGTCGTCCACGGCCACGACCACGCTCGGCCGATGAATCCTGAGCAACCCCTTCACGCCCGCGTACACGCTCTGCACAACGGGCACCTCCGAGTCCGAAAGCGCCCCCGAGAGCGCCCCAACGTCGAGGTCGAAGATCTTGAAGCGCCTCTCCCGGCACACTGTCTTGGGCCACCCGAGTGCCCCTGCAGCCGCCTCGCATGGGCAAAACCTTCCGCCCGAGACCGCCAGGTAGGCTTTTTTCCCGGTGGTGGCTCGGAACTTGGCGAGAAGCGGTGCTAGGGCACGGACCTCGGCGAGGGAGTGCGCGTAGAAAAGCGCGTCGATCTTCTGGGGGTACATGGCGGCCCATTGCGTGATGTAGCCCGTGGAGAGAGCCTTCCACCATTGGTCGTCGCGTACTTGGACAACGTCTTTGAAGATGACCGTCGTCTCCGCCACGTAGGCGAGCCGGTGCTCGCTGTCGCCCCATGTCTCCTTGTCCTTCGGGTCCACCGGGAGAACGAACGAGCCCGCGTTCCTGTACTTCTGGAGTTGGTAGCTGCACAAAAAATCAAAAAAAATTATAGCGCCTCTTATTGAATTTACCTTGAAATACAATCTAATAATAAGAAAACTATGAGCGGAGAAAATAATTCGTTATGATAAAAAATACGTTACAAATTTTTAAAATGTCATGTTGCGGTAACCGGGTGCCACGTGCCACTTAATGGTCAATACTCATGGCCAAGGACCTATTAGTAAGAAACTGACAAGTTTGAGGATTTTAGCCGCCAAAACTCGAGTTCAAAAACTTATCTATAAGAAACAAATGAGTTTGAGAACTTTATCCGCAAATTCTCCATAATATTATGTCTCTCATAGTTTGTTGGTAAAAAAATTCATTTTGTTATTGCTGATCAGAGTTAAAACCATCTTTTGTTGCAAAATTTATAACTGAATTTTATATTAAAAATCAGATTAAATCTATAATATATGTGTTTAAGTGGGTTTGGTGAGGCTTTGTTTGTTTCATGTGCATTTGAAGCACTAAGTTTTCTAGTTGGTTAAATGGGTTTGGTCCAAAACTTGATTTTTGGCAAAAATAATAAATCATTCAACCTTGATGTGCGTCTTAGTGATACAAGGAATCTGAAGTCTGTCTCATTCATAAAATTATATAATAAATTACATAATACGAACATAGATATGATATTGTGGAGGAATATAAATTAATATTAGTGGAATTTGAAGAATAAAAGTGACAGAAGCTTAATATCTATAATATAATACCACAAACCATACAATGTTAGTACTATATGGTATTAATTTATACTACTTTTATTTAAATAGATTAAGTTTTTTTGTTTTATATATAAAAAAAATTACAAAGTTGAGCAAACTAAGATATTATTAGCTAAATACATAACTTATAGAATATTTACAAATTTCTAAGAAAATGTTTAAATTGTATTATTATTGTTCTCTTAGATGAACTATTTATTATCAAATATGGCCTTAAATCTTAATATTGATGATATGAATCTAAGATGGGTCTTCTCTAAAGATTATAGGTGGATTAAATATAATCTGATTCGAGTGAGAACGAATTAATAATCTGAATGATGAGTTGTTTCAACTACACATAAAAAATTGCTGAAATTCAGCTTTTCGAGACCAAATTTTAGTTATTTATTTACTATCAAATTGACCTAAAAATTAGGCGCTTACACATGCCAAGGACATATGATTACTAATTAAGGTAAGCACACATAAGAAATTAGACATTTATAAATATTTTAATGTTAATTACTATTATTTAAGCCAATTATACTCAGAGATTGAGCAATTAATCACCTCAAAGCTAGACCATATCCCTAAAGTTAGCCCCATATTTTGTAAAATCAAATCACAAATCCCAATTTAATTTTTTAATCCATGCACTCTATTTTATAAAATTATTACTAATTTTCATGACCATATAACCCAAAAATAAATAAATTAAATGAGAACTATTTACTGTAATTAAAAACATACATTAATGACTAAAAAATTAGTAAGACTTAACTATTTTTAACTGTTTTTTAAGTTGATAAAACTACTTTAGGACTACTAAAATAAAATAAAATTAGAGAATTGATATAAAGTAACGTACCTTAGATGGAGATCTTCACCGGTGGCGAAAGTGAATGGCGTCTCGATGAAGAGCGTCCGGACGAGTTCAGAGGACAAGAACCACGAGCTCGAGAGAAAATCGACCTGCACAATCCGGTCAACTGTGATGTCGTATGCCGGGTCGGGCAGGTAAAGCCCAGCCTCCTTCGACCGGAACTTTCGGTAGCTCGGGAACGTGAAGTCCTTCTGCCGGAATGGTAGGATCCGGCCAATGCTTCCCAGAACCGCATTTCCGTACTTCTCCGTCCCGGCTACGTGGGACAGAATCTCTAACATCCTCCGACCGGGAATCATGTCGTCATCGAGCACGTAAACGAGATCCGCCACAGTCTGAAGCGCCATCTGAAACCTACCGTAGTACTTGAAGTCGTAGCTCGAGCTGATGAAGCTGACACGAGAGTCGTTGTAGCTCTCGACGATGCTCCGCAGCGAAGCCTCGTTCGGGCTTCCGAAGGAGAGAACCCAAGCATGGTGAAACCCTAGGGTTTGGTGGAGAAGAGAGTCAAGCTGAGCGCATAGAGTTTTCCTCTTGAAATGGTTGAGCAAAACCGTGATTTTAGGTTTTTTCGAACTAGGGTTTTTTATGTCCCACTTTGACTTCATAGCCAAAAGCTCCGAGAGCGTCTCCGTGCCGAAGGACTTCTTTTGAAAGTTCAAAACCTCGTCATAGAGCTCTCGCTTGAGCTTGATCATTGTCGCATCGTTCGACTTCTTCTGCTCAAACTCAATCTTCTCGTGCTCGCAGACCTGTGCGATCGGGAGGATCGCGGCCGGGGTCCGGAGCGTCGTTTCCGGGAGAACCAGCGAGTTGGCTGAGTCCTGGTAGCGGCCGATCACGTGGGGCGAGGTGGTGAGAACGAGGCTCTTCCAGTTCTGCGCGATGCGCGTGGCCCACGCAAAGTCAGGCTTGGTACTTCGGAGGTCGATGGCGGGGCTCATGTAGTAGAGGAGAAAGGTGGCGTACACAGCAAAGGCGAACTGTAGGCACGTGAGGCACGTCACGAGCCGAGCCGACGTGCTCTTCACGCTCTTGAGCTTTGACTTTCCACCGGCGTTGATGACGTAGTCGTTGAGCATCCCCTCGATGTACTCTCCACTCGATCTCATGCCGGACTGCCGTCCCAACCCCATCATCGGAAGAAATGATCAGAGAAGGAAGAATGTGTATCTATTGATGAATGAGAGGTATTATCATGAGCCTGCAAAAGAAAGCGTAGTTTGTTATTGTGGTGTTGGACCAAACATGTGTTGATCAAACGAGTTTTTTGAGGTTTGATGTGCTATATATCTCGTTAGCTAGGGTTTTAATGATTTTGGTACACATAGTAACACGGATTTGATTCAAATCTTCGTTTGAGAATGAGATAAGTAGAAAGTGAAAGGAGATATGTATATATATATATATATAGAGAGAGAGAGAGAGAGAGAGAGAGAGAGTTTGGATCAAATGTTGTTAGGGTACGTAAAGTGATGACTAAGGGCTTATATAGTTGTATCTAAGTGAAAATAAGAAAAAATAAAAAATTAGAAATTAATTATTAGGGAAATGCGTGATGAAATTAAAGGGTGTCACATGGGAAAAGAGCTTAGAGTAACTATATGACATTAAATATGTAAAAAAGAGAAAAGAATTGTTTAAGTATATGATATGATGATGATGATCAACGCGTTACATTCACTAATTAAATAAAAATAAATATATGCATGATTTCTAACACACTATAGACGCCAATTAAAAGCCGTCTTTGCTGGCGCCCCAAAGGGCTATCCTTGCGTTTTGGGCACCCTCTTTACGATTATTAACATGTTTGTTTTTTCAGGGCCTTAACTTTAGTTTGTGGTAACAATACCCCCGTTATTTCAAAATATACCATAATTGTCCTCTACACGTCAAAGAATGACAAAATTATGAATGTGTACTCATCAACACATATTAATCTTTATGAATAATACATGCATATTCAGCAGAGAGAAAAGCTAAAAAAATAAAATATTGTGGACAAAATGTACTAAAAAAAAAGTCAATTGTTTTTATTGATCAAGAACTAGCGAGAAGCGAATCATGTAGTGATATGCGGGAATTCCGTAAAGTATTCTTTATCTTATTGAATGAAAATTATATTAGTAAATAGTAATGAATACACAAATCCCAATTAATAAAATATATTACGATTTTTTATTTATAAAATCAAAGCTTCGTATTGTGATTCCACTAACTTTGTCAAACCCCAATTCCCAATGTACATTATTTATATAATAATATAGTGATTAAGTGTGTACACGTTAATTAAAAAATAGAACATAAGAAAAGATTTATACCTTGGTCCAAATAGAAGTATAATGTTGAAATGAATAACGTTGAAGCCTTTTCTTCTTGAGCAAAATAAGCTACAATGCATAGAATCCAAGCTTTGCATTGCTTATATATACATATACTATACTATATATGCAGAAAAAGATAAAAGAGAATATTTGAGTGCTTCCTAGACAAACGAGTACGAAAAAGATCATTTATGAAGATACGTGTAGAAAGCGTACATTTTGACTTTCCTAGTCTTGAAATACATTTTTATGAAGATCACGTAGTGAAATATTAGTGCATTTTTGCCCAACTAGAACAAGTTGAACAAGAAACCATATTAGTGCATTATTATTAATAATAATAATAACATGGTGAAATATTAGTGCATTAATAATAATAATAATAATATATTATTAATATTATTATTATTATTATTATTAAAGTGGAAAATTAGAAAAATGTATTTGAAAAAGAAAGCCAAGAATATTGCATAATTTGAGAGGTGAGAATATAGTGTTTCTAATATAAGTTGGTGAGGCTAAGTACTCTCTCTGAAACTCAAGCGTTTCATCTTTTATTTCAAGGGGTAATAGGGAATAAATAAATAAAAAAAACATATTAAAAAGAAAAAGAAAAAAGTTCGCCAGACAATCTCTCTCTCATTAGCGCAATAAATCATCGATCATTGCGCTTTTATTTTATTTTATAAATTAAAGCAAATAGTTTCATACTACTTTCATGTTTCTTACACAATACTCTCAATCAATTTTAGGATGCGCATGTAACGATTATAAATAACATTTATATAAAAAATGCACTCTTTTTCTCATTTTGTGGTTAACGAAAGTTTATTATATAATCAATTATCAGTAAAAACAGTAAAAATTAAAAAAAATTAGGTACTTTTTAAATAAAATTGTATTTTTCAACAATTTTTGACAAAAGTACCTTAAATGCAAAAAACAAAAACAAAAACAAAAAGGTACTTTTCAAGAAAAATATTTAACTTTATCAAGATAGATAGGTTGAGTTGCTTGGATTAGAAATGAAGATTGTTATTTATATACTAACAATGTTATTGTTTTGTTTGTATTTGTTCCATGTGGGACTTTCCAAATCCAAAAAAATGTGTAATTTTCAGTCATTTCTATTTTCTCCATGTGGCACTTCTCCACAAAGCCAAATAATTAATTATGTGTATTATCAAATTATGTAGTACCTTATAATCTTGTTTTTATTTTCTTATGTTTGAGCATGACATGATTTTATTTACATTTGTTTGAGTTTGACATGATTTTATTTGAGTATTTACATATGTGAGAGTGAGACTATATATAATTTACATATGTAAACTTAGTAAATATATTTTTAAAACTATTTTAGTGGTTTTTCATTGATAATCATCGATAAGTGTCGGTAACGATAAAGCTACAATTTTAGTAGTTTTCCATCAATAATCCTCGAATATCCATCGATAATCCTAAAAACGACAACTGATTTATCGGTAAAAATAACATTTTGAACCTTGTAATTAATCACCTTCTCGTAATTGAAGACCTTATATATATCATTGAGATAGATAATTGAAGCTTGAATGAGTACTTGCAAGTTGCATGGATAAACCATGGGCTGAAATATTGGCCATGTGGAACAAAGTATCTATATATATTATACACTTCACGAATTGAAAGATTAATAAGACTACACTTACAACGCTCAAAGGTCAACTACTTATATGTAGCGAAAAGTAGTGAGAACAATCAAAATTTCAAGATTTATATATTTATCAAGTACTTCACTACATAATTATATTTAAGAGTTCCAATAACTATAGATGTATATATAGTTATTACAATTATCACCAAACGATTATTGGATCAACCGACCTTTAATACCGCTATGATCGATATTGATCCTTATTATACTTTGTATAATCGTCATAAAAGCTTCTTATAATTGATTTGAAAAAGGGAGATTAAATTTCATATATATATATAATGAGCTGTAAATAAGGATATGGATTGGCAACTAGAGAAACATATTGGAGTTGGTAATGGGCCCGGAAGAAACAAATATTTACCGGTTTTGTACTTGTAACGGGTTAATACCCGGTGTTTATCCTTTTTCGGTACGGAATACTAATTTCTTTAATCGGTTTACAAAATGACACTAGAATTAAATATAAATTTAATATGTATTTGTATAATAGAAGCTGGAACTGGTAGTTACATCTTACTGACTTATTAATACAGTAGTCCTCCACTCCTCCTGGCTTTTCAAATTACTTACGGTTTTTGAAACCGGAAATAGAGAACTAGGAATTAGAGAACTAGTATTCAAACAAATAGTAAGATAAAATTTCACCCCTTATAATACATATATATATATATTATATTGTATATTTTTCTTAAGTAGAAATAAAAATGATTTTATATATAAAAAAAATATTCAACTACTGACCGGTGTACTGTGTATTAGTGTGTAACCACTTGTTCAAAATTGGAGTTATATATAATTTATCATTAAAGTTTCATATTCGTGCAGTATAATTGTCTTCTCGGTCCTTTTATATGGTTGGTTACCCTATAATACGTATACTTTCATGAATAATTTAGAGAGAGTTAATTATATATATATATATAAAATATAAGTGGTTAACTCATGCATATCTATCTATATATATATATATGTATCTAGTATCTTCTGTCAAAAATACAAGTGGATAACTTATTCAAGGAATTCGTAGAAGTCATTGCTTCACTTCATAAAATCAAGTTGGAAAATTTATTAACCCATGTTACTTAATTTTATATACCATTGTAAACAATAATAATAATTGTGAAACTCCAATCAAAATTAATTCGTCCACGTGCCATGAAGTCTTGTCACGTGCCATGTTTTTCATAGTCAGAAGGCAATTAAACCTAGAGTTAAATAAAGAATGTACATATGGATCGATCACATTTCACATGCATGCAAGCCTTTGGAATGTTGTTTTGTCCTCTATGTTTATTATTATTATTATTATTATTATTATTATTATACTTTTATCTTAATGAGGAGTAGTTTGCACCTCGGGAATCTACAGCCGAAGTGTTGGCCACGGAGAACTCCTCCGGCACAGCAGTGAGCTTACGTGGTTGATCGTGGATATAATTTTAGGGTTGATCACAGATATGATTTAAGGTTTAGGGTTATGTTTTCAGGTTTAAGGTTATGATTTCAGGGTGATGATTAACAAAAATAATTTAAAATAATTTAGTTAAGTTAAAAGCCATTGATTTGAATTAATTTTTTAAAATTAACTCAAAAAGGAAAAAAGAAAATCAACCTTGTTATGAGAACATAGACAAACAAGGCTTACGTGTCAAAATTTATTCGAAACTTTCAAATATTTAGTACCGATTCTTAAATAACAATTTTAGAAATAGCGTATATTGTCATGCAAAATATCAAAAAAGCTATTGTGAAATTATCTTTATTTATAAGCTAAAAAAGTTACTTTAGGGTAGAGCTGCACACGCTCACGTCGCGACCAATCGCGACTAAAGTCGCCAAAATCGCGACTGTACACGTCGCGATGCGTCGTGGCGTGCCTGGTCGCGATGCGTCGCGACGTGGTCGCGATTTAGCGAGGAAGGACCAAAAAAAATGGTGCGGCAAAAGTTATTTTTTGTTTCCAATGTTTAATTTTATTAGTTTTTATCCGAATTTAAGTATTAAATTATGTAAACTTATTATTTAAACTTTATTTATTTCAAAATTAATATTTTAGTATGTTATTATTGTGTAACATATTATTAATTTTAATTTATAAGTTAATTTTTAAGTTGTAATATATGTTAATAAGTATTAATGTGTACCATATTAATAATTATTAAAATTCTAAAATAAATAAGTAAATATGATAAAACAAGATATTAAAAAAAAAGTTGTATTATTCATTGTGAATATTACAATATGGTGGAAGAAGTTGTAAATATTCAGTGTAAATATTACAAGATGCCTCACTAAAACCTCTCTCGTAAAACCCTCCTTAGGGACATAAAACCAAGAGAGGAAAGAGCACATCATATTGGCGTTTACATTGCGTCACTCGGGGAACCAGTCGTTAAACCTTTGCGTCATAAGCTCTAGCTCGGTTGGCTCGGTCCGTTGGGCGATGGTGGGGTTGCGGAACATCCAATCGTTCAACACCACCGCTTGCTCGAGGTGTGTGGGAGTTGTTGACGCCCTCCGGTCGTCGATTATATGCTGAGCCGAGCTGAACGCGCTCTCCGAAGCAACGCTGGAAATGGGGATGGACAGTATATCCCTCGCCATTCTCGCCAATATCGGGAATCTTTCCCGTTGATTCTTCCACCATCCAATCACATCGAACTCGACGGAGTCCTCGTCGATCCGCAGGCCGTAGTACCGCTTCAGTTCTTGCGGGGCACCGTCCGTTTCCTCCGCTCGTGCCGGTGGCGTACCGGATCCCGATGCTTCTCCGCGATCCAGTCTTTGCTTCAGTCTCCGGACAAATGCTAGGCCGGTCTTGGTTGGGCTTTCCATAACTGCCCTTTGCTCCGCCTCCACGTTAAACTGTGGGAACCGCCGGTCGTATTCACTGTAAAGTTCATAAAAAGCTTCATTAACAACCTTAATATAATCAGTGTAATCCACCCCTAAGTTTGTCCCGATTGCTGACATCAAAGGCCCGAACGTAAACATAATACGGGGATCCAAGATAGCACCGAAACAATACGAAAAAGGGGGTGGATCCCAATAACTTTTGAATTTTGCAACCATTCCCTCAATCATGGGCGAAATAACAGGGTCATTTGCGAATTCAGAAAAAGTGTTTGTAATTTCGTAAAGACCCGAAAGACCATGATTCAAGGAAGGTTGTCTTTGGTTTGAAAAATTTAAAGTAACAGCGTAAAAGGGTTTGAGGAATTGGGTGAATTTCTGGGCCATTTCCCATTCTGCCTCCGTGATCCGCTCCGAGGCCTCTAGTTCGGTGAGGAGGAAAGCGCTTAACGGTAATCTCTGTCTACAAACAACTGAAAGCATTAGATATGTAGAGTTCCATCGTGTATTGTTGTCTAAACCAAACTTATTAGCTTTATGATTGTGCTCTTTACAAAATCGTCTCCACCTAACAACGGTTTGAGAATGCCGGATCCAATCGACAACGCCGCGTATTTTGTCAACGTGCCCTGAAATATTTCGTTCCCCCGTTCTAGCAATTAAATTAATGATGTGACAAGCACATTTTTGATGTAAAATATTACGAAAAGGAGAACCGGGCAAACTATTTTCTAAGATAGTAATAGCGGCGTTATTGTTTGCGGCATTGTCTAACGTAATAGAAATGATACAATTTTGCAAACCCCAATCATTGAATAATTCTATTAATTTATCGGAAATGTTTTTGCCGGTATGGCGACACTCGAATGGTGACATGTTTAAAAGTTTTTGACATGGATCCCAATTCTCGTCGACGTAATGGGCGGTCAGACTCAAATAGTCGTTAAGACTCGGACCGCTCCACAAGTCGGTGGTAAAAGCAACGTTAATGTTGGACATTTTGAAAAAATCGACCAAATAATTTTTTTGCATTTTGTAAGCAGACTCCATGTCCCTGGTATATGTCGTACGGGAAAACTGTTCGTAAGACGGATTAACCCTTTGCATATATTGTGTATGCGCAGGGTTTTCCACCAAACTCATCGGTGCGCCCGTAGACAGTAACCACTCGAGGGTCCATTTCCGTAAATTTTCGGTGGTAAGAGCACTTACCTGTGCTGTGTTTACCTCGTTACCGTCTCCGTAGCACGCTTTCTTATGTCGCGTCAAGTAGCCGGTTCCTTTGTCCCCCAACGCATCGAGGGTTTGATGGCACTTCTTGCACGTGGCGATCTTGATTCGAACACCGTTCTCCACCCGTCGTTCCTCGTGAAAATAATCCCACACCTTCGCTTTGTTTGGTCGTCCCCACAACAAGTTAGGAGGACTTTCCCTATTAAAAATATACGGGAGAAAAAAGGTTAACAAAATAAAAATGGGTATTAATTTTACATGGATTAAATATTAATATTAATCATATTAATTAATTAAATTTCATATAGTTAATTAAAAGAGTTAACGAAATAAAAAATGGTATTTTCTATGTGTGGAAATCATTATCAAGCTCTTTTTGACGGAACTCCCCGAGGTTCCACGGCCAGATCGACTGGAAAGGATGCTATGATCTCGCTTTAGGCCCAAGCTTTTCTAGACAGAACTCCCCGAGGTTCCCAGGCTAGCTTGGAGGAGATTGCAAAGCAAACCTTATTTAAAAACCAATCTTTCTAAGACACCGTATTCCATTAAGAACTTTATAATAATCACCACACATACAAATTACCATTTTTAATCCCGTTAACTTATTAAATATCAAGAAAATCGTTTCTGATGTGGAAGATCAGTCGGAACCGCAACCACAGAGCATACTAAGACTTTCAAGAGACGTGACAAATTAATTAATTAAACTAAAAGGTAATTAAACTATAATATTTATCGTAAAAAAAATTAAACGAAATTAATTAATTAAGATAATATGATTAAATGATAATTAAATCTCAAGAAAATCGTTTCTGATGTGGAAGATCAGTCGGAACCGCAACCACAGAGCATACTAAGACTTTCAAGTGATTATTATTTAATAATTATTAATTATTAAAAATTAATTATTTTTTTTCAATTATTTTTTTTAATTATTATTTATTACTTATTAATTATTAATTATTATTTATTATTAAGTACTAACTTATTAATTAATAAAAAATTAATAATAAATGAAATAAAAAAAGGATTAAAGGTTATTACCCGGTAGAAGGACGTCGACTTCGTCGAGGACGGGCAACGGAGGCTTCACCGCTATCTTGATTGGTTGCTTGAGGAGAACCGCGGTGGTACACCCCGATATTTGAACCACGGATCGAGGGCGGCGTTTGATAGTCGTCGGGATCGGCATCGTCGGGACGTTGGGTTTGGTCGGGATCGGCATCGTCGGGATCGGCACCTTCGGGACCTTGAGCTCCGTATTCGGCACCTTCCCGTAACATGAGGTTGAAAAAAGGATCGTTATTTCCCCCCCTACATTGAGCCACCGCGTCGGCCAACTCTGGGGGCACACGGTCGGGATTGGCGTGGTGCTGGGCCACCGCCCGGACTAGACTAGGTCTTAGAGACCGTACTGTATCGTCGGGATAATTTGGATTGTGAGGGGAAGGGAATAGTTCTGCCGGTAGCCTAACGGGAATGTAGTCGTCGGGACAAGTATCCGATGTTCCCCCTTGTAGAAATTGGGGTTGCAAATTCCTGGCCGCCCTTCGACCCCCGGAACTACCGCCGCTTCTTCGAGACATAATGATAGAACTTTAGGAATTTTGAAAATTGGAACTTTGGAACTTTAGAACTTTGGAACTTTGGAGATTGAGAGTGGAAAAAACTTGGAGAGTTGAGAGAATTTGAGAGAGAGTTGAGAGATTGTTGGTGAGGAAATGAGGGAGGAAGAGGTGGTATTTATAGGGTTTTAGGAGAGGGTGGGGTGGGTGAATAATTATTGTGGTGGGTGAAGTGGGTGAATAATTGTGAGGAGAAAGTGGGTGAAAAATTTTTGAAATTTGAAATTTTAGGGTTGGAATTCGAGTAAAGTGGGTAATAATTGTGGTTGTGGAATAAAATTCGGGTAAAAAGTGTGTTATTTATGCCCCAAAAGGACAAAATCACGCGGATCGCTGACGTGGCACGATCTGGGCCGTCGATCGCTTCACGCGGATCAAGCCCTGACGCGTCGCGACCAGAGCCCGAGATCGCGACGCGTCGCGACTTTTGCCGCGTGAATCGCGACTGCCACTGTTTGCGTCGCGACGCGTCGCGTCGTCACACGCGACGTCGTATGCACGGCTCTACTTTAGGGGTCAAAACCTAAAACCCCCGGAAATAAGTCAACGGTGTAAATCACCTCTCTGACATTCTTAGGGTCAGAAATTGTGTATAAGGAAGATTTATATATTCGTTAATAATCAAATGCACTTGGACCGTTGGACGGTTTGACTGAAGAAATGACCAAGTTTTTGGCAATTGGCAGGCAAAAGTTGGCATATTTTAAAAGGGGTAGTTACGATAAAAGTATTCAAATTTTAATCAACTGAGGCATCACTAATCTAAAGTGAAAAATAGCAGCAAAAGTATTCAAAATCAACATATATGAAGCGTTGCAGTTTTTTTTATACATTTTTTTATGGATGTTGACATAGTGCTATTAAATTAACTTAAGTTACACATTTTTTTATTTTTTTGGAACAAAGATAGCTTTTATTCCATTATGTAAGAAACGTACGTCATCACAAGAACCAACATTCAAACGATCATTACACTTGGGGATATCCTACAAGAGAGTAACACAATCCTTGAAGTTTTTTATCCATCAAGCATCGTCCAAGAGCCTTTTGCACCACGTCTCTCAGCAAACTGGCCATATTTCGCTGCTTGGTTTGGAAGATGCACATGTTCCTCTCAATCCACATTTAAGTGCTCATCCATATGTCTACCATCTTCTCTCATTTGAATTTGACGAAAAAAATTGCATAAAAAAATATAACACCTCATATTTGTTAACATAAATTACTCTTACCGTTATTTTTTCAATTTGAACTATTACGGTCTCATTTGATCAAAGTATGATTATTTTTGTCGCGATTACCCTATTTTCATATGTTGGGGAATTTTTGCTCGGCGGAAAAGAAGATCTAATGGGAGCCACATCATCAATTAGCTCAGCAGCTTATAAAAGGGACCACAAAATGAAAATAAAGTGCTCAATAATTTTATTCATTAAATAAAATTAAGTTTTAAAATATAAGAGTCTTAATGTGAAGATCACCCTTTTGTTATTGTTCATTACTTTATAGGTTTTTGATAGATAAAGTCAATGTGAAAATGGGGTCTTAATTAGTGTTCTGTTTTTTATTTTGTACTTGTGAGTGGAGTTATAACTGAGATGTGACTTTTATCAAGGCATTGTCACATGTTTTTTAGAGGCAATTTCTAAGAACATAGACAACTATGCATTTGATCGAAATTGAGACAACTATGCATTTGATCGAAATTGACTTCAAAACGCTTTTGGTTCGGATTGGTCGACACAAATTTATATGCATTAATTTATACAATGATAATAATATGTGTATATATATATATATATATATATATATCATTTGAGTTGAGTAATTCATATTATATACCTATAAATAAATCCCACGAATTTCAAAACGTATGATAGTTACTATTTTTATATTCTATTAATAGTATAGCTAAACTAAAAATAATATAAAGATAGACCGGTTGTTCTCAAATTTTGAGCCGGCAAATTCAGGTGCCTGAAAATTGCCCGAGTCAAGTCTCACTTGGTTATAATTATAGACTACTATCAACCTTTTTTGTATTAGGTGCACTAGTGAGCAAAGTTACATATATATTCTACTTTTGCGTCTCGTTGAGATCGAATTCAAGACCGTTAGGTCAAACAAGCTTGGTTACTACTATTAGAAGGCCGGAAAATATAATGCTATGGTTACGCCGATGTAGATTTAGAATCATTATTCCATAGTGATAATTTTGATCACAACACAAGAGTGCAATTAACAAAAACCAATCAAACATTATGAATTTATGATACAGTGAGAATCTCATAGCAGCCCATTTGAGTTCATCACTTTTATCAATATATTGAACCATTCATATTATGTATCTATTAATTTCTAGATTATCACTATGATCAAGATCACAAATATCACTTCTTGACATAATAAGCACATGAGTTACAATGTAACGTGAGTGAATGTGCACTTTTAATCATTGACAACTAGTAAAAGTGATATTATTAATAAAAATATGTACACTTTTTTCAGCACAAAATCAAGGCAACACTTTTTCCTTCATTTGGTTCATTGACTGACTCTAGAGAGAATAGAACACAAACTATGCAAAAAGATAGGAATCAAATCTACATAAGGAAAAGTCAACCTTCTTCTGAATAGGGTTTTACATTAACAGAAGTGGCATATGGGCAACAACATTACAAAATTAAAATAAAAAAAAAAACAATTGAAATTTAACAATGGTTTTTTAGTCACCTAAAATTAGTTCTCTTTATAACCAATGGGCTACACTTTTCCATGCCCAAATGCTGAGAGATTTCTCTCATAATCACCTTGAGATGTCCAACTTGGGAGAGTACTCTAATTGTTCAATCTCCCAGCTAAGCTGTGAAGCAACTCTTTCATGGCGCGGAAAATATTCCTAAAATATAAACATTGAATTTCGAAAAAAGGGTAAATCTAAGCTATTTATTTGATCTTTTGATGTAACATTGATAGGTTAAAATTACGGCCCGCAAGCCTAGTTTTGGTACCTTTTAGTTCAGTTTCAGCCGAATGACCTTTTTTTTTATTATTATTTTTATCAAAAATCAAAAACTAGTCCGAGTCCATTGTTTCAATACTTTAGAGTTTAGAGTTATTTTTATTTTATTTATGTATTATTTGACATTTAAGTTTTTATGTGATCTGAATTTATTTTATTTTTATTTTTGTTTTTTTAATATTTTTGGAAATGGGTGCAAAATCCTTTTTTTTTAATCTTTAACAAACTAATTAATAAAAATATATTTTAAAAAATCAAACTGGCCTGATTTTAAATTGGTCTCGGCTACTTCAAAAGTTCTAACATAATCAGATTTTTTATGGTCTAGGACTCGAACCGAACACAGTCTTGGAACGCTCATAAAATTGAGAACCGGCCCAAAAAATGCCACTTGATCCATAACCAAAAACTAACCAAACTTTTCTGAAACCAAAAAATTGGATCCTAGTCGGGTTTGGAAAGCCCGAAAAATTTAGCCCGGCCCAAAAAAAATTAATAAATTGCTACCGGGACATGGTTTCGAGTGTGTCAAATGACAACCTTACTTAAAATAAAATGATTATTATTAAAGATTTAAAGTACCTCCATTTTCTTGACTAACTCCTTTGGAGAAGGAGAAGAGACGAGAATGTGGCGTGCGCTAGGGCAAATGAAGCCTTCTTCCACTGCTTTGTCGATAAACGACAACAATGAGTTGTAATACCCATCCACATTCAACAAACCCACCTGCAAAATTGCAATCAGGATACATTTATTGTTAATATATAAATTAAATAAAGTTCATGTGATCATAATTTATTTTTTAATTACCGGTTTGTCATGGATTCCAAGCTGAGCCCAAGTTATCACTTCAAGAAGCTCTTCAAGAGTCCCATAACCACCTTCACATGTCGCAAAATTAAAAAGGGTTACATCTTCCTTGTATCTTAAATTGTACATAAAAAACTATATTTAAATTAACTCTCGCTGAACAAACAATTAAGCTATATACATTAGTAGTGTAAAAAAAAAAAAAAAACCGATCATGAATTTATAAAAAATAAATAAATGAATTCCCTACCTTTTTTTTTTTATTGAAAAATGTATAAATATGTACAATTGGGAAGGGGAGGTGGTTGCAGTTTTTTATTTTTTTAAATAAAAAACGGAGGTCCATAATCTTACAATGCGAGCCTGAGTTCAAGAAGACTGACACTCAGAGAACGCAAAATAAGAAATAGAGCGCATGATAATATAAATAAAAATATAAGAGTTTACAAACAAAAGAAAGAAAGAAAGAGCAGAGAACTAACGGAACCGAAAGTTCTCTCTCATGAATATATCATCGTTAAAAAAGGGAGCGATGCAATCAGGGTGGAAAGCCCACGAACGATGACCCGCATATTAAGCCTCAAAACTAGCTAAGGCATCTTCTACCACTTTATTACCCTCTCTATAAATATGGCTTATCCTGAACTGAATAGTGTCTAGGAAATGAAGACATTTCGACCATCTAGCTCGCAACTTCCACGGAACTTCACGTGATCTTTTCTGAAAAAGTTGAACAACGTAGCTAGAGTCACATTCTAGCCACACCATCTCCCAATGGGACTCCTTATGGAAGGTGGTTGCAATTATTTCTTTTTATTGTTAAAAATATACGTGTAATGGCAGGGACTTGGGGGATTTAAAGTATTAATAAATCTTTATATTTTTTTTTTATAATGTAATGAAAGCCGAATTAAACTGAATTTAAAATTGAAAACCAGTAAATTAGTTTTTAATCTAAATAATGTGGTTTTAGTTTAAAATAAAAATAAAAAATACAATTTTTCGGTATCAACAATTATGAAAACAAAATGGAAGAGCCTCTTCCATTTTGTGAGGTTTGATTTTTCTATAATACTTGTCAATTGTGCTTCATAAATATAGTGAACACCTCCGAATGAATTATAAGCTAGCAACAAATAGCCCAATAATTTGGGCCAAATAGAGCCCAGGCTAGAAGTATGTGGGTTAATTTTAAATTCATAGTTTGGTCCATCAAGCCCAAACCTTTATGAAGGTGTGCAAAATAACCGGTAGCCGAATTTTAAAACCGTAACCGAAAATTATCCGGTTTAAAATAACCTTAACCGAATTATTTTGAAAACAGGTTAAGGTTAACCGTATCCGGTTTTAAACAGGATAAGGTTACAGGTTATTTATTTTTCAAAACAGGTTACTTTAGTAACCGGTTTTAATATTAATTTTTTTATTTAAATATTTTAAAATTAAATTAAGTAGGGTTTTCCCTCTTTCCGTCAAAACCTCTTCGACTTCTTTCTCATTCTTTTTCTCGCCTACCCTTTCTTCTTTCCTCCTCCTCGACTTTCTGTTCTTTTTTTCTCGCCTAATCTTCTTCAGTTGTTTTATCGTTCTCTGCTTGATCTTGTTCAGTATATATTATTGTTATGCTTCATATTATTTATTCAAGTTTTATTATTAATGTTCATTTGGACCGATATGTTTGATCGTTGCGATAAACTCTGTTGAATGTTATATTTTTTTAACAAAAAAACAGGTTAAGGTTATTAAACTAAACATGTTAATTAGATTTTGATAATCGGTAATTAGGTTAACCGGTTTCCGATTAACAGGTTAAGGTTATTAAAACATGACTAACATAAATTAGGTTAAGGATACCAAATAGTAAAAAATAAACAGGTTAACCGACCGGTTGCAACCCTATTTATGATTCATTTACCTTTTTCTGGGTACTGACAACTTATATTGCAGTTTGGGTTCAAAAAGAGAAAGTATAGAGAAACAATATACATTATATACACACAATTGATAACATGTTACATTAATAATATATATAATTATGTAGATATGATTAGCCGTGTGGCTGAATTATGTAGATAAGATTAGCTGTGTGGCTGAGCCGGCCCCGGCCCAGCCTGTAACTTCCCTATTCCGGAATCCAATTTACAATTTTTATTTATTTATTTTGACCTCGTATTATAAATAGCAGAGTTATGTATGAAGAAGATACAAATTTAAAATGTGATATATATATATTAATATTAGTGAGAAGCCATGAAAGTACAAAAATATAAAATTATGATTTTACCAAAATATTTGTCCTTATTTTTTTATTTTCTTTTAGCTATTATATTTTTGTGGTCCATTTGAGACTTTTAGTCAATACACCAAACGTGTCACACTCAATTTCTAATCTCACAATCCCAATAGTAGTTTATCATCTCAGTAGTCCACTAAAAACCCATACTTTGTTTTTCTTCTCATTTTTATTGGTAAGGTTTATGGTGACAGAACCCTTATCTTCTTAAAGATAGGAAAAATAATGTATTTCTAAGAAACTAGATAAAGAGGGCCAGGCTTGATGGACCCAAAAACACATATATATATCTTGATAAAATACACATATTTATGGAATATTCTCAAAAAATAATTTAATTTCTTTTATTAGTCGAAAAAAAATTAGTGGGTCAACTTTTTTTGGTTTTTTATTTATTTTTGTAATTGGCTTTTAATAGCCTTTTCAAGTGCACTGCATGGTGGGTCAACATAAGTAGTTGACTTTTGGAAGCAGGCAATGTTTTTGAAAAACCTTAAGACATGCTCTTCTCTAGTGAAAAAAGAATTTTGTTGAAAGGTCTAAATGATACCTTTTATGGGTAAAGGGAATCAAACAACTTTTTCCAATTTTATATGCGCCTCTAGTCTTTACCATTCTAGGAATATTACACACAAAAATAATTCTCTTATGGCTTGAAATATTGCTTGTCAACTATCCTCTTAAATCTTAACACTTCTATCAATTATTTTAGAGGAAAAAATCTGAAAATTTCAATCAACTGTTTGAAAGAAAGAAAAAAAAGTCGGGCCGAGAATTTGGTTGTTTAGATATTTTTCCAGAATGAAATTCTTGGATTTTAAAGATTAAATCCAAGTATTTTTTTTTATATCTAAACCTGATTGAATAACTATGACTATGGTTTCGAGCTGAAACAAGGAGCTAGAGATAAACGACTTTTATTTTAAAGAGCGTTAGAGCTAATCTTAAACGTGTTAATACATAAAAAAAAAAAAAAAGATATTTCACGGCCTTCCGGACATTTGGCCGTGGAATGAGTGGGCTGGTTCTTTATACATATAATTATAATGATGAAATTATATATATATATATATATATATATATATATAATATGTATTAATTTGTAAGAGTGTGGTGTGGAAAACAAACCAGGTAAGGCAATAAAAGCATCAGACTGCTTAGCCATCTCTGCTTTCCTTTGGTGCATATCTGCCACTGCCTTCACTTCCCCTACTGTCTCCCCAGTTATCTGAAAACTCACCCAATTAAACCATTATTCACTCAATAAATTAATATAATATATAACAAATAAAGTACTATGCACAAGGAAGGAATCAAGAAAGTCATAATCAATTTTTTACTAGTGCTTTTTTTTTTTGTGTGTGTATAATTTAATAACAAATAAAGTATCCAAAAATCTAGATTAATTAACTATTATATTAATTAAAAATAATTATAATTTTTTAGTTAAAAATAGAAGCTCAAACTCTAGTTAAATGAACTTGAATCCCACTTACTTATATAAACAATTCGAAAGCAGAATTCGAAATACAAATAAATCGGAATCCGATATCCAAGTCTTTTCGTTGTTAAATTATAAAATATTTATTAATCGCATTAACATAGTATCTAATGGTTTAGATTAACTAACCGTTATATAGTTAGAAAATATATCACTTAGATAAAGAATCCGAAATCGGGATTTCAAGTTCTGAAAAAAACCCAAATCCAAAATCCGGTTTATATATAAAACCGGAATCCGCATTCCAACAGCACTATCTACTGGCCGGTATTTTAATATGTAAAAAAAAAAAAAAGAGTTGTAGAAAATAAAATGATTAGAATGCACAGAGAGGGGAAGAAATGATGAGTTGTTCGGAGTGGTGGGCTCAGTCAAATGTCAAAAATTAAATTGGCAATAAGTAAATAAAATATGCAACTCGTGTAAATTAATAAATAAAAATATTATTACTTTCTTTAAATAAAGCTGATAAATTACAACCTGATTTTATCTTGATTTGTATAGATATTTTGAAGAGAATGAAATTAATAATTTAGAGCAAAAAAAAAAAAAAAGAAGAAGAAGAAGAAGAAGAAGAGAATTACAAAATAAATACTTATCTCGTTTTCTTTATTGATTAAATCTGTAGTGCATAAATATATAAAATTTAGTAAACGTATATATAAAAAATTAGAATTATCATAAACTCATCATGCCATGATAGAATCAATATTAATTTTATTTTAATATATAAAGATAACAAAGGTGAGGTAGAAAGAAGAGCTTCATGTATTTACAGAGTACAGACTACAGAGACCAAAAGATGAAAAAGAGCAAAGCAGCCTCGTTTAAAAAAAAAATATTAACAAAAATGAAAAAGAATTAGAGATAATTAACCTACTTCTAATATACACACACACATATATATATATATATATATATATTGAAGTAAAATAATTTTCACTTTTATTAATCGGTTTCACAGAAAAGAGAACATACCTCTCTGGGCATGAGAGTCTTCGGTATGATTCTACACGACAATAACAGACAAGATTTAATTTAGAAAAGATATGAAAAAACCTTCCGTAAATTAATATACATGTGTATAATACTATATACTTATAATTATAATATATATACATATAATTACCCAATGACATGACGACCACCATCATAGACTGCTTGTGAAACCAAACCCATCAAGCCCACACTTCCTCCTCCATAAACCAAATCAATGTCTCTTGAAACCTTTCTCACAACAAAAATAAATACATAAAAACATGACTTTACAATATTCCAAATTGAATTTCATGAAGAACTCAGTTGGGAATTTTGAATTTAATTATTAATTGTCCAAGAAAGAGAGAGAAAAAGCCAACATGGATTCTCCAAGTTCATTGGGGACACACACACACACACAAAAAAAAAAGGAAAAATTTATGGAGAGAAGGAAGAAGATTAAAAAAAAAAAAACAAGTTGCCCGTCTTAGATTCGGGGCGGGTGGGCGAGAAAAACACGGGACGGGGGCATTACCAATACGTTGGCGAGGTCGATAGCAGCCTCCTTGTAGCTGCTTTTGTTGCCTGGGCTGCTTCCACAGAAGACACATATTCTCTTGAATTTCGACACTGTGTCCATTTCTTTCTCAATCTCTCCCATCTCTCTCTCCTCTTTGCTTCTCTCTCCTCTGGTTTTGTGTAGCAGAGAAGAAGTTTGCAAATATACCGAGCTTGGTGACCCACACTTTTGAGGGAGAGGTTCGTGAGGATGTGTCTGTCTGCACATAGAGAGAGACATGTATTTATATACACACAAGCCATGCATTATATATATATATATATATGTATATACGCACATGTATTTGGCACGCGCAAATAGTCATTTATCTTACCCTTCATTCATGGGCAATCAAAGTTTACTTTGTGTAGCTATTTAAAAGTTAAAACTTATATTTTCTATATTTATTTTCGCGATAATTTCAGTAAAAGTACAAACGTTTTGACCAAATGAAGCGACAAAAGTCCAAACTGAACAAATAGCGATAAAATTACGTTAAGTCAATAAATGTAAGGTGATATATTTTTTTTCTCCAATTTTTTTTGACGGAAGTTTGTCTATTTAAATAGTATAGTGCTATTAAATCATAACTCATGTATACATTTATGTACTCGTGAATTATTTAGCATCTGTTCTCATCTCAATTTGGTAAAAAATTAAAGAGAAAAATGTGAGGCGTTGATTTACTTACTTTTGCCGTTTTTTATTACTATTTTAAAATCATACCGTTTTAGTTGATGAAGTTTTAATATTTTTGTTGCGATTATCCTTTTAATTTTATCTTTATAGTTTATGCTTTATACTTATAGACTATAGTACCCCACCAAAGCAAATTAAAACTTTCTTTTTTTGTGTTATTATTATTATTATTATCAATTTTAATTTCAATTGTGTGGTATTCGGTGCTTCCGTGGCAGGGACATCTACGACAAACACCAGTGTAATTGATTCAATTTGTCGTTATATTTAGAATATCCTCAACTTACTACTCTATAGTGTAAGAATTTAAGTCAATTTTTCATTTATTGTTGTATGTCATTTTTTTTCTTTCTTAAACTTTAACTTTACATCAATATGCCATATATTGATCTCTATAATATATTTACAATTTGTGCCAAAATTTACAAATAAATTAAAATTTTATCTTAACACCAATAGGCTATGGTAAATTCATGCTCTGATCTCATTAAAAAATTTAACAAAAAAATTATAGTATGTGGATATGGAGGTTTATTCATTTTTAATAATTGGTTTAAAAAGAACAATAAAATAAATGAAAGAGAGCGATATCACATAATCGAAATTAAAAGAGAACGAAAAGTTTTTTAGGATAATGTGAGTGAACAAAAAAATAAAAATAAAAATAGTAACAAAAACTTGTTTAACAAAATACATAGTTATTAAAAGAAGTTGATTTTGCTTCAAGCTATTATTATTATTATCCTAAAATATATTCGCAGTATAAGAAGTGATATTATTAGTTGAAATTATATATGTAAAGACGTATTTTCGCGTTGCACATATAATATGACGTTATAATCGTGAACGATAGGAATAAAGAGAGTGCGGAAAAGTAAAGTAACACCAATACTTTTTGGTAACGCAGTTCGGACTTCCTGTCACTACTTCTGCGGGGCACTCACCCAGATTAATCAACCAAGAGTTACAAGAGATGATTACAAACAGTAAATCATATGGACCCAAAGCATATAAAGGAAACTCCCCCTTGTTGTCGCACCAACAACTTTGACATCCAACACGTGAACTCTTGATGAAATGCAAGATCCCCTTGCAAACAATCAGCTATGAACGCCTCGTCCTCTGATTGACTTCTCCCGAAGGTTTTAGAGATTGTCTCTGTAAGTTCTAACGAAATAGGACCTCATTAGCCAGGACATATAGGAGCTGCACACTAATTCCTTTCCATCTAGGGAACGCAAATCAGGTCCATGATTCTCTCCACTGATTAGAATCATCACACAATAATCTTCATTAACTCCAGCGTGATATCCATCAATAACTGCAGGGAGAGGTCGACTCAATCACTCCTTGATTGAGGATGAGACTTAGATACTTTCCTGGAATACTTACCAGCTGTCATGACATCAATGACGACTATACTTTCCATAAATAGACAAATCAATATCATGAATAATTAAATACTCAATAAACGAAATTCATGTTTCAACAAACTCCCCCTTTGGCAATTTATGGAACAACTGATTTCAGGAAGCCGCAGAGATCTTCAGGCACATATAAGGCAGAGCAGAGCAGGCAGGGATACATCTTTTGTCATGTCAGCGGAAGCAACATCAGACTTTTAGTACTTGTAAACCTGCAAAAATGTTAGTGATCTTGAAGATATCCTGAAAACATTTCAACCACAGACGTGCAACAACCAAAACATTCATTCAAACATAACAAGCAAAAAGTCACACATAAACATATAAGCAAGAATATCTAGTGATGGATGATTTTGAAACTGAGAAAATATAAAGGCTAAAAATGATTGCAACGTCTGTGATTTCTCCCCCTTGGGCCAGGAATTGCCGAAGGGGAACCGACTGAAACTGACTTAGGATGAGCGGGAAGACGACGATCCTTCCTCGTAGTCTTCATCTTGTTCACTAGTAGTCTTCTTGAAAATAGTTTCCGGAGCATATACTTCTTCCCCATCAGTGTTAGCTTCTTCATTAGTGTATTCATCTTCTTTCTCTAAGGATTCTTTATCAGGACTGTCTTCGGCGCTCTCCTTGTCATCCTTGTTGTCATCATCATGGGTGACTTCTTTGTCACCATCAGCAGGGTCTTCAGTAGGAACATGAACATCCTTGGGATCGACAACAGCTGAGGTCACTTCATGGGCTGGAGGAGGCTCAGAGTCAGAGCTAGAAATCTCTGGGATCTTGGCCGATGTACGACCTTCAGCATATGCTTGACTTGTATTGAACCACTTCTTATTCGTCATCGTCTTCTCCATGGCTCTCTTCTTCTTCTTAGGCAGGTAGCTCAACTGTTTCCATGGTCTCCTTAATAGGAGAGTTCTTCTCCAGTAACTTGATCTATTGGGGGTGAATGATATGAACATTGTACAGTATTAATCACTTCAGTAGGGTCAATAGACTTGAAAGACTCCAGCAGGAACCTCAGGGGAGGTTATCATATCTGTAGGTAGATTAGATGGCTCATGAACTGGTACCGCAGCTACTGGTATGTCAGGAACAGTCACGGGAGGTGGAGAGCTAAATCTTTGTAAGCATGTATGAAGCGTGAAAAACATCAACCTGTATATCAAAGTCCTGAGGGATACAAAATGCTAAAGCTTTAAACACAAATCCTAGAACATAAAAATTTGTGTGCATAAGTGAGTCTCACAACACAGTATTCAAGCCCTAAACCAAAAACATATATTCCTACCCAATATTCACACTCAAACAAACATGCATTTAACGATAATAAGTGCAAGCAAACACCGGAGTGACCATTTGGGTTATAAAATGTTTTAAGGAAGTTTTTCAAAAAAATTGTCACTCGGAACACACAATATTCCAAATATGGAGAAAACAAAATATTTTTTGGTTTTTGCATTTGTAGAATATACGTAGACAAAAAGAAAACAAAAACACAAAAAAGAATCACACAAAAATACAAAAATAAAATTTAAGCACAAAAAATGAGCAAATTGGATAAGTATATCAATTGTGGCCATTTCCAATCTTGCTCCGAAGATCCTCAAGTCGCGTGGCTTCATGAGATTTAATGTGGACGTCTGCAATGTGATATGATGTCGTGACATGAGTCTTAGCAGCGGTCTTCTGTTCCACCAACTCCCTTTTGAAGTCATAAACTGGATTGTTCGAGAATCTTGTATCATAACTTTTAAGACTGTTAGCTTTAGGTATCCATTCACGTCGAAATTTTCCAGTGTTGAAATTTTTGATATCTCCATCCTTTTTCCTTAAAATAATTTTCCTTCCATTATAAAGATTTTTAAAAAGAATCTTACACTGATCAATGGTGTGTCCACTAAAATGACAAAAGTCACATCGTGTTATAATACGAGTTTTAGTAAGAGAATCAGATTGTTTTTCAGTGCAAGGAACAAAAGTATTATTGAAAGGAGGTAAAATTTTCAACACTGGTTTTTGAAAATTTAAACAAGAAGACTTGGAAATACACCGCTTTTTAATAGCGCTGGGAAAGAACGAGTTCACCTGATTTGCTGGAATATCGCAATGATCATCTTGTTGAGTAGGAACAATGGCGATGTTTTCAATTTTCTCTTTTGTTGTAGACTTTGAGAAAACAATGCCTCTCAGCCCTCGAGTTCATTTTGATTGTTTAATCTTTTCATCGAGCTTCTCTTTCCCTTTGTTAAACTTTGAAATGGAATCTTCAAGGGATTTGATTTTCAGATCTTTTTCGGTGAGATTGTGATTGAGCTCATGATTCAAACTTTTTGAGACACTCAATTCTTCTTTTAGAGACCCATTTTCCTTCTTGTATTCTTCAACCTGCATGGTTAGTAACAGATTTTCATCCATAACTTTTGAATTTTGTTTGCATACCTGAATCCATTTTTTGAACATTGTGTGGTAAAGTTCTTGAACATCCGCATCTGTTGGTGCACCACCATCCTCACCATCAGAAAGGTAGCTTCCGAGAGAGCTTGTAAGCGCCACAAAGTGATTGACTAGACCATCTTTCTCGTTATTTTCATCATCTTCATCATCAGAACCATCTTCACTGGTGGTTGTGTGGGATGACTTGGATCTTTGCTTCTTTACGGTGTTGATACATTCATTTTGGTAGTGACCATAGTCTTCGCATTCCCGAAATTTTACTTCTTTGATAGATCTTGATGAATCTTCATAGTTGTTCTTCTGATTTGTTGATGATTTGTGGACTTCTTTAGAGCGATGTTTCTTTTTATAGAATTCTTAACTCCCTGCCAAATTTTTTTTGTTAGTACAATAAGATCATAAATATTTGAATTACCTGGATCAGCAATGGATGAATGGAATGCAAGACTTTTCTCCTGATTGAATTCAAGATGATTCAGTTCAAAGGTCTTCAAGATGCCCATCAATTCTGCCATGGTCATGGTCTAAATCTTCTTGTTTTCTTCTATGGCAGAGATCTTTGGAATAAATTTTTTGGGAAGAGATCTTAGGGTCTTCCATATCAATTCAGCATCAGAATATCATTTTCCAAGACGAGAGGCTTGATTTGCAAGTTATTGTAATCGAGCGTTGAAGTCAGAAACAGATTCATTATCCTCCATTTTTCAATTTTCAAATTGAGATGCAAGATGTTGTCTCTTGGAGGCTCTAACAGTATCAGTTCCTTCATGAAGAAGTTGGAGACAGTCCCATGCCTATTTAGCAGTTGTGCGGGTGGCTATCTGGTTGAATTGTCTTTCATCTATTGCAGACACAATGGCGTTGAGGGCTCTAGAATTAGCCAGAGAGGATTCTTTGTCAGCAACATCCCAGCTTGCAAGGGGCTTTGGTGTCGCGACACCATTGACGACAATGACAGGAGCAGTCCACCCATCAACAATACTAGGCCATGCATTGCCATCAATTGATTGAATGTAGATGATCATTCTGGCTTTCCAATAAGAGTAGTTCGAACCATCCAGTATAGGAGGCCTCACAATTCCAGCAGTTTCTCTAGATTCTATTTTGAAAATAGTCTTGTAGATCTTTTACGCTTTCTCAGAAACCAAAGCAAACATTAAGCGTACCTGCTCTGATACCAATTGTAAAGACGTATTTTCGCGTTGCACATATAATATGACGTTATAATCGTGAACGATAGGAATAAAGAGAGTGCGGAAAAGTAAAGGAACACCAATACTTTTTGGTAACGCAGTTCGGACTTCCTGTCACTACTTCTGCGAGGCACTCACCCAGATTAATCAACCAAGAGTTACAAGAGACGATTACAAACAGTAAATCATATGGACCCAAAGCATATAAAGGAAACTCCCCCTTGTTGTCACACCAACAGCTTTGACATCCAGCACGTGAACTCTTGATTAAATGCAAGATCCCCTTGCAAACAATCAGCTATGAACGTCCCGTCCTCTGATTGACTTCTCCCGATGGTTTTAGAGATTGTCTCTGTAAGTGCTAACAAAATAGGACCTCATTAGCCGGGACATATAAGAGCTGCACACTAATTCCTTTCCATCTAGGGAACTCAAATCAGCTCCATGATTCTCTCCACTGATTAGAATCATCACACAATAATCTTCATTAACGCCAGCGTGATATCCATCAATAACTGTAGGGAGAGGTCGACTCAATCACTCCTTGATTGAGGATGCGACTTAGATACTTTCCTGAAATACTTACCAGCTGTCATGACATCAATGACGACAATATTTTCCATAAATAGACAAATCGAAATTATGAATAATTAAATACTCAATAAACGAAATTCACGTTTCAACAATATATGTACACATAATTTGTCATCACGTCTAAATTTAAGTGTCCTTCACTACTATACTTCATTGCTTTGGGAGAAAAATGCGAACGTCATTTAATCTTGAATAAAGGTTACAACTCTTACAAGTAAACAATTCCTATTATATACTATGGTGTACAAATGTACTTCGACGTGAAGAATTAATTAGAGATTGCACGACGGACTAAAACAAGTTCCTCGATACCATCGCTGCAACGAGAAAACATAAAGAATTACACGACACAGTTCCTCAAAAACGGTTTAAAAAAGTAAGAAAATACGGTGCCTTGGTAAGAAAATCCCCAAGCAAAACTACTTCGCACGCTGTGGTTTTCTTCTCCTTCTTGCAAATAGTGTAAATTGCTCCTTTCGAAAGGATATCAATTTTAAATATTTCGCAAAATTGCAATAATGTTTATGAAATATACAACTACTTAGAAGTTGATGCAATTAATAATGCTCACAAATTAGGGTTTTAGTGCGTTACCACGAAGCAGAAAATTTGGAGAGTTCAAGCTGGCTTAGATAATTAGACCCACCATTATTAATTAATGAAGACATTTTGGCATAGATAATAATAGACATCAAGTCTTATTTTTAGTTATTCCCTATAGGGCACAGAATACTACTTCGTCCAAATCATGACTCACAACTATGGAAAACGCGTTCTCGTTATAATTATAGTCCTACACATTTTGTATTTTATTTCCAATGATACTATTATAGTTATCAGATAAACTAGAGCCACAAATAATTATATATATATATATATATATATATATATATATGATGTTCGCAAATACTTTTCAAACGCAGTTGATCATTTACGTAACTTGTTGAAGTCAATTGTGATATGAAATTACATCAAGATCAAGCTATCCACTCCAACATTTTAAATTAGAATTAAAAAAAAAACAAAAACTTGTTCACATGTATAATTATCATCTATCTTATGTATATATGAAATGCTATTTTTGTTTCTATACAACACGATGCTTGTCGTTCGTGCATGCATGCAAGGAAAATACGTGAAAAGTTTGAAATGGTGTCTGCCTATATCAAATAAATTGTTACAAACTGAGTGAGTTAATATATATATATATATATATATATAAACCTAACTATAGATTAATCTAAATAGATATATATAGACATAGATATATGTGTGGTGATGGTAAGATATGAGCCCATATTATATGTAAGCTCAACCACCTTCTTCGGCTTGACAAAGCTGTAGTGTGCATAGGAAACATTTAATATAAAATGTTATTAAGATTAATATATATGGACATTTCACCACACATTTCTCACTCTCATTTCGACCAAACCGTGTTGTCCCTAACACTACCTCCTCTACACTAGTTGTCCTACGCATCATTACTTTCTTGTTTCTTTCTCCATCTATATAATCTATAATTCTCATCAAAACTGTGTTAATTATACATGATAATACGTATTTACTATGTATACATATAATAAAAGGTTAATAACGGCGTAACTACCCAATATTTTTATATTTTTGTGATGGCGATAGATTTTATTTTTTCACGGTCAAAATGTGTTCAATGTCTAATTTTTTTTTGACAGTAAGTACGTAGTGCACTTTATTAATGAGAGGGAATAAGGTCCCAACTAACAAAACATACAAGCCACTGGAGGCATTCAAACGCCAAAAAATCCGATGTTGAAATGGATAAGCGTGTTTTATAAGTAATATAATTAGCGGTTTCGTTATCCGCCGTCGTCCGAGACTACGTACCTTCTTGCTATCGCACCGATCCTAGCGATAATCGGTCCTTGGATACTAGTGAGATTTTCCCTTTTGACGAGCTTAATCGCCCTAAGGCAATCGGATTCTACCTCGGAGACGGTCCACCCGTGCTTGCACAAAGAGCAAGCCTTGGTAAATAGATTTGAGTATTCCATTAAAATTTTGAAAACCTGCAACTTTTAGAGATTTTGAATTGTTTTTTTTTTTAATTTCTGTTTTCGATTATTGGATTGACTTTAATAACTAATTAATAAAGAAATTTTATGAAAAAATAAAATAGTTGACTTTAATATTTTGACCAATTTTTTTTTTTTTTCAAACTTATGCAATCATAAAACTACTGAAAATATTAATTGGGTACTACATCAAATTAGAAAAAAATATTCTTGCATGCATATATTATAGTAGGTAAGAACTAGTAAGTATAGTAAGTGTGTAATAATTCTCTAAATATAACTGTTTTTTGTGGCCGAAATAAATGCATGTCTGTTATTTTATCTTGTCGTGAATATATGTGTGTCCATATACATAGAAATGCAAGTAATAATTAATGCATATAAGCGGGATGATAATGAGACAAAAAAGTATGAATGAGCAGAGTCAAAAGCATGTCACTCATAATTCCATATATCAGGGATAAACAGTATCAAAATGTGATTCATGAATTCTAAATTTTAGAATTAAATATTTTCTTGTTCTTTCTAAGGACAGAATTAAACCTTTGTGGTGTAGACTGCCACTAGCTAGGTATAACAGAGCTAGAGGTGGTGCATGGTGTCATGTGATCGATGTTTCTCTATCGCAATACGTGCATGCATGTCTTCGCCTGCTCATTTATATTTAATACCCACATATTTAAATGTTTGAGGCCTTGCTACTTTTACGTGCCACTATCACGTAAAGAAAAAGTAAGATGTATAATCCCGAATCGCTTGAACAAGACGACATGTTATTGAAACGTTCTCGGAACAGTGCAGATATGGAGCCGTATAGTTATCTGAGATCATATATGTATGAGACTAATAATTAAAGAGTCTTAAAGAATTAACTAGTATTACTTATGTAATAAGATCCATCTTCTTTTTAATAATATATTTATAAATATTCTAAGTTAAGCGCGTTTGGCGTAGAGTTGTCCTAAATGGGAGACATTTTAGAAAGTTTCTAAAATAGCGTATCGTCAATTCAACAAGAGCAGGTACTACTTTACGTCACAATATATATATATATATATGTGAATATTAAATACCTAGTTACCACATGTGATGATATATTATATAGTAGATATTTTTAGTTGTTGGAACAGTTGCATCTTATGGCGGACATCGAATACAATTTGAGAGAGAAAATGCCGAATAATGATTAAAAAAATGAAATATATACATTTAAGAAGACTTTTAAACTTCTTTTTTATTCTAAAAATTTGGAGAGAACTATAATCCCGTAGTATATGGTTAATTTTTTCTAAATCCGAGAAAAATTGTAAATGAGTATGTAAACGTGCATGTGATTAGGAAGAGACTCGTTCGGATACATTCCCCAACTTTAAGTATAAACATATACATATATATGTAAATATTACACAATTTTATGCAGTGGCGAGGCCACTTAGACCCAAGAGGGGTCAGTGGCCCCCACTTGGCTAACCAAATCTCTATTAAAAAAATATATTTGTCCCCACTTAATTCTTAATGTTAATTGTTTTATATCTATTGAATTTAGTATGTTAATTTTCGCCCCCCCTTCCGACAATTTCTGGCTTCGCCCCTGATTTTATGGATAAGTAGGAAGTGAATTCTATTTTGTATTAAGTCATTAAATTTATTTAAGGAATAATAATTTATCTAATATGGTTTATAGAAGGAGTACTTGCTAAATTTTTACAAAGTACAGGCCCAATTTCAAAATAAAAAAAAAAATTGTTAAAATATTTTGCAAGTGACACGAAACCCCCTTTGTCACCTTCATCGCAAATTGCACACACATTATATATTATACTATATATGTACACACACATACAGTGGACTCGGGGTTGAAAAACGATATCAAAGTTGAATACGACATTGAATATTGATCATTCATAATATTGTTGAAAGAAAAAGAGTCTCAGAGGATAAGCTTGGGAAGCGTCCCTTGATGAAACGTGTCCCTCCCCGCAGAAACATTGGTTATGGACATGTATGCGTTAACGTGTTGTGTATCAGGCCATAATTACGTTCTCTAGAAAGTGATACCAGTACTTCAGTGGCATCTACCTCTTTTCATTTATTTATCTTTTAATATTTATTTGTTTATAAGTTAGATATATATGATAAATGATAATACGTGTACATGTGTTATATAACCAATGAGCAATCGACACATGCAAAAATACTATATCGAAATGGAGGTAGACAAAATTTGGTTATTTATGCATTTATGCTATATATATCCACGCATTGACGGTCCCAAAATGGTTTCTACAATATATACATATATATAGTATGTATATAATATATATATATATAAAAGGTATTTTCTCAATCTAAACACAATAAATTAGACAGCAAAAGAGTAATACAAATACAACTTTTAATACCTTAGAAGTTAGAAATGATATCGACTTTTCAAGGTTAGACCTGCTTACAGTAAATAATACTAAAGAGAATCAAGTTCATGTTAGAAATTTGACTTAAACTCCAAATTAAAAAACGATAAGTAAATAAAATTAAAATTTTGACACCAGAATTATAATGGTTCGCTCTTTGTGTACGTTGTACGTCCACTTGCCACTTGTAAATCTCGATCCACTATCAATTTTTCAATCAGAGTTTTTGGTTACGCCCTCATTCTCATCTTTATTTCTTTTATGTTACGAGCTTGATTGCTCCGCGTCGGGTCTCGATAGCATTTTTGTGTAGGTTTCACAAACATTCGTTCTTATTCCACGACAGACAACAGGAAGAAAAGCCGAAAAACTACCATGTGCTCATATTCCGACTATAGTTTGCACAACATTTGAGTGCTTAGCTTGTATGGATAAGATCTGGAGCGGAGCGGGGGCGGCCGCCCCCACTTGGTTCAAGCTCGTTATTTTTTTATTTTAATGTATTCATATTATTATATAAGTTTATATATAAATAATAAACATAGCATTTGTAGACTAAATCTCACTATAGTGTAGTAGAATCTTGTTGCTCCCCCAAGTTATAGCCCTGGGTTCAATTCTCAATCTCTACATATTTTTAATTTTTTTTAGCAACAATTTTTATGATTACAATTTTTTTGAATAATAGTAATTTCAATGTCTCATTTTATTTTGAAATTTATTAGAATTCTAATCATATAGAGATCCTAATGAATTATTTTCATAAATCAAAAGTTCATAAAAAATAGTTGTAATGCAATGTATAATAGTAGTTTCAAACTTTTAATGTCTCGTTTTATTTTGAAATTTTGAGAATTCTAATCATATAAAGATCCTAATGAATTATTTTCATAAATCAAAAGTTCATAAAAAAATAGTTGTAATGCAATGTATAATAGTAGTTTCAATGTCTCGTTTTATTTTGAAATTTATAATCTATTAATTTTTGTCCCCTCTTAGTTAAAATTCTGGCTCCTGCCCCTGAATAAGATAAAAGAGTTCTCTTTTTGAGGGTTATATATAACATGGTTCATTTGGTCTCAACTCGAAGTATAAAAAGTAGGGTTATTTAGGGCGTAAGTATCAAATTTTGCACTAGAGATAGCCGTTTCAATATTCTTCTTTTTCATGTATATATATATATATATATATATATATATATACTAAAAATAGTACTGAAAGGTCAAATGATAATGTCACTAATTTAATTTATATCGAGTTAACATTTGTTCAGTAAAAAATACATATATATGTCTTTTGGTTTAATAAAAGAGTAGAATAATGTTTAAAAAAAAAAGAGTAGAATGATTAATGTTTTACTTTAGAATTTAATCATAGACATTCATATATCCATTGTCTAACAGATCTTAAAGAATATGGACGAAATTGGACCTTGATATTATTTTGTGGTTTTTGGGCAACTTCCGCTAAAAATAATTGGAAAGATGTTTATAAAAATAGGTACTTATGCTGAAAATATCTGTATAAGAGGCTAGCTTTCTTTATCTAAATTAAAAAAAAAAAAAATCCGCTTTCTTCTTAAACCAAAGAATAATCTCACGAGAATAGTAACGATTAGTGTGTATATGACCTATATCTAGCTAGCTATGGCCTATGTGCATATATATATATATAATAATCACACGCAAGCTCAAACTTCAGTATGATATGACGACGAAATGATAATTTTATACCAATACGAGAGCTTTTCCGTTGTTGACTTAATGTTTCAAATAATTAATATTGGCTAAGTGCAGTAAGTTACATAACCAATTACGTGAAAATTTCGATTGACAAGCTACAAACTTTCTCGAAGTTGTCAGAATCTTTTGTGCAGAGAGACCATCTCCGTTCCATAATTCTATTTTCTACTATATATATTTTGTTATATATGACAAATCAAACGTCCCCACGTTTTCTTCCGAACTTTATTTTTTACTTTAAATTAAAATATTAATTTTATATTTAACCTTCACATATTTATGTTCGTACTCTCATTTTTTTACTATCTTTCAATTACACCACTTATTTAATATTTAAAATAAAATTCCTATCCATTAAATAATTCAAAATAAAAATACACACAAACTAATATAAATATTTATTTAAATAAAATGACGATACAACACAAATAAACTACAATCATGCATCCGAATTAAAATATTCTTCCCACAAATGATCGGTCAATGCATTTTCTTTCGTTAATGTCTTTTTTTTTCTTTCTAATTTCGATGTTATTGTAATGTTTTCTTTCGGTATTAATATTAATATTCTTTTCTTTCGGTATAAATATTCCAAAAGTTTTATGGTCTTTTAAATATTTATTATGATATATTTATAATTTAAACTTAAAAAATATAGATAAATTTAGCTATAAATATGATATAATTTTATAAATCAGTGTGAATATGTAAATTGCATATTTTAGAAGGACCAAAAAGTAAATAAAAATAAAAAATGGAATAGTGTACAGTGCCACGCCAAATGATATAGCAAATCATCATCCCACACCAAAATAACGTGAGATTTGGCGCTCCAATAGAGCACTCACTCTACTGCTTATAATAGTTTTGCAGTACAAATGTAGATGGTCTAACATTTTCTGTGTTACCGGTTTATCATTTTGACTAATTCTTTTGCGATTCAAGCCTTGAATTTTCAAGGAATAATAATCATCACGTTTGTATTTTTTTTTTGTATGAACAGTGATAAAGAACATTTCCTTTATAAACTATTAAAAAGTCAAGTATAGTGCTGTAGCTATTAATTATTACTATTGCAACATTCCATCTATATCTATAGTCCCTTGAGATATACTCTATATATTAGTCAAACATGAATAAAAGTTCTAGTGTGGAATACTATTCAAATAACATTCAATATCAAGAGTTAGTCAAATATAGCTTGCTATATATTAATTAAAGTAAGGGTTCTTTTGATCATTATTTCAATTTGGCGGGCGAAATCATACGTAAACTCTCTTTTAAAGTCCCTGCACCATTTAAGCCTGAATAACCTTGTTGGTTGGAAACTTGGAGAAGACTCTCGTTGAAAAATAAACTAATAGCAATTATTATTAAAGTCGTAATCATGAACTCTTTGGGAATTTATATTTATATATAAATAAAGCATTCCACTATTTTATAGTGGAATATCCACTCAGAGATAAGTGATAACTGATCATAATATACCAATTTGTTTCTAATTCTCCACCACATCCAATTTTGTGTAACACTAACTATATAATGTCAAGAGATTATGATTATGATTATATTAATTATAATTTGTTATTAATATTGCCCATCTTGAAGTCACTTAAAAGACAATTCTACTTAAGTCACGTTTTGTCTTTAAAAAAATGGGTCACGTTTTGTCTATACTCTATACTATTATGATTTTATTAATTACTATTTGGACATAATTTCATGATTATAAAGTTTGCTTCGTGAACAAACTATATATATATATATATATATATATATACAATTTACATAAATATTTCATTACTTTAAGCTTATATATAACTTATAAATTTGATTATTTCATCACCACAATTCGAACTCAAATGATATAGTCAGCCGGACACGGAAGCACGTTTATGGTTGGTATATATATACATACACACACATGGTCTCCCTAAGCTTTCATATTTTTCAAAATTTTCATTCTATGCTAAATTTATTTATATATATATATATATATTAATTTATAACATGAATCCGCCACTGAAGTCAATACCGTCATTATTGAGATCATTAAGTATAATTATTAGCAGGGAATTCTTGAGTTACAAATAATTCCGACATATCTATAGGAAGCTTGCTTTCGAGGATTTAGTCAAACATCCAATGATGGTCAAAAGTTGCTTAAATATTATTTGGATATGAACAGTAAATAAAGGTATTAGCTTAAACATATTATTAGGTTAGCTCTTGAGCGAGGCTTAATCAATAGTTTACGATAAGGCATACGTATCTCTTTCAGCGTCGTTTTTATATTTGAAATCAACATGAATTAGGCCAAACCGCATATCTTTCTTCTTTGAAAACACTGTGTTTGGAGTTTGGACCACTTTATGTCAATGGAATACTTAACAAACTAAAGACTAGGTTGATGATGTTTTAGAAGATAATGACATAAAGAAGATTATATGTACGTAATAAGTAATAACTTACATATATATATAACAAGGTTTTAAATTTCGCGAAATTCCAACGACATTCCGACCGATTGTCGTTTTTTGCAGAAATGCGAAACGAAATCCGTGTCGTTTCGGCCAAATCTTACCAAATGTCGTCGAAAACGACACGACATGGGCTGCGAAAATCTTTTGTCGTTTTTGTGTGTAAAAACTGCGAAAAATGGTTGGATTTTCACCAAAAATCATATTTTTGGTTAGATTTCGGCAAAAATATCTTGCTTAAATACTCAAATATTTTTTACAAAATATCCGTCGAAAACCCCATCGGCATGCGGTATGCCCATGCGAAAAGTGCGGTATATGCGGTATGCGGCATGCCCTTTTTTTACGATTTGCCCATCGACATACTCATCGGCAAGCGATATATCCGTAAAACGAAAAATGCAAAACGAAATGGGCAAGCGGCATTTTAAACCTTGATATATATATTCAAAATATGAAGGCATATTATTATGCCTCCGAAGCAACTTTTGAATATTGCCTTTTAGGGTTTTCATACTAGCTTTTAAGTATTATTCGAGTTTTATGATACTAATCTTACACATAACTATATGATATAATAATGAGATAATTATAACCTAATCGATGCATGCCATGCAAAAGGCATTTGCATTTATTGACTTCAAGACAAATCGGCAACTGTTTTCAGAATTTTCATAAACTTTTTCGTTATTTTTTATTTATCAACTTTTTTTTTTCATCCATTCCCTTTTATTGTGATATCTGTATTATATACCATTCTCGCATAAACATATGTCCTGTTGATTTCCCCCGTAAGATCCATAGTTTTCTTCTCATCTTTTTATGAATGCGTTGTGTTCATAATATATATATATATATATATATATATATATATATATTGTGTATGTGTGTTTTTAAAATAAGGGCATATTGTTATAAAAATTGAAAGTACACTCGATGAGCTCTTCGGGTGCGATGTCAAAATCTTGTCGGTTGTTTCTTAAAATTAAATAGCTCAAACTCAAACTAAAACAACTTGCTTTTGTACTCTGCGACAAATTAAAAGAAACGTGACTCTAAGTTCTCGACGTGACTCTATTGCTTTACATTCATTTCAAATGTCTCTCTTTTATTTATTTATTATTAAAGGGGTGGTTTAAAGCCACCCACTTTTAAGGAATTTGGCCAAGTAGTTAGACTTTTTTTTTAAGGCCCAAGAAGTTAGGCTTGAGGATGAAGAACTGAGTTTTTACTTGTTAAGTCGTTTTTTCACTACTAATGTCATTTTTCGACATGGCGGTATCATGCTTCCATAAACTCTAGGTTTTTCTTTCATTAAGGTTTAGTTTATTATATTTTCACTTGCAATATAGAAATTAATATTTAATATCTATGCTGTAAAATTGTAGGATATGATATCTCATCTTCTTTTTTCACTTTTCATATCTTGATCTACCAATATTTTTAAACGAAGAAAAATCCTATACAATGCAAATAGTTAAAGCTGCTCTCTAAGGCATGCGAGAACAAAGTCATAAAAATGTGTTCGTCGAATATAAGTTGTAAAATAACTAATGGTGTCTTCGATTCAACTAACCACCCTAATTTCATGGAGACCAATAGTAATATAATTATTAGTAAATATGAATTTTGATTCCTTCCATTTGTTCCATGACAAGGCATTTTCATTATAGCATTAAATATTCACTAAATATAATAAAAGTGTTTATATAGAAAGAGGGTCAAAAACAGTTGAAAAGAATTCGAAATTAATAGGGATGGGCTAAGGAGTGGCTTTTTTGACAAATAAATTGTTCGAATGTGGACCAAAAAGGGTGAAAAAGTGACAACCGACTGATGTTTATCAATAAATCAATTAATTTCCAAAGAATGTATGTCTCTCGATTACGTTAATACAAGGCTACTCATTGATCATTATACACATATTATGACAGCACACTCTATATTTGCAATATGTATCGAAAGTAGGTATATTATCTTATATATTATCGTACTCGATCATACCTAAACGATTTGCAATATGTATCGAAAGTAGGTATATTATCTTATATATTATCGTACTCGATCATACCTAAACGATATGAGATTGCACAACTTATCATATTTTTACCCTTATGGGTCAAGATTTAGAAGTCGTTCAATCATCTAACCTAATGGAGGCCTGACATTTGTCGGTTACATTACTAATTGGGTCGGGGCACTCCTACAACTTATCTCTCTGTCAGTATTCCTACATGACATGATATATACACATATGTAAGTAGGATTGCACAACTTTCCATTCTCTTGGATTGAGGGTCTGCGTTGTAAATTTATATATATATATATAATATAAAATTATAATATGAATACAACATAATTTACTGTTTCATACGGGGGCGGACTCATGTGGGAGAGGGGGTGGCTGATGTCACCCCCAGATTTTTAGAATTTTTTTTTTTTCTATTAATAATTTAATTAAAAATAAAAATGTATAGCCTCCTCTCACACGTATGTCACCCTCACAAACACACACTCCTTATTCATCGTCGTTTCAGTTGCTAGCTTCCCTTCGATTTCACAAACGCGTCTCTTCATTCTCGTTTTCTCTCCTGCGAAAATCTTTGTTCGTCGTCTCTGTCACTTGCCGAAAATTCGACCTTGTTCGTTGCTCTGTCACTCGCCGGAAATCTTCCCTTGTTCGTTGTCTTTGCACTCGCCGGAAATCCGCCCATGTTCGTCGTCATTGCACTCACCATAAATCTGCCCTTGTTCGTCGTCACTGCAATAACCAGAAACCTGCCCCTATTCGCTCTCTGATTCACGCTCTGACTCGAGCGGCGAGCCTCAACTTTCGCCGGAGATCCTCTAATTCGCATTCTAGTTCGCTTGGCGCCGGTAATCTTCTTATTTGCGCTGTGACACGATCGCTGAACATCGAAAGAACGCCAATATTTTCTTTGTTCTCAGTTTTTTTTCCTGGTAAATACTTCTAAAGTTTTATGTTATTGATTTAATTTTTTACTGCTTCTTTGTTTTGTCTCATGAAAATCCGTCCCGAATACCATCAGGTACTGATAAATCAGTCTTAGATACTTAGTATTTGAGACTGATATATCAGTCTTTCGTAAAATAGTCTCAGATGCTCACTTTTATTGTAGTGAGATTTTAAGCTTTGTTTTTTTTTTTTTCTTTATTATATCACAATTCTAAGTTAGAACTTCTAAGTTCTATGCCTCGCTTGTTTATTTGTGTATGCATAAGTTGTATGCTTTTGTTGATGGAAAGATTTTTTTTCCTAATAAAATATTGTGTGAGTTAGTGAGTTTGTTGTTTAATATATAATGTTTTTCAATTTATTTTTGCAATTACAGAGTTGTTTTGATTATTTTGTTCCTTATTTGGGTTTTAAAAACCAGGGCTTTTGATTCGGTAGACTCGGTTTTTGCATTAATACTTCGCTCGCTATTTCGGTATCATCGTCAGATTATGCACACTCCTATTCATATCTTTGAAGGTAATTCTTGGAACATTTCGGTATCGATTCAATTATAGAAGATTTCCGTAATATGAAATCAAGACGTTCTTTATTTTGATGTAATGATGTGTTTTGAGACATTATTAATGAACGTCTAATTTAATGGTCTTTATTATTAATTAAAGTCTATTGTATTGGTCTTTATTTATTGTTCGTCACCCCCGATGACATTTCCTGGGTCCGCCCCTGGTTTCATATCACACTTACTTATACACGCAAGTAAGAATTCTTTTCGGAATATCGAGAGAAAAGAAATCCTTGGACAATATGAACAGAATTCATTCACTTTTGAATATCTACAGTAGTATTAATCTACCAGGTTTTCCTAATTTTCGTTTGACTCCCACACAATAGTACTCTGCATGTGTACAAAATATAAATCAATCAACAATTATACATATAAGCATATATTCGGTCGGTTTCGCTGCACTTTTATTTTTTGTGATAATATATTCTTAATTCTCGTTAGGGTTGGTCTATGGAACTCCGAATAAGTAGAATTCAGAATATACGTTCAACATTTGAGACTAGCTATGCTCAGAAGCTTTTATATTAAAAAGAAAAATAAACCCAATTTAGCGACTAAAACTCTTATAACGAGCAGTCAACAAATGTTCCGCGATTGTTAAGATAGTTGCTACTCTAACGTTTCTTGAGAAACTTCTGAAGAGGTCATGGATCATCATATAAGTCTCATCACATTTAACGTGGGACTTATAATGCATGTGTAATTAAAGTTAAGCCTAAACCAGCCCGCCTCAAAGCTTGTAGCGGCAACTTTGTTGTCATCGTCGTAGGTTAATTGAATTATAAAATTATAAAACTGAAAAGGATTGAACATTTTGTCGAAAAAAATAACATATATAGTGCGGTGTCTTATTTTTGGGTTGCTATTGAAGTCGCCGTTGCTGAATCAAGTAAGATGTTGCCCTTTACAATATACTGATCGTAGATTCTGATAATTTAATCTTTTTTAATACTCTTTTATTCGGCAAGAACAACATAAAGAACAGAATAGGTTTTTCACGTAGTTTTCCAATCATGCATCTTGAACAGATATTGAGAAATTAAACAATATTTCAATAAAAATTCAAAAATAATAAAAGAAAAAGAAATAGTACTGTAAAAGGCAATAGAAGTAGAAGATAATGCGCACCTGAGAAAAAGAACCTTCAAAAAGTATGTTCTTTTCCATGTGAAGCTGTCTCGGTGTTCCCTAAATTCCTTGTTACTCTCGTGACATCACTTCTTCAATTTTTTTTATTTTTTTTTTGAAGAATTCTTCAATTGTTATTGCTATATATAAAACAAAAGGGTTAATAGCAAATAATTACCCAATGTTTGATTTTTAGTAGAATAAATTAATCTTTTTTTTCACGTACAACAAAAGTTTAAATGTTTAATATTTTTTTCTCTATAAAATTTATCTATGTTGAATGTCATGTCAGTACTAGAAAACAAAAAGAAAAATGGCACATCCAAAATTGAGTTAAATCAATAGAAAAATAATTTTTTTAGAGAGAAGAAAATAGTGGAGAATAGGAAAGGCCTGAAAAGAAAAGGGTTCATATAATTAAAGGAATCAAAATCTTGAGTACATATAAGTAGAAAATAATTAAAATGAATATACATATAAAATTTTACGAAAAATTACTAAATTTGAGAGAAAAGAAAAAGAAGAAGAAAAAGAGGAGAATTCATTATAAGTAGAATTACAATAATTATAGAAAATGTGAGAAAAAAAAAAGACTAAGATAATTAACTCCTATAGTATTGACTGATCTTCCATTAAGATATATAATAAATAAATATCTGATAAATTTATACCATTCTAGACAGAAAATCGTACTTAGTGAGATTATGGCCTTATTAAAGTCGTTAATTAGATAGCCCAAATCACGATAAAAAGAGAAGTCGTGTTTTTGAGTCAGACTCAGACCGAACCCTGCATGCACAATGATTAACCATACGCCAGAAAGTCAACTTCTCAAAGATGTAGTCATAAATCATATATACATATAATATATATATATATATCATATTATGTTAATGACGGCAAAAATACCCAAAGTTTAGTTAAAGAACCCCTCGTGCACCCAAAGTTTAAAAGTGGTGGCAAAAATACCCAAAGTCACATTTGGGGAGTTGACCACTCCATTCTCGTAGCACCGTTAACTTACCTGTTAATTCTGGCCATGTGGACAAATCTGTTTTGTTAAGTGTAATCATTAGGGGTTCAATTAGTTGTGTTGAATAGTATTAATTAGGGGTTTAATTCCTTGTTTTGTCGTAAACGAGGTTGATGTGGGCTCGTTCACGTGGCAAAAATTATTATGTCAGCAACCCACGTTTGTCCACGTGGCCAGAGTTAACGGGCAAGTTAACGGCGTTACGAGAATGGAGTGGTCAACTCCCCAAATGCGACTTTGGGTATTTTTGCCACTACTTTTAAACTTTGGATACACGAGGAGTTCTTTGACCAAACTTTGAGTATTTTTGCCGTCATTAACCCTATTATGTATACTAAAGCATATTACACAAAGACACATATGGCTTATTCACACTCTTTTTTTTTAAAACAAATATTGAAACTTGAGTTAGATTAATTCATCATTTTTTAATAGAGTTGAATTTGGAAGATGAAACCCTAGCCAGCATTGCTATATTCTCCTTTCTTTCATTGTTTTGAATCTTACACCTGCGTGTGTATACGGCTCCGACTCCGAGTCGGTGAAGATCCTAGGCAATAATCCAAAAAAACCTTTATATATATAATAGTAACTTTTCTAAAATTACGGAGTGTCTTCATTTTATTCTTAAACCCTTTCTTAAAGTGAGCAATTTTATTTAAAAAAAAATAAAAAAAATTTGAAGATCAAGACACATGCTTTGTGTGCCTTAGTCGAATGGGGACTCGCTGATATATTAATTATAACCACATGTTAATTACAAATGCTAAACGTAATACATGTTAATTAAACTCGGTAATGATTTGCATTCTATTACCATATACATAGATATATTTATGTATGAGAAAAAAGTAGAGTTTTTTTTTTTTTTTAAAGAAAAAAAAAAAGTAGAGTTGTGTACTGTGTTGTGCAATAATTAGGGTTCCAATAGAGTGGTACTTCACATTTATAAAGCCGTGCAATAAGTATGTGTCACTATAAAAGTAAACTAAACCGCATATATATATGGTTGGAGTTTTGGGGTCACTTTGTTAGTGGTTCCAATGTCTAATCATATAGTGACCTAATGGCTAATTAATACCAATCACTAATTTTGATATGAACCTCTAGCTAGTTTTATTAATTCTCTTACGTGTTTATAATATATATTATATAGCATGTCAAAGTGTTGCATGATAGGCTTAACTCGTAATTGATTGTGCTTTGACCCTAGTCCAAAAGACAACGCATATATATATATATATATATATATTTGTGGCATATGTATACAATCTTGTCCATGTATCTTCTTATATATGTTCTAATTCAAAGGTCAAAAAATAATGTCGTTGTCCGATACATTTCAGGTCGAGCTAATGTCATTTAAATTTAGAGACACACGTTTATGTATTAATTTAATATCATTAAATATTTGATATTTTTGGAGTTTAATTAAATTTATGCGTCTCTGATCATTCACACACCTTCAAATAACATCGACGCAATTGGACCTCGATATGTAGATTTTGGGTTACTATATACAGTAGAACCTCGTTAAATTAATACTCGATATATTAATAATGTCGATAAAATAATACTTTTGTATGGTCCCGACTCTAACTAACATAACTAATTTTTACCTCGATAAATTAATAAGCTCGATAATATAATAAAATACTCCGGTCCCAACAATATTAATTTATAGAGGTTTCATTGTATATTATTGCTAGAAAAAGGTTGGAAATATATGTCGGCAAACTTAGTATAAGATTGAGCACTTATGGTGCAAATATTTATATAAACATATCATGTGTATTAAGGGTGACAAATCTTTAGTGGTTTCCAATGTATTGAGCATAAAGAAAACACACATTAAAAAAACGTTACATTTAAGTGGTCTGCTTCTTGTCGACTTTAGTTGTAGATGTGACGACCATGCCATTCACAAGCTGAGTAGGAATGTATTTATACTAAATAAGAGCCAAAATAACACAAAAAGTCATTTTCCTTATTTACCATATTAGGTATATATATGGTTCTTTTCTATATCTTTAAATAGTCGCTTGAAAATATGGATATTTTGTGTATTTTAATTTGTATTTTAAGATGTAGAGTTTAAGTATCCCGGAAGTACGGAATAGTGTTTGTCCCCGATAAGAGATATAGGGTCTTTTTTTTCTTCCTTTTTTTTTTTCTCAGTATTATCTAGAATATTAAAATTTTATTATCAATTTTTCATCGATAACGGTATCTTGACTTGAAGATTTCTGCAGTAAATATTTTTTCCATCGGAAGTGCGAAGGAATGACCGAGATAATAGGTGCATGGGCCACCATTTTATATAATAAAATTGGGTGTAAATCTGAAAACCCGAATATTTCCAATTCTGGGGAGACAAGTTTTAGAATGGATCTTTCATGAAATGGATATAGTTTATTTTTGGTCCTACAATTAATATGTCAATAAAAGTAGCCTAGATTACGAGTATTTATTATTTAATAGCCATTTAATGACGATTGTATATTTGTAATACAAATATACAATCGTCATTAAAGTGATATTAGCTTATCCGTGAGTTCAACTTGTTCCACTGCTTTCCAAAAAGGAGACAGCCATTTAATATTGAAAATTTCCATGCCTAGGTGTATTAAGATTATAAGTTGTGACTAATATTAATGTTAAGAATGGAAAAATAATAATAATAATAATAATAATAATAATATGAATATATTGGATGACCTCTACAATATCCATGGAACATTTTAGAGATGGTGGAGGATTCTAGAGAAAGAGAAATCTAGAGACGTTGGACGATATGGAGAACTCTAGAGAATACTATTTGATTGGATGATACAATGTATTGTATTAATGTTATGTCCTTTCATGTACACATCTTGAACCTATAAATAGATGTCATTGTAAAGCATCAAGACACAAGCAATACAAATTCTCTCTACCATTCTCTCTAGCAATCTCTTTATTTTACAACACGTTATCATCACGATTTCTCTAAGAAATCAAACACTTCATGTAATATTCTATGCTTTCCTACTAGCTACGAACTTCTTGCGATGATGGCTAATGATGGCATTATTTGATATTAGTTTGGCACTTACCATTCGAACCTAAGCCTATCATATTTTTTTCTATATATTCCATCTGTGTTTATATATACACACAGCTTCATATTATTTTCAACCCAGTTTTACATACATATGTAATATGTATACCGTGTAGTATATTCGGTTTTAAGTAACTCTTTTATTTATCTTTCTGCAGTGGTGGTACATTTGATAAATATCCACCAATAAAGCCTAGCAAAATAATTTTATTTTAAGACTTTGTGTAGTGTTATTTTATATCCTATTTCATTTATATTAAAAATGGCAGTCACATTGAATTCTTTAAAAAAAAAATGTCTCTCTACATGTGTCATGGATCTTCTTGTGTTTGCACTTGCTAAAGCTCGCTTTGATTGGCTACACTTGCGTTTGCAAGATTTTAAAAGTGTATGCGAGTATAATTCCGCAATGTTTAAATTTACTTCTCAATTGAAATAGTGCGGAGAAAATATCACCGATAAAGATATGTTGGAAAAGACTTTTTCCACATTTCATCCCTCGAATATGCTCCTGCAGCAGCAATATCGTGAACGAGGGTTTACAAAATATTCTGAGCTAATTTCATGTCTACTTGTTGCTGAACAAAACAATGAGCTCTTACTGAAAAATCACAACTATCGCCCTACTGGGTCAGCTCCATTCCCTAAAGCGAATGTTGTAGCTGGAAATGATTTTGAGCCTAATCAGCAATATTTCCATGGACATGGTCTTGGTCGCGGACATGGTTATGGACGCGATCGCGGTCATCATAATCAACATCAGTCCAATTTCAAGAACAAAGCGCACAACCACCTGAAGTGGAAAAATAATGATGCGAAGACAAAAAGAAAATATCTCATTCAAGAAGACCGATAGTACTTGTCACAGATGTGGAGGAAAAGGCCATTGGGGTCGTAATTGCCGTACTCTGAAACACCTTGTTGAGCTTTATAAAGCCCCACTTAAAGGAAAATGTGTTGAGACGAACTTCACTGAACAAAATGACCCTATGGTTCTTACCCAATTGGATGTTGGAGATTTCTTTGAAGATACCAATGGGGAATTTGACAAATTAATCACTGATGGAAAGATGGCTTGAGAAGATGATGTTTTTATTTTGCCGGGAAATGTTTAAGTGTTTGAGTTTGTTTAAGTGTGTTTGAGTCTTTATATATGTTCTAGTATGTTTTGCGATCCTTTATCAATGAAATATTTGGAGTGTCTTGTTTCTACTGAAATTTATTTTTCTTATGAAGAACTATGGACAAAAATCTCTCTAATTATGTGAAAGGCAACGGGGAATCACTTTGCTTGGCGGATTGTACGAAAACACATACCATTTTGAGAGATAAAAAGTATTTTTAGCATCTCGTATTAGCTAAAGCTAAAGTGAACACAATATCTGGTGCATCGGATCTTATTGAAGGCTCCGGAAGAGCCAATGTTGTGTTACCGAATGGTACACAACTTATTATCAATGATGCAATGTTCTCAACCAGATCAAAAAGAAACATGTTGAGTTTTAAAGATATCCGACGACATGGTTATCACATCGAGACAACAAATGAAAATGACGTTGAATATTTGTATATCACGTCTATGGTCTCGGGGAGGAAAGAAATTATGGAAAAACACTCATCATACAGTTCTGGATTATATTATACTTTTATTAATCCAGTTGAATCTAATATGGTGATTAACCCAAAACCAATGGACCTATCAAATTTTATGATATGGTATGATCGTTTAGGCCATCTGGGTTCCATAATGATGCGAAAAATCATAGAAAATACCCATGGACATACCCTCAAGAGTAAAAATGCCATTTTTTCAAATGATTTCCCCTGTGTTGCTTGCTTTCAAGGAAAGTTGATAACAAGATCATCTCCAATGAAAGTTGAGACTGAATGTACAACATTTTTAGAACGAATTCACGGAGATATATCTGGACCTATTACCCCGTCAAGAGGGCCATTTCAGTACTTTACGGTACTTGTTGATGCATCGACACACTAGTCGCATGTTTCTTTATTGTCCACTCGCAATGTTGCGTTTGCAAGACTCATTGCTTAAATAATTCGATTAAGAGCACAATTTCCAGACCATGCAATAAAGAGTATCCGTCTGGACAATGCCGGGGAATTTACATCTCAATCGTTCAATGATTATTGTATGTCAATTGGAATCACGATTGAACACCCTGTGGCTCATACTCATACCCAAAATGGGTTAGCAGAATCGTTTATTAAGAGGCTTAAATTGATTGCTAGGCCCTTACTTATGAAAAAAAAAAGTTACCAAATTCTGCTTGGGGACATGCAATATTGCATGCTGCATCGTTAATACGAGTAAGGCCAACTGCATATCATAAATTTTCTCATTTGCAGCTTGTCACTGGCCAATAACCAAATATCTCTCATTTGAGAGTGTTTGGGTGTACATTTTATGTCCCTATATCTCCCCCTCAACGTAGCAAAATGGGACCCCAAAGAAGATTGGGAATTTATATTGGGTTCGAGTCTCCATCTATTATTAAATATTTGGAACCCATGACAGGTGATATGTTTACGGCACGATTTGCCGACTGTCAATTTGATGAGAAAATTTTCCCAGCATTAGAGGGAGATAAATAAATGTCTGAAAAGGAAAGACAATAAATTTCATGGAATGCATTGACATTGTCTCATTTGGATCCTCGTACGAATCAATGTGAACTAGAAGTTCAGAAGATCATCCACTTACAAAAGGTTGCAAATACGTTGCCTGATGCATTTACTGATGTTAAGACTGTGATAAAATCACATATACCAGTTGGTAATGTTCCTTGTAGAATTACTCTTCCTGATGAAGAAATGGGTAATATGCTAGCAAACGAGTCTAAAGCACGCCGGAAGCGTGGTAGACCTATTGGATCCAAAGATAAAAACCCAAGAAAAAGAAAGGAACAAGTTCGGCAAGTTGGTACATCACATGACATCACGATTCCTCAAGAAATAAAAGTGACAAATGAGGAGACGTCTCCAAAATAAGATGAAACACATGAAATAAATGACAATGAAGAGATCTCGATTAACTATGTCACGTCAGGTGAAAGATGGAATAGAAAAGAAATTGTTGTTGATGATATATTTGCATATGCAATTGCATTAGATATTTCAAAAGAAAACGAGGATCGTGAACCAAGATCGGTCAATGAATACCGACTAAGAAATGATTGGCCAAAATGAAAAGATACCATTGAGACAGAATTGAATCCACTCAATAAACGCCAAGTCTTTGGACCTGTTGTCCAGACACCTGAAATGGGTATTTGTGCCCAAACAAAATGAGAAAAACGAGGTCGTAAGATACAAAGCACGACTCGTCGCACAAGGGGTTTCACAACGACCAGGAATTGATTATGAAGAGACATATTCACCGGTTATGGATGCAATCACGTTCAGATTTTTACTTAGTATGTCAATTTCAGAGGGACTCCAAATGAATTTGATGGATGTCGTGACAACCTATTTATATGGGTCACTTGATAATGACATTTACATGGAAGTCCCTGAAGGATTAAAAATGCTTGAAGCACGTATCTCAAAGCCCCGAGAAATGTACTCTATAAAGCTCGAAAGATTTTTGTATGGGCTAAAACAATATGTTCGAATGTGGTATAGTCGTCTCAGTGAATACCTCTTGAAAGAAGGATACATTAACAATAAAATATGTCCATGCGTTTTTATTAAACGGACAAAAACTGGATTTTCCATCATCGCGGTTTATGTTGATGACACGAACATCATTGGAACACATGATGAACTTGTGGAGACGATGGAATACTTGAAAAGAGAATTCGAAATGAAAGACTTGGGAAAACAAAATTTTGTCTCGGCCTTCAGATTGAACATTCGAAATGAAAGTGATTTTTGTTCACCAGTCCTCATATATCGAGAAGATCCTTAAACAATTCAATATGGATAAATCACATCCTTTGAGTTCCCCCATGATTGTTCGATAACTTGATGTGAAAAAGGATCCATTTCGCCCCAGTGAAAAAGAAGAATAACTTCTTGGTCCTAAAGTACCATATCTTAATGCCATCGGGGCGCTAATGTATCTTGCTAATTGCACCCGTCCTGATATAGCATTTATAGTTAATTTATTAGCATCATTCAGTTCTTCTCCGACTCGAAGACATTGGACTGGTGTTAAGCAAATTCTAAGATATCTTCGAGGAACATCTGATATGGGATCATTTTATTCATAGGACTCGAAGTCTGGATTGATTGGATATGATGATGCCTAAGGGTGAAACCGGGTCGGGTACCCGGTTTTTTTGAGGTACCCGGTACCCGGATCCGAAAACCGGGTATCTAAAAATTGATACCTGGTACCCAAAAACCGGGTACCCGAAATCCGGGTATCTAATTTTTGATACCCGGATCCGGTACCCGGTTTTGAAATCGGATTCGGGTTTTCAACCGGAACCGGGTTTATAAACCCGGATCCATTTGTTTTTTTAATTTTTTTTAATATATTATCTCAAAATAAACATTGTCTCATAAATAAAAACGTCTTAAAATTAAAATGCATAAAAAAACATAGTCTCGCGGGTTTTTTTTTCGTTTCCGCCATCATTTTTTCGTTCCGCGCATCAAGCATCATAAACATCAATTGTAAACATATGATATGACAATAATAAAAAAAAGTATTACAAGTCAAATAAACATGAGATAAAAATAATTAAATAAAATTAAAGGAAAATAAAATAATTAAAAAAAATCGGGTATTAAACCGGGTACTGGGTACCCGGTTTCTATGATTTCAATACCTGGTATCCGAACCCGGTTTTGAAACCTGGTACGGATACCTGGATCCGGAATCCGGATCCGGATTCGGATTCGGGTTTTAAATCCGAATACGGATTCGGATTCGGATTTTTACCCGGTTTTCGGGTTTTATTTTCACCCCTACTGATGCCGGATATTTATCGGATCCCCACAAAGCGCGGTCACAAACTGGTTATGTATTTACATATGGTGACACCGCTATATCCTGGCGCTCAACAAAACAGACCCTTACAGCCACTTTTTCAAATAACGCTGAATTGTTTGCTCTTCATGAAGCTAGTCGTGAATGTGTATGGCTGAGGTCTTTAATCCATCATATCCGAGAATCATGCGATCTTTCAATAAATAAAGGATGTCCAACTATCTTATACGAAGATAATACAGCTTGTATAACCCAGATCAAATGAGGCTACATCAAAGGAGATATAACGAAACATATTTCTCCCAAGTTCTTCTTTACTCACGAACTTCAGAATGAGGGAGATATTGATGTTTGTCAAATTCGTTCTAGTGACAATCTTGCAGATTTGTTCACCGAGGCGCTTCCTACGACTCCCTTCGAGAAATTAGTCTACAAGATCGGCATGAGAAAACTCAGAGATTTATAAAGAGATTTTATAGAGATGTTCCGATGAGGGGGAGATATACGCGTTACACTCTTTTTCCCTTGCTTTAGGTTTTATCCCAATGGGTTTTCCTAACAAGGTTTTTAATGAGGTAACTTATGTGCGTATTGTACAAATTATGTACTCTTTTCCCACAGGGTTTTTCCCAAAAAAGTCTTAACAAGGCATAATGTTTGTACACGTCATCCAAAGGGGGAGTGGTATGAATATAATGGATGACCTCTACAATATCCATGGAGCATTCTATAGATGGTGGATGATTCTAGAGATAGAGAAATCTAGAGACATTCGAGGATTCTAGAGATGGAGAATTCTAGAGAATACTATTTGATTGGATGATACAGTGTATTGTATTAATGCTATGCCATTTCATGTACACATCCTGAGCCTATAAATAGAGATCATTCTAAAACATCAAGACACAAGCAATACACATTCTATCTACGTTGTTCTTATTCTCTCTAGCAATCTCTTTATTTTACAACAAATAATAATAATAATAATTATAATAAAGATATAGCATAGCTTATAATATTTAACTACGTGATATCAGGGTTCGTTAAAATAAAATGATTAACGGTTTAAAGTTGTTGGGATCCAGCTCATTCTAAATGAACGAACATTTTAAAGAGACATGTTAGTTTTAAGTGAGAGAAAAAAATGAACCTTAACAATATTTATAAGAATTAGCTAACAACTATTTTGTTATGTTTTTTTGGGTTTCGGAATTATTTGATCTTTTAATAATTTATTTAATTCCCTGTTGTACAAGGCAGGTAAATCGATCAATTAGCTCAAATAGTCAAAATACAGGACATTTATATTAATAACTAGAGTGAGAATTTAAGTATACGTCTAAAAATTAATTAAGGACAATAAGAAACTTTAATTTGTCAACCCTAAATTTAAGGGACAAGAAAATAAATGCACAATCAATTTAATTTCAATTAAAAGGTTGTTTTATTTGGTGCTTATAAAGTTAAGACCACTATTTTGTTTAATAGAGTGATTTTATTAGCTAAGATTATATGTCCTCGCATTACAAGATATATTCGCAGTGTTTGAACATGTTGATATTATTGGCCTTAATTACAATTGACTAAGATTACAAATATAAATATAAATAATTTATGTGTCCCGGTAATATATAACTCTAAGACTTAGAGAGTCTTAGAGGTGGGTTTACACTACAATTTTTGTATGTGATGATTTACCTGAAATGTACTAATGTATTTACTTTTTTTGTTTTTTTACCAATACTAATGTATTTACTTATTGTTCTTTATTTTTATATTTTTGTATCTCTTAAAAGCCCAAATTGTCAAAGTAGGGTCTTCGAGGAAATGACTAGACTCGCAGCAAAGGGAAGTTGGGTCAATGGGTTGTGACTTATGAGTTGTGTGACTATGGAATGGCCCCATGACATGTCCCTTAAAGTAGGAAATGTGCCCTCTACGAGGGACGTGGTGACTCTTACTATGCCCAATTGGGACACAGTTTTTGTTTCTCTCTTTAATTATTTTGTCTCTCTTTTTGGAGGTTAATAGGACGAATATGTCCACCACCCACTCAACTCGACCCTATTTTTCGTCACTCATCCGGTGCGGCGGTGTCGCGGGCGTATTTAAGATACAAATTTCGGGAGTACTTGGAGAGCTGAATAAGTATTATAAAAAAGTAAAAATCTAAAAAAAAATAAAGATAATATTAAAAAAAACTAAATTTAAAAATTATATAATTTTGAACATTTTTAAAAAGTTTCGAAGACATAAACCGTCTTGGGCTCAATATGCTTCGTCCTACTCATCCCTCTATTTTGCCAAGAAAATAATGCTTCTACGTTTTATTGTTGATTTCTTTTAAATGCATCAACTTATACTTTACCAATGTAGTTCAAATATTAGTAAGTAATTTTTTTTTCCTTATATACAACCCATTTTTACTCAAAACGATACTCTTATTTATACAACCATGATCGACTTACTAAATTCATAAATCTAGAACAACTTCAACTGTATTTATACAATTTTGTTATTAGTTTTATTTTTTATTTTTTTATTTTTTATGAAGAAGCCCCGACGAAATATACTTGAGAGAGCACACAAACTACAACTAGTGAAAAACGCGTAAACTACGTATCTCTTTAACAGTACCGAACCACGTATAAGTGTTCATATCACTAGTGTCAAACTAGATTACCATTAGGCATTATGCCTAAATACATTTGAATCTCAGAAGGGATTACTAAAGGGATAAATACTAAGAAAAGAATGTGATATATCCTCATGAACAATTTCTGTCGAGCCCATGCCAAGAATGTCGCAAAGTTGAGGCCACAATGGTGCCCATAAATCCATTAAAGGCCTCGCCAATCCCTAGATACGTGGGTCAAAAAGGCCAAGAAATTCTTTTCTTGAGAGGTAAACAAAGCTTTGAAAACATGACGTTTGTGCTTTTGTCCCTTTTACTAGAAGATAAACATTTTACCCTTCAAAGCTACAAGACTTAGCTCAATCAATGATGAAAAAGAGTCCATTGTTTAGGTCTTCAAGAGCTTAACTTGATAACTAAATGGTTAATAGGGACATAAATACTTAATATTTGAATTTTACCATGGTATAAACTCAAAAATAAATAAATTAGAGCCCAAGTTTTCATATCCACGATTTTGCTTCTCTCCATAATTATAACCAGTAGTTATTAAAATCTTGTTAGTACCCAAAAAGAAAAAAAAAATATGGTTTTAAAAAAAAGTGACGTGCTCAAAACTTAATGGCACATTCAAACTTCTGTTAAATTGATTTAAAAACTAGATAATATTTTAAGAAGAAGAAGAAGAAGAAGAAGAAAAATAGTAGATAATGAAATTTTTTACCGTAAAATTCTTTTGGTTACCACCAGAAAATAAAAATAATAGAGCACTTATGCGGCTATTAAACCATCACCAAAATAAACTTTGAATAGGTCAAATATTATGGCTCCCGAAGTGCCCAGGACTTCAGTGAAACTAGTTCTGAGCTTCCTTTTCAAGTGTCTAAGGCTATCTTTTGAGAATTTATATAGTATTCCTTTGGACTTGGAATTTCTTAAGAAGAGTTTTAACATATGTAATTAACTTTTCTTTTTGTTCAGTCTCCTTTTGGGGACAGTGGAAAACATGTTCTAACTTTGGAGAAGGCATAAGTTTGTTATATCTTCTTTCTTATCTTTTCGGCTATATGCTGATTTTGGAGAATTGAATTTCAGTTTTTTATTTGTTATTATTATTTTAAGGTTATTTTGTCATCCTATGTAGTTTTTAATAAATATTAGGGACATACTTATTCACACATATATCATCTTTTTAATATAAGAAACTAGGATTTATAGAATGTAAATTCATTCAAATGAATGTACAAACCTCAAGAACTTCTCCCGTTTTCACTTTAAATTTCACGTGTTATTACAGAAGGAAATTATATGGCAACTAACGGATGTGGACTAACCGGTAAAAAAATATGTATCAACAGAAAATTATGTATTTTTCTTTCTTTGGGAGCATCTAAAAGGTTCATAAATATATATCGGCCAAGCTTCAGATACTTTGAGATACTTATACCGTTTAAAGGTTAGTCTCCCTTAAAAAGTATTGACATTGTTCTTAACCATTATATTATTATAATATCACACGTGGCCCATTGGGTATTAACTGAAATCTTAAGCCTATGATAGTTTGGGCTTTGAGCCTAAAGGGCATTATATAAAATCATAGTGTTTTTTGGTTTTTGTTTGTGAAATTAGATAAATCATAAATGGAACATACATATAAAAACTATTACAGATATAAAAATTAACCATTGAATAAAATAAATAACTGATATGAGAAACATACCCAATATGAACGAGATAATTTCTTATATATATATATATATATATATATATATATATATATATATATAAATACATCTTCAGTTACACACAAAAAGAAAGAACATTTTCTGAGATTTATTTATTTTTAGAGTTAATGAGTATTGCATTCTTTTAGTTTCGTAACTGTTTGAACTTTTGACTTAATTAAGTGAAAAAAAAAAAACAAATGGTCAATCAAAAAATTATTTGTCGTACCTCAATATTTCACGTAAAGTCTTATATCATATGATATTACAAAATAAAAAGAAAAATAACTCTATAAACTGAATAAAATTTACAAAATAAAAATATTTTTTAAAAACCTTAACAATATATATTAATATACAACATGTAAACTAAACCTGTTCTCATACAAATTTTAGATATATATAATTCTGGCGAATATCTTCAGCGCCAGAATTCTTCTCTTGGCTCTACAAAAACCTAGAATCAAGAGCTGACTTGTTGACCGGGCTCGTGCCACTTGACCTATTACTCTTCGCAAATCGAGAAATCGGGTTCCGTCGGCTTCTGCAGGGACCTGACGGACCCCGACTCTGGCCCGGTGTGCTTGTGTGCGGGTTTTCGGGTCTTGGGCTGGTCGGAAAGCCCTTCCTTTTCTTGAAATATCTTTCTCGTAGGTACGGGGGCGGCGGGCGGGCTCTCGCAGGACCGAAGCTCGGCCACCTCTCTGTGACGCACGTGCCGGCGCCATGCGGCCTGAATGAAGCAGGCGGACCAGAGGCGCCACTGGTGGGAGTAGAACCGGAACTTGTGGCGGAGCTGCTTGCTATGGAGACGCCGGAACTGGGAGGCAACAAACTTGAGATCCTCGGCCACGAGGGCGAAGGCCTCGACCTCAGAGTTGGCCTTGACAGTGCGGGTTGATGAGGGGAGGACGACGCTGGGGCGGGGGTCGAGCGCCCACGTGAGCAGCTCCTCACCGCAGAAATCACCGGGGCCGACGCGGCAGGAATTGAAGAAGCCGGTGCGGCCGCCGTTGGTGGTGCAGGAGTCGAGGTGGCCGCGGATGATGAAGAGCATCTCGTTGACGGGGTCGGCCTCGCGCACGAGGAACGTGCCCTCCGTGCACAGCGCCGGCTTCAGCCGCTCGCATATAGCGTCCAGCATTCTCTCGTCCATTTGGTCAAACAACGGTACCTGAAAATATTTGAACAATTTTTTTTTTTTTTTATCAAGACATACAAAAATTTATAAAAAAAAAATATTGCCTCCAACTATCCAATAAATTATGTTGCATCGTGAAATTTTATAACAAATCGGGCACAAAAAATAAAATCGGGTCACAAAGGTGATCGTACGATTTTAAATTTTTTTTTTTAAAGGTCTGAAACGACATTATTTAAAATAAAAATAAAAATAAAAAAACACAAGAACTTACTCGTCGGACGAGGTCGAGACACAGATGGCGCTTGATGTCTCTTCTTAGATCCATCGGTAAGCCGTTGAGAAGAAACTCTTCGTCGACGCCTCTCGTAGCGACCCACTTGTACTGATCGTATTTCCTCACGGACTCTCTCAGCTCCGGAGGAAGCTGCCGGTGGTGCATCCACTGCTCCGTGTCCCTCCGTCGGATCCGCCACTCTTCCAATCGGACGGTTGTCGATTGTAGGTACGTCTGCGCTTTCGAGTCTATTATCAGGGTTTTGTTCGACCGAAATGCTCATTCTATATTTACTTGTGAGGAATTCTTCTATATTTTCTTGAATGTTTCAATTTAAAGATATAAGTTCAAATATTCAACTATCGGAACGTTACACTCACTTGCATGTTGCCGATGAGCAAGGCGAAGAGAACGAGCCCCACGGTTGCGATAATTATGGCGAATGTGATTTCTCCAACGAAAGTGCTTGTCGAAAGATTCTGTCCCAAGGAACTGCAAAATTTGACAATAAGACCGTTATAAAAACAAAAAAACAGAGTAACTTTAAGGGAAAATTACGGCAAATATACCCAACCTTTGGTCAAACTTCCTCCCGTGTACCCAACCTTTAAAATTGGCGGCAAAAGTACCCAACCAGCGTTGACTGTGACTTTGGCTAAAAAACGTTAACTTTTGCCGTTAGCATTGTACACGTGTACATGCCACATAAGCCACCCGAAATTTATTACCATCATTTTTAACTGAATTAATGGTTAAGCTAACTGAATTAATCTATCTATCAGATTAATCAACAAATTAATCAGCAAATAATCTACTAAAACACACACATGAACTAATCAAATTTCATACATATTAAACAGCATTGAAAAAATATGTCATTGCAACGGACACGTGTACTATGCTAACGGCAAAAGTTAACGTTTTTTAGCCAAAGACACAGTCAACGCTGGTTGGGTACTTTTGCCGCCAATTTTAAAGGTTGGGTACACGGGGGGAAGTTTGACCAAAGGTTGGGTATATTTGCCATAATTATCCCTAATTTTAAAGTATAATTACTATATAGTATACAACTGCAATATAACTATGTGATGGAATCAAGATATAATTATAGAGCTCCATAAACACACTTAAATTAGTATATATATAAATACGTATCGAAGTTAGAATAAATATATTCAGTTTATAATAAATGTTGGAGTAATTATAATGTTAACCTATGATATTGTTGAATTAGTGGTGTTACCTTAGTTTTCTCTCTAATTCTTTAGAGCAATATTATGAAGTGTAGCAATTTTATTTTCTAGTACCTAAAAAACTGTATGGTTTTTATCAATTTAAGCCACAATCAACGCCAGTACTAATATTAATTAGTTGTATAGTAATCATAAATGTATATATTAATTGTAATTGGCCTAAATTGATGAAAACTAGTGTCCTTCAAAAGCGACGAGCAGGCCACGGCGAGCCTGCCTGTCTAATTTTTTTGTTGCCCGCACCTTCAACGGCCATGGACATGTGCTACCCACTCATAAACTATTTATGGTTAAGTAGTGTTCTCCAAACGGTACGGCAAGGTATGAGCGGGCCTGCCAATCCAACCTTTTTGTTGGGTGCGGGCAACTCGCGCCCTTAGTGGGCATAGGCATATATGATGCCCAACCCATAGAATATTTCTAGGCAGGTATAACCCTATGGCCAGGCCTTGGGAACCAACAACGAGCCCGCACTGGGCGCAGGCTGCCCACGAACCGCAATGTCACTTCTCTAGCGGGAAAATTACGAAAATACGAAGAAAAAAGAACTCACCTGAGATTTCTTAGGCCCCACCAGAGGCAGTAGAAGTATTTGTTGAAGAAAAGAGCGATAGTGACACCGAATGTGAGAGCATCGCCATATATGCCGAAGGGGTAAAAGCTGTTGGTTGGGTCGCACAGAGAAGTGACATTGCTTGAGAGATACCAAGCTTGCCTGTTGGACTGCTTCACCATGTCGCAGTCAAAGTAGCCATACTCGCACGTCGGCTGCTCCAAGTCACACACGCTTCTCCAACACGCTTCTTGTCTTTCTATCGCTAGAAGGTACCAACAAGCTCCCAGCACCTTCTCTCCATTACAACAAAAACAAATTCAATGGGAGGAGCAAACTCAATGTCACAAATTCACATTTCATTGATGAGCTATATGTGGGTTGCTCGTGCCCATTGCCCGTTTCGCCCGTGTTTGCTCAGGGAACAGGAGCATGTTGCCCAACCCAGGCTCAATTAACCATCCACTCAAAATGCTCTTCAATTATTTTTTTTCAAATTAGTTGAAAATGCAAAAGAAGTTTATAAATAAAAAATTTAAATTTTCCGTTTTAATTATTTGAACGAGTGCGGCAACTTGAGTGTAAGATCTTCCTGGGTGCAGGTTGCTCGCACCCACTTAAAAAGGGCGAGATAGGCAGGTCAAACGTGGCTTGCCCGTCCAAAATTTCGGTGACCAATTATATCAAATTTGTTTAGCCATGATAATTGATTATAACCTATGTTTAACATAGTTTATTTTTTTATATTTTTTTTTTTTTTTTGTAATTTGAGACTGAGATAAATCGCCCCAATTTTTCTGGTCCGACACCGAATTAATACTATTGAGTAGTTGGCAATCAATCCTTTTTAATTTTGCTTGCAATTGTAGTCCAACATTTGAAGTTCATTTTATATAGTGCATTTTTAGCTTATAATTTTTAGGATCAATGTATTACTTTGACTCTTGAATTTTTATTGTTTGCGAAATTCCCCTCTCCAATAAGGGGGGGTATTATTATGTACTGACATAATATTTTCTGGGACAATTTGCACCATAAATGAAACTTTAGATGCAAAGTGCATCAAGAGTTTTCTTTTGCATAGTGAACTAGTAAACAAAATTGTATAGGCACATAATTACTGATAAATTCCCCATGAATTCATCTATTTTTAAAGAATAATTTTCTCACAATGAAGCAGAGGTGGTAAAAAAAAAAAAAAGGACTAACATGGCTAGCCAACATGTAGAGGATGAGATTGTAGGCCGCCCCGGCCCAAGCCGTCTCCGTCACGACCCCGGTGGCCTTCACAATCTGCGCCGACAGTGGGAAAATAAGAAAAAGCCGCGGCAGGTACTGAAAAATCAAGATAAACCGCAGAACATTCTTCGTATTCGTCATCGTCGAGCCGCTAAGATTCGGGATCACAATCCAAATCAAAACCTGAAAGAATCACACAAACGACACCTTATTTTCCATAACCTCTCAATCCAAAGCTCAAACGACAGCAAAACCGACAATGCCAACCTGAGGAAGAGGCAGGGCTGCAAGGAGGTCAACCCAGAAGGTGTGCCGTAAATACCGCCTCGCGATCTTCCCCGTGTCGATCACGAGCTCGCCTCTCCCAAACACTCTCGACGACGGCGCTATGTAGGCCGTGCGGAACCGGATCAAAATCTGAACAATGTAGAACACGTCCGCGATGGATCTAACGGCCGTGAGGGCGGCCTCGAGGCGGAGGCTGATGTCGATGCACGTCTCCCCCCGCGCAATCGGGAGGTAGAAGAAGAGGGGGTCGACGAAGAGCGAGACGAGGCACGTGACGAGGAAGATCTTGTTCCACCGCCGGATTGAGTGGCCTCGCGGGTCGAGAATCTTCCTCTTCACCCTCTCGTAGTCCTCGGAGAACACCCGCGACAGCACCTTCGCCTTCAGCGACGTCCCTCTCCGCACCGCAGCCTCTTTCGGCTCATCGCTCATGGGCAAGTACTTGAGCTTCGTCGCATCTTCGACGTCGCCATTGACTTTCCCGAGTTTGTGGGGTTCGAATTCATCGTGAAATCTGCACGATTTTTTTTCCCGCACAATTGACTTTGAGATGAAACTCGCAAATACTTATCATGATATTCAAACAAGACTCGGGAAAAGACAGTAGTTTACCTGACAGATCTCGAATTTCCGTACCCCATTTGCGCCGGGATTTTCGTCAGCTTTCAAGAGCTACGATCCGGGTTTTTGTCAGGCCAAGAGAGATTATGTATGGAGTGTTTGAATCATGGTGAGAGTGACAAAGCATGAATCCCAAGCCACAAGAAGAACAGAGGAGTCATGTGAAACAGAGAAAAAGGATCAAACCAGAAACAACCCAAAAAGTGGAGCGAAACATGTGACCTATGCCTTTTAATATTGAGATTTACAAACTCATAAAGATCTGTTTTAAACATATATATATGTATAAATACACATGTGTGTGTGTGTGACAGAGATTAGCAAGTTGACTTTTTTATTTGTTTACATTGAGTTTCTGAAATTTGGGGTGTGGGTGTAAGACTTATTAAACTAATTTATATTTATATATATGTGTGTACTATAATCTATAATGTATTGATTGGATAATAAGAGGAAATTAATAATTGGAAATGAATAAAAGATCAAATAAAAAAAATTAAGAAATGAAAAGAGCTTTCAACCAAAGTGACACTTTTGGGGCTAGAAAAGTCCAAGTTTGGTTGATTCTTCAATATCAATGTCTTGATTCTGGTTATATCTTCTAAGCTTTACGGATCCCTAATCATTCGATAAATATGAAAAAGAGATCAAAATTAGAGAGTATAATGGGAGCAATATATTTGCATGTTTAATAAATTATAAGGTTATTTAGCGGCATAAGTACTCATTGTTAAATATTGCCTCCATCGAAAAAATGATACCACTTTGTGGGTATTGAAAACACACTTAAATCAGCGATGAAAATTTAATCCATAAAAAAAAGAGTTTATGTCGATTCAAAATTAAAAATATTAGATGTTTATATCACTAATATATCTAAATTATAATTCATTGTTTGAGGAAAGAAATATCATTATGGGATTTGTATATACATTCGAACCTCATTAAGTAAGTACTCGATTAAATCGACATATTTAATTAATACTTAATAAATTAGTCATCTCAATAATATAACAATTTTATTTGATCTTTAAAATATTAATTTAGCAGAATTATACTACATAAAATATAAGGATAAATATATGAGTATAGAAATATTGATGAAGCCACAATCTAGAAGCATGATTGACACCAAGGTATAAAATTTCGCGAATTTCGGTCGATTTTTGTTTTTCGGGGAACACCGAAATGAAAGCCCTCTCGTTTCGCTGTCGTTTTACCAAATGTCGAGAATTTCGCAACGACATACGCTAAAACTATCGTGTGTCGTTTTTTGCCTGCCAAACGACGAAAAGTGGTTGGAATTTCGCATTTTTGGATCAGTTGAAGCAAAAATACCAATTAAACTTTCGGCAAAAATAATTATACCCACACAACCCCAACTCGCCACGCCCGGCCGGCCGGACGGCGGCGCGCGCGTGTGGTGGTGTAACATTTGTGTGAGTCCTCCCTCATCCACAAAATCCTATGACCCAAATGGCCCAAGGCCTTGTCCCTAATATTTGGTATATAAACATCACCAAACTCTTGTCATCTATCAATGTGGGACTTTTTGTTATTCAACTAATATCACACATTCACACTTAACATACACATACACATACACTTCACCTAATAATTTAACTTAATATTACACACTTCAAATAATATTATACACTTAACATACATATTAACTTCACCTAACATACATATACACTTAATATACATATTCATTTAATATTATACACTTCAACCAATATCAAATTTGTTAACATACATATACAATTAACATGCATATTCACTTAATATTACACACTTAATTAACATACATATTCACTTCACATAATAATTTGACTTAATATTATACACTTAAACTAATAAAGTGACTTAATATTATACATTTCACCTACATATTTAAGTTACAAATGTGTTTTGTTGTATACAATTATGTCTTGTATTTATTAAATATGTAGTTTTGAACCTATATAAATATCTTGCTTAAATACTCAAATATTTTTTACAAAATATCCGTCGAAAACCCCATCGGCATGCGGTATGCACATGCGAAAATTGCGGTATATGCGGTATGCGGCATGCCCTTTTTTTCCGATTTGCCCATCGACATACCCATCGGCAAACGATATATCCGTAAAACGGAAAATACGAAACGAAATCGGCAAGCGGTATTTTAAACCTTGATTGACACAATCAATAAAGACACAGACAAAGCCATGGAAATCTGTCCAAAGAGATGGCTCCAAAGGTGAAGATTTGAGTTATTTATCAATTTATTTGTCTGTTTGAACTTTGATTTATTGATTGGAGGGTTATGATCGAGTGTATTTATTGTCACAATTATTTATTTTCAGTAATTAATCAAATGTATAAATTAATAATGTAATGATCCAAGAAAGAAGTTGACCGAGATGCTTGTTTTAAAGACCATGGAATCCCAACACATGTACTTTTTCCTGCTTGTACGGAGGGGTTACACTCAGTAACTCAATTTCGGATAATTATTTGTTTCTTTTTTCTTTCTAATTAATTTGGAGATTTAATTCCAATATTACCTAATAAATATTATTTATTTGAAAAAGAAAGTATTCAAGTATAAAAAGTTGTCCTCTTTAGAAAAAAGTTCCAACTTCCAAATCGTCAATATTAATTAAGATTAAAGCTGAACTCTAAATCAGATTTTCAAATAAAATGAGACCATATTCCGAATAAATGAAGTTTTTATTATATATATTTTTTTAGTTAGAAGAAGCTTTAGATAATTTTTTGGAGTAAAATCACAATTAAAAAGTTTTCAATAATTTAGGTTTTGGGTTCATATCCATAATTTACTTCATATCCATAAATTCTTTTGGATATTGCTAATGAAATAACTCTTGAAAATTGACAGAATATTTTATAAGGTAAAATGAGACATGTTGCTAAAGTTTGAGTGGGCATTAGTCTTAATAAAATAAGATCAGCAAACTTTAAGAGTAAATAGTGATGTCCTTGAAGATTCGGGTAAATTTTGAATATTTAACCTTCCGCCATTTTTCAGCTAACTGCCGAAGAAAAGTTGCCAATAAAGACATATGATTTTACTATAAGAGAGTTGTCAAAAATGCGATGGGATGTCACTTTGCGTTTTTTATGCGGAAACTTTGATTGGATCACGTTCTTCGGGCTTCTATTTTTTTGTTATTAGAAAATAACAATAATTTATCAATTCATTATAGCTATAGTAGTTATAATACTAATTTAGGTTTCCCAATTCACTTTTTTTTTCGGATTAAAGAAAGCAAAACACATAGCAATTGTATTAGTGATATTACACTGATCATTTCTATATATTCCTTTTTTGTATCTCATCTCAAGATTATGAGACGCATACGCTTATACTTGTGGAAGAAAATGATTCAAGTGTACGGAATATTCATAATATGTCAAAGAGGTTCACAAATCACATATATATATATATATATATATATATATATATATATATATTTATCACACACGCACATATACATATATATATACACACACACATTAATGGAAGAGCAAGTCGTTAATTGGGTGACCCTATATGCTGAAACATTTCAACATGGCGTGACATATTTGGTCTTTATATATGTACATAAAATATGTGCATATGCGTGCATGAATCTATGTAGCCATTTATATCGGTTACAGATGGCACGTAATATATAATTATATATATGGCAAATTGTGGCTAATGTACCTAATGTTTGATTGATTGCGAGCAATGTGCCTAATATTTTTTTTTTGCTGGCTATACTCAAACTCGCTTCTGTTAGATATTTTCGTGATTTCCATTATATAACCGTCAACCCCGCCACGTCCGATGCCACCTCAGCCGTTGTGTCACCCAAAAATAATTGCGGCCAATGTACCCAATGTTTTACCGATTGCGATTTATGTGCCCAATGTTTATTTTTATTGACTAATGTACCCAAAGTCGCTTCCGTTAGATATTTTCGTGCCCCCCGACATGTAACCGTCAACCTTACGTGATTTGTTTTTATTCATTTTACAGTTTAAAAATACTTTAAAAATACCTCTTTATCTTGAGCCGGACGGCAAAGCCAGAAATGAAATTACGTATTCATAAAGTTTCAACTTTAAATTGCAAAATTGTCTTGATTTCCCATTAAATGTAATTTTATTTTGTCCTAATGTATGTGTACTAGAGTGTTTGTTCGTACACATGTATTTTCTTTAATTGCCGTTTTTAGAGATTGTGGACCAGATTAAATATAGGTCATGAGAATTGAGGTCCAATTATTACTTTACAAAAAGCTTGAATGTGATCCTACGATACGCCATATCAAAGAAAAAGAAAAGTGATGTTTGCAATTTTTTACATGGACAAAAAAAAAACAAAAACAAAAACAGCTGAATGATTTCACATGTGGGACAGTTTTTTGTTAAAATATTCATGATACATCAGAAAATAGTAATGGCAACTAATTTATACAAAAATCATTTATGGTTAAAGTTTAGTTTTATATCTATTAATCTTTTTAAGAGGTAATTGCGGCAAACGTATATAAATTTGCAGTAAACTGCATCGGTAGTACTCAAATTCTCTTTGTACTACTAAGAAAATATCAAAAATCAATAAAATAATAGTTCCGTCCAATTTGTGATAAAACGTTGCAGGTCTATGCAATTTTTATTTAAAAAAAGAAGATAAACGGAGGAACATGTGTAACTTCTCACAATTTTATTTTAGTTTATCTTTTGTTATTTATGTTAATGTTTGGAACACGCCATTTTTTTAACTTTTTTTCTTTTTCAAATAGATGGAAGTGGAGAAAAATAAGGCAAAATAAATTATCAAAAGTGATTAAAGGAATATAAAAATAAATTTTTCCAACAAGTTTTAACAAATTTAGACCTAGTTGTTGACTTGGAATCCACGCAATGGTCCTCGAATTCTATGCATGATCCATAGAACTTGGCCATTTAAATTTGCAAGTTGTCTAATAGTGAGATCTGAGCTCTTTAATACAAATAAATGAACATTTAAACAATTTATTCGATGTTTTATTTAGCATAATAGATTCGGATAGGCCTAACTATAAGAATGTGGTTATAAAGCACCGTCTCTATTCAATTGCCAATTTGCCATAATAGAGTAATTATGTTTAGTTGTCACTTCTTCTTTGGTCCATTTAATTAAGCAAATAATTGGTATTTATTATAGTATGATTAAGCTTCTATAGTTCTATACGGATGTACGTTTGTAAAGGGCAACTTCTGATGTTAAATAAAAATCATAAATGGTCAAAGAAAAGCAAAGTGAGAACTAATGCTTTACTACCTTGTCTCACTTCCTACTTTAGCCTATGATCCATTTATACATGTATTAATTACCCTCTTTATATTTATATATATGTATATATAAATGTGCGTGTAGGATTAGACCTAAATCATAAATAAAAAACAAAATTATTAAAACGAACATTATATATGAAATTAGAGAATTATAGTGGGTCACTCTCAATGTGAAACATACATCTATTTGCCACTTGCTGATCTTCTTCACTCTAATCTACTTTAGACTTTTACTTAATACAAATATTTCAATCCCGCAATCGCTTTAATTGAAAAGTTGGGTGTTCAGTGAGTTATAACACAAAAAATTAGGGCAAACCAAAATACATATAAAGTTGCCAAGATACCGTTTGCTAAATAAACATCTAAAAGTTTATTATATGTCGGGTCTTCCTAGCGATTTTGATAAATTAGGCTTCACGACTCAATAAAAATTACAATCATGAATATACACATGCCCGAATCCATGTTTATAGCTTGGTCAATTCCGAACTTCTACGATGCGACATAAGGATTATATGGTGGATGACCTCTCACATTAAAAATTTCATAGTGAAGCTTTTTAGGAGTTGATTAACCTAGCCATTATTTATCTTTTTTCTCTCTAACTGTCCACTATTAAGACTTTCGTTTTTATCGTAGTGAATTCACTTTCTCTATATGTGATTCTCTTCAGACATTAGGTTTCTACGTAAAATAATTTCGTGCAAATCATTCTATTTTTGTAGACTAACATATTCTCAAGAGGTTTATATAAGACAAATCCCTTTGGTTTTATAACGACAATACGAGAACGTACACACTTCGAGAGAAATCAAAGATAGAAAATAGAAAGTTCCGAGCGTTTGTGGATCTTTGAAATTTTGGATTTATTTTGTTAGTGAAACTACTCTTGAAGTAAAACGAAAACAAGTTTTCTCTAATCTTTTCATTTCTATCCAATAATTGTCTCGAAATTGAGCTACAAAAGATACGTAGTAATATATTATCCGTAAACCATATCAAATATATCCGACTCCGAATTCACAATCATCATAGCCTAACCCTTTTAGAAAACTCAAATGTGTGTTGGAACAAATCAAGGGACACAAAGTTTAATAATTGTTGTTTGGTGTTACTATGCACAAGAATGAGACAATGGATGTGATACAATTAATCAGATTGCTTGCTCACCCAATGCCAATGTTCATCGATAACACTCTGTATCTCTATATATATTGTATATGTGTCCCTCGATAGTGGGACCCTTCAGGATCCTAAGGTCTGCTCTACACGTGTTAACGACCCCACACGCAACTTCATAATAAAACATGCAAGAAAAATTTGATTCAGCGTCCTAGATGTGCAGATGACCACGGGCAGTGGGCGCCTGTGCCCGAATTGGGAATAGGTGCGGGCAACCTGCGCTCGACTTTTGACCACGGCCGAATTTGCCCGCCCGTTCTATTATTCTATTTTTATTTCTGAGCTGATTTCATAACTTGTAAATAAAGAAAAAGGAGAGACTACTGTGTCCCCTATAAAGAATAGCCACGATACACGTGTAAGGGAACACCGGGACGGCCCGTTCTCGTGGCTTTGCCGCATCCAGTTGCACACCTCTAGTGAATAGGGAAGAACAATTTTCCATGCCGAATCCGAGATTGACGGGAAAAAGACGCTTTTGTACCAAATAGAGTCGAAACCAAAAGGTCATGAAATTTTTAACAATTAGTAATGAGACTGTCAAACAACTTTTTTAATGTGCATTCGGTTTATACCGTTTTGAACTCGATTTACGGTTTTATTTGTTCATCCAAACTTTACTCTGCAAAATAATTTAACCTAAGAAATCTTTGTGTGATATAAATGCCCAATATTCAATCAAACAACTAAAGGGGATAACAATCCAATATTACAGTTAAACAACTATAATCATAAATTCTAATTCTTCTATACAACAATAAAATCTCAGTCAAGGAAAAAGAGTCATAAAATTATACCAAAATTAGCTTGGATACTATTCCTCCGAAGCAGCAGCAGCATCTTTCAAACACGATCGCATGATCTCGACGAGCTTCAAGCATGCGTCGAGGCACAGCTTCATTCCCTGTTCACAAACCGATATATGAAAAAATAAAAATAAAAACTGATAAAAAAAATATGATGCGCTGTCGATTCAAAGTCTAACCTGATCAATTTTTGCGGTTGACCATTCGCCAGTGATAGTCAACTGAGTGACCTCATATCGGGACGGCATACAGGTGAGCGTTAGGCTTCCATCTTCGCCGCTTTCCTCTTCTAGTGTCGGGTCAATCACGAGGTTTTTCCCCAATGCAGACTACAGACACCAAAAGTGTGATAAACTCGAAATCAGATTCATTATTTTAACGTTCTTGTGATTATAAAAGGCAGTGATCTTGAAGAAAGAGCATGAAAAGATCACGTACATATTTGTTTATATATATATGTATATATATATATAGTTACATACCAAGGAGACGGAAGTGACTAGGTCATACATCATTATTCCTGCATCTGCTAACGCGACACTCGCACACGAGATTATAACCGGAAGATCACCTAAAATAAAACACGAAACAAAAGATTTACATTATTTTCAGCATCCTGAAAGCATAGTAAGAACATTTATTTTGAATACATACATGTCGGAAAGACTCATACAAGTATCTTTATGATTAATTCCCTCAAAAAAAAAAAAAAAGTATCTTTATGATTAATGATCATCATATTGGACATCCAATTCCTTCTATTGATTAAAAAGACTCAAACATTATATAATTATTATAAACTAAATCTGTTTATGAGGAATCATCTCCATTATTTTGTCCTACAAGCACCATTAAACATCATTAATATGAATACGTCAATGTTCTTAAGGAAAATCTAGACTTCACCGAGAAGTCCCCGTTTAAATGTGAGCTAAGAGAATATATAAAAAGCAGGCATTGTACAAGTATTTCGAGAGGTTTCAAAAGCAAAGTTCGGCCACCGGGGGCAAGCAAAGAAATGACTAAACTACCCTTAATGACATAATTGACCGAAGGACCCTTAATAATATAATGACAGAAAAGACAACAAAGGACTAGACTTGAAAAATGAAATGACCATCTCTTCCTTCTTCCGACGATAAGTGATCACGGGTAAAGAATAATTGTTCGCCATCCAAATAGTAAACTCAATAAAACAACAATTTCAGACTCAATTTCCTTTAGAAAAGAACAGCCGTAACTGATCTAGGACAAAGATAACAGGGACAGAAAGACGAGTCAGATACCGGGAGCGGAAAAAAAAATTCAAGACTAGCGATTCTGCAGTTCAAGGACAATTCAAGTCCGGGAACTTTTCCTCAACAATACCTTCAGTAGCTATTCTATCAATCAAAGACAATTCTCTCTGTAACCTAAAATGTGACCAAAAATTTAAACAGAACTTCGAGCCACAAGTAAAACTCCCTAACAATATACTAATAAAAGAGTAACAAAACGCGTAAATGAACAATCTTCCCGTCAATATACTTTCTATCTAACAAAATCAATGCGAGAATATGGAATTATAAACTTACTGCCTCCAGATTCCAACACAAGCGCAAACACGTCCACCGTCGTTTTGGGGAAGCTCTCCAATATGATCGCCCCTTCCAACGCCTTGTACAGCATCGAAGAGAGCTCCTTGTTCTCCGACCCCTAACACAGAGGAAACCCAAATCAGAATCAAACTCGCAATCTCGATACAAAATGAACTATAACAATGGTCGAAGCTCCGCTTACATTGCCCCGGACCGGGGTGGCGAAAGTCGTGAAGCTGACACTACAGTTCAGCCGTCCGGTGTCGCTGTACAGCATCGCCTTTTTGCTCTCTCTGGGCCCGAATCTGAAGCAACGAGGCTTCCATCAACGGCTAGAGCTAAACATTTTCAAGCTTAATTGGTGAGAGAGAAAAGGGCTTACACGGAGACGATGACCTTCGTGTTGCCGAACTCTGCATAGGCGGATCCTGAAGCGGCATTTACAGCACCAGTCCTGAAAACTGCCATGAACACCCAAACCTCCATGAAACCTGGCTTATATATAACCAGAGAAGAGCCATTAACGGAGATGAGAAGGAGAACGCACAAGCAGGTCTACAATGGTGGAAGCCGCGACCGTCGGGTCGAACCCAATCGATGTCGTCGTTTACCGAAGAGGGTTTTCTTGGTTTGCTCTTGTTCAGCGAGAGAGGGTACGTGATCGGAGCTGCTCCACCTTTGGCCGCCATTAACGCCGATTCTCTCTCTCTCTTTCTTCTTTCTTCTTCGTTTGAGTTTTTTTTCCTTACTAAACCCATTTCGTAAACCTTTTTCCAATAAATACGACATGTCGTTTTTTCCTTACTAAACCCTTTTCGTAAACCTTTTTCCAATAAATACGACATGTCGTTTTTTCCTTACTAAACCCTTTTCGTACTCTTTTTTTCCGATAGATAGAACATGTCGTTTTTCCTTACTTGACCCTTTTCGTAAACCTTTTTCCGATAAATACGACATGTCGTTTTTTCCTTACTAAACCCTTTTCGTAAACCTTTTCCGATAAATACGACATATCGTTTTAGCCTTCTTTTACGAGCAGGAGATACGACATGTCATTTAGGTAGAAATCAATGGTTAGAAAAGAACGGTTTATACTTTATAACACATGTAAACAGTTAAAAAACTCTTGTAGAGTTAAATGCATAAAAAGCGGGTGTGATAGGGCTTCAGAATGCGCAAGCTTGCCCGATGTACATGGTTGTATATTTGCAAAAGTATGTAGCAGCGTAATTAGAAACGGAAAGTGATGTAGATAGATAATGTTACTGAGATAGTCGAACTATGATCATTGATTCGGCGTATGTATCCAATTGGGGAACCTTCCTTCGTCTATTTATTCGTGGACGAATGCTAGACTTGAGTCATCAAATTGTGTTTTCTCAAGAACACGAATTTGAGGAAACACAAAAGTTCTAACTTTTTCAATTCATCGGAGTTCAATAAATTTAAACAAATATTAGAAAACCAAAATATGATTTGAAATTCCCAAGATGCCATTTATTAAATAAACATCCAACAACTTAATTACTTTGTGTTGGGTCTTCTTGATATCCAATAAATTAGACTTCTAATTCTAATTTACGCAATAAGAATTAGAATCATGTATATACATGCTGAATTCGTATTTATAGCTTGGTCAATTCCGAACTTCTACACAATGCCTCATGATATTTGAAGGATTATATATAGGGTTAATTGCGGCGAAAAGACTCAAACATCGGTTAAATGCTCTGTTGTGTGTACAACTCCGTAAATGGCGGCAAAAGTACCCAAACTCAACATTTTTGGGAGTTGACCGAGAAAATCTGTCCATGTGACTATTAGCCTTTGCCCCGTGGCATGCCACGTATTTATTACTATTTTTATTTTTTAAAAAATTATTTTTATATTTAAAAAAAATTATTTTTTCTCAATAATAACAAATAATGAATATTTAAATTTAAATATTAATAATTGGTTATAAGTATTTATTTTTAAAAAGTGGACGAAATAAAAATCACCGTTCACGGTTCACTTGAACTCCGTTTCCGATCCGGTTCACGTGTCGAATAAAATTGTTTAATATGTTTAATAATAATAACCAATAAATACATACATATTATTTAAAAAATCAAGACATAACTAAATACACACCACTTATTCAAAAAAAAAAAAATAGTAGTCATATTTATATTTAACGAAAAATTGTTTTTATTTGTTTGCAGGGGCGGAGCCAGAGCTCTGACTAAGAGGGGGTGAAATTAATTGGTTATAAATTTCATAATAAAACGAGATATTGAAGCTACTATTAAACATTGCATTATAACTATTTTTTTATGAACTTTCGGTTTGTGAAAATAGTTCATTAGGATCTTTATATGATTAGAAATCTACGTGTTACGTTATCAAAATATTAATATAATTTTTTGTTTCAATATTTAAAACTTTGCACGTCTTAAATTGATTGGTAGTTTTTATTCTCTAATTTTGTAAGTTGTAATCGTTTTAGTATACCTATAATTAAATAAAGTACAAAAATACCATGGATAAAAGAAGTTATAATCATAAAAAGTGTTGCTAAAAAAACATTAAAAAATATGGTGGGTTTGGGAATTGAACCAAGGGCTATAATATGGAGGAGAACTTTAAAAGTTTCAAAATTCCACTAGCCTGTAGTGATATTTAGTCTATAAATGCTATGTTTATTATTTATATATAAACGTTTAATGATATGAATAAATAAAAATAAAAATAACATGTTCGGACCAAGTGGGGGCGGCCACCCCCGCTCCGCCCCTGTTTGTTTGCATGATATTTTTTTGTGTGTTTGGAATTCAAGGTGCAAAATGTCGCGAAATCCGCTCGATTTTCGCACCGACTTTCGTTTTTCGTAAAACACCGAAACGATAGCCCTACCGTTTCGTTGTCGTTTTACCAAATGTCGAGCAATTCGCAACGACATTCGCTAAAAGTGTCGTCTGTCATTTTTTGCCTGCCAAACGACGAGTTGGAATTTCGCATTTTTGGTAGATTTCGGCAAAAATAATTATACTCACACAATAGCACCCCACCCCGCCACGTCACGGCCGGCCGGCGGCGGCGCCAACGCGCGTGTGGTGGTGTAACATTTGTGTGAGTCCTCCCCCATCCACAAAATCCTATGACCCAAAGGGACCAAGCCCTTGTCCCTAAGATTTGGTATATAAACATCACCAAACTCTTGTCATCTATCAATGTGGGACTTTTTGTTATTCAACTAATATCACACATTCACACTTAACATACACATACACTTCACCTAATAATTTAACTTAATATTACACACTTCAAATAATATTATACACTTAACATACATATTAACTTCACCTAACATACATATACACTTAATATACATATTCATTTAATATTATACACTTCAACTAATATTAAATTTGTTAACATACATATACAATTAACATGCATATTCACTTAATATTACACACTTAATTAACATACATATTCACTTCACATAATAATTTGACTTAATATTATACACTTAAACTAATAAAGTGACTTAATATAATACATTTCACATAATCTCTCTCAGTCATACACGGCACCATCGAACTGACGGATCAACCACGGCTACAGAAACCTAAGAAGCTCACTTTCGACTTCGATTTCGTTTACGAATACGATTCTGAGGAGATGAAGGATATGCGCTTCGCGATATGCAAAACGTGCTATAAGAAGTTCAAAGCCTTCGGGAGAACCTATTACACATCGTACCTCCGAAACCACGCCATACATTGCAAGGAGTGTCGTGGCGATTCAAGCCTTCTCTAGTGCCGCCCGAAGCATTTTGGACGACCAACGGCGTTGAATTTGTACTTTGTATTTGTTTATGTATCAATTATCATTTGTAACTTTTATATTTAAATGAATGAGTGAACGAGGTATTTTTCATTTAGCGTTTCAAATTTTTAACGGTTTCATTTTGGCCGTTTTTGTAAAATAACCGGTGCAAAACCTTAAAGTTTTTTATTTCGGAGTTTAAATTTAAACAGTTTATTATATGGCAATTATATAAAAACAATTTATAAATTAAAAATAAAAACAAAAAACAAAAAACAGTACAAAAACGGAACCAGAAAAGCCTTTCCGGATAATTACAGAAACCAGAAATTTTGGTTCCGGAAAAAAACAGAATCAAAAAATTAAGTTTCTGGTTTTACCCGGATCCGAGTAAATACAGTATTGGATCTGTATTTTATACTGTATTAACAAGTTTAATTTTTAAATAATTTAATAAAATAATAATTACGTGGCATGCCACGTGGCGGCCAAGTGTCATGTGGCATGCCACATGGCAAAGGCTAATAGCCACATGGATAAATTTTCTCAGTCAACTCTCAAATATCGAGTTTGGGTACTTTTGCCGCCATTTACGGAGGTAATATACACAGGCTACAACAGAGCATTTGATTAAAGATTGGGTCTTTTTGCCGCAATTAACCCTTATATATATGTATATGATGGAGGACCTTTCACATTGAAGAATTTCATAATGAGGCTTTCTAGAAATATTGATGCCAAAGCACTGACTATCGACCCTTTAACAGCAAAGGTTTCCGTACGTGTACTTTCTTCTTTTATGCATGTTTCTTTATATTTTATATTTATATTTATATATATCAGTTTCTTCATCTAACTAAGTACTTCTTACACGCAAACAACCATCTTACTCCTTCTGACCTCTCTCTATGAATTTGCAGGTTAACAAAACTTCTACGGTGAAACATGGCCCCTGGGTAGAGCTGCAACTCGCGGAGTCGCGACTCATCGCGACCAAATCGTGAAAAATTGCCAAAGGTTGAGTCGCGATGCGTCGCGGCTGGCCGGGTCGCGATAAAACGCGAAATCGCGAGAAAACTGAATGTGTTGTTTGCGGCATATGTACCTATTTGTTTCCAAGTTTAATTTTATTAATTTTGCCCGAATTTAATTATCATCAAACTTTATTAATTATTTCAAAATTATATTTAGGTATGTTTATTATTTATAATTTATTTATTTTAAAATTATTTAGTTACTTATTAATTTATTAATTATTAATTATTACTAATTACTAACTTATTAATTATTAATTATTAATAAAATAGAAAAATGACTAATAGTATACATAGAGAAATGAGTAAAGGTTATTACACGGTTGAAGGACGTCGAACACGTCGAGGACGGGCAACGGAGGCTTCACCGCTTTCTTGATTGGAAGATTCGCGGTGGTACGAGGCAACATTTGAACCATGGACCGAGGGCGGCATCGGAAAGTCGTCCTCGGCATCATCGGGTCGTTGAGTTTCGTCGTCGTCGGTGTCGGCGTCGTGGTCGTGTTGTTGAAACATTAGATTGAAAAATGGATCGTTATTTCCCCCTAGATTGATATACCGCGTCGACCATTTCTCGAGGCACAAGATCGGGATTGGCGTTGTGCATGCCCACCGCCCGGGTTAAACTAGGTGTTAGAGACCGTACTGTATCATCGGGATAATTTGGATTTGGAGGGGAGGGAAATATTTTTTGGGGTAGCATAACGGGAATGTAGTCGTCGGGCGTAGGTTGCGATGTTCCTTCTTGTTGAAATTGGGGTTGCAAATTTCTAGCCGTCCTTCGACCCCCGGAACTACCGCCGCTTCTTCGACTCATAATGACTAAAAAATAAAACTTTATAACTTTAGGACTTGAGAACTTGAGAACTCTAGAACTTGGAAGCTTAGAAAATTGAGAGAATTAGAGAGAAGAATAGAAGATTGGTGTGAGGAAATGAGGGTGGAAGAGGTGGTATTTATAGGGTTTGAGGAGAGAGTGGGGTGGTTGAATAATTATTATGGTGGGTGAAGTGGGTGAATAATTGTGAGGAGATAGTGGGTTAAAAAATTTTGAAATTTGAAATTTTAGGGTTGAAATTCGAGTAAAGTGGGTAGAAATTGTAGTTGGGTAATAAATTTCGGGTGAAAAGTGGTTATTATTGCCACAAACAAACACAAAAATTTCACCTCCCTCGGACCGATGACGTGTCGCCATGCCATTGGGCGAGAGCAATTCGCGCGGATCACAGGGTCCACGTCGCGATTCCACCACGTGTCACGATGCGTCACGATTCCCGCCATGACGTCGCGATTTATCGCGAACACCACTCGCACGTCTCGCGAGAGCCTCCCACGCGTCGTGACTTGCAGCTCCACCTCTGGGTCAAGTTGGTCATATGACAGTTTTAGTATTGGTCCTTCTCAATCATAAACGTATCACATTAATTGAACCCTTTTTTTTATTTTCTTTCTCAACCTCATCACGTTATCATGTATTGTTGTGTTGTGTTTATTCTTCTTTTTCTTTTCTTTTTTGTAGCCTGTTGTGTTTATTCAATAAGGCAGATAAATATGTACGTATATATATATATATATATATATATATATATATATATATATATATATATATATATAGCTTTTTGCTGACACGTGTTACTCTTTGGTAATGTGCATTTAGAACTGTACTATTAATATATATTTGTACAAATATATATATATATATATATATATATGAGACATGTATTTAATCATATTTAAATAATATATGGGACATATTATATTTAATAATGTGTCGAGGTTATTTTATAATACATGTGGTACCATGATATTTCTAAAAATATGTTAAGCGAATGGACATGTATATTAACAACTAAAGCCAATGATTTAACTGAACTAAAGAATTAATCAAGTCTCTTAACTAGTAATAATTCTTTGCGACTGAATTATCTTTCCGACTGATAAAACTGTTGGTAAGTTCTTTGTGATAATTATTTAGTCATAAGTTGCTATCTTTGCGACTGATTTTTTGTTGCAAAAATTTTAGTTACAAAGATTTTTTTTTACTACTGATAAAATGTATATGTTATTGAAAATGAAAATAATAAAAATTCAAGCAAATACACAGATTTAGAGACTTGAGAGTTTATACCAACTATATTTGCTAATATTCGAATCAATTCATGGAAAATAAAAGTTAAAGTGGATGATCATAATTAACATGTAACACTACTGGGGTTATACTTATAGATCATAGTCTCAATCTTGAATTATATAATACATATAATTGAATTAAACTTTCAGAATGAACGTTATAATTCAATAGAATAATTGGCCTATGTTCTATTGTATACGGTGCAGAGCTTGCCCCTCGATTTGTATTCTATTTTTTTCGATGGCTTATATTTATTTTTAAACAATTTTGGCATTTATTCAATATTATTGAAAATTAAATGCAACACTTTTTACTATATAATTGAATTAAACTATTAATACATTTAATTGAATTAAACTTTCATAATGTTATAATTCAAAAGAATAATTGGCCCATGTACTATTGTATATGATGCAACTTGCCCCTGGATTTGTATTCTATTTTTTTTTTCAATGATTTATATTTATTTTAAAAAATATAGTATTATGTCACTGTAAAAATATGTTTTTTTTTAAAACTTATATGTAGTTTATTCAATAGTATTTTCATCATTTTTTATATAGATTTTATAAAATTTATATCTTAAATAACGTACTCGAGTGTTGTATAATTAATTCCATGGGCTAAGTATATTTATCTCATAATTAATTAAAAAAAATTCATTTGAATAAACTTGTAATTCAAACGTTTGTGGTACTAAACTTTTTTTTAACCTTCCTTAAATACATACATGATGCGTCAGTCAACGATTATTTGTAGTTGTAAGTTGTAACTCATAACTTTTGTGGGATCCACATGCACGTACGCAATAAACCCTAGAGGCAGATGTCACAAAATCGTCCTATTGATTTACCGTGCATCTTTGACAGTGCGACAGACGAGTGCAGCATTATACGTGTCATTTTGATCCCTGGCTGTCTTGAATTTTTTTCAGCAGTACTAGAAAAAATGTACACACATATAATATATATATATATATATATATCTATATGTAAAATTATCTTCCTTTTTCTTATGACGATATAAAATTATCAATTGTATTTAATATACTTATAAAGACATAGAAATGATTTTAATAAGATATTGTGTAGTGTTTTGGGTTGAAAATTTGAAAAATTATCTCGTGAAATATTAGATTCGGTGGATTCTATAGCATTAAATAAAGAAATTCTTATTTAAGTCAAGATAAAAACTCATATAATAAAGTGATTTATAATTATTATTATTTTTAAACTAACTAATCAATTTAATATCACTTATAGGCATATAGCTGTCCATACTCAGTGACTAAACATTTGATAAAGACAAACTACTATAATATTAAATACTTTCTTTCTTGGTCCCACATGCACATCATTGATTAAATGAATTATTTTGAAATTCTTGAAGGCAGGCTCACAAAATCCTAAAATAAAAAAAAATTCCTTTTGAGTTATTAGTGTATTCGACTTCTTTTTTTTTTTTTCTTTTAGACACTCTCACTTAAAGAAAGAGAGCGACGATGGATATTAACTTCCGATCACTTATTTGGTGCGCTTCCGCCAGATTGAAGGTCTGTTTTTTGGACGTCGGCTCGAAGGTCATCTATTTCCCACAGTGTCATGCGTAAAATGCAAGATGCTCCGATGTCGCCGCTGCTTTAGAGGTTCCTCACTCCGTCCCATGCACCGTGACATCGGTGACCGTCGAGGCGGAACCAGAATCGAACATGGTCTTCCAGAAGATTAGGCTTTTGGCGGGAGAAAACCGTGAAGGGCGTTATCAACACCAAGCTCCCCCGCCGGCGATGGACGTCGTCACCTTTATGAAGGTTCTGTCGATGTCCGACGCCGACAGCGCCCACGCTCTGTCAGTCCCACCGACTCTCGCAGTCAGAATCCTCCCGGAGCGCCTTAAGAAGAGCACCGACAATTTACGCATTCTTGATGTCAACAACCACTTGTGGACCTTCCAGAGCTGTTGCAACATTCTGAGGGGAAGGGACAGGTCTAGGCCACAATACACCATCAACACGGGTTGGACACACTTTGTGTATGTAAAAACACTCACGAGGAAAGATTCGATCGTATTTGTCAAGGTGCCGGGAACCGAGATTATTGGCATCGGAGTTCGAAAGCTGCATAGGAGGCAGGAACCGAGAGTGAACGAGTTCATTATCCTCTTTCATGGCACTCACTACCGTAACGAACTCGTTCAGTCTCGGTTCCTGCCATGAACACCCAAAAATCCATGAAACCTAGCTTATCTATAACTAGGGAAGACCCATTAACGGAGATGAGGAGGAGAACTAACAAGCAGGTCTACAATGGTGGAAGCCGCGACCGTTGGGTCTGACCCAATTGATGTCGTCGTTTATCGAAGTGGGTTTTCTGGTCTGCCTTGTTCAGCGAGAGAGGGTAAGTGGTCAGAGCTGCTCCACCTTTGGCCGCCATTGACGCCGATTCTATCTTACAAAATCAACGCGAGAATATGGAATTATAAACTTACTGCCTCCAGATTCCAACATAAGCGCAAACACGTCCACCGTCGTTTTGGGGAAGCTCTCCAATATGATCGCCCCTTCCAACGCCTTGTACAACATCGAAGAGAGCTCCATGTTCTCCGACCCCTAATACAGAGGAAACCCAAATCAGAATCAAACTCGCAATCGATACAAAGCGAACGTTAACAATGGTGGAAGCTCGGCTTACATTGCCCCGGACCGGGGTGGCGAAAGTCGTGAAGCTGACACTACAGTTCAACCGTCCGGTGTCGCTGTACAGCATCGCCTTCTTGCTCTCTCTGGGCCCGAATCTGAAGCAACGAGGCTTCCATCAACGGCTAGAGCTAAATATTTTCAAGCTAATCGGTGAGAGAGAAAAGGGCTTACACGGAGACGATGACCTTCATGTTGCCAAACTCTGCGTAAGCAGATCCCGAAGCGGCATTTACAGCACCAGTCCTGAAAACTGCCATGAACACCCAAAAATCCATGAAACCTAGCTTATCTATAACTAGGGAAGACCCATTAACGGAGATGAGGACGAGAACTAACAAGAAGGTCTACAATGGTGGAAGCCGCGACCGTTGGGTCGGACCCAATTGATGTCGTCGTTTATCGAAGTGGGTTTTCTGGTCTGCCTTGTTCAGCGAGAGAGGGTAAGTGGTCAGAGCTGCTCCACCTTTGGCCGCCATTGACGCCGATTCTATCTTACAAAATCAACGCGAGAATATGGAATTATAAACTTACTGCCTCCAGATTCCAACACAAGCGCAAACACGTCCACCGTCGTTTTGGGGAAGCTCTCCAATATGATCGCCCCTTCCAACGCCTTGTACAGCATCGAAGAGAGCTCCATGTTCTCCGACCCCTAATACAGAGGAAACCCAAATCAGAATCAAACTCGCAATCGATACAAAGCGAACGTTAACAATGGTGGAAGCTCGGCTTACATTGCCCCGGACCGGGGTGGCGAAAGTCGTGAAGCTGACACTACAGTTCAACCGTCCGGTGTCGCTGTACAGCATCGCCTTCTTGCTCTCTCTGGGCCCGAATCTGAAGCAACGAGGCTTCCATCAACGGCTAGAGCTAAATATTTTCAAGCTAATCGGTGAGAGAGAAAAGGGCTTACACGGAGACGATGACCTTCATGTTGCCAAACTCTGCGTAAGCAGATCCCGAAGCGGCATTTACAGCACCAGTCCTGAAAACTGCCATGAACACCCAAAAATCCATGAAACCTAGCTTATCTATAACTAGGGAAGACCCATTAACGGAGATGAGGAGGAGAACTAACAAGCAGGTCTACAATGGTGGAAGCCGCGACCGTTGGGTCGGACCCAATTGATGTCGTCGTTTATCGAAGTGGGTTTTCTGGTCTGCCTTGTTCAGCGAGAGAGGGTAAGTGGTCAGAGCTGCTCCACCTTTGGCCGCCATTGACGCCGATTCTATCTTACAAAATCAACGTGAGAATATGGAATTATAAACTTACTGCCTCCAGATTCCAACACAAGCGCAAACACGTCCACCGTCGTTTTGGGGAAGCTCTCCAATATGATCGCCCCTTCCAACGCCTTGTACAGCATCGAAGAGAGCTCCATGTTCTCCGACCCCTAATACAGAGGAAACCCAAATCAGAATCAAACTCGCAATCGATACAAAGCGAACGTTAACAATGGTCGAAGCTCCGCTTACATTGCCCCGGACCGGGGTGGCGAAAGTCGTGAAGCTGACACTACAGTTCAACCGTCCGGTGTCGCTGTACAGCATCGCCTTCTTGCTCTCTCTGGGCCCGAATCTGAAGCAACGAGGCTTCCATCAACGGCTAGAGCTAAATATTTTCAAGCTAATCGGTGAGAGAGAAAAGGGCTTACACGGAGACGATGACCTTCATGTTGCCAAACTCTGCGTAAGCAGATCCCGAAGCGGCATTTACAGCACCAGTCCTGAAAACTGCCATGAACACCCAAAAATCCATGAAACCTAGCTTATCTATAACTAGGGAAGACCCATTAACGGAGATGAGGAGGAGAACTAACAAGCAGGTCTACAATGGTGGAAGCCGCGACCGTTGGGTCTGACCCAATTGATGTCGTCGTTTATCGAAGTGGGTTTTCTGGTCTGCCTTGTTCAGCGAGAGAGGGTAAGTGGTCAGAGCTGCTCCACCTTTGGCCGCCATTGACGCCGATTCTATCTTACAAAATCAACGCGAGAATATGGAATTATAAACTTACTGCCTCCAGATTCCAACACAAGCGCAAACACGTCCACCGTCGTTTTGGGGAAGCTCTCCAATATGATCGCCCCTTCCAACGCCTTGTACAGCATCGAAGAGAGCTCCTTGTTCTCCGACCCCTAACACAGAGGAAACCCAAATCAGAATCAAACTCGCAATCTCGATACAAAATGAACTATAACAATGGTCGAAGCTCCGCTTACATTGCCCCGGACCGGGGTGGCGAAAGTCGTGAAGCTGACACTACAGTTCAGCCGTCCGGTGTCGCTGTACAGCATCGCCTTTTTGCTCTCTCTGGGCCCGAATCTGAAGCAACGAGGCTTCCATCAACGGCTAGAAGTTTGTTTTGTCAAATGTTTACTCTAGCTGAGTATGGACATCTATATGTCTATATGTGATATTAAATTAATATAAATAAGGATACTATAGAGAAATAGTCAAGCTTAAATGTGTCTTTAGCAAAATAACCATGATTTAGTTAATATGTCTAAATAGCCAATTAATCACTTAAACCAATATACAATTACTACAATGCCCTTTATTTTTAATAATATAAATTAAAAAGAAATTGCAGCTGATGAACGTAATCTCCCTCAAATCAAATATTTTATTAATTATATATGTTCATAATTAATATTGCTATTTACATGGCAACTACCTAACAACCAAAATTTTCACTCGACATTCATAAAACACATGTGTGATTTTTTTCATGTGTTTAATAATCGATTTTTTTTGCGTTAGTACACATACTAACACAAATTACTAGCGTTAATACACATATTAAAACAAACTAGTAACATTGATACATATATTAATACACAGTTTATCTCGTTAATACACATACTAACACAAATTACTAGCGTTAATACACATACAGTAACAAAATTATTAACGTTAATACACACACTTTAATACACATACTAACCTTAATACACATAGCAACACAAATTACCACATATTAAAACTTTAAATCTCTTAATCTCCATTAACAACAATGATTTTTTTTACAATTCGGTAACGAAAAAAAGTTCAATATCAAAATAACTCATTCAAAATCTGCCATGAACACATTCAAAATAATACTGCTGGTATATAATCAAACATCTTAATATTTAATCAGAAAATACTAACCATAATAATAGCAAAAGTACTAACCATATTACTCATTCAAATATTAATCATTCAAAAAATACACGTATAAAAAATTGGGATATATTAAATTAGAAAATAATAACCATATTAATAGCAAAAGTAGTTATTTTCACACGATTAGTTCTCACAAAAATATATCCATATTAATAAGTGATTAGTTAAAGTCTGACGTGATTAGCTAAGCTATTTGATTATTTCCATTTTAATTTTTATTTAAAATTAAAATATTGGGTGGCTGGTACAAATAGATGGCATTTATTTCCTTTTTATATTAATAACGAAAATAATAATACAAAATAGTTAAGAGTATTATAGGAATAAAATGTGATATCAAAATGCCATTTCATGCAATTTGGTAATTTTATAAAGATAAAGGAAAAGTTAGCTATTTTGCTAATCAAACGTTTTAATTTAACTGTTAGGAGCAATTTATCTATCCGCGCCGCGGCAAATATTGGCTTGCCGCGGCTAGGTTGTTCGACGACACATAAATGTGTCGTCAGAACATTACTCGCCGCGGCGGGTTCTGCACCAAAGTAACCCGTGGCCACGGGTTGGATTTTATGTATCCCGCGCCGCAGCAAATATTGGCTTGTCGCGGCTAGGTTGTTCGACGACACATAAATGTGTCGTCAAAACATTACTCGCCGCAGCGAATTTAAGTTCGCCGCGGCGAGAGTCGGGCTTTTGCACGACGTATATTGTCTTGTGTCGTCGAAATCCCAAATTTTTTTATTTCTTTTCATCTTTAATCAGATTCCCTCCATTTTTCTCTCTCATTTCAGCCTTTCCCTCCTTTTTTTCTTCACTTCTCACTTTAGTCTCTTCTCTCTTTCTCTCATCCTATTTACCCTCCTTCCCTCTATTTCTCTAGACGATGCCGTCGCCGTGGAGGAGAACGCGAGCCACCAACTAGTCTACTCTCTTGAACAAGGTTAGAATGCGAGTCCTAAATTGATATTACATTTTTCATGTATTTTTGTGTTAAAATAGTATTGTTTATAGTTTATGAGATGATATTTTGATGATGTAGAGAATATTTCTTAGTGGGTTACTGAATTTGTTGTTGCTTTTTTGTTTTTGTTGATTCTTGTTATGGTTTGTTGTTGTTGGGTTTATAATTAATTTGATGATTTGTTTTGTTGGTGTTGGTCATGGGTTTAGGAATACTTGCTTTTTCATGTATTTTTGTGTTAAAATAGTATTGTTTATAGTTTATGAGGTGATATTTTGATGATATAGAGAATATTTCTTAGTGGGTTAATGAATTTGTTGTTGCTTTTTTGTTTTTGTTGATTCTTGTTATGGTTTGTAGTTGTTGGGTTTATAATTAATTTGATGATTTGTTTTGTTGTTGTTGGTCATGGGTTTAGGAATACTTGCTATTTCACTATGTCGAAACGAGACGAATCACCCGAACGTAAGATGTCGGATCGATCGAGAATCTTCACCCGAACATGAAGAAACTAGGCTATCACCCGGTTAGTTCATATTTATTTGCATTGATAATTGTTGTATTCGTCTAGTTTCTAAGATTGAGTTAATTATATTAGGCGAGGAAGAAACAAGACAAAGAAGTGATCTAAAAGCTCAAGGAAGAAGAAAAGTGACTCTATTAAAAAGAGTCACTCTATCAAAGCATAAGGGGGAAAAAATTCGTGTTAATTTTGATGAGAAAGAACAACCGGAAATAAGGAAGGTGATCTTTTAGGTAGTTGGATTAGTGTGTGTGCTCGGGAATTCGCTCCAATAACTATAATCGATTGGAGAGATAAAAAACATGCTAAGGTGAAAGAACGGATATGGAATGAAATCGAGCAAGCATTCATTGTTCCACCATGGTTCAAGGGAAAATGTTTGTCAAGTGCATCGAATGCGGCAAGACAATTCTGGTACGATCTCGGTACCCTATTCAAGAAAGATGGCACGGATAAAAAAATTTATAATCGACCGGTTATTGTTGAGAAGTATTACACGAGCATCACGGCCGAAGTGTGGAAGGAGTTTGTGAATATTAGATTAAGCAAAAGGTTCGCTAAACTCTCGAAGCAAAATAAAGCTCATAGAGAGCAAGTAGAATACCTTGCACATACGGGCCGAAACGGATATCGGAAGATTGATCAAAAAATTGTAAGGGTTCTAATTTTGTATTTTTTAATCTTACTTTATTGCCAAACATCGAATAACATGTTTATTTTGTTTCGTAGCATGCCGAAAGTGGAGAATGGGCCACCCATTCCACACTTTGGTGCGTCACGAGGAAGAACCCCGACGGTTCATTAAAGGACCCAACTTTGGAGCCAATAATTGAGAAAATAGTAAGTACTTAGTAGTTTTGATTCTTTTTATTTATATTGAATGAAGTTTGATTCTCTTATCATTGTTGTTTAATTGTTAGGACGAATATGTCACGCAAGAAGAAAATGGCGAGTTGGAATCCGATGAGGAGGTCGACGTGTTGACAAGAGCGTTGGGAAAGAAAGACCATCCCGGACGGGTTCGGGGACAATCAAAATACGTCACAAAGCGAGCATATCACCGAGCATCCAACTCAACGCCGAATCCCGTCGTCAAAAACCTCCAAGCGCAAATAGAAGAAATGAAAGTGGAAAATGCGGCGAAAGATGCGAAAATGGAAGAATGGAAGTCACAAATGGAAGCTTTCATGAAACAAACAATGTCTCAAAATTTTGAAGGGAGTAATGATGCTTGCTCCCGTGGCGGCACTCCGGTTAGTCAACCTCTTGCTCCGGTTAGTCAACCTCTCGCTCCTGTTAGTTCGGCGAAAAAGACTAAGCCCGTACAGGTCAAAAATGAAAGCGGTGTTGGCCAAAGGGGATCGAGGGATGTACGACCGGCGACGTCTCATCCAAGGACGCCGGTTTCCGGGGATGGTTGCGTCGGATGTCTTCTCTTCGACGATGCTTTTCAGGACCATGTCGCAACGGGGAGGGCATATAACCTTTGTAGCCCGAACGAGGAACCTTTTCTCAATAATGAGTCCGCGTCGGCTTATACTTGGGTGTTAATTGAAGTGGTAACTTGTTCGGTCCGTCAATGGCCTCTCCAAAAGGAAACCCAATGTTTGGAATATCTCGATGACGCGGTCGGGCACATTGTGCCTTGGTTGACATCTTTAGTCAAGAAGGTTGGTTCCGAAGGTAGTCCAACTCTCAAATCCAAGCCAAAAGAGGTTGCCAAAATTGCGGAAGACGGAAAAAAGATTAAGTTGGCGTCCGTTGTCCGGAATTGAGATCGTTGGCCGATTATGCCAACAATTATATGCTTGCAAAGGACATCATATTGAAAGCTAATATACAACTTGGATAAGTTTCGATGATGTACGAGAGTTTCTATTGCTCGAGGACGTGTGTGTGCATTGGCTATCGATTTGTCAAAGGTATGTTTTCAATTTTTCGCCTACTTATTTCCTAAAGATTTGAAAATATGGATAATTTGTTATAGTTGTACTTATAGTATGTTAATTTGTATATATTTGTAGTTATTTATTACAAACATACATGCTAAAAAGTGATAAGAAGGACTTGTACGGTTTCATTCCGCCGTATAACGATTTGAACTACAACCGTCATGCCGAAAAAGAAAGGAGGACAAACGAATTGAATGAGGACGTGGTTGTTTGCTTCAACAATATAAAAAAATGCAAGAGAGACAAATTGTGGTTGATGCCATACAATAGTCACAATCATTGGACTCTCCTCGTGTATAATCCTTGGCGCAATAGTGTGATCGTATTCGATTCACTTAAAAGTTCAAGAGGTTTGAATCCGCATTTAACCGAGTTTTTTGAAGAGTAAGTTCCTTTTTCAAAATTGAATTATGTTTTTTTATTATTGATGTTTCAAATAAAAAATTCCGTATATTTAACTTTTAACTTTTTTTGTAGGCTAGGGAAAAAGTTCAAGTTACACCATTCAACCGGCATGAATTTGCACTCGGCGGTGAAAGTGACGATTTCAAAAACATGTCCGAAACAACCGGGAAATCACGAGTGAGGATATTTCGTCATGAGGTTCATGCACGACATCGTCATCAAGGATACTTCGTATGTTGATAAAAAAAAAATATATAGTTCAAAAGAGATAGATTTTCTTAGAGTTAGATTAGGTTTATTATTTCTTCAAAAATATTCTAAGTATGATGAAGAATAGAATACATTCTTAGGTATATGGACACCGGTTCTATTTGTAATTATGAACGATACTTTTTGTAGGTACGGAAGTATATTTTGTATAAATCGGTTAATTTTGTAATTTATTTTATAAAATATATATTATTTACAGGGGATACAAAGCATCCGGGCGATATTTTGGCCCGTTTTTTTTTTATATGGGCATATTCGACGACGCATGGAAAACCATCGTGGGAAGTGGAATATTTTGGCCAATCGGGCTGCAAATAGCCGCGGAAAACATAAATGTGCCGCGGCGTGTTTTAATCCGACGACGCATAAAAGTGTCGTCGGAATGAAACCTGCCGCGGCGCACATTTAGCAGGGGAGATTAATTATGGGTGTGTGTGTATAATCGCCGCGGCTAAGATAAATTCGCCGCGGCTGATTATTTTCCGACGACACTTACTATGTGTCGTTGGACAAAGTTCGCCACGGCGCATTTATATTAGCCGCGGCGAACTAGATTAATTATATGGGTTATGTGTGAATAATTGCCGCGGCTAAGATAAATTCGCCGCGGCTGATTATGTTTCGACGACACTTACTATGTGTCGTTGGACAAAGTTCGCCACGGCGCGTTTCTATTTGCCGCGGCGAACTATCGATCCGACGACACTTAACAAGTGTCGTCGGACCCATATTTCGACGACGTAAGTTTTTCCATCGTCGGATATCCAACGACGGTGGATCCGACGACACATAATAAGTGTAGTCGGATCTTCCGACTACACTTTTTAAGTGTAGTCGTATCCCTTATTTGTAGTAGTGTTTGGTAAACTGAGAGTGAAAATTTTAGTATTATGTTTTAGATTGATGTTGAGAAATTTTTATTTTTTTGCAACATTATTCTGTTTGAAAAAAAAATAGTATTATTATGTTTTAGATTGAAAAAAAGAAATAAAAACCATTATTGAACAAAGACAACGAAACAATAAGAAGAACAAACTCAGTTTCTAAAATTAAATAAATGCACAAGTAATATTATTGCTACAAATATGTCAAATTCGAATGCAACATCAGAAATAAGAGTACATATATGGGAGGTGCAATAGGCTCAAACAGTGGAGGAAATCACACATTGCACATGGAAAAGAAAATTTTGAATATAAAATTTTGGTTTCAGAAAGGTACATATTTTAAAAATAAATTGTCAAGATAGGGAAGATATTTTTCCTCATCATGATTCCCGAAACCCTCCGTCGTTCGGTGTCGGAGGGAAGAGCGGCTCGGTCAACTCCCAAAATGGTAAGTTAACGGTTTTACGAGAATGGAGTGGTCAACTCCCAAAATGCGACTTTGAGTATTTTTTACATCACTTTTAAACTTTGGGTACACGAGGGATTTTTTTACTAAACTTTGGATATTTTCACCCGTCATAAACCCTTTAGAGTAACAAAAAAAGAAAGAGTTTGCTATCGTATTTTGTCACATCTTATGTTGTTTTTCACTTGTGCTCTGTCGTTTTGTGTTGGATATATTAGATGGTCTTATTTGTTTTTCACTGTCGTTATTTTTTAGATTTGGTCTTATTTGGGAAAGTCGTGAAGCTGACACTACAGTTCAAAAATTAATTTTTAATTATGAAAAGGGTAAATTTTGTTTTGTTTATTCTATATTTAAATAAAAAATGCTCGTTTTTTACTCAAACGTTTTAAGAAAATGCCCAAATCTATTTATGGTAATCCAAATCACCAATTAATTGAAATAAGGACCAACATACCCTTCGAATTAATTAATTAATATTTGGCATTTAAATTACGTTTAAAATTAATTAATCATTTGAATTAATTAATAAATTTAAAATATTTTTCTCCTTAAATGTAGCTAAATAGAATAGCTGATTAATCTTAATCATTCCTTAATTATTTTTTAATATTTTCTCCATATTAATCAGTATTCTAACGCTTTAAATTTTAAAAACAAAATTTCAATAATCCTAAAATCGTAAGAAATAATGAGCACAAATTAATATAGAATCTACAAACAGAAATTGTATTTAAATATACCAATTCCAAATAGTATATTTAATTACGAATCTTGTATATGACGAATACTTAATACAGGATCTGTTTGTGCAAATCGTAAATATCAACCATAACTGTATATATGTATACTAATATCAAACTGTAAAATTTAATTACCAAAATTGTATATTATATACCAATACTTAATACGGAGACTGTTTGTGCAAATCGTAAATATCAACATGAATTTGGTATATGTATATACCAATATCAAACTGTAAATTTAATTACAAAAATTGTATATGTATATACCAATACTTAATATGGGGGTTGTTTTTGCAAATCGTAAATATCAACATGAATCTGGTATATGTATATACCAATATCAAACTGTAAATATATTTACGAAACTTTATTAACGTACGTTCACCATCGGCGACCCTGCACGAGGAAGTGGTTCACGACGATCTCAGAGGTGGTTTACTCGGCGAGGTGGTTCACCGAAGACCTCGTGCTCCACCATATCCTATAAAAATTGCTAGCAAAATCTCTTATCAGATTCATTAGCGTCTCTAAAAGCTAGCAGACTCGTATCTCTGGCGACTCGACATTCATTGACGCTCATCTAAACAGTCGACAGACTAGAGCCGGCCCAATCGCCATTGGATGGAGCAATAATATAAACATGATGATGCTGATCTCCAACCAAACGTTGAAGGCGACAGAAATCGGAGTTTCGTATATCTACGGAGAAAAGGGAGGCCCCGTTGTCGTGGGCTCCTGTAACGGCTTGGTCTGCCTGTCCCCGTTTTTCAACTTCAAGAAGTAGGTCGTGCTATGAAACCCGGCGACTCGGCATCTGAGAGAGCTTATGTTGCTAGCAGCCAATTCAGCTATCTTTCCCTACGAGCAATTAGGTTTTGGATTCGACGTTGCGAGCAAAAACTACAAGTGTTCGCCAAAAGCGGAACTGCATGGAGAGATTGCGGGTCGACCGTGAGAAAATTAGAGAAATTTTTACTCATACAGAACTCGGTGGAGGTGGAAGGGTCTCTTCATTGGGCAATTATGACCGAATCCGAACAATATTTTATTGTGTCCTCCGACTTGCGGGATGAGGTGCTTCGATCAGCCGACATGCCGGGAGAGGGTGACAACAAGTTCACCCTCCGCAAGTGGAACAATTTGCTCGCTGCATTCACATACCATTCCGAAAGGGAGATGCTTATGTGGGCGTCAACGTACTACAGCGGTGTCCGACATTGGCATATGATTTTGAAATTCACGGTGGCGATCGAGGAGTGGTGGAGATGGGTGTGGGGAGACCGATTTCTAAAATATGGAGAAAATGACGCGCTATGGTTGGTTGACCTCAAAGCCCGAGACCTTGAGAGGAACGTCGAACTACCCGAAACTGTCAATATATTACGTAACCCCACGATTACGTAACATTTGTAGACTAAATGTCACTATAGTGCAGTGGAATCTTGTTGCTCCTCCAAGTTGTAGCTCTGGGTTCAATTCACAACCTCTACATATTTTTAATTTGTTTTTTAGCAACAATTTGTATGATTATAATTTTTTTTTTTTGGTCTATTAATTTTCGCCCCCTCTTGATTAAAGTTTTTTGGTCTATTAATTTTCGCCCCTTCTTGATTAAAGTTTTTTGGTCTTTTAATTTTCGCCCCCTCTTGATTAAAGTTCTGGCTCCGCCCTGTCCTATCCATATCCGATTTTAAAATCCGGATCCGGATTAGAACTGGCTTCGCATACAAGAGTTTTATTTTCTTAGGATCGGATATCCAATACCCAGTTTAAATCTCCAGTTTATTTTATTTTTTTTTCTTTAATTTTTTTAGGGTTTCATCTACTCATTTCAGATTGTATAAGATTTGGATCTACAATCTGTTTACTTTTAATTATCCGTTTGGATGCAAAACTTTGGAGATAGTTTTAGATTTGTACTGTTTTAATGACGGTTAAGACTTCAGACAATGTACGTTTTTTAAAAAATAAAAATCGAATCCGGTTAAAAATCCAGATCGAGTTAAAAACCTGAATCTGGGTTTTTGGGTATCTGAATTTCCGGGTCTGGATTTGGATATCATATTTTTGGATTTCCGGATTCCAGATTCAGGTACTGGATAGTCTAAAAAACCGGGTACCCGCTCCGGTTTCAGGCCTAAAATTCAAGTTATTTACTTTTTTCTTCTTATATATATTCAAGTTATATTATTGTATAAATATAATGAAGTACAAGCAGAACAAACTCAGTTTTCAAAATAAATTAAATGAAATGCACAGCTGAAGTAATATTTTTGCTACAAACATGGCAAAGATATATATATATATATATATATATTTAGATGGGAGGTGGAATAGGCTCAAACAGCGGAGGAAAGCAGCTTCTGAACATACCACAGCAGCATAGAAACCACACACTACCAGAAAAAGAATTTTTTTTTGTAAATTCACAAATGTACATAATATTTCATTCACTAAAAGAAAATAATGAAATGGAGAGAAAATAATATTCTATACTCACCATGGTTCCCAAAACCCTCCGTCTTGCGGGGCCGGAGCGAGCAGCGGCTCGGTTGGCGGCAGATTCATTTCCGGGGATCAAGCAAAAAAAGTTTGACCCAACCACATTAGCAAAAGCAATGGGTATATGGCTAGTTACGGCTTTATATAGATGTGTAGTGTATTTTTTATCTACCATTCTCCAAAATTTAGTTGACTAATATCATCTTCATTAATCATTCGCAAATACTAAACTAACTGCCTAGAGATCTTAATTAAAGATTGAGTAACTGGCACATATTCCTCCCCAACTTTCGTATTTGGTGCGGTTTGTCTCCTAATTTTTTTTATTTTTTTTATTGGGATATATAAGCAGCACGTTGCTCTCAAAGCACGTTAAAAAATTACCGAAAACTTAACTTTTTCCAATACATGATTTTCTTGAGAATATTTTAAATTCTAATGAATTATATTAATTTTTTAATATCGTGGGACTTCCTTTTAAAACAACTTTTTAAATATATATATATATATATATATATATACCGCACCAACCCTAACTCATTTATTACTTCAAAAGTAATTTTATCTCGTTTGACAATTAACTCACTTAAATACGGATAATTCATGTGTCACCCGCAAGTTACTTAGTATTTTGCTTCATTTTCAACACGTAGGAGCAAGTGCCTTTTTTTTTTTTTTAAAGTATCAGAGCCGTTGCTTCTAAAAACTAGAATTCATACGGAAAAAGTACACCAACACGTAAAATTTAAGAGTGTTATTGCAATTCACTCTTAAAAATCTCATGGAGCACACTAACCAGTACAATTTTACAAAGATCTCAATTTAAGAATGATGTATATTTTTTGTCACAAAGTTTGGTTGTGACATGCAAACGGGGTTAAATCGATATATATATATATATATATATATATATATATATATATGTGTAAATAAGTGAATTTGTATATGACAGAAGGGCATATTAGAATTGTTTAAATGTTAAGAAAGATTTTTTGTAATTGTTAAAACTAAGACTGATAGTTGTGGAGTCAAACCTCAAAAGTCAGCGTTTAAACTTGGACCTGCAGGTACACTTAGAAAGACTTATCATGCACATGCCTTCTATGAACAACTTGTAATTTCAATTTGTGTTTCTCTGTCATTTTTCTGTTGTTTTTCCTCACATTATTTGTCGTCTTTCATTTAGATGGTGTTAGGGTAGAATTTTCATAAATTAATATTCTTGGGACCGAAAATTTAAAAACATGAATTAAAGTCGCGAGTATTCAAAATTTACGAAGTTATTAATTTATCGAGATTCTAATGTATTTATTTTCACTTGTGTCCTATATCACTTTCATTTTATTTTTTATTTTTTACACGTTCTTTTGACCGAATCATGTAAAAGCACAACGTATGTAACAGACAAAGGGGTCCGAACTAAAAAAAAATATAAAATAAAAATGTTTACCCGTCGCAATTATTCAGCCTCTCCCACATAATAATTAGCCCCGACGGAAATTTGTATATTGAGAAAAGTTAAAACACGGTCTGAAATATCATATCCCAAAATAACAAATATAAACTTTAATTTCTTTTCCAAAAATTTCAAGGGTAGGTTTGAGTTTGAGATTTCTACAAGTCCTTTCTTTACATTAAGGAAAAAATAATAATAATCACAAAACTCCATGAAGTAAAAAAAAAAGTTTTTACAACAACAATCTAAGTCTCAGCCTCTCCGGCGAACTTTCCGGTCATCTTGATCGCTAATTACAAAGCAGTTTGCGGTTTTATTGCGGACGAGAGTTTCCCATGCAGAAAGATTCGAAGCGAGGCTCGGTTAAGTCCACGATCTCGTCGTCCGGGGCGCGCCAGCTCCTAGCCTTTGACGCCAAGAGCACCAACCTCTCCATGCACTCGGCCGAAACCTTTTTCTCTCCGCTGGGTTTGGCACAAAGAGCGCGGTCGACCTCTAATGGAGCAGGGCACCGAGGTGGCCCGCTGCAGGAGACGACCTGCTTCAGCTCCTCCGCGCTTTCTTCGAAACTTGGTGTGCATTGGTTGTACGGTTGCGAAACATCGCTGCAGTCCGGCGCCTCTACACACTCTTCGCTGCGCGCAATATAACTCGACGATCTCTGCACGAAATAAAAATGAAAATGATTTGACGGATTTACGAGGCAAAGTGTCACTGTTGTGTTAATGCATAGATACTTGAAAAAAGAATACTAAAGTTGCATGGCACAGAAAAAAAGCTGAGAAACGGAATTCTTCAGAAAACGAACAGAAGCGGAATACTATTTCCAATCTTTTCTTCATAGAAACGGGATTCTGTTTTCCATGTTCTGTCCGTTTTAATTCTTATTAAAATTTAAACTTACATACTGATGTTTTGATTTTTGTGTACATTTTTAGCTTGTAAGTTTATATTAAAAAATTGTAAAATTTAAATTTTATATTGTATTTATGAGATTTCGTTTCAACTTATGTAATATAAAACGATATTTCTAACAAAATAATTTAGAATAAAATACATTAAAAACGAAAAACCATTTTACGGTACAAAACGAAAATGGAATTCTATGTCCGCAAAACGGATGAACTTTTGACAGCTCTGGTAACGTGTAGCTGAAGAAAACTGAATTATTTATGTATACCTGGGAAAAATTTATAGAAATATTGGTCCTTCTGGATCTCTTGGGCGCAATGGTGGACAGGATTTGAACCACCTCACCCATCGTCGGTCTAGCCTCCGGATCGAGCAATAGACATTCTTTCGCCAAGTATGCCATTATCTGCATTTCTTCCTCGGGAAATTTCCCGTCCAACTTTGGATCTGACAACTCTGGGATTATTCGTCTGCTGTCCAGTAAACGGGGCGTAGCCTGGAAGAAGATGACGGCCACGTTAAAACAATATCGTCACCGGTCTACTTGCATTCATAAATATTCAAGGATTAGAATCTGTAAATAATAAATCCACACGTACCCATATGACTAGGCTTTCTTCTACTTTTCCACTCCGTTTCTGGATCGGTTTTTGTCCCGTGATAAGCTCGAGAAGTACCACTCCGAAGCTAAAGACATCTGATTTGAGAGAAGCTCTTCCGATAATCGCATACTCCGGAGCGAAATAGCCGAAAGTCCCTTCCATTCTTGCCGGAGAATTGGAATTGCTGGAGATTCCATCGGCTCGCAAGTGCTTTGCCATACCGAGATCAGTGATCTGCGCAGCGATAAAATAATTCCAAAAATCTAATATATTCCATCATAATTTAACATTCTTGATTAAAAAAAAAAATGTAGAGGTTCGGGTTTCCGACCTTTGCTTGCCACTCTCCGTCGAGAAGAATGTTGGTAGATTTGACATCTCGGTGAAGGATTCTCGGAGCGGCTGCTTCATGGAGATACTCCAATCCTCTCGCTGCTCCAATGGCGATAGCAACACGAGATGTCCAGTCAAGTATTTTCCCTGAGGTTCCATCTAAGCAATCTCGAAGATTCCCATTCTGGATGAACTCAAATATCAGTAACCTCTCAGCACGTTTCCCTCGGGATTCGGAGCAGTAACCCAGGAGAGGTACAACGTGGCAGTGATTCAGTCTGGATAACAACTCGATCTGAGAAAACATATATATAAATATCTCAGTATTTGTTTCCCCTAACATGTACAAAAAAATTATAAAAGTGATGAGTGCCCTATTATCTTATTAGATATATAGAACGAGAACATAAACATCGTAGTCGTTCTTTCGAGAACACGACCAGTGTACCGTCTCCCCTGGGGATAGACGCCTAAGATAAGGATTAGGTACTTCTTACAAACTCCCAAAACGCCCCTAATTACTTAACTTAAACAACCCAATTTGCGCTTAATAACATAAGACATAATAATTAAAGGTCTAAGAGTTACCTCTGTCAAGAACAGAGAATGTTCATCAGGCCCTTTCTGAGATTTTAATCGTTTTATCGCCACCGTCTTTCCGTCTCTCAGCTTGCCACAATAAACGTAACTACTACCGCCGACTCCGATGAGATTAGAATCTGAAAAATTCTCGGTGGCTTCATGCAATTCAGAATACGAAAATTGAAGAATGGCTCCACGGATTGTTTCTTTTTGCCGCCCTGTTATGCAAGATGAGCTCGTGTAAAAGCACCCTGTGATCAAACGCAAGTTACGACGGGATTTTGAAGGGACAACTTAGAAGGATTGGAACATTTACACCGACCTTTGATGTGGTCAACAGGAGAACTGGAAACGATCTTAGTTTCCAGCAGTGAGTTACTCCTTCGGCTGATTAAATTTGCATCGCTATTGAAACTCGTTTCTCTGTCCGATGAGAACATCGGCAATTGAAAAGCGGATTGGTCTCTTCGATAGAAGTAGCATGAAACCGAGCATAGAAACGCAAGGGTTGTGATTATGACGCATAGTAATAGAATGACGACGACAGCTTTACTTGAGATGTGAGCTTTCGAAGGCTCTGCTTCACCGAGACTTCCTATCAAGAAGAAATCATAATATGCCAACAAAACTGCTTAGTACACAAATCCTATGAAATATATATATATATATATATATACATACATACATATGTAGAGATGAGAGAGTGAGGGAGAGTAAATACCGAATGTACAGTTACATGCTGCAAAACAGTTGGTAAACTGGCCGTCAGCTGCAACTTTCGGAAGGCCGTTAGCGGGGCATATACACGTCCAAATACTTCCAGAATCTAGAGAAATGTTATACAAAATGAACATCAAATACAATTATTTATTTATATATACATCACCAAGCACGTTTGCGCGAAGTACATGCTTCGAATTCAGACTATACAAAAAGCTTACCCTGAGTGCAGCCACAGGATGTGGAACAGTTAGATCCAATTATATAGCTTTGATTTCCTTGATACGAAGGCGAGCATTTGCACGTCCAGTCCCTTACGCCGACCGTTTGCGAAATCCCGTCTTCACCCGCAAGAATCAAAACAAAGTGTTGGAGTGAAAATTACAACAACAGTCTGAGAATTATTTTTCAATGTTGCATCTTTTTATACTAACCACAAAAACATTGCTGAATCCAAATGAAGCTGATGAGACCGGTGATGATAACTTCTGCGTGGAGCTTCATCTAATCCGACCTGTTCGTCGTATGTACCGAAAGAATATCTTAACAAAAATTAGAACCGAAATGAAAAGCGAGAGCACATGTGAAAATGAAGCATAGAAAAATGCAGAGGGCATAAATGCCATAATAAATTACCATTAGAGAAACAGGTTCACAACTAGAGTTTCCTGACTTCACCTCCTTCAGTCCAGTCTGTGTATCCTATTGAGGAATCAGAACCTCATAACTCCATCATCCAAATATTATAGTTTTAAAACTATATAGTATATAAAATAAAGCATATTTCAGTCTAGAAGCTAGAGAATCACACGAGTGGACAAAATGAAGTATAGAAAAAAGGTATGGTTTGGCATATAAATGAGTCAAACATACACTCAAGGAAACAACCAAACAAAAAACACTATAAGCTGTGCTGAATCTTAAATTTAATGCCCTTTTAACATCAAAGATACAGATAGACAAGCTATAATATCAGAAAACAAACAAGTTCATAAATGCTGTATATTAGGTAGATACAATATAATTAGTTGATCAACAAGCTCTTGGAAAACTCTCAATCTACTGCAAATCAATTAAGAAGAAACCATGATTACATTGTTAGACTTCATTTATATTTATTTAATTATGCATTTATATAGTTTCATCAGTAGGGGTATTTAGTGTATATTATAATAATGAGATTAGAGTTTCTAATCCTACATTAAGGCGCCTAATCTAGGTTTGGCCTTCGTATTTGAGTAGTGAAATTTCCTATCAAACATCGGGAAGATCGGGATTTCGTTTACCGATAACGTGTTTTAGTCTTCCCCTGGATTCTATCATACATATCGCAAAACGTTCAATATATTAAAGATTGGTATATGCTGACTTAGGAAATCCATCTAATAGTTAGAAGTAGTTGTTGTGTTACATGAAACAATAAGACAAAAATAAGCATATATAAATGCACTGGAGTTAAGATACACAAGCACAGTGGGTTAAACCATTGAAGAGCAATAATATATTGTAGTTGCATCAAAACACACACAAGGGAACAATGGGCCACACCAGGCCCAATCATTAAGCATCACAATCTCAAAACTATTTATTTAATTTTTAATATAATTTTGAAAGGACGTCGCATAAAGATTTAGGCCCATTGAAAACATCATTCACCAAACTTGTAAATGCCCAATCTTTCATTCATTCATTTAGATAACCAGCTGGCTAAAAACATTTCTTTCTTTCTCAACCAGAACTATTTTTCGGCACTAGTACTAAAAACGAGAAATTGAGAAACGCAGCTCCGGACCCTAATTCAAGTATTAGACCGGGAAACTCGTCCAATGGCGTTCAGTAAAGAATTCCACGAAACAAACATGATCGTCCAACGGCTCTCGGTAAAGAGCACCCCTAATAATCCGAATGACTTAAAGCAGTAATAAAATGGAAAATCATATAATTATTTCCTGTTTACGGGTTTAGCATAACACTTTTTCGAACACCCAATAAGAAAACCAGCAAGAAGCAGATAACCTCGATCGCGGCAAGCAAAGAAACATACTAGAGCCCGGACTAGAAACGAAAGAGAAATTAATAGGGCATTTTATCGATAAACGTAGCCCCGGACTCTAATTCAAGAGGTAGACCGGGAAACTTAGGAATTTCAACTAATCAAACATAACGGTTAAAACCCAAAAATAAATCCCTAATCGCATATAGGATTAGCACACCCAATAAGAAAAGCAGCAAGAAACAAGCATTGTAAGATACTAAAAAACTCAAAACACACCTTAAACTGGCAATCTTAATGATGGAGATGACTCCAATAAGCAATACTTCTTGAGAATGATAGAATCAGTATCAAATTGGAAATAGCGAAACAGTAAATTAGGAGGAAAAAGACTGATTGGATTCAAAGAGAGAGACACGTAAAAAGAAAGGGTGAATAATATATTATATTATCAACAACCTATTTGAAATAAGCATTTTGCCAATATGAGAGTGACTCCTCAACCATCTCCATATCTAATCCTCATTATTAAATACTTCTTTCATGAAGCTAATCATTGATAGTGACTAAAAACCATACTTTATATTTTGTTCTCTCTCTCCTAAATCATGTGGGTCCAAAACTGTAGCTCTCTAAATCAACTTTATAATATAATCCTCATACATCCATATATGTGTATATATCTTAATCTTCACTTTTGCAGGTATAATAAAACATACATGTGTCATGTATATATATATGGACCATGGTAACGGCTATAAATTACCGTACTTGGCTTCAAAGATACATTCAGAAACTCTCCAAAGGATATATATATATATAATGACGGTGAAAATACCCAAAGTTTGGTCAAATAATCTTTCGTATACCTAAAGGCTAAAAGTGGTGGCAAAAATACTCAAAGTCACATTTTGGGCGTTGACCACTCCATTCTCGTAACGCAGTTGGCTAACCCGTTAACTCTGGCCAAGTGGACAAAGGTGGGTTGCCTAACATAGCAATTTTTAGCCGCGTGGACGAGCCCATATCAGCCTCATTTACCACAAAACAACTAATTAAACCCCTAATTGGGCTCGTCCACGTGGCAAAAAACTGCTATGTCAGCAACCCACGTTTGTCCACGTGGCCAGAGTTAACCGGTAAGTTAACTACGTTACGGGAATGGAGCGATCAACGCCCCAAATACGAGTACTTTTGCCATCACTTTTAAACTTTAGGTACACGAAGGGTTTTTTGACCAAACTTTAGATATTTTTACCGCCATTAACCCTATTATATAATATATAATCTAACATGACGGTGGGCCAGCCAAATTCAAAGTCTCCGTCGGCAATCTGTGATCCGAACGATCACAGCCGTCCAATAATTAATCATACTTTAAAAAAAAAATATGAAACGATGACGTCATATTTCCCTTTTTCTTTTTCTTGATTTTGCGAAATCGGTAATTTTAAAAAATTATCACCATTAGCGATGACGATGAATGTCTCTGAGCTAAATCTCGATAAACCTTCTCTTCTATCGCACAGAGATCGTGAAAAATTCATGAATCAAAGGCTTCGAAGAAGTACCTGGATGATAGATGTCAGTGCTTTTCTTCCATGACTGTTCATCTGCAGAGACCCATCGCAGATTCTCTTCTCTCGTTTTCAAGCTCAGCGATGCACATTATACAATATACATATATGTATATATATAACAGGCATGCAGATTGATGTATCTAATCAAGGTAAAGAGATCTGGTCCAGCTGAGAGCTGAGACAGAGAATACTATGGATGGAGCTTCGCTGCTGAAAATGCAGTGCAACGCCATTGTCAAGTAAAGCTCGCTCTGTGACGAGAGAGAGAGAGTTTGGTTTCCCGAGGCGGGCTCGAGAGTGGACCCGGCGCTGATGTGGCGGTGGGGCACGTGAGAGGGAGGAGGTGGGGCCCAGAGGCAGGGTCTTTCTTTGGAGAGTGAAACTTGGGATTAGTCTGTCTGATTGCGTTTATATATTTAATCTTAATTTTTTTTTTTTAAAGAATATTTAATCTTAATTAGTGTCCGCAAATCAAGATCGCTTTTTCAGTATAATCATAACTATATTTTTCATTTGTTTGGGTTGTTATATTCGAGAGGGAGTTCAAAAATACATATAAACGTGGGGCTACTAGGTCATTAACTTGCAAATACTTTTGCCGCGGAAGCTACTTTTACCGTGAAAATCTGAATAAAAAGTTTTTAGTAATTGAAACTGAAAGAATGGCTCCTAAATTTTAATTGTCTTGCATTTTCCTATTTATTCTCATAAATTAATTATCAAATAAGATTAGTATACTTAGATCACGAGACTATTATCTAATAATGAACGAGTCAAATTATTTAAGATGAAAAGTTTTTAAAATTTAAGAAAAATAATAAAATTGATGAAAATATTCTTTAATAAATTATATAATTTTAGAAATTCAGTTTTGCGACGCAATGTTACTTTTTCAACAATTATATAAAGCCATTGCTCCAAACAATAAATATATATATATATATATATATATAATTGAGGGGTAACCTGCACCATATACAAAGTTCATAGTAGTGTCAATTATTTTTATTGAATTATGAGGTTGTGAAAGTTGAAACCAATTATATTATATGTATTATGTAATTCGAGATCTATAACCACCATCAGTGTTGATTATGATCATTGACTTTTAATTGATTCGGATATAGTTGGTCTCAAGTCTCCCATTCTTCATATATGCATGAATATTATTTTGTAATGGGCAACACAATTTCATATTGGCTAGTAAGTAAGTCGAATATTTAAATTGGACTTACAACGTACTAAATCGAAATCTCAACGATACTTAGTCCGGAAGCTCAATATTATTGTTTAAACAAGTTTACATAATTTGTTTTCATATTATGATTTTAGCTTGTTTGCGAGAGGCAGATTTGTGAACCAAGAATTTCGAGTTTCTTACTTCTTTTCAGTTTCGTGCTCCTGAAAATAACAGTGATTATCATACTCTGAAACTTGGAATTTCTCAGACGAAATTGACAAGTCAAGGAAAAATCAACGATTAATATTTGTGCGTGAATCAATGATCGAAGATTGCAGCTAATCCCGAATTTCGTCTATTTGATAATTGAAATTGTATGTTTATGTAACAAGCCAAAGAATGTGACGTAGAAACAGCGTCGAAGCTGAATCATATAGTATACTATTAGTCGGTAGAGTGCACTTTTTCATATATAATCCACCGACGCTTTTGAATAGAATTGATCGTCATAAATATTTATTTAGTTTTGGGCCCCATCTTCTCAAGAACCACAAAATTACCCAAAAATTAAAAAAGCAGAGCTTATGTACACCATTCCAAATATGACTACTTCTCCCCTCTCCCTTTTGCACAATTGTTTTCACCATTTCCACCCCTCCAAATTTCTTATTCACCATTTACAATACCAAAACCAAGGAAAATATACCCCCACCATTTTTTTCCATAACGTCAAAAAAACCCCTTTCTCTATCTCTTGTTCTATCCCCCACCCCCCACTTACCCAAAAAAAGCACCATAAGCAAAACTGACAAAAAATAAAAATAAATCAACCAAATCGTTTTCCAAGTTGCGATTTTTCCTTTACCTCGTCCTATTTCGGGCCGGGAATGACTGTGTGGGCTGGAGACTGGGCCGGGGCGGGTTGCCGAAAACCATGGTCTGCGACCGAGACACCATGTCGACCATCGACGGGGTTTGGTAACTCTGGAGGAGGGTCGTGCTGTCGGTTGAATCGCCGCGTGCGGTCGCTCTCTGCCACGAGTGCGAGCTCAGACCCGACAAGACATAGGCTCGCCCAGATTCCTCGTATACGCGACGGTTAGCCATCCTGTCCTGCATCTCCTTCAGCTCCGCGCAGAGCGCCGAGCACAGCCTGTCTTCGTTCTGGGCCGATGGGCTCTCCGACAGAGCCCTCCGACAGTTCTCCAGGATCAACACCGCTCCGGCCAGGTCACCATTCTCCGCCGCCGTTCTTGCCTCTGCCATCGCCTCCGCGGCCCGGATCCGGTTTCTCTGACGGTCTACTTCTTTCGACACCACCTGCTCCGAAGCTATTTCTGGCCGCTGGATCTTCACTTCTGTGGATTCTTGGGAAACCATTTCTTTCGTGGTTGGGTCTAGGAAGAGACACTGGACGTTGAGAAGTGAAGTCTCAGAAGCAGAATCGTCGGCAGGGACAGTGACTGAGACGAGAAAATCCCGCTCTTCTTCAGCGTACAGGTCGCCAACATGGATGGATCCGGCTCGGGAATCATTTGACATTAATGTGGAATAGCTTCCGGATTTTATCGAGCCGATTTGGGAATTGGGGTGAATGGAGTCAATTTCAATGTGAAGCTCTTGCACTACCACGCTGAGGAGCCCTCCAATGCACTGTGCAAAGGCATCCTGGATCACGCTCTCGGCCTCGATGAAAGAAAACGTGCCTCCGGAGTTTTCGGATATGGAGTGCATGGAGGAAGCATCGTGGTCAGCACCGAACCCAAAGGCGTGGACCGGGATCGTCTGGCCGGTGACTTCGTTATTCCGATATATGGCCTCAGGGAGGAGAGACTGATAATTCACACGTGCGTTGTTCCCACCCGGGCCGGTGACAGTGTACGTGTCTTGTCCGTCGGAAAGAAGTATGATACTCCCAACCGGGTTCTTACACGTCCGATCCGCTAACACCTTCGCACCTTTTCTCAGGGCTTCAGCGATGTTCGTGCCGCCATTAGAGACCAGAGAATTCACAGCCTGTAACGCCTCTTGCCTTCCGCTCTCGGTCATGCGACGGAGAGGGAAGAGACGGCGAGCCGTGGAGGAGAAGGCGATGACGCAGAGCCGATCGGACGGGCCGAGATTCTGCACCACGAACCCCATCGCCCGTTTCAGCAGCGCGAGCTTCGTTCCTGCCATGCTTCCACTGACGTCCAGCACTGTAACGAGATCCACCGGAGTACGGGAATTTTCCAATTCTGGAATCCCGTCATCCCGTGCTGTGATGAACGGTGCCTTGAGGTTGATCAACACCGTGAAATCACTCCGAGCGGTCGATCTCGAAATGGCAGAGACCTCGGGATATGTGTTGACTTCCACCATCTGAACATGGCTGCTTCGAGCTGGATTAGCAATAGTAATGGGTTGGTCATTAATCAGGGTGTTTGAATCAAGAAGTTCGTCATCATTGAAAATGTTAGGCTCAGGGGCTTGAAACAGCGAAGCAATTTGCCGAGCAGAGTCCGTGCGAGGGGAAGGAATCCGTCGTAGAACAGTCATCCACGCGTCATCGGCGGGCCACCCAGCGGTGTTGAGTCTCGGATTCGGTAAGTTGGAGAGATTGGACGAAGGATTCTGAAACGGAATCTCTTTCCACTTCGCACGACAAACCGGGCAGATTTGGTTCCCGTGTTTGACGTTGGAAGTGATGCAATGGAAGTGGAACGAGTGAGAGCACTCTGCGGTGAAGATGGCGTGGCCCTGGCCGGGTTTCATGGTGGCGAGGCATATTGCACACGTTTTCTGCAGTTAGGAAAGAAAAGCTAGTAAGGCGCTCTTACTGACATTTTAAACAAAATATTAATATTTGTTTATCTTAAGCCACAAAATATTAACACACCAAAGGCCATAATCATTCACGCACGCTTAAAGAACAAAACACATAATAAAATTATCACATCTAACGTGCAATGGGTTTATTATTAATAAATAAATAATCCAGCTTTAATTCAAAATTCCCTATATTTATTATAGGAGACTACGTCCGATTACAAACATTTTGCCAGATACGTAAAGTAAAATATCTCAAAAAGTTTAAGCCAAGAAAAAAAAAAGGAAACGTGATCAAGTCCTTGATAATATTAATATTTTAATTTTCAAGATTCTTGGATGTACAAACATCCTGTAACACATACGCTGACAATACTGGAAGAACTGGTCTAATGCCTTAAAAGATGAACAAGGCAATAATAAATCTAACACCAACACCGAGGAATCACTGTACGTATACATTATGATTTAATTTATTATGATGACCCTTCTAGGTCTCGGTAAACCAGCTAAGCAAGCAAGGAAAAGGAAGTCAGACCCTTAAATGGTCAAAGTCAAACTACAAGAGAGGGCATAATGGGAATTAGCAAGAATCCATCAAAGGGGTGACTTTTAAAAAGTAAAGAAGAGTAAACAAGATTGAAGCAACTCTCGTCAATGATGGATTTTTCAAAGGGCTGGCGAAACAACCAAAGCTCATCAAAAGATGGGCATGAATAATTGCTCTCTCTACGACTTCCCAATTCATTCATTTCCCTTTACAAATTCACCATCAAAAGAATATATACATATATGATACATGTATACATACATACATATACAGTGCAACGGTGCTGACCAGACACGCCACTTTTTGCCCTTTCAAGGCAAGATAAAAAGGAAAGGTACAGTAGGTAATGCATTGAATTTACTTTATCAATAAGCCAAAGGAAAGGAAGGACAATGGTCCCTTATAGAGAAGAAGACTAGTCCCACTTTACTCTCTCTCTCTCTCCCCCAAACATGTCCTAAGCTTCAGAACACCATGGCAATTGATTGACAAGCAATATCAATAAACCAGTCCAATAACACACGAATCATCATCAACACGAGCATCGATACACAGATTAAGCAGAAATAAATCAAGCAAAGAGCAAGGAAAAATCAAGCATCACAAACCAAAACAAGAACCATATAGAGAGGAATTTAGGTTTTCGAACCTTTGAGGATTTGGTTCCGCTTCTGGACAAGCGGAGGCCGGAGGAAGACGGCGTCGGACGACGGTGATCCGCCTGAGAAAGCGCCGAGGACTGCTGCGAAACGGCGTCGGAGTGTCTGCCGGAAGAGACGCCGCCGGTCGACGGCGAGGAGGTCTCCTCCGAGGTTTGAGGGACGTAGAGGCAGCTGTTGAGACCTAAAGCGAGCTTCGCTTTCCTCCATTTACTCCCCATTCTCGCTCCTCTTCTCCGAAGACGACCCGAACCAGAAAGGTAAACCGAAGCCTGGATTGAAAAAAAGAAGGAAAGGAAAATCAGAAGTTCGTCCTCGACTTGTAAGCCATGGAGGTGCTAACTGTTGGAGCGAAAAAGCTTCAAAACTCCATTGGAGAGAGAGAGAGATTCGCAAATGGCGGGTTTTTGACCTTTTTTTAGAGAGAGAGAGGATGATGATATCGATAGGTGAAGTTTGTTTGTTATAACTTATATTATTACATTGGCATTGCCCATTGGCATTTTCATTATTATTACTATTATATTTAATATTTATAATGTTTTTTCTTTGGATTTCTTTTCGAGTATTTTGCACTAATACCCCTGAACTTTAGACATTGGTACGGTTTGCTCTTTGAGTTTTGATTTTTCGCAATAATACTTGTGTGTATGAATTGCAATGCTGGAATTTCTCGGAAGTAGTTTCAATGGTGGACAAAAGATTTGTTACTGAAGAGTGAAGACGCTACAAAATGGATGATGGGACCGGATTGGATGTTCGGTTTGCATTTCGGAATATTTATTATTAAAAAAAATTACTTAATTTAATTATTAGTGGGGTTGATGGGATCCATGTACAAGTTTTATTGTACGTTTGCAGGTTGTACGTATGCATATTTTAAAAAATCACATTTAAAAAAAATTACTTAATTTAATTTTATATGGGAGTTCGTGGGTAGTGTGCCTATATATCTATTATACAGGTTGTACGTAGTCATATTTAAAAAAAAAATCATTTAAAAAATTACTTAATTTTGTTTTATGTGAATGGATGATGGAATCTGTATACAGGTTGTACCATACATATATAGCTATAATATAAGTCGTGCGTAGTCATATTTTGAAAATTTTCATTTAAAAAGAAATACTTCATTTAGTTTTTAATGGGGGTTGGTGAAATTTGTATACAGGTTGTACCATACATATAGTTATCATACATGTTGTACCGTATATATATAGTTATTATACAGACTATACTTAGTCAACTTTCATTTAAAAAAATTACTTAATTTAGTTTTCAATGTGAGTTGGTGAAATCTATGTACGTTAGTAGTTAGTCAACATATGACTACGTATAGCCTGTATAATAAATATGTACAAACTATAACGTAAGTTAAAGACAAACAACATTCCTTTATTTTTAGTAACTGATAATTTATGGATGAAAACGTTAAAAGTACAACGGATGAACCGAATAATAGGGTCCAATTTAATAAAAACAAGGTCTCCGATATAATGGAACGGCAATGAGTCTTTGGTATTTGCTTTGCATTTTGAAAACTCTCATTTAAAACAAGTACTTATTTATTTTTTCTTGGGTTATTGAGATCGATATACGTTGATAATTAATCAAGATATGACTAGTTGGATATATACCCCACCTGCGCTATAATAGAATTCATGTCTTTTTACGAGTAAAATTGAGACCGGAGACAGTATATATTCAAAATCTGTCAAGTTGCAAAGTTCAAATTTCTTTTGTAAAAAGAGGTCGCAATGTGCTATTTTTGGAAGTATGTGTGGCATTGTTTTCAAAAACTAAAGTTTATGTATCAAAATGAACCAAAATACATAGTTCAAGGACCATGGTGTCAATTACCCTTTCTTTATGTATTTAGTTTTTTTTTTTTTTTTCATTGTCAAGTTTGTCGCACTACGAGATATGTGTGGAAACAGTTGAACAAGAAACATGGTTTTACTTTATAGCCAATACTATAAAAGTATAAACCTTTGACATTTTGGTCCATTATGCATGTTTAATGTTTTTATTATCATTCAAACATTTATGTATCAAGTAAATCTATCAATTCGGATCGCAATATAAATAAATGAGTCGATTACTATAATGAAATTCCCATTGAATGCAAAAAATTTATAACTATAACTATATATATATATATATATATAAAGAATTAAGAGGAAATAATATAACAAAATTGAAGTTTTCTTTGCCCATTCATGAATATGAACTTTAAGTTTTCTCTCACCAATAAATGGTTTCTTATTATTTATTTTTGATAATGGAATATAGAGATTTTTGGTAGAGTTTACAGCATCCACCGAACACGATTGAATTCGATCGTGATTAGTTTGCCAAGTTTAGCTAATAGACCTATTCCTTCGTTTTAAACTTAAAAATTGCTCTTTAGCTATTTCAAGGATTATAATAGTTACTCGAATATCTGTATCTATCTATGTGTCTTATATTACTAAGTTACTACCAAAGTTTGGTCCTCTTATATATATAAATATATATGCATCAATTTAGCGAAAAAGAGATGTCAAGTGGGTCACCCCGTCTATGTCCATAAACTAGACTGGATTAGATCCCGACTACATAGAATATGACAATGACATATTGAGCTAAACCTTCATGAATTCAGTTCACGACATTATATTAAACCTCTTTTTTTATTTTATTTTTTACATACATAAAGTTGAGATTGATTAATTGTAAAAATTATTTATAAGATTAATTGAGGCATATTTTATGCTATTCAGTTTGAAAGATATTTGCTTTTTTGAGGTGGTCCATTAAATTAAAAACTATCCACCATCTCCACTAGGAGTAGCTATATTCACTTGATTGTAAGTTGTATAGTTGTTAGCCACCTATGACTATATAACAACAAAAACTATATCTATATATATATTCTCAAACAATATTCATTTTTATTTTTATTTTAAATATAATGATGATGACGAGTTCGGTTTGGAAGGTGAAATCACAACAAGCTTATTTATTTGCATTAATAATTCAGACCTATCACGAAGTTATTTTCAAATGCCTCTGATTTATTATTTGAAAGATAAATCTAATTATTACTTGTGTTCCACTTGCTCCCGGGCAAAGGATTTTACTTAAAGGGATAATAACGAAAAAACAGAAACCTTTTTTTTTTAATTATTGAAATTGTATTTTACTTTAAAAATTGATAGTGAAAATATTTTGTTATAACAAATATAGGAAAACACTTTAGTATGCTGACGTGTTATGTCAAGTCATGTAACATGCTGAACATAGTTCGAACGTCGGTACCAAAGTTTATCGTCAAAAATCAAATATTTTTACTGTAATTAATATAAGAAGGCACGTGGCGTGTCACGACATATCAACTTGTCACGTGACGTTTAAGAGTGTTTTTGTTATACTTGATGAAGAACAAAATTAATGTTATTTTTTTATAATTTATGTGAAATCAATTTTTTCTCTCTTAGTCTATTATATTATATTTTTTTACCTTTTTTTTTTTCAATTTGTAATGGAGTTTTGGCATAAAAAAATATTTAATGGATAACGTGAATGGTAAGTTATAATCTTTTCTTCGTTTTTGGGCTCCATCTCGACAATGTAATTTATTTTCTTCTTTATTTATAATTATACAGCTGAAATAAAATAAAATTTGTGCTCTTTTTTAGATTAGATACTTCTCTCCATCACTCATTCTAATTTCTAAAGAAGCATTTAGTTTGGTATATTACATAACTATACATATAAAAACAAAAAATAGTTTCATAATTGGATATAGTTCCACTAGGTCAGAAAAATCGAGTACTTGTCGAAAACTCACGAAATTCAGAATCCTGCTACATAGTTATACAACGTTGATCAAATAAAATTAGCAATAAATTAAAAAAAAAAAAAAAAACATAAAATTGCTCAAAAGTCATTTTCATAAATTTGTGGTTGAATAAATTCAGACTTTCTGCGTTGAATACTGCTTTGTCTTTATTGTTACTTCAAAGATTTGGAACCAGCTCGGTCAAAACAAATATCTATCTTTTAATATTTATTAATATTAATGGTATTCTTATTCTTTATCACTTTGATTTTGCCTTTGCTTTGACTATTATTTAATATTTATGATTCGTTTAATCCAATAGTATGGTTTATATTGTGAGCTGTTTATTGTTGTATTATTGGTACCTAAATTACTAAATAATTGTTTATTTTTTTAAAGAAATTAATTTTTTGGGCGGTGCCAAATTAATTATAATTATAAGTCAGTTTATTAATTAAAAATGTGGGAAATACAAACACGTGAGCGACAATGTGGTATTTTTTTTTTTAGGGCAGCTTGGTATCTGATGCACGTGCATGAGTTAGTTTTTTTGGTTAATTACGGCGAAAATACCCAAACTTTGGTCAAATGCTCTGCTGTGTACCCAATTTCTGTAAATGGCGGCAAAAGTACCCAAACTCGGTATTTGGGAGTTGACCGAGAAAATTTGTCCATGTGACTATTAGCCTTTGCCACATGGTACTTGGCCGCCACATGGCATGTCACGTAATTATTACTTTTTAAATAATTTTTATAAAAAAAAAATAAAAATATTTTTTTAAAAAATTATTTTTTATTTTTTTAATTTTAATTTTATTTTTAATAAATTTGTTTTCCAATAATAACAAATAATGAATATTAAAATTTAAATATTCATAATTGGTTATAATTATTTATTTTTTAAAAAGTTGGTAGAACGAAATAAAGATCACCGTTCACGGTTCACTTGAACTCCGTTAACGATCCGGTTCACGCGTCAAATAAAATTGTTTAATATGTTTAATAGTAATAATCAATAAACACATACATATTGTTTAAAAAGTCAAGCCATAATTAAATATACACCACTTATTCAAAAAAAAAAAAAAAGTAGTCATATTTATATTTAAGAAAAAATTGTTTTTATTTGTTTGCATGATATTTTTTTTGTTTGCATTTTATCATAATAATTGTTTAATATGTTTTTATATATTCTTTCTTAAATAACTGTCATTAAATAATCATATGATTATTATTGGTTATTATTATTAAACATATTAAGCAATTTCGTTCCACCCGTGAACCGGATCGGGGGCGGAGCTTGAGTGAACCATGAACGGTGATTTTTTTCTTTATTTATTTTGTTTGACCCACTTTTCTAAAATGAATAATTATATTTAATAATAATAACCAATAATGAATATTTAAATTTAAATATTTGTTATTGAAAAATAATTTAATTTTTTAAAAAAATTAAAAAGTTCTTAAAAAATAAAAATAAAAATTATAAAAAATATTTAAAAAGTAATAATTACGTGGCATGCCACGTGGTGGCCAAGTGCTATGTGGCGTGCCACGTGGCAAATGCTAATAGCCACATGTACAAATTTCCTCGGTCTACTCCCAACTGCTAAGTTTGGGTACTTTTGCCGCCATTTTCTGAGATTGGGTAAAGTTTGGGTCTTTTCGCCGCAATTAAACTTTTTTTAAAACTATTCTGTGATTTTGTTTATTTATTTTTCGTATCAAAGGACATGTTATGATTAATTAGCTAGTATAATACACGTTATATTGACAGGAGCATCAGCTTTAAATTCTGTTATGTTAGCTTTTTCAGATACTGTGTGTAAAAAAATGTTTTATAGTATTTATAAGTAATTAAGAAAGAAAAAACCACTGCTAGTTTATAACATAACAACTCAAAGTAATTATGACTGTAAAATACTTTATAATACAGCTATCAACATTAGTCATCTAGATTTATGTGAACTTTTTTTACATGTTGGTGTATTTTGGGCACTTCAACTTTAAGTTTTGGTATTTATACCTCATATTCTTTCAAGTAGCAACCTCAAAAAGGTCAAAAAATGAAATTAAACATCAACTTGTGCATTTAATTTTGTTTAGAGTATTGTAATTAGCATAGTTATTCGATATTAGATTTTTTAATTAATTCAAAATAGTCCATAATCTAGTGTAATGACCTTTGTTTGATAACTAATTAACAAAAAAATGTTTAAGTCCGTCAAAAACCCGAGAACAAGAAACAAGAACAATCTACAATATATATTTATCATTTCACTTATTTTTATGAAGGTAGTAACTAGCCTTGGACAAGTAGGGCTAGGACGGGCATATTTGTAATGCCATTGATTATCCGGCCTTTGCAAATAATTAGGTCAACCGCCCGTTTTGATAATAAGAACGGGCAACTCGTTCCCAATTTTTTGTCCTTATAGTAATTCTAATATAAAAAACATTATTATTTAATTATTTTTTTTAAATAGAGCTGACGAGAATGGCCAGAGTGACCCGTAGCAATTTATTTTCATAAATATTTTATCTATTATATCCATTATATATGACAATGTATAATCACTTTTTTTTTTTTTTGAGTGGGGTGGCACTACGCAATGCAGTCTCGCATTACTAGATATATTCAGTATGAGAACATGTGACACTATTGACCAAATTTACATATGTAAAGAGGGCACTCATTTGAGTCTCATAGGAATTGAACCAATGACCTCTTGAATTGAGGTGTAGTGGAGTTAACACTAGGCCTTGGTTGACAATTTATAATCACTTTAAATGGAAGGTTTGCGGCAAAAATACTTTACATTTTGAGTTTGTAGCATTTTATTATCTAATGTTAAAATTTAGTGGTGGTTAGCACTAGAATTTTTTTAAATGAGATATATTATAATATCAGTATTGACATGGAGCCAATTGGAGTGTTTCCGGTGGACCCTAACAAAACAGTGAAGATTCTTCGTGCGTTGTTTGTCAAGAATTTAACTTCGATAATAGGGCAAGCTCTTGCAACTTGCAAATAATATAACATGCTTTGTGTTTGTTTTCGTCAAATCCTTATCCATATAGCAATCGTAGGTCCCACGAAAAACACATATGAATATTTAACACCAAATCACATGTGATTGTTTCAAAACACTTCCAAAATTTCTTGTACGTCTATATGCAAGAACTGCGCAGAATATTGCCAAAAAAAATGTCGTGAAACGACGCTTAAATCAATAACAAATATTTTTTGCGGAAGATAAATGATCCCCAAGCTTGTTTTACTTAGTGATGAACTCATTACACGACTCTACGAGAAGTTTTTGAGTTCGATTCCAACGAGATATTAATTGTGTATGCATGTATGTAACTGCAGTTAATAATGACTAGGGTCAATTGTGTGAGATGTTCTTATTATATTGGAAAATATCTTGTATCACTCTAGTAAAAAACGAATGTCACATTTTTTAATCCATGACTTGACCACAAATATGTTTTTTAATACTATAAAAGCAATAAAGCATAGATCTTTGATAACTAAATAAATAAATGTTTAATAGGTGGGCAAAAGTTGCTAGGGTTGATCAACTTATTTATCCTCCTTTTGCAGATAGCGTTAAAACTGAACGAGTCAAGGCGAATACTCGAAGATAAAGAACATGCTAACCATAGTTATCTATTTATTTATAAACTACAAGTATGTAACTAATATTTATTTACTGAATTAGTGAATTCACAAACTATAGGGTTAACCTAGTCTATAAGTATAAAGGAAAAGAAAAAGAAAAGTATCGTACTTGCTTGCAAAAATTATGGAAATCTACGTGATCTAGTCATAGCATGAAAGCTTTTGCAGGGACTTTTACTATTATATGTTTGTTTGATTAAATGAATTTCACACCATATAGTCAAAATTTTGCATGATTTTTTTTTTAATTATTAAAATACGACCCTACTTCACTTAGTGTATATATATATATATATATATATATATATAAGTTTTCTGTTTTCAAGAGCATATTGATATATGCTTTGTTGATGACAATAAAATTGGAGATTTAATGCCACGATTTTAAAAAGTATTTCTTTTCATAATTTAGTCAAATATTTTTCATGCTCGTTAAGGGTGTAAAAAAAAAAACTTAAAATAAAAACATTAACATGCGAATAATTCACTATCACATTTTTTGGTTTTATTTATAAAAATTGACAAATGCGCAAGAAATCGCTGCCCTTTTAACTAAATGGTACTCGTTGCCCTTGTTATGTAAAAAAAATTAAATAAATCACTACCAATATGTATATATTAGCGGTTTGCTATAAAAAAAATATATAAAAAAAATATTAAGTACCATTATTGCTTTTATTTTGTCATAACATAGTTGAGCTAAAATTAAAACCTACAATTAAGAAATTTGTTGAAATAATTTTAACCTCAATATTGTGGCTTTCGGTTTTATGGCAGTAATATTAGTAAAAACCAACTGAGGACCAATATTCATTTACCCAGTAATCCCTACCTTAATAATAAGTATATATATGGCCCTAATTAAAAGTGAAAGACAATATGAATGGGATGTTTTCCTTGGTACTAAAGCCTTCTTTTTCTGCCTTTTAATGTTGACTTGCTTCAAAAAGTATGGCAATTTTAAGAACAAGATACAGATTATAATCAAAAGAAAAGTAAAAGAAAATAAACTATGTAATGGTAGCCCCGCCAAAAGTTGAGGAGCTTAGTTGATATTTAATGGAATGGATCCTAATTTATAATATAATTAATTTATAGTAAACAATACTCGTGTTGAAACCCTATTTGTTACCAAATATATAATTTAGATACTTATATTATAATTAATCACGATGAGGTAAGACCATAAAATACTAAATCATTTTGGTCTCAAAAGAAGTTAAAAGAATCCACTATGTTGGGTCGCTTTGGTTTCATGTTTTCTTATGGGGAATAACAGCTTTTGAATTAAAGAATTGAACCTAAATATATATATATATATATATATATATATAACTTCATGAAGTGTGATCTATTGACATTTTTATTATATAACCAAAGAGGCATTATACCATATGAGTTTAACTCCTGTATTGCAAAATCTTAGCCTCTTAGGATTCAAAAATCATATAAAGAAATTTGATATCTTACGTCATAAATTTTCTTTAAAAAAAAACAGCAAGTTAAATTAATTTTAGAGAAAACAACAGCATATATACCCTTAAATCATCCAAAGTTACAGGTATATTCTCAAAATTTCAATGTAATGATAAAAATACCTAAAGTGTTAAAAAGTCAAAATTTGTTAGGTCTTCTTTTATGTCGTCACTACCACGTTAAATGTCTCATGTGACACGTTGATGATGCTACGTCATTACCATTTTCAATCAAAATTCCATGTATTATTATTTTTTTTTTAAGGAAAAAAATTCCATGTATACTAATGTGTACAACCAAACATCTTTTCCTTCACAATCTGCAATGATTCGGAACATGAAAATTTGACTAAATTGGTGGTTCACGTTGAAAAAACATGAAAATTTAGCTGAAATGCGGTCATAATGTGGCATCATCAGCGTGTCATTCGTGTCATTTAACGTCTTGACAGTGATGGTATAACAAAAGGAATGGATTTGTAGTTTTTAAAACTTTAATATTTTTGTCACTACTTTTAAATTTTGGGAATATTAACTTTTAACTTTGAACGACTTAAAAGATGTTTATGGGGCTATTTTCTCTAAATTTTATCATAAGTTAAGAATAAAAAATCCCTATTAGGCAAGTATTTTGTTTTGCCAATAATATATATTTGACTGCTCACCTCCAGTCCAACGTTGTATTATTATAATCCAGATTAGCCCATAAATTTGTCTATTATCCTTCCTTGTCCTATATTTTGTACTTTGTCCCTAGGCAAACAGCATTTAACTTTCTATTACATATTAACACTAACAGCATTTAAATAAAATTTTAAATAAGGCTAAAATTACAAAATTAAAAGCGTGCATATCAATATCATCATATGAGAACCAAGCTTGTTTGGCCTAGTACCAAACACAGTACACGAATTCACGAGAGATCTTGGATTCGATACCAACGAGACGCATGAATTGTATATGACTGTAATTGTGGCCAATAATGCCACTTGTTCATACAGTATGAATATATCTTATAATACGAGTACATATAATATTGACCAATAGTGTCAGTCCAATATTTAAAAAAAAAAAAAAAAAAGAGTGCATACGAGAGTGGGTAATTTGTTCACGTTCAAGGGAGTAGTTAGGCATACTTTTTTAAAGAGTGGTGTAAATAACAAAAATCCTCATTGTGATGGGGTCATGTGCTAATTATGCATTTCGGAGTTTTCTATGATATATATTGACGTGGATAAAGAGATATTGCATGACATGAGATATTTGGGCTACGCCATGACAGGGTGTGATGCACGAACAATATAAAGTTTTAAACAAATTAAGGTCTATATATAAGTGTGTGTTATTTATATTATATTTGCTGAGTTATTTATTTATATATATATACAATAGGGTTATTATGGGTAAAAGTACTCAAGTTGTTCGGAAATAGGGCGGCATAGAGTCAACTTTCAAAAAACTGTGGCAAAAGTATTCAAATTCACTTTTATTTGGTGAATCAGTAGACCTCATCAATTTTTTTTGTTAGTTTTTTTTTTTTTTACTATTTCCGTTAGTGATGACGTCAACGCAAATGAAACAAATAAACTCAACAATTGAACCCATGAACATCAAAATAAACTTGTATGTAAATTCAAATTCTTTGAACATCAACGACGCAAATTCTTCCCTAAAAAAAAACACAACGCAATTTTTTTTTCTTCTCATTTTCTCTCTAGAATTCCAAATTCATCTCCTCAATAGCACTGCGATTTGTGTTGTTGATGTCATCACTAACGGAAATAGTAATAAAAACTAACAAAAATGAGGTCTATCAATTCACCAAAAAAGGTGAACTTAGATACTTTTGCCATAGTTATTTTAATTTGGCTCTACGCCGCCCTATTTCCGAACAACTTGGGTGCTTTTGCCCGTAATAATCCTATATAATATACATGATAGTTGTCAAAATTGGTTGCTTAATTGTACGTAAAAGAATATGATGAGTAAAATATAAGACACAAAATCATTTCATGATCATTTAATAAGGATCTGATTAACCCTAAACACATTTGAAACTCAATTGACCAGAAATTCCGTAAACATCTTATTCCGACGTCACAACCCTCGCTTTCTTGGAGGCTCAAGACTGGAAAGGAAACAAATAGTCTTGGAATTTCGTATTTAAAAATCTTTGTTAAGCTTCAGAAAATTACTACTATTGGTTGGCCTTATTTATCTTGTGATAACAATCAATACAAGAATAAGAAAACAAAACAAACACTTCAACACATAGTGAATTTATGCAGGCTCTATCTTTTTTTAGTAATTTTGTTTATATTTCTTTTTTAAAAATGTGCCTTTGACTGACCACTTCCAATTCTCTTTCTTTGAATGCCATATTGAGAATAAAATAACATTGAAAAGTGGAGAAAGTTTTTGTCTCCAAATTTTGATTTTGGGCGAAGCCCGGCCCCGAAAAGAGACCTAACCGGAGCGAGTCTTTCAAAAACCAAACTGATCTGATTTTTTTTTAAATGATTTAATATACTTTTATGATTTATATTAGATATATTTTAAGTTCAGATTAAGTCTATTAATTTTTCGAAACATGTTAAAAATCAGTGTAGATTTACCAGACCGGACCGGCCCGATTCTCGGTTTAGAAGAACTTGACTTTTCGGAACTTGAACTAGGACCTCGCTCGATCAGAAGGGTAAAAAAAAAAATTTAGAAGTGGGCAAAAAAAAGTTAAAAATCTGGTATTATGTTACTACTTACTAGATATGCAAGGGTAAATATTATGAATATAAGTTTGCTGATTATATATGACGGTCCATACACTATAATATATATGGATTATGTAAGATTTTGACTAAAATGCAAATTCAAAAGCTATCACACACAAGGAAGAAGTTTGTGTAAAATAAAAAATGAAAAAAAGAGGTAGTGGATTTGGACATAAACAAAATACCATTTTTTATATTCTAATTAACATTCAAATTCAAAGTCTAAGTTCATGAATGACGTACATAATTTTGGTGTCATAAATTTCAGCTTACTTGTCAAATCTTCATTGTTTATGATGCATTCAATTTTTCTAATCGTACAATGCCCACGATTTTTTTTTCTTTGAATTTCAAATTAGAAGCTTTATGTAAGGTTTTTATTTTTATTTTTTTTAATATAATTTTTTATCCACTAAAAAAACTTTGATAATATTAATCATGGTTTTAAATATCGATATCGATATCGTTTCGCACTCTCCATTTTACGGATATATCACTTGCCGACAGGCATGCCGATGGATAAATCCGAAGAAAAAGATATATCGCTTGCCGATAATATCGCATTATTTCACGGATATATCGCTTGCCGATCGAAATATCGACGGATATTTCGGAAAACATTATAAGTATTTCAATCATATATTTATATATATGATAGATAGTTTCTAAATTACCTATTTAATAAATAAAACGCATTCATAAATCATAATATTATGAAAACACATAATATTACACAAAGTCACAAACATAGAATATAACATAATGTCAAGTGTCAACATAACATAGAACAATAAAGTATGCATCATAATAAAGTCTTAAAGTACAAAATACAAACATAGAGTACAAACTAGAAATATGAACATAATAGTCCAAAACCGTAACAAATGATAATCATCAAGTTTAACATACAAGTTGAAAATTTAACAAACCCTAAACATAAAACGTAAATCTCGAGCATACCTTGCGATTTTTACCTAAAAATATTTCACAAACCCTAAAAATACTAATTTCCCCCAAATCAGCAAGCAAATTCGCAAATAGCCAAAATAACATGAAATAAGTAGAATTTCCATAGACATACCTTGCAATTTTCACCAAAAACATACGAAATATGGGAAGATTTGTGCTCCAGCTCGCGAAATTCGACGGAGAAGAGAGATACGCCGATAGTTAGTCACGAAATAAGAGAAAGGAGGAAAAGATTCTGAAGCTAGTTTTTTTTGGAAAATCGAGCACTTTATCCACGTTTTTAGGCTTAACCGAAAAAGATATTTTTTCGGAAAATCGAACGACATATCCCGATAAATCCGAAAACGACAACGATTTATTTGGAATATCGTACCGCATATCTCATTTTAGCGGCATGTCGTGGATATATCGACGATATGCCGCGATATTTAAAACCATGATATTAATAGCAGCTTGCTATTGGTATGTTGGAACAATTGTGGGAGGTGAGTAAGGTCTTTACCAAGGTTCGACTTTTCCACGATTATCTTCGATAATCTTCGATTATCCGTCTTGCCGGTAGTTATCGGCAAGACGGCCAAGCCAGTACTTTTCCATGATTTTTGTCAAAAATCAGCAAACATCTTGGAATACGGGTTTCGAAAATTTCTAAAATAGAGCAAAAATATGATACTTTTCAAGAAATTTTGCACTTTTCGATGATTTTATTCTAGTATTTACATATGTGAGAGTGAGACTATATTTTATTTACCTATGTTTGAGTATGATATGATTTTATTTTTGGCATTTTAATGTTTTATCAACATTATAAACTTAGTAAATATATTCTTAAAAATATTTTAGTGATTTTTTTATTGATAATCCTCGATAAGTGTTGGTAACTATAATCTACAGTGTTTATTAGTTTTCCGTCGATTAATCGGCAAGCAAACGATAAATCCGTCGAAAACGGCAAGCGATTTATCGGCAAATTGAACCTTGGTCTTTACTAGCTCATATATAGTATCATCCGTTAAGCAACTACTATATACTATGCTATACTATATACATGGCACTGTATTTAATGATGACTTTCAAAAAATGGGCACTCTAAAGTCTAATCCTATCAGGAAAAGCCACCTAGTCATCGTCAGACAAACAAACTACGTCATTCAATCTTCCTGCAGAGCCTCGGTCGGCACTACGAGGCGCGTCTGAAACATAGATGGGAATGACCGGAATCTCCACGGAAATTGGGGGACGGGGCAGTAATTGAGACGCCGTTGGTAATGAGGGAAGTGTGGATGAAGTTCCCCAGAGATGCGGCGGTCGGGAACGAAGCCCGCCGCTACCTTGTTGGGTTGAGTTGGCATACGACGACAGCGATCCGATAAGAGGTGGTCTCGTGGCTGTTGTCTGGGGAGTCGCTGGAACGGGAAGAGTGGCGACACGAGGTACCTGAACGGATGTGTTCGGCGGGGTCCGTTCTGGGACCGGATTCGTAGAGATGTGATGAAGCCTTGGGGCATTCTGTTGGGTCGGTACCTGAACGGAAGTGGTTGGCGGGGTCCGTTCGGGTACCGAAGCCGCAGAGATGTGATGAAGCCTTGCTGCATTTTGTTGCGTAGGTGGCTGAGTTGTACGAGGTACCTGAACAGAAGTGGACGGCTGGGTCCTTTCCGGTACCGGAGCCGGAGTGATGTGATGACGCCTTGGTGTGTTTTGTTGGGTAGATGGCTGAATTGTAGGAGGTACCTGGATGAAAGTGGTTGGTGGAGTTTGTTCCGGTGCCGGAGAGACGTGACGATGCCTCGGTGCATTTTGCTGGGTTGGGGGCTGAATTGGGTGCTGAGTGAAATTACTATTTGCACCTTGTTGAATTACTGCTCTACCGGATTGCTTGTTGTCCGTACATCTAATCCGGAACGCATCGGCCAACTGCTGGCTAGTCAACACTGCGGTAAGGCGTTCTTTGTATTCCCTCGTTTTAACCGAGAAACTAGAACCCAGCTCGCGCTTCTTGAGATCATACTTCTTGTTGAGTTGCTCTAGAAACTCGCTTAACTCCTTCTGGTAGTCCGGTTCTAGTTGAAGATTCTGCATAGATCAAGAAAATAGTCAGCGAAATAAAAAAAATTTAAAGATTTTAAAAATTCAAGAAGTGGGACAAACCATAGCATCGTGAATTTTCCTGATGTTTTCGTATTCCCTGTGTAATTTATCACATTCCCTCTGAAACGGGTTGGGGGCGGAAGGCAGCGAGGGGGGTCCAACGGGAAAGGTTGCTAGTGGCGAGCGGTTGTTGAATTCTCGAGCATTTGACATGGGTCTCGAGGAGGGAGGAATCTGTCCTGACGGCCCAGTAGGGATGATACCGCTGGGAGGTAATACCGGCGGGTTTAAAGACACGATCGGTTGATTAGAAACTAGCTGAGCGATCGGAACTTGGTCATCTCCCGGCCGTTCAATTTCTTCGGTCAGAGTTGCACCAGATGGTGGGACCGCAAGGTTTTCGGCTTCTGAGGATAATGTCGGCATTGGGACATCTTGAAGTTGTGTTTCAGTCTCTTGTACCGCCTGAAAAAATCAGAATGTTTCGGAATGGGCTTCAGGAATTGATTAAAGATGGAAAAGAGAGATATTCTAACCTCGTAATTCTTTATATAGTTTTCAACTAAATATAATGTTTGTAGAATTATATTGAAAATAATGATAAATTTAGACGTGGATATCGACGACTACATTTTCGGCGATTGATTAATTAATAAAACAAAGAGAGTTAAGCTTTGTTTGGTACATTATTTATTGTCACTAGGGTTTAGAAGGCACTCAAAATAATGATGCACTGATTGGTCACTATGTAACCTATTAACAACTAACATTTAATCTGCTTAATTTCTACCGACTAAATATTAGCTGGGCTAATGCAGCGATCGATCATGTTTAACTTTTAGCTATATCACATCTACCGTAAAATCTAAATGAATCGTCTAGCCTTGCAGATGATAATATACAGAAAATCAATATTAAATGGACGAAATATCTAAGCCGAGACATACCTGATCAGGTGGCACCACATTGCTATCATCCAATGCAGTTGCGGGCATAGCAGAGGACGAGGCTACCGGAGGCGACTCCTGATGAGCCTCTGCATCAGCATTCACTTCCTTCTCAGCTACCATTTCACCGCCCGCTTCAGTAATACGATCAACCCTGTCAAAAGATTCGGGCACGGATGAAGGAGTTTCTCCATCAGCGGCGTTCAGTTTGTCCAGCTGAGCTGGCACTTCACCGGTCTCTTCAGTATTACGATCAACTATTTGAGAGGATTCAGGCACTGATGATACAGTTTCTCCGTCTGCAGCATTCACTCTGTCCTGCAGAGCTGGCATTTCACAATTATTTTCGGTATTATGACCAACCCCTTGAGAAGATTCAGGCATTGATGAAAGGGCTTCTCCCTCTGCAGCATTTTCTCTATCCTGCAGAGCTGGAATTTCACCGATCTCTTCAGTATTACGATCAACCATTTGAGAAGATTCGGGCACTGATGATACAGTTTCTCCATCTGCAGCATGCACTATGTCCTGCTGAGCTGGCATTTCAGAGTTATTTTCGGTATTATGATCAACCCTTTGAGAAGCTTCAGGCACTGATGAAAGGGCTTCTCCCTCTGGAGCATTCTCTCTATCCTGCAGAGCTGGAATTTCACCGATCTCTTTAGTATTATGATCAGCCATTTGAGAAGATTCGGGCACTGACGATACAGTTTCTCCATCTGCAGCATGCACTATGTCCTGCTGAGCTGGCATTTCACAATTATTTTCTGTATTATGATCAACCCTTTGAGAAGCTTCAGGCACTGATGAACGGGCTTCTCCCTCTGCAGCATTCTCTCTATCCTGCTGAGCTGGAATTTCACCGGTCTCTTCATTTTTTAGATCATCTGCACTACCCGACGTCACGTCGGTAATTTGGTCATTTACAGAAAGTTCACACCCAGAATTAGGGTTCATTCCCTCATCAGAGGAGACTTCAATCACCGCGACTTCCGGTTGGGCATCCTTCTCCGGCACATTTACGGTCGTACCCACCGGGAACTGTTCATTACCGGAGACATGATTGTCGGTTCCATCAAGAGTCACTTCTTCAGCCTCCGGTTCCAGCCAATGACAAGTTGGACCGACATATGTCTTGCCAAAAAGCTCTCGACGCGCCCACGCTTTGATCGCTTCCACCCAGCGAGCCCCACGTTTCTGAATCAATTTTCTTGCAGCCACGTGCTTAACCTCAAGATCCTTTAGAGACTCGTTTCTCTCATTCTCAAGATCTTGCAACCCCTTAGCAGCAGATCTATCCGCCAACTTAAGTTTGTCCAACCTCATCGACATGCAATCCTCAAAGCAAGCACCTATCACGACTTTCTCCTTCCTCAGTGTGTTCTTGATCCGCAGCTTCTCCCCCTCATACGAGCTCATCAACTTCTTCTTCTCTTCCTCTTGATTCTCTATGAGTTTACTCAGCTTCTTATCAGATTTCTTCCGGGTTTGGTTTATAGACTTGCAAACGTCAGTCTCCGCTAATGATAGTTCCGGTGTCAGTTCTGAAGAGGGTAGAAAATCCGCCGGGAGTTTCCCGGTTCGGTAATTGAAGATTGACTTGAAGCACTTAACCATAGAATACGCATATTCTGCTTCTTCTGTTCTGCATTTGAAGTTCAGATGCTGCCTTGCTAGGGCTACCGATTCTCGGTGATCAATCTTCAGGCTCATAATAGAAGCCGCAGTCCAACACTGAAAAAGGCACTTAAAATTACATATATGAACGTAATCTAGACAATATATTAATGCAATCACATAAACGTATACGAGTATATGCTTACATAGTAAAAAATGACATCATAATACCAAACTTTAGTGGAATGAATATCGATCCTGACATACACGGACTAATCAATTATGTATCAAGTTTTTTAGAAAAACTTAAGCCATTGTTCAAGCAAGTATTAGATTTGGAATTTATCAGGGTTCTTACCACTGATATCTGAAAAGACTCTACTGTTGTTGCTGAGTCCGAATAGGCAAGATGGTTATTCAGCATATATTCAAGAAACTCTACAGCCAAAACCTCAGCATTTCCCTGCACGTGAAGATAAAAAAATAAAAAGATTATTGAAGAAATGAATCTAAAATATCAAAATTAGTGCATATAATATGACCAGAATCGACAATCTTACATCAAAGTTTTATATTGAAGAATAGGGTAAGAGGAAGATCATACTAAAAAAATTCCTACCGTGAGTTTAAATAGCTTGCAAAGTTCTAATATCCCCGGCTTCAAAGAAAGATGAAGACTGTTTTGTGCTTCACGCAATTCCCTGCGCTCCTCAGTATCAAATTTGTAGTTCCGACGTACGTCCGAGACATCACCCGATGGATGAGAAGTAGAAACGGAATCTTCATTTTCAGGTCTGTTTCTGGAAGCAGGCGACCTCGGCAAGGAATCAGTCCCAAGATCCCCTAGAAAACACGAGCTGGTTTCAGAAAAATAACAAAATGATTTTAGGAACACAAAATTTCATATCAAAATCAGATACTAACCTTCTTTGACAACCTTTCTCCGCTTCTTGACAACTTCGCTGCTAGTTTCGTTGCTCGCGGAATCTGTTTCACAGTACTTTACTTTTTTTCGGTTCCTCTGAGAGGAACAAGAAAGATATTTCCACTGAAAATATTTTCCTCCGAGCAATTTCGTCCAAAAAATATGTGGCTTTCCCTCATCCAAACCTTTATTTTCTAGCTCTCCCGGTAACGAAGAACCCAATTGGTAAGCTCCTCCAACTTTTTCGACGTTCAAAACGATCGAAGAGCTCTTTGGCTCATTGGAAGATATTATTTGCAAAATCTCCTCGACGGATTCTTTCGAAGACGTTCTATTTATCAACTCCCTTGGAGAGGATAAATTTGTATTATCACGGTGGAACTTATCCAGCGTCTGAAATTGATGTGAAGCGCCCCACATTAGAAGCATGTGACTAGTGCTCCAAACTATGTTTTGCACGTTGCTCTCGATAATTCTACCTTGCTTTGCCAAGCTTAAAATATTTTCCTCCAACGTAAAAGTCGTGTATAACCGAAATACGGGTATTTGTTCTGGCGTTGAATCGAGACTGATCTTTTGCAACGCTCTCATGTCGTTCATCGGGTTCCAGTCACTGCCGAATATTATGACCATATCAATAGACGATAGTTTTATGCTGGGAAGACAAGCACGGGCTTCGAGCAAGAACACGAATCGACCGTTCTCCTTGTTGTTGAATTTGTTGAGAGCCATCAGTTTCTTAGTAGGTTGGATTCCCGTCTCAACACGTTCGAAAGAATTCGGTCCAAATTTCTGGCGCAGGTGATCGTCCAAAATATCTCCTATGGAGTCTTTTCCCAACTCCTTTAACAGTTATTTAATTCAATAGTCAGAATAAAATATATATATATATATATATATATCTGGAAGTATTATTCCATTCACATCTTAATTAACAAGTAAAAAAAACACAATAAACACACACCATTGTGTATAAGCTTTATGGTAAAACAAAAAGAAAACTGAAAACAAAACCTGCATAAGAGAAAACACAAATTTTACTAAAGATTGTACAGCTAGTGTGATTAGTTTACGACTAGATTATTATTTCCGACCTACGTGTATTAATCTTGCATCTCAGGCATAAAGTTGTTTATAAAAGGTTATTACTTGTATCACTAGAATCCAGTTGACCAATTGTCGATTCTAGACGCTATATGTATATATACCTTGGTTGAATAAATAATATCAGGGAATATTTCTCCTCCTATTCGCTTAATTTGCACACAGATAAATCTACTAAGTCGATTATTTACAAATCAGAGGAAAAAAATACCAGACAGTGATGTACATGAAAAAGGACTAGCACTCTTAAGCCTTGCTTCTTCATCTCCATAAGCATCACGTCGAGGAATTGAAACTTGCCACTTGCTTTTATTCCAAACTCTAAATACTCCGATATGTGCATGGTCTTTGAAAGAACTTCAGGGGTATTCACGTCCACGATGTATGGATGATCACAGCACTGCCAACAAAAACATCAAGTAAAAAATTAATATAATTTGAAATAAAAGACCACAGAAATGCCAATAGTTTAAATCAGACAGTGTATGAGAATAAATATTATCTGTCCCACTGAACTTTCACTCCGTATCAGTTTGACAATGATAAACTTTTTTTAACAGTTCTAAACAATATCAACTTTCCCCCTAATAAATCACTGTTTCTGTTTCCGAAAGCAAAATCTTCGTGATATTTTTTAAAAATAGAAAGAAAAAAAAAGACTACTGTCTCCCTAAAAATCGATACACAGAGGTAAGTTCAAGGACTGATGATATTTTAGGTTTTTAATTACATGACAGTTCTTTCCTTTTACACATTTACTTGATTTTATTTATCAAACGAGACACATTTAGATAAGAGGCAAGCCATTTGATTAGCAAAGAAGCCAAAATAAGTCAATATAGACCTTTCGGCTTGATCTTAGAACATCACGAAGTGCTCCAGCAGAATCGTGCTTGTTAGCAGAGCAAAGTACGCCGGCGTATCGGATCAGAGTGGCACAATACTGCTCAACCTGAAGATTCGACATCTGTATCGGAACCCAATACTCTTTGAATCTTGAGAAATCTGACTTCCAACGACATACGATATGCTTTGAAAGCTTCTCTTTCAATTTTGCAATGTTGTCAATTGATCCACTATTTGACGAATCGTTATGCTCTTCAAGCAGAGACAACAAGTTACTGTAATCAGCAGTATTTTCCTGCCATATCCGTAAAATAGCTCAAGAAACCAATTGGAAAAGTGAAAGATAGAAAAACGATTCTCTTTAATTGAAATACTGAAATTAGTAAATACAAACTAAAAAGTCGTCTTAGGAAACAGAATAAAAGCAAATAACCTTTTATTTTAGTCGTCTCTTGGTATTATTTTAATCAACCAATAAACTGAAATAAATAAATAAAAGACGGAAGTGATATTTCACAGAGAGAAAGAAAACCTTCAGTTGAGAGCTGACAACAAGAAGCTTTCTTTTGCTGGTCAAAACCTTGATTTGGGCACAATATGAAGATATTTTATTACTTGGGAGCTCATCGGTTATAATTAGTTCCCACTGTATGTTCCTCAAGATGTCCAGATCCTGCACAATCGGGAAAAATAAAATAAAAATCTCAGAGCTCTTTACGAATTTAAGTCTGCTAGGATTTTGCTAAAAATTAAAAATACCTCATTTATAATTTCAAGGGTCGTAATAAGAGCCTGCATGTACGGAAATTCCACATTTCGTACACTTTTTCTAAGGTTTGTGTTTCCACTGTATACCACAGCGTTAAGAGAAGCTGCCAACTGAAGAAACTCATCATCCCATGAACGAAGCACGGTTGATGATGCGCATGCGATGATGAGAAACGGCCCACAATGATTGGTCTGAAATGATTGGACAAGTGAAATCACCTTCGAGATTCTTTCCTGTAAAACAGATTTATAAACACATGGAAATATGACAGGAAAAAAAGTTAAATAAAAGGGAATTTGATTAGCCGAAATGAAATTCCATACATTGGCATGTTCATTAATAACAACTGCATTCTGGGTTTTGCGCCAAAATTCATGCAGCCTGTTGACATAATCCTGATTATTATCTGATTCATGCAATCTTCCAGGTTGTGATGATTTCTCAGACGAACAGTTTTTCCGCTCGGTAATCTACAAGAAAATTAAGATTAACACTAGCATTATCAATCAATTTTAAAAACTAGCAAGCACTAACAACAATAGTGTTTTATAAAGTTTAAAGCCTTATTCACCCTTTTGCGTCGATTTTCGTAGTCCTTCACAAGAGATTGACCTTCGGGGGAATTAAAAATAGAAGAGTTGTCCAATTCCCAAGTGGCATGCTCATAATTAAGACCACGCCACTTCACAAGCCACTCACAACAGGCTTCTACATTTTTTCCCGACAATCGTTTCTGCAATAAACGATGAGGTACAGTCCATTCTTGCTTCCAACTTACAGCCTGAAAATTAAAAAAAACATTGTGAAAGTAATTAGTGACCATGTGGATTTATCATCATTTTCCCCGTAAATTTGGCTATTAAGAAAAAATGAAAACAAGACCATATAGATACCAGATTCCCTAGAAATTGCTTCATTTCCTCTCATGGAGTTGTTAAGTAAAAATAAAATGTTACTAAGTTGCACGATCAAGCTGTTAAATATAAAATGTGAACCCAAACGAAGTTATAGCAACATTAATTGAGGAAAATAAATAACATGCACGAATATATGTACATTTTTTGTAGACAAACAGTTTTCAAGGATTTCGGACCTGGCTTTTTCTGTTCGATTTCGCAAGTGACGGGGCTTCAAGTAGCAGCTTACTTTCCGGAATCCAATTATTGTGAATATGTGACAGGCCTTTGTACTTAACAAAGAAGCACCTTTCTTTGGTCAATCCTAGAATCCAAAAAAAGTTATTTAGAAATAATAGAATTGGTAAAATATTAAAAATTAAAGACCGAAATAACTTTCCATACCATTGACATCTAACATGCTGTCTTCCTTAGAATCCCAGATCGACTCTATTCCATTGGAAACCGAGTACACACCAAATTCCAACTTTTTCTTGACACAATCGAGGCAGTGCCAAACTCCAAGAGGATCTTCTTCCATGGGTGGATCTAAACAAGAAAGATGAAAGGTCTTTGTGCAGCCTCTTCCCTCACAGCACCTGATGTTTAAATCCCAATTACTACAGATACTACCAATGAACTATAAGCTATTACTAGACTAACTTCCACTTAATTTAAGTGATTGAAGAGCGGTGCAAGAATCTTAATGCAAATAGTAACGGAAACTCACAACAGCTTTCCTCCACGCTTGCATGTGAAACATGTATTTTGGTCATCAATTGTTTGAAGATTCACAAGAGATTCGTTTTGCTGCTTTAAGTTGTCGCATTTCTCAGCAGCACTGGCTTCTTGTTCTCCTCTATCCTAATGCAATCCAACGAAAGAAACGACGGCAATCAACTAAAATAGTTATCAACCAAAATTAATACTCACCCCAATAATATAAATATACTTTATTTTCATTTTTTTCAACTTTTTCCATTACCTTTTTATCTTGAGAAATTATTTCCCACGAAAATTAAGACATAAAAATTTAGAGTATAGCACAAAATCTAATAAGTAAGGAACTTCGACTATCAAAAACCAGAAGTTAAGGGCAAAGAACAGTGAAAAAATAACGAGGAATGAAAAAAACAGACCTCAGCGTTGCAAGAAGAAAGCCCTTCTCTTGACTCCAGATCAACCCTGAAAATATGTGCAGCTAGTTATAAGTTTAACTCTACTAAATGAAATTGCAGAGTTCAGACATCAAAATACAACGATTTGGGTATCGTAAAGTAGCTTGACATTTCGTTGTATATTCTCTTCAAACAATCTCTTTATGTCAATGACACGTTCTCAGCAAAGGTGAAAAGTGGTCGGTTTTAACAACGATTTCCTATAAAGAACATTTAGATTAAGATTTATAAACAAGTCGTTTAGCAATTGATAAATACCTCTGTTTGTCAATTGATGGCAACGGCGTGGTGCAGACTCTTTTACTTGCAGCTGCTTCTGAAGTATCGGAGCCCGCATCAAGCATGATTCTTTTCCTGCTCGACGATACCGTTCCCTGCCCACTTTTCAGGCCAATCTGTTCCGCAGATTCCTTCTCTTTCTCCACTTCTGAGCAATTTACAACTACATTCTCAGGTCCAATATCGAGATTTACAGTCAGGCCATCAGCCGGCAGCGCCAAATGATCGTTTTCAGCCTCGGAATTTGCCTCCCTACAACCAGGCTTCATACCCGAGGTCGACGGTACATTCCCACCATCACTAGTGCGAAATCCAACCTCCGGATCCTTCATATCCGCACTCTTCAAATCTTCAAAGAGTTTCTTCTTCTTTATTCCTAATTATCCAAAGTCATAAACAAAGCAACTCGAGATAACAATGCTCTTGAAAATCTATGACTAGACAGCACTACAACAATGGCTTGAAGATTGAAATAGCAGGCTACAGAACATAAATTACCTTTTTTTGCAAGCTTCTTCTTGAACAAAGCCTTGAACTTGGCTGGTTTCTGGGTCTTCCTCACAGGCCGTACCTCCTCGCTTTGAACTTCTTCAGTCTCCGAGTTCAGTAGCGAAACAATCTTCTCCTTCACCGCATTCCGCTTCTTCGCCTCCGAGCTCAGGCTCTTGCTCGCCTTTTTCTCTCCGGGGGAACTTGACGACGAGCCCCTAACCCTGTCAGACCGCCGAAGAGGACTCGGCGACGATTGCTTCCCCGCCTTCCCTCCCGGCGACGGCGTATTCGCCGTCAGCTTCACAACCCGCTCTGATTTCCGATTCGGCGACGGGGACGGAGTTCCCACCTCTTTCCTCGCCGACACCGTCTCCCTAGTCGACCGTCGCAGCGCACTCGTATCGGAACCCGACGTGCTCACGCCTCTGTCGCTCCTGTTCTTGCTCTTACACTCACCATCGTCGTCCTCCTTAGCTCCCCTGCGACCTGATCGACTTCCGGTTACCATAACCCCTAAACCAGAGCCGCGCGAACCGACTCCCGACTCAATGCGGCGAGTTTCGGAACCCTAATCGGCCGAGTTGCGATGGGAAATGCACGGAAATGGAAACGAAATGGCTACGATTGCATGCATGGACGGAGAATCGCCGATTCTGGACCTAGAAACCCTAATCTCCGACGAGCTTCGTTTGGTTTTGGCTATGGAGTTTATAAATATATATATATATATATTATATTGAGATTGCTTCGCATAGATGTACACGCATTGATCTTAGGAACGAAGAATCGACGTTAGAAATTCTGTTTGGCATGAAACGATGAACTTCAGTGATGAAACGATGTCGTTTATTAGGAATTTCTGTCGTTTTACTACATTTTGTATTGTAATATCACATTCCAAAGATATTACTTTTTTTTTTTTCAATCATCACTCTATTGTTATCTTAACTTTTTGCATCGAATTTGTTATTAATTACCTCTTAAATTTATGAACTTATTAATTTTACTTCATTCATAGTCTGTATGAAATGCTCCGTTTTCGTTAAATATTTAGGGGGCGTTTCGTTATGGTCTTCGAGACCAGTTTCTGGTTTTGGTTTCAAACAGTGTCATATTGGTTTCGCAGACCACGTTTGGTTGCCAGTTGTCTCTGTTTTCCGAGACCGGTCTCGCAGACCACTGAAATTTTAATAAAGGAAAACAAAAAATAATTTGAAATTGTTTTTTGTCTTTGGTCTTCAACTCAATCTTACAAAATAAAAACCATAATAATATATTATCATTCTATAATAGTATTATATAATAATAAGATATAACAATGAAATTAACTCATATAATAAATTATTAAAATTATTTTTATATATAATTATATATTTTAATGATATTATTATCATATTAATAAATATACTTAAATTATGTATATTATTAAATACTAACTTAATTGTAGAGTCGGAATATTTACTACTTTATATTTCATTAGTTAAACATGTAATTAGAGTAATGAAATATGAATAATTTTTGTATTATGACAAATTTCTTTTAGGCATTGTATTAATATATATTACTTCAAATAAAACATACTCTATTTTTAGTGACATAAATTGTGTTTTGTTGTATTTTTTTTTTCATTTAAATTCAACCACAGATTAGCAAAAGACTAACAAAAAAGTATTTCAAAAACCAAACTCTCAGACTGGTTTGGTAGACTAAACTCGCAGACTGATTTCCCAAACCAAATTGCAAAACTGGTTTCTCAAACCATTTAACCAAACGCCACCTTAAGAATTTTGCGATAAATTTTCAAGGAAAATTCATCATATTTAAAACGGTACGGAGCAAATGCAAATTTGAAGAGAAAGCTAGTACATAGTGATAATAAAAGTTTAGAGTCGATTAATAAACAGTAAAAAGTAAAAACATCAATTGGTAAAATTGATGGTTAGAAAATTTAGGAAAATACGGCATTAAATTAGTACCCACATTAGGTGAATTGGGGCCCGCTGTATGAGTTAAATATTTTTCTGGCGGTAATAATACCCAATGTTTTTTTTTTTTGAAACTCAATAATACCCAATGTTATTATAAGAGGATTGCCCAAAATGTCCGCAAAGAGCAACAAAAACTCACTAAACGAATATGACACATCTGAAAAACAGAGCAAAGACCATTTCTTAGAAGTCATTGAAAATCTAAAAGCATGACAAAACAAAGAAACAAAAAACTTAAGAAACCCAGAAACTAATGCGTTGAATGCAATATGAATCTAGCTAGCTACTCAAACTAATTCCAATCGAAAAACAGTAACAAACCCATTTCTTAGAACAGAAACAAAACCATTGTTACGCAAGAGAAAGTTGCAAAAAGAATCTTACAAGCAAGCAAGTGAAGATCTTCAAGCTTTGCTCACAGAAGACTGAAACTTTCCTGGAAAATCCCCACTTTCATGGCTTTTGCATCGCTCTTGTTGTTTGTGAAGACACTGTTCTCCCACTTCCCTAGTGTTTGAGGGAGGCCTCTTGTCTCTGTTCAGTTCTGTTCTGTCAGTCAAGAGAGAGAAGCAATTAAAAACTAAATAACACTAATTATTTGTTATAAATATTACTATAATGGTGGATGATTTTTCGTAGGGAACTTTATTTTTTATTTTTTATTCTCTCAAGTTTTTAAAATTAAAAATATTATTTTAGAATTTCTTTTGTTAAAAATAACTGATATTTATAATACGCGGCCATAAATATTATCATAAATTGTCATAAACGCTTGTAATCTTCATAAACGTTATCATAAACTATAATAAATGTTGCCATAAATTAGCATAAATTTTCATAAACTTAATGTGAATGTATTTTTTACCCAAAAATCTTAAATAATATTTTTAAAAATTATGAAACACTAAAGAAGAGAAAAAAAAACATTGTAAATAAAAAATAGAAAATATTTGTTTGTTTTTTTTAAAGTCCATAGAATAATTTCTACAATAAATTGTATTGTGTTTACTTTTTTCAAGGTTATACTTTTTCGACTCCCCATATTTACGTCTACATCATATTATATAGAAAAATTCACCAAATACTCAAAAATCACTTAAAATTTAAGAGGTCTTTAGTTTCAAACAATTATTTTATACCTATAAATAAACTGAAATGAACCACTTTAACCATAATAATAATTAATTTGTTTTAATTTTCGTATGGAATTATTTATTATTTTTTTAATTTCGAAATTAATCATAGAATCAAACAGATTTGACCCATTCACCTATTAATTAAAATTCACATTTAATAGATAAATTATGTTACTTTATTTAAAAATTTCATTTATTGCTCTCTCTTTCTCGACCCTTTCTCTGCGCCTCCTCCACTGCCCAAAAACCACCGCGGCACCGTGAATCTCTCGTCGTCGCCTTGTTGTCTATGCGTCTTCGATTTTCCTTCTAATCGTGGCGATTTCTGTTGCGGTTTATCTTTTCATAAAGATGAAGAACACGGATCTGATCGAGTCATTGGAGTTCGAGCTCCGACCGCACCGGTAATCCTACGAAGAGCTGAAGAAGGCGACGAAGAACTTCAGAGATAAAGAGCTTCTTGGCTATGGCGGATTTGTCAAGGTCTACAAAGGCACGATCAAGAAGACGAAGATTGTTGTCGCGGTGAAGCGAGTCTCGCACGAATCTAAACAGGGTATCAGGGAGTTCGTGTCGGAGATCTCGAGCATTGAACGGTTGCGTCACCGGAATCTGGTCCAGCTCATGGGGTGGTGTCGCCGGCGAGGCAATTTTTGTAATTCGTTTTACAAAACCTTTGAGTGGTAATATTGGTTGGATGGGTAAATGGATTTACACGATTTTGTTAATCAATTTACGCAATTTTGTTAATTGATTTACACGATTTTGGTTACGGATTTACACGATTTTGGTGAATGAATTTACACGTTTTGGAGTGGTTTTACATAATTTTACAGTGGTAATATTTTCATTAGAATGCGTAAATGAAATGACAAAATCGAAGGAACCGAGGATCCCCGATGAGGTAATAAATGTCGGGGCTGGTCGGAGGCCGATGTGTGGAAAAGATCGTAGCGAGTGTGAGGTCAATAAAGGGTTTGGGCCTCATCGGCGACGGACATCGAAGCAAGCCATCCATTACGGTTTTGTATTCGTAATTGCATTTACCATTCAAGTTTCATATTTGTAGTTACAATTTTTTATTTATAGTTACAGATTCGTATCTATATTTACAAATTTAACTTTGTAAATATTTTACAAGCTTCGTGTATATAATTACAATTTCATTTTTATATTGAAATTTCGTAACTATATTTACAGTTTTATTACTACAGTTTTATTGAAATTTCGTAAATTTATTTACTGTAAATGCATAATCATAAATATATTTACGTAAATATAATTACAGATTCGTAAAAATGCAGAGAAATAATTTGAAATTTTGTTTTTAAAATACTAATTAATAGGGACCAAAAAATCAAAATAAGATTGTTACAAACGTTAAAATAGGGAAGAATAATTCGAGTAATATTTGTTTAATCGTAAAAATAAGAAAAATTTATTTTAATTTATTTAGTTTGCTACATTTAAGGAAAAATTTTGTTTTTTAATTTTAATTAAAAAAACGAAATTAAGATTAATGTGAGTTAATTAAAAGGGCATATTAGTCCATATTTCAATTTTTTGGTGGTTATGATTACCATAATTAAAAATGGACATTTTTTTAAACCTTGAGTCACAAATGGGCATTTTTCCTCATTTACCCTACTTTTAATAAGGTTATATATTTTCAATATATATATATATGTTTATAAGCCTATATATATATATATATAATAGCTTATAAAGCATGGTTAATAGATTGCTAGATTAATGACAAAAAAATCTCAAAGATCATAATTTCATCTATAATAATAACTCTTTGTAAAAAATGATACAATTAATTTATTATAAGTTTGTACATTACAACACAAAATCAAGCACACGAGCGATCCAATGGAACATATATCATAAACATGACTATTAATCTGTATAAATATATCAGTTTCTTCTGATTTCTTCATCTTCGCATAGCTGCACAGATCGACCATGTTTTAGTTGCAACGGTCTCGCATTAATCTCCGAGCCCTGCAAAAATATATATTAAGTCATATTTTAATTAATCCAAATTAAACTAAAAAAAAAAAGGTATAGAAGTAATTTTAAAATGATAATTTTAAACTCAAAATGACAAAAATATACTCAAATTGTGCATCGTGTGAGCAAAAAAAAAAAGTCCGATTTTTATGACAAGTGTTTAAAAATAGCAATAAGAACGGTCAAATATTTTGAGACAATGTGTCTGTGAAAGTTTGGAAGTCTTCATCTTCTTATATTTTTTATAACTCAATCGTTTTAAGTTTAGTATAGTTCATTCGAATACTAGCTAATTTTATTCATAACACAAAAGATTTACAGTTTTTTTTTTTTCATAAGACTTCATGAAATTCGACTTTCTAAAACGACTACAAATTGGTCAGAAGGCCCCGTCAAATTTTGGTTAGCTTGGAATAAAAAAATATTTTGGTACAAGTTTTATATATTGCGATGATTAATTTTACGAATATAAAAAAGAATTGAAATGATGATTGCGCTTATTCAGATTTCTCTATAAAGAAAAAAAATCACCATTATTGAACTTACATCACGCACGGCAAGTCGTAGCAAATTCACTTGCTGCTGTGTGACGCTCCTTATCTAAAAAAAAAAAAAAAAACTTGATTATTTATCCAATGAATATATGATACTCTTGAAAAAGACGTTAGGTTATACACATATTCACAAGATAATAGAAACTGAAATAAATAAAGTACCTGCTGTACAACAATCCACACCACATCTTGAGTGCAAGGAGGAACGGTGAGAGATCCAACGTATCGGTAGTATCTCTGGCTTTGAAATCTTATCATCATCGGGTCGACTATGCCAAGACCGGTCTGTTCTTGGCCCGTGACAACAGTCAGATTCGCCATGGCCGCCAAATGTTGCTCCACCTACACAATTTAGATCCGGAAAATATTATCCGTGGACAAATCCTAGTTAACAATTTGTATGGATTGTTTTTAAAATACTATCTCAAACAATTTAGCTAATCTTATTGATATTTTTTACGATAAAGTATGGTTTCATTACCGATGCCAAGAATGGATCAGAGTGGTTCCCGACTCGATACAAGATTCCGATGACGACGATCTGGCCCGAGAGGCTCTGGTGAACGAGATGCAATTCGAGATCGAATTTCTTGCCGTTAATGGTGTGCTCGGAAGGCGAGTGCCAATGGCATTGGTGGAGCACATACTGAGTGCCATTCATCAAGAGATGCCCAGAATCTGTAGAATTCCATCTCAACTGAACAAAATTATGACAAGTTATTATTATAAGACTTCACAAACGTATTATTTCTTGGTGAACACGCATCAAATTTAAAAATCATTATTTGTGTCAAAAATAACTTGTGGAAAAACGTATTAATTAACAAAGTTTTTATCTTAGGGATAATTGTGGTAGAGTGCCCAAATTAAAATTTTCAATATATTGTCGTCTAGCTCCAAAAAAATCGTGAAATTTTCATTTTTGATTAGTTGCTTTATATTCTGACAACTTGAACTGTTAACATGGGAAATATCAAAATATGGAAAAATGGATGTTAATAACTTAATCTAAGGTCTACACAAGAAAAAACTTAGAATTAACCGAGATACATGAGATGAAAACAATGGAAACACAAAATTTATTTAGTGCAACTGAAAGCTTGCAAACACGTCACGCTATCAATATCTAATTAATCATGTTATCTTATCATACATTAAATATTGCAAAAAAAAGTACCAACTTTTCAAAGCAACCATTACTTCATTAAAATCATACCTACTGACGAGTCCATTAAATTTTCGAAGAATAAAAATTGTCGACTAAAGAGTGATAATTAATTGCTCATTTTTATACTACTCTAGCTAATTTTCTCCCACAATTTTGGCACCATTTTGTTCTTATTGACTGACCATAATGTCATGACCTCTATTCTTGAGAGTGGCATTAGAAGGCCTGTAATTCCTCTGAAGATTTTGCAAATACGAGACTATCTGAACCCTCTGATCCAACAAGTCGATCGGCGACTGCATTGTCCCGTTGTTGCACATCCCCCATTCTGGCCGGATTTCGCCCCACCGGCCGGGACCCCGCATCCCCAACTCCGAGTAGTCAAAACCACCCTCGTCCTCTAAAACCATGCAAACATTTTAACACAATTAATATACATTGTCATCAAAATGTGTGGTTTTAATAAGTTGAAGAATTAATAATTACATAATTGTGTCAATTTGTCATCAAAATCTAATTTGTGTTGTGTGTGTGTGTAAATATATATATAATTTCCTACCGACTTCTTGCGCTGTTGCATGGCATGAAAACAGTACAAGTATGGTTAAGAAACCATAAAATAAGATTTGAGACATGTCAAGCTTTCCCATTTCCTCTTGTGCCACTCTTCTTGAGAGATTTCTTTTTGGTGAATATAAGCCCGAAAGTGAGAGCTCTGAGAGTAATGAAAAATTGGTGGAAGTGAGCTTCTTATATATACACACACATAATTGTTTGTGTAGTTATACCACTTTGACAACAAAAAGGGCATTTGGTGAGAATATAGATGACAGCAATTAGGAGTTGGTTGGTTTGTCTTAATTAAAAAGCTAATTATGATTCATAATGACATATATTGTAAAATGATTCATGTGATAAGGAAGTGACCAGATCAGGACATAGAAATTTCTGGATCTGCATATATTTTACACCGAGGCACTTTACGATGTCCGGGTGTAATTAATCTAGCCGAAGTTTGAAGAAACACGAACAATTTCGATATTATCACACCGGATTTTAATAACAGAGTCATCCATAATTTTAATGTTTTATGCATGAATTTCAATTAAAGATTCTTCATATACTTATTGATTTGCAAACGAGTTCTAGATTATAGAAAATTACAAGAACGCGAAATTGGGCGAAATACGAAAATTGAAAGTCTACCTTAAAACTAGCGAAAGAGTGGTTTAAAGTTAAAACAATCTAACCAAAGAAACCTTAAAACAAAATCACAATTAGGAAATGACATGCAACACACAAATTTTTAACGTGTTTGGAGCAAGTCTTAACATAGTTAAATTGTTCGATACATTGTAAGTCTAATTCTAATTTCTAACACCCGAGTCAAAAGTTATGACCTCTAAAAAAATAATCCAGCGTGAACGCCTCTTAAAATGCTCCAAAACGGCAATGACCCGTCTCTATATAGGTTGGGCCTAGTCAGTTATATACCCTAATATAACGTTAACTATTTGTACTTTTTGGTCCCTCTATATATGAGATCCAAGTAAATAGAGCAGTATATATTAGATAAGAGAGCTCAATCGGAAATTCATTACGTAAGAGAAAATTTGGAGGATTCTCCACCAGAATCACTTGAAAGCTTCATTATGTCTGAATGAAAAGTTGCACTGTATCATCATATCATGATTTTAAAATGCCAAGGAAAATCTAAACAAAGGCCATTTATTAGAAATCAATTGTACCTAAAATGAAACATATAATTGAATCAAATTGTATATTCTTCATGCATATATTTATTCATGATCATTGTAATAAGTTTAACCTACTTTTTCTCTTATATATATTAAAAAAGTATCTCGTAATGAGCTAGGCTGTATGTAACACGAGTCCTTCTTAATTATGTACTTCTCGTGAAGAGATGCAATTTATAATCAAAAAAATGATGTTCACGAGCAACTATGATGCAATTTATGACACGAGTCCTTCTTAAAAATGTGTATCTTCACGAGCAACTATGATGCAATTTATATCTAAAGAAATGACACATCAAAATTGTTACACGCATACATGTGATTAGTGGTTGAAACTTGATCTTTAAATAGTTTATACATGTGATTAGTTTATAATTGATCTTTAAATAGTTCATACATCAACATGATCTTGATTGAAATGATACATTAACTGCGTGAATATTCTGTTTTTAACTCCTAATTGCCTCGTTGAGCGGTCCGAAAAATCACCCCGAGTCTGGTTCGTAAAAAGTCAACTCGAGACCAGTTCAAAAAAATCATTCTGATACCGAGTCCGAAAAATTCAACCCGAGACACGACTCCGAAAAGGCCACGCATGATAATTCAAGTTACTTATTGCTAGATATAGTTAATATATATCTTTAATTTACTGGAATGTATCAGTAGTGGTGTGCAGCTTGTCTCTCTATGCCCACGACCTGGGTTCGATTCCTGCCTTCGCTGAAAAAGCAAAGTAATTCTTTTCATTGGCTGCTAAGGTGGCTGCTTACATAGTTGATGACAGTGTGACGTGGCAGAGCGAGTGCAAATAAAATCAGGAAATGTGGGTTTTAATCCGCATCCGGACCATAACCGTATTTTAAAAAAATTGGAACCGTATTTATCCGGGTTAAATCGGAACCGGTTTAATAAAAAAACCGGATTCGGGTCCCGAATTTAAAGAATAAAAAACCCGGAATCCGGATAGTAGATTACTAAAACCCGTTTATTAAATGTATACATATAATATCTAGAATTTTTTACCAAAAAAATACCTTATTATTTATCTTATTATATGTCTTTCATTTAGTGTCATTGGTTGGTTCATTTCATTTGTTTTTCTAGCCAAAATGTGGATGTTTTTTAAGATAATTGATAAAAAAAAAACTTTTACTATAACTATTTCAAGTTTTTTTTAATATAAGTTTCAAGTTTAAAACTAAAATTGCAAAAAATCCGGATCCGGTTTTAAAAACCGGTTTTATATTTCAAAACCGGGTTTAACCCGGATCCGGATTTCCGTTTTTTTCAACAAAAAATCCCGATCCGGTTCTCAATTTAAAAAAAACCCGGATTCTGGATTCGGGTGCCGGGTGTGGCAAAAAAAAAAAAAAAAACCGGGTACCCGGTCCGCTTGCACCCCTAATTATATGGATGGAAATCATCTTTATTTACCGCTATTAAATGGGGTTAGAGGTATGCCGCCCCAATTGAGTAAAGGTTGAGGACTTATGCCGCAATTAACCATTTTTTTTAATCTCATTTCATACATATAATAAAACAGTCAACTCTTTGATTTCTGTTTTCTCGATGTTATTATACTTTTGTCGTTTTTTATTTATTTTGGTTTATCGAAAATTGTTGTTATTGACTATTGTATATATTGGAGTAAAATATTTGGAATTGTCTAATAGAAGTACAGCAAAAAACTATAGGAGTCGCAGTCGCTATATGCATGTACATATATTTCCATTCATTAGGTAGACATACATATGCTATATATGTAATGGTAAATTTTAAAATGTGATGGTAAATTTTAAAATTTAAAAGTCGTGGGTGAAAGTTCCTCAAGTGTTAAAAACTTTATTATGATTTTTCATTTTTTTTTTACGTTTTGGGAACCCTCACTGTGACTTTTAAATTTTAAGAATCAGCCATTTGCACGACTCAGGGGTACTTATGCTGCAAATATTTTAAAAACTAACTTTGACCGATTGTCTAATATTCTAATTTAAGCTCGCCTTAGCGTTTTGGCCCGCTCTTCACGTTGCTTTCTTGTTTCATCACTGATTTTAGGTGCCCTTTTTTTTTTCCCTTTCAATAGTTAATCAGAGTGGAACTAATGGGTTTAATTAGATCTAATCAAGTGTTTAATCACCAAAACCATGGAATATTATCTCCGATTTTTCGTGGCTTCATTTCTTTACTTTAATTTGGTCTTTTCTCAGCAATATTACGATCGAAGGGAGTGTGATTTGGGTCAAAGCAATCCGGGCTCCAAGTACACATGCAACGGACCCCAATCCTTATGCGAAACGTTCTTAGTCTACAGAGCCAACAAACGCTTCGACACCGTCGCGAAGATCTCGTCCCTCTTCAGTGCGTCCCTGGACGCAGTCCTCCGCTCGAACGGCCTCACGTCAACCTCGGAGCCGCTTGGGCCGGGGAGAGAAATTCTCGTCCCGGTCGCATGTGCCTGCTCGGGTGGCTTCTTCAGCGCAGATGTCCTTTACAACGCCTCGGGGCCCATCTCGCTCGTCCGCGTGGCGTGTCGGGTTTTTGAGGGGCTCGTGACGGTGAACACACTGGCCGAGACAAAGGAACGGGCCAGCAATTTATCTCTTCGTGTGCCGTTGAAGTGCGCGTGTCCCGATGATTTCTCGCGACGGAGGGGGTTTAAGTACCTCGTCACGTACCCTTTCGTTGAAGGCGACGAGCCGATCGTAGTGAGTGCGAAGTTCAACATCTCCCCACAAGATTTATGGGACATTAATCGGTTGGAGAATGAACCAACTGTTTATCCGTCCACTACTGTTTTAATTCCCTTGAGAACCGAGCCTGTCATTAACCAGAACTTCCCGAATTCTCCGCCTCCTAGTGTGGGCTTTCTTCCGACGATTAGCGTTCGAAAATTGGAGAAAGCGAACATGTTTATTGTAGGCTCGGTTATTGTGATTTCGGTTTTGATCGCGGCAGTGATCGGTCTCGGCACTTTGTACGTGAAAGGTTTGAAGAAATGGAAGGGCGATAGTACTAGTTATAAGCCCTTCACAGCCGTGTGCTTGTCGCCGGATCTTCTCGCTGGGATAGAAGTTTCTCTTGCAAGCTACACCGTCGAAGAGATCACGCGTGCGACGCGTGATTTTTCCGATGAGAACAAGTTTATTGGCTCCGATCAACTGTACGTGGGGATAATGGAAGATGGTCGGAGAGCTATGGTCAAGAAGATGGGATACAACGAAGCTCGCCGGATCATCGACGTGCACTCGAGAATCAACCACATCAACATCGTTAAGCTCCTCGGCTTCTGCCACGTGGCGGGCTCTCATTCGTCTTACTTAGTCTTCGAGCACCCCGAGAATGGCTGCTTGAGGGAGCGGTTGTCCGAGCTTGACTGGCCGCAGCGCGCGCGGATCGCCTTCGACGTGGCAACGGGGCTGCACTACCTCCACTGCTGCATCTTCCCGTCCTACGCACACGGGAGCATCGGCTGTGAGGGCATCTTCCTCACCACCGATTCCCAGGCCAAGCTCGGACCAGTCGCGCCCGGAGCCGCCTCCGAGAGGGATGATGTGTCCGCGCTCGGGACTTTTCTTCTTGAGCTTATCTCAGGCCGCGGAGAGCCAGACCCGAAAGGGTTAAGGTTTCTCGGAGGTGGTGCCCGTGAAGGCGAGTGCTTCGAACGACTGAGGAGGTTTGTGGACCCTCGTTTGAAGGACTATTCCTTAGCTGAGACCTGGTGCTTGGCGGTTTTGGGCAAGGCTTGCTCGGAAGAGGACGATGATACGAAAAGGCCGTCCATGCATGATGTTATTAAAGTCATCTCCATGATGGTGCAATCACATGCATGAAAGAAAGGAGACCTAATAGTTGATATTTGTAAGTTGTAACCGGGATAATTGCGAAAAAGTATTCCAAGTTATTTTTACCATGAGACATTCCCAAACTTTTAATTGTATTAATTAAATATCTAAGGTCGTAAAATTTGTGTTTTGAGTGATTTGTCTCATGTGTTCACTATTAATGTTAGTTATTCGTGTAGTTATTCACACGTACAGCTCAAGTTAACACTTTTTTTTTTTTACGTTTTTTAATTTGAGGCATACACATGTAAATGACGTACGTTAACAAATACATATAGGCAAAACCAATATAAAACGTAAATTTCACACATCGTATTTGAAAATAAAAAAAATATGTTATGCTATTTAAAAAAATCAGCAAGATGTTTGTTGAGTTGTATATGGTCTTGATAATGTGATTCCGATTCTCTTCTCATTCTTTGAGTTTGTTGTTTAAAATTCGGTCTACCATATTATTTAACCTTACAGCTTCTTTTTGAAAGAAAGTATGTTGTGCAACGGTAAGGATATGTGTTTTTTTTAATTACTAGCATGATTCGTTCATAATTTAATGAAATATCGACCATCGGTAGCCCACAAAGAACCAGTTGTCCATGAAAACTCATAAAACCGACCAAAAACCTAGTATACCGAGAGAATACCCATGATAAATGAATTTTAAGCAGAAACGTACCTTCACAATGAGGTTTCCCAATTTATCGTTTTATGCTTTCAAAATGGCACTTCTTGGATTTCTTACGCAATATAGAGAAAAAAAATTACACTATAAAATAATCAAAGTATTAACTAAGCTTGTTTGGTCTAATGGTAACTCTACTACACACCTCTCCAAGAGGTCTTTGGTTTAAACTCTATGGGATGCGTGCCTTCTTTACACATGTAAACTTGGCCAATAATGTCACATGTTCTTACACCGAATATATATAATAATGCGGAGCAGGGACGGGTTTAGTGAGGGCCAAGCGGGTGCGACCGCCCACACTTGATTCAAATCCGTGATTTATAATAAATAAATATATACAGTTTATAACTAAACAAAGTTAATACTTTGGTGTAGTGGTTATTTGAGAACAATTTTAACTCTCTCTCCTAGAACACCAATGTTCAATTCTCATCGACTTCATTTTTTTAAAATATTTATGATCTCTATTATTACTCTTTTAATATAAAGATTCTTTTATTATACATTAAGTTATAATCTTTGTATAATTGTATCACTAAATATTTTATCGATTAGTAAAAATTAATTATAAAAAATACTTTATTCATCATATTATATTCTAAAAATTTCGGCTTAATTTTTTCACCCCCTCTTGGCAAAATCCTAGCTCCATCCTTGATGCGGAATGCATTGTAACCTTAGCCAATAGTGTCACCAGCCCATTAAAAAAAATAAAATCTAAGTATCGAGTTTTAGTGAAGAAAATTACTATATCTAACTAAAGGTGAATAAATAACTAACCAATTACTGAACTAAACCACCATTAGGTTGGTTGGCCAACCCTAAACATATAATTATATTTACGTAACGCTAATTATTAAGTGTAATATTTAGAAAGTATTGATCCTTATAGGTTTGGCAAGACTCCGATTAGGGCTAAATTTAGTAACTGCAAATTAGCTTATGATATATTAAGAAAAAGAAAAGTAGCCATTTGAGATAGGGAAAGAAAATCAAATAATTACTTCTGATATGTATTTTATCTAGGGAAAATTGCGGCAAAAATACCCAACCTTTGGTCAAACTGTCTACCGTGTACCCAACCTTTAAAACGGGCGGCAAAAATACCCAACGTTCGTTGACCGTGAATTTGGCATGAAAACGTTAATTTTTCCGTTAACATCCCTCATGTGGTCGTTAGCGGCAAAAATACCCAACTTTTTTTTTTTTTTGAATTTATATTTTTTTTACTTGATTAGTGATAATTACTTGAATTCCAAATACATGGAATAACACAAAAGTTAGATAAAACATCAATTGATTTCTTAATGTTCTTGTATAAGCTACATTTGTTGATAAAAATCTTATTATTATGAGAAATTTTAAACATAATGTTACAGGTATTTTAAGTAATTGAACAGGGTTTTGAAAATAGGTATCCGGATTTCCGGATCCTGATACGGGTAGTGATTTTTGGATACCCGGAAAACCGGATCCGGATACGGGTAGTTCAAAAAAATTGGATACCCGCTGCGGTTACAACCCTACCCTTTTCATTGGTAATTGACCGTTTTAGAACGAATTAATACAGTCAATTAATGTCTCCGTATTGATAAAAAAAAATGGCTTAAGAATATATGCCAGTAAAAAAAATATTATCAATAATCAATAGGGCTTGATTAGTAATAATTGGCTAAAAGACCTCCCTTGAGATCCCATTAAAATTCGTACCCTTAAATACCCCTGCTAAGAAATATGAATAGTGCCGAAGGAAGCTATGAAACACAATGAAAACTCACGCGCGCGCCTCTGCTTACGTTATCAGGGTTACGTAAGCCCTTCTGAGGGCGCGTGAGGAGGGCAGGATACGCGTGGTGGCTCGTGTGGGGCCTGTGGGGCCGCCCGAGGTGCTCCCGGCCCACTTTAAGGGTTCCGGGAGCGTTCCGTGACCATTTCTTGCAAACTTTATGACTTTTTGAGTATCTTGATATTTCTGAAAACATCTGGACACTTTATTACGCGAAAACGGACTTCCGGTGAATATCTCGGGCTAAAATTGACTTTATTTAATAAAAAGAAAAATTAATTATATAGCTTTCCTTTTATTAATTTATTAAAAATCAGTTACTTAAAATACCCGTAACATTATGTTTAAAATTTCTCATAATAATAAGATTTTTATCAACAAATGTAGCTTATACAAGCACATTAAGAAATTAATTGATGTTTTGACTAACTTTTGTGTTATTCCATGTATTTGGAATTCAAGTAATTATCACTAATCAAGTAAAAAAAATATAAATTAAAAAATTAAAAATTATTAAAAAAAAAGGTTGGGTATTTTTGCCGCTAACGGCCACATGAGGTGTTAACGGAAAAATTAACGTTTCCATGCCAAAGTCACGGTCAACGCACGTTGGGTATTTTTGCCGCCAGTTTTAAAGGTTGGGTACACGGGATGCATTTTGACCAAAGGTTGGGTATTTTTGCCGCAATTTAAAACATACCTCGTAAATTACATACCTCAAGCTCAAGAGATATGATAGAGTTTAAAACAACCTCATAAATTACAATTAGTGTTGCTGTAGGAATAACAACGCTTGTAAATGTGTACAATTTTCTAAGATGAATTTATAGCTCATAGGCTCATAGCTTATAGTTAATAGTTATGATGTGTCCTCTACACTGACAACGACATTATCAGTCACAAATATGTTATTTTATCCAAAATAAAATAAAATAAAATATTGATATAATTTTCGGAGGACTCAAACTAAATTTTGAGCATGTTTGAATGGCAGAAGAAATACATGCCAGTAATTTACAGAGAGCAATTGTTTCCTCGCTCTAGTGTTTGACGTTTTACATAGACAATTAAGTTTTGGTCTAACACTTTCTTTACTTCAGAAAATTACAATATTGAAGCAGATAGTAACTAAAGGCGAATAAATACAATAAAAAAATTGACACAAATAAGTTTTAATAAAAATACACGACGTACATAATAATAATAAAATAAAAAAAACAATTACCAAGGATAAACTATCAACTATATATGAAGACCAACTTAAAGATATATTTAATAAGCTAGGACAATGAAGTACAATATTTATAAAGTATATATAAGTTGGTATTTAGGTTTATAGGTGCGTTTATTTTATTAATTTATAACCATCAACCGGTAATTAAGTATCTAGGTTATAGTTGAGTATATTTAGTAACTACATATATTCACTAGCTAGGGTGTATCCAATTAATGCCCTAGTTTAGGTTTTCGAAGAAGAATTTCAATCTCATTAACTTCCACAGTTGATTATTATGACCTCTTCTTGCGCTATATAAGCACTGTATATCATCATACATTCATACCAAAATCACAAACCCTAACCATCACTTTCTCGCTAACCAAACATGGCTTACTCATCGTTGCTGACCCTTCTCGTCGCCTCAGTCTCCATCGCCAATCTCCTGACCTTTGCGAGCTCCATTTGTTCGCCCGCGTCCACTCCGAGCTTCAACGTCAAGCAATGAATAACCACCAAACGCTCGACCATCGAGCTAGCACGGAAGGCAGCCTTCGCGGTGTTAGACCAAGCACAAGGGGGAGGCTTCGGAGCAGCCGTAAACCCTACCTTGACCATCGAGCAAGCCCAGGAGCCCGCCGTTTGGAAATTGCACTTGTCGCAGCGGGAGGCCCACATGGAAAGTCTTGGAGCTTCGATGCTCGTCAATCTCCTGACCTTTACGAGCTCCATTCGTTCGCCCGTGTCCACTCCGAGCTGCGGTGTCGAGCAACCGACAGTGCCACCTTTCGCGGCAACAGAATCATCATCAGCCTCAAAACCTGAACTATTGATGACCCTCCAGCAACTAGATCCAGATGACGTGGTCGCTTCGGCGGTGGGGGGTTTAACTGAGGAACTGGGGGTGAGCTTGGGAGTTGGAACTGAGACGTTGGTCGAAGCTCTTAATGGTGAAGGTCAATGAACACTAAAAAAGAAGAAGATATAATTAGGGTTTCATATGAAAACTAGGCAACTCAATATATTACTTATACTAGTTAATGTATCTATAATAAATGCCTAGTGGACTGTATTTATACTTTGTATGTATAACCGTACGTGCCAAGTTACTATGTGTAATATTTGCTAAATATATATATATATATATATATATATATATATATATATATATGAAAGCTCTTGATGTATAATTATAAATGTCCGTACGTTAAAGGTTCGTTGAACTCATATATAGTATAATTTATTCACGGATAAGAACGTATATGGAGGGTGATTTGCGCACGTATCAGGATGTCCGATCGAAAAACAACATACCAGTCTTTAGACATTTATTTATATAATATATTATCGACTTTTAATTTAATATGTTAAGTTTAAATTATATGTTTTAGAGAATTTAGTTATATTACTGGTTTTGGACGGTTTAGTTATTGTATATTCTGGATGGTTTAGTTATTGTCCATTGATCAGGGCAGTTTAATTATTAGATTTTGGATGGTTTAGTTATTATCGGTTTTCGATGTTTATAATATTTTGGTTATATATATTCATTTTATATAACTATTCTTAAGAGATGGGATCAATTTACCATATGCAATTTAGAACCCAGACTTTAACTGTTTATCATCGCGATATCCGAGACTTTAACCGCCGGTTTACAGGGTGTCTGCTAGTCTTTAAATTAATTTCTCAAAAAACGACGTCCCACACCATTTTCTTGGCCACCAGGTAACGGACTCGAGCAATCTCGGGTAACCGCTTTCTTTCGGATATATAATTTTCAAATCGAGTCTAATAATGCACAGTTAAATGAATGTGGATTAATAATTGATAATCCAATTATTTTAATAATGGACAAGCCTAGCTAGCTAGAATAAGTTGCGTTATAACAAACTCTAACTAACTAAATAGAAGGCCTAATAGAATAATTTTTTTATAAATTAAAATTTGATAAATTAATATTTTCTCTAAGATAATATTATATATTTATAATAAATTTTAAAATGAGTAACTCTTGAAAATTACATATGTAACTAAGATAACATCAGCACGAAATGTACATTGCTTGATTTAAATTTATTTTTACGACTCAATGGACAATAAGCATTAGTAACTTTTAATTACGTAACATTGAATTATGTTGAATTTTTAACAATCACGTTTCTTATAAATAATTGAATATGATTCATTAAATTCATCTTATCAATTTCTTTGAACTGATCCAAAAGCACTCTTAAGTTTTGAGCGTTTTAGAAAAAAATTGAACGTCGATATAAGTTCCAATTCCAGAGAGTAATCGTTCCGTTTCAACGTAGCTACTAACTAAAGGCAAATAAACCATAGACATGATAAATTATCACAACCATATAGGTTGGCCAACTTAAACATATATTTGATAAGCTCGATAAAAAAAGCACTACAAATTGGAGCATCAGATCACTTCGTCAAAGCATAAAACGCTAATAATCATCCCTTTCTCATAACCCAAACATGGCTCACTCGTCGCTGTTGACCCTTCTCGCCGTCTTAGTTTCTGTCGGAAATCTCTCGACCTTTGCGAGCTCTACTCGTTTGCCGCCATTGTTATCCCCAACTCCGACCCTCGACGTCAATCAAGCCTCAAGATTATCAGTCTTAACCTCAAAACCCGGAACCCTCAACCCTCGATCAAGCAACGAAGCCGGCCTTCGTGATGCACTGATGCTGAGACCAGCACAGTTGAAATTATTGGAAATGATAACTAGGCAGCTCAGTAGTTACTTATATACTATAAAGAGCTATGTATTTGCGCTCTAATAAATGCCTATATATATACTGTATACTAAACATATATGTGAAACCTCACTAGCTATATACATAAATGTCTTGTGAAAGCTGTTCAATTTACATATGCATACAGTGGCCATATATTTAATTTGAAACAGTTAAATTATTAGAACAAAACTGGATGACAATAATTTGATATCAGTGAAACAGTTCAATTATTATTAGCATAGTCTTTGTTAATGGGAATTTATAATGACGTGTTTTAGACTTTTAGTCACAAAGATATTGCTATAAAAAAAATCATCAAAGAAACAAAAACACCCAAGCAAAAACCGAAGTGCAACCGTCGTGCATTCCCTGCGTCGCCGCTGCGAGGCGTGCTTTGCATGTTGTTTTGCAAAATCGATCGTCGTCTAATCTTCCGTGTTTTTGTTTAAAATATCCAATCTATGTTTTCATCATTTGAACTTTTTTTTTCTTTAATACTCTAAAACTCTCATTTCTCTTCCTTTCAGTTCTCTCATTTTCCCTCAATATTATTTTTCACCCGAATGAATTTTTGGTGGAAACGAAATTCCGAGCAAGATCTATTGTGACGCCATTGGGTTTCTTATAGGCCTTCAAAAATGGTACTTTTCAGTTCAAATTGAAATTTTCAGTAAAATTTGTAAACTCTTCCTTCATGTTTTTTTTTTTTTTTCAAATTAATTTTATTTATTTATGGTTTTTGTTTGTTTGTTGTTTATGTTGGTAAAGTCTTTATGTGTTTGAAGTTCTAGGTAAAAAAAAAATGACTAAAATTTTAATTTGGGAAAAATTGGATATATATAAAGTCTGTTTTGGGCCCTTGGGCAAATTAATTAAGAGAATCGATCTGATTTTTTTTTTCTTTTTCTAAAGTCTCTTTTTTCAATTTATCATTTTTGTCTTTCCCTCCTGATTTGTATTGACTTTTTTCAATTTATCATTTTTGTGTTTCCCTCCTGATTTGTATTTTTGTAATTGAACCAGTTAGAATGAATCTTAAAAAAATAAACATATAAAAAAATTAAGCAAAATGAATATACTGTAAGAAGAAAAAAAGGGTACAATGCATTGTGCACTCATAAGAGTAAATTAACATGACTACAGTACTGAATAATATATGTATTTCTACACACAAATCAATGTAATTTATCTCAATAGATGAATAGTATAAAAAAACCCAAAAATAAAATAAAAATAAAGAAGTAAATAGTAAAAGAAAATAAGACTTAGACAACTATTACTTACTTTTTTTTTTAAATGTTATCGGCCAAAGTTACAATGCACTCGCGTTTTACTAGATATATTTGGTGTTAGAACATGTGACATTATTTTACTTGTACGCCTTGCTTCAAGGCCGGGTATGTGTGTGAAAAACGTCACATTGGTAATTTATGGTTTACTAAATCAATTGGCGTCGATTGGAAACGTAATGGAATTGTAATAAGAAGTGTCACATTTTGCTTGCAAGTTGATATAAATCGTGACTCCATTAATAATATGCCTAAGAAATATAGCAATCATTAATTTAGTAATCAATTATCCTTTAGAAAAGCATTGCCAAATCAATGTGTCTCATTCTAAATCACGCCACTTCACAAATCACATGCGCTTGTGGCACTAACTTTTCCATACAACTCGCTCTTATTTGAAAATAGATAAATTATACACACATATATATATCTATATACGCGTGGAAATATACATGAGTAAATATACTAATTTTCCGTAAACTTATACGAATGACCTCCTAAGCTTGATTATATATCCGTAAAATTATATTTATCCAAGAAATGATAGTTCAGCTTGTACTCAAACCGAGAAATTATATTTAACTAGATTAGACGGGTAGTTCAACTTGCTTGTGAAATGAAGTTAGTTGGCTCCTTCAAAGGCACGATCTCCTCTCTTCCGATTGTCGAGCATTCTATCGATAATCCACGATTATTACGAGAAAGCCCTACAACGCCTTTTTCATAACATGAAATGCTCGAAGGTTAAATATTTCATGATTGACAAGTAAATATTTTCTAATAAATGCGCCAATAACTTTCTCAAAATAACAAGTAAAATATGAAAATTAATTTTCTTGAGCTATAATTTGCACCGAATAAATCGATCTTTCTTTTCTTGTGCCGGATAGCGGAGATCTTGAGAATCTTTATGTATGGCAGCAGAAGATTCAAAAAATCTCATCAACATAGATTCTCAAAGATAATAAACATATTAGTAGTTTGTACATGTTTTAATCAGAATTGCAACAAAACTTTTGCACACGTATAAATACTAACAAGGTTCACCAGGTTTTAGTATATTTATATGTATATATATATGATAATATATTATGACAACAATTATTATGCAAGTGCAACAGGGGACAAGATGCTAGATTGTGCTTGGTTGACTGATGTCAACCCTATGAAACTGTTGATATTCAGTGGATATTTCCTATTTCAAGCACCAAACAAAACCAGGCACTTCAGCCAAAAAGTCTAAAGGTTCATAATTAGTTGCCATTATTATGCTTTGATTTGCATTAAACTTTAATGAAATGGGGCTGCCACTAATTATTCCTTCATTTGGTGGAGACCCCATCAACAAATAAAATCTCACACATTCACCCCTCAAAAACCTAATTAAGCCACCTCTTTGCTTCAGTATAAATAACTCTCAATTCTTCTCCTTCTTTCTCATATAGATCAAGCCTCAATCAATATTATTCAGTAAGTAAATCTTTCTTATAATCTCTTCTTATTTCCAAAATAAAATACTAATTATCATATTTTGACTTATCACAAATTCTTTTTTCAATTTCTAGGGTTTCGTATAATAATATAAGGCAAAGATGAGGAGCTTGGTTCTGGTTGTTGTTGCCCTAGTGGCGATGGTGATGATGAGCTCGTGCTCGGGGATAAACGTGAAGACTTCGTGGCTGCCGGAGCTCGAAACGAACAGGCACGAGCACCGTCACCTCAGCGCTCGGCCCGTTGACGACGACGGTGAGAAAGTCGAAGTAGGGTACCAAGGAAGTGGCGTGAATAACCACCACTACATCCCTAGGCAGGACTTCAATAGCCATGGAGGTGATGAAAATGGAGGTGATACCGGCAATGGCTAAAGCTCAAGTTTATACTCGCTGCCATCCTATGATTATCATAATATAACTATAAAATATAAACGCATATCTATTATATGCATCTGAGATCATGACGAGGATATATATAGATATAACTACTTACTGATAGAACTTTATAATTCTGCTCTTATTTATAACTAATTATATCCTAATTCTAGCCTTGTATATTGTTTATGATCGAGCTAGTGAGTGTAGTATATAGCATGGTCATATATCATCATGTGTATATAAATGAGGTATAAAAAAATGCTATAGTTATGTACCCATGCCATGAGCTGAAAATAATGTATTATGAAATGTTGACTGTTGTTAAATAAAGCGAGACCTTTGCTACGAAGCATAATCACAATAATAGAATGAATACATAGACGAAATATAGAGAGTATTATTGTTCTTCATGTGTTTGTTGGTTTCTATTGAGACATATTCTATACGAATGACATCATAATACGCCTAGGTGAGCATTATGCATTTTTCTCTCTGATGATAACATCACTTAAAACTGTCTCTTTTTTTTTTTCTTTCTTTTTTTACAGATACATCACTTAATAACTGAATATACTCCTAGGTGAACATCATGCATTTTTCTCTCTTTAATATCTTTCAGTGTTACGTGTCATTCCAAATTCCAATCTTGTAAAACGGTTTCTCCAGTAATATTTGTATGTAAATATTTCATTTCAGTGAAACATATATGCTTTTGCCATGTCTAAATCAAGGAAACGAATCCTAGAAAAGATGTACAAAGTTTACGAACTCAATGCATCCGTTACGACAACGAAGCAGCAACGGCTTCTCTCCACCGAAATGGGAAGAAGAGCGAGTCAAGAGTGAGGCGTCGGAGGTTGAGAGGCGGGCAATACAGAGCATTCGACTCATTTTTAACCCGTTTTTCACGCAGCATTACTTCTTCCTTAATGAATAATCAATAACAATATTTTTCTCATTACAAAAAACTTGTACCTTCTTTTCATAATAAGCATAATTGATTTTCTTTTATATAGATTACAACACAATAACGATTACCTGAGAATTATTTGCTAAACGCCTCTGTAATGTAAAATCAATTCCTTTTCGGAACTCAACGACCTAAGCACTCATCATTGGTGTTCCATTCTCGTCACCTACCAAAATTGCAGGGTGGTCTTCACCCTTTTGTTTCAACCGGTTTCGGAGGAAGAGCTCTCCATCCTATATCGCCTCGATAGAAGCCTCCCGGCCAGTTGACTTGCTCAACAGCTAGGTAAGCTCGGTCCCTCGCCTCCTCAAGGTCCTTCCCGAGGGCGGTGACCCCAAGGACTCGCCCTCCGGAGGCCACAAAGTTTCCCTCCGAGTCTAGGGCGGTCCCAGCGTGAAATACCTTCACTGACGGCGCAACTTGCTCGGCTTTGTCGAGGTTTTTAATTAGAGTTCCCTTCTGATAAGTACCTGGGTAGCCGTTGCTTGCCATGACGACTACCATAGCGGAGCCGGGAGACCAGCTCAGGGAAACCCCGCTAAGGTCTCCTCTGCAAGCGGCGAGGAGGACTTGTGCTAGGTCGGACTCTAGTCGAAACATCAGCACCTGTCATGATTGGAAAAAAAAAATATGAAATAAATTTTTGGGTATTTACGCCACTAGTATCTCATGAAAATGATTAAGGAAAGCATATATTTTTTTTACTAAAAGATATCTTTCCATGTTAATTATATATCGAAACTGTTTCGGCTGCTCGACCTAGTTTGACACCATTTCGATGCTCAATGCTGCATCCGCGGTCAAACCGACACAACATTGATACGGATGAACTTCGGAAGAAAAAAAAATCTAAGTTCCAAGCATTGCAATTGACACAGAGACAAGTAAATATCTAACTATTATGATTATAACAAGGGTCTGAGAACACGTGGACATGAAAGCATACCTGACATTCTGGATCTCCAAACCGGACATTGTACTCGATCAGCTTCGGCAAGCCAGACCGCTTCTCAATCATGAGACCGGCGTACAAAACCCCGACAAACTTGCAACCCTCGGCCGCCATTCCTTTCACCGTGGGAGCGATTATAGACTTCATAACCACGTCTTCAAGCTCTTTGGTTAGCACCGGTGCCGGGGAATAAGCCCCCATTCCGCCGGTATTGGGCCCCGTGTCACCGTCTCCGACCCGCTTATGGTCTTGAGCAGATTCCAGCGGAATCGCATTTTCTCCATCCACTAAGGCAAAGAACGACGCCTCTTCACCTTCTAGAAACTCCTCGACGATGACACGGCGACCCGCCGAGCCAAATTCTCCGTCGACGAGCATTGAATCAACGGCGTCGTAAGCCTCGTTTAACGACGTAGCTACAATAACTCCTTTTCCGGCGGCCAAGCCGTCGGCTTTGATGACGATGGGCGCTCCTTGCTCATGTATGTATTGCTTGGCCGCGGGTGGGTCCGTAAATGCTCGGTACTGCATCGATCACAAAGAAGTAGGCACCGAATAAGAACTCGAAGCTCGTGATTTCTGTTTTCGATGAACCGAAAAACGAATTAAACAGGCCTTTGATTCAGCTTGAAGGAGTTCAAAACTGTCTAACATCACCAAAGCACAAAACTTTACGATCATTTTTGAGCAGCAAATAAAGCGAAGCGAAATCAAACCTTAGCAGTGGGAATCCCATACTTATCGCAGAGGCTCTTCATGAAATTCTTCGAGCCCTCCAACGCAGCCGCCTCCGCCGTCGGCCCGAAAGCCGGGATCGCCGCCGCAGTGAGGTCGTTCACGAGCCCCGCCACGAGTGGAGCCTCGGGACCCACCACGACGAGCCCCACGTTCCGCTCGCGGCAGAAGGCCACGACGGCGGAGCTGTCCGCGACGTCGAGACCAGAGACGCACTCGGCATCGCCCGCGGCGGAAATGCCGGGGTTCCCCGGCGCGCAGAGCACGGCCTCGCAGGAGGCGGAGCGCTTCAGCGCGTGGCAGAGCGCGTGCTCTCTGCCGCCGCCGCCGATCACCAGGACCACCACCTTCGCCGCTTCGTCTTCTTCTTCGGAGATGGCGAGAGATGATTTTGTTGCGGAGAAATTGGGGAGGGTTTTGATGGAGTGGGAGATTGGGCGGATTCTGAGCGTTTGAGGAGAGAGACGGAGGTTTGGATGTGGATGGGAAGAGTGGGTGAAGGCGAGAGAGGCGAGTCGGCTGCGGTGGCCGGAGAAGGCGGTGGCGGCGGCGGAATAGGCGGCGCAAGCCATGAAAGGTGGCGTTTTGCCGGCGAATGCACTGAAAATGGAGAATGGTGACCTTGCACAGTGACCATGGCTATCGTTGGACTGGAATAAACCTACGGGTGCAATGGACCGGGTCGGTTTTTGTATCCGACCCGACCCGGTCCGTAACAGCACTTTGGAAGACACATATAAAGGCTGAAATTCATGTTGGGCCTTGAGTTTTTTCAGCCCGGTCGTGTTTTTCGGGCTATTAAAAATCGAAATGCACGGTTTTCACTATATTTTTTAATTAGTGTTTTTATATTGACTTTGAAAATTGGTTAAGAAAAAATAATAAATAAATATGTATTATATTTTACTCATAATTCTCATACTGTTTACCTTTTTTCTCATAATATTACAAAAAATGCTATTTCCACAGGCACGCAAAACTCCGAGTTAAACCAATCATTAAGGAGGACACAGTTGCTACAAAAATGTGCATCAAAATTATGCACATAACATAAGAAGTCAATTCAAGACTCGAAAGCAGACAGAAGCAACAACACTGATCCATCAAAATCAGCATATAATAGCAGCTCCAATATAGAATAAAAGCTGACAAATTTATGGTTGTATAATTATTTTTGCCAAACCCTAATTCCCATCCTGCCACAACCCTTCCCTCCAAAAGCAACGTACCCACCAGCTAAAGCAATCACTTGTACTCGAAGTTTGGCACCGGCGGTGCGTCGAAGCTCTCCAAGACCTTGGTCTCGCTCCCGCTGCTGGCCGGCTCCGGCTCCTTCTTCCCGCCGAACCATCCCCCCAGCCACGAGCCCCCCGATTCAGAGCTGCTCGCTTGAGCCGAGGCCACTGCCATCTCTTGAGCCTGCTGAGGCGGCAATCGGCCCGAGAACGGGCCCGATGGGAACCCCGGGATGGCTCCCACGTTGGGCGGCGGCTCTTCGATCATGATGGGGACCTGCTGCTGCTGGCTGAGCACCTTGTTCAGCATGATTCCAGCCCCTTCGATCAGGGCCAGGAGGACGCCGCCGAAGAGAGCGGAGCGCGCGGAGGCAGCGGGGCCCTGCCGCATCTGGAGGAAGCCACCCGTGGCGGCGCCGGCGATGATGGAGTTCCAGGGATCCTCCTTCTGCCGGACGTATACCATCGTGCAGTCGAAGGCCGAGAAGAGCCCGCCCCACACGGCGAAGCTGCCGCCCACGCGTGGCGCGTTCATCCGCACGGCCTGGGAACCGCCCGCGAGGCGCGTGCCCTGCGGCGAGTTGTAGACTCCCTTCAGGAAGTGGAATGCCGAGCCGCCCACAGCGCCCATGCCGAAGGCGCCGCCGATGTCGTCGAGGATCCGATCCGGGCATGGTTCTCTTGAGGTCTCCGGAGTTCCCATACCAATGGCTTAAGAGAGAGAGGGAATAGATGACATTAGACCTGCATATTTACAAGCAATCGAGTTAGAACGGATGAAACGACGTTGACTTTTTACTACCATTTTACCCAACAATAATAAAAAAAAAACGCACCAAAACAATAGTGTCAACAAAGCAACAAGTCAACGTTGACTTCCTACAGCATTCTCAAGCTAGTTCATCAAATATTAAAACCCAACAACTCGCTGTTAGAAATATTCTAAAATCCAAACAAACGGACACACACACAAACCGGAAAAGAAAGATGAGAACAATTAGCGGAAAGTACGACCCCTGACAAGGAAGTATCGGATAAACGCTTCTCGAGTGAGCGGAAACACAGGAAAGAGAAAGCAATTGTAGAAAAACATTGAAACATAGACTAAAATTTCCAGTGATTTTCTTCAAGCCATTACAAAGATTGTTTATTTTGGCTACTTATAATTCTTTGAGGCGTTACAAACTATGTCAAAAAAAAAAAAACCTTTAGCTAAATGAAACCCAAACTAGTATAAAAAGGATGCGCAGTGGTGGGCTTTCTCGTTTTGTGTATTATTGGACTTAGTAAAACTACTCAGTCAGGGGTGTATCACGATGTCTCAGGTCAGAGTGCGGCCACTTTGCATGGTCGGGCGGCTCCGAAGATTTTGAGTTTCCCGGTCGCCGGTGGGAGGCTAAAAGGCTGTATAGATCGATAAGAGAGGCCGGGAAACAAACGAGGCCTCAGACTTAACTCTAAAATGGCAGGGATTGAAAAAAAACTTCAAAAAATCTAGAGTAACTGGCAATAATTCCTCTTGAACTCATTCAATTCTCAATTATCCGAAACCGACCGCACAAATTCTAGAAACTAGATTACCTTCGGTACGAAGCCCGAGCCCCGACAATCCCAAATCCCTAATCCACAACACAAACAACTCAAAATCTTGATTCACCAGATACTTAAACAAATCAACAAAGCAAACTTAAAACAAATTAAAATAGCACGAACTAATTCTCCGCAAGCAATTATCAATACCCCACAATCATCATATTGAAAACCCAGACTCAGAAACTAATCCCGAAACCCAAAACTAATTCCAAATCAAAGAACCGATCCAAGCAAGAACTGAAACCAAACTCAAAAAACAGAAAGGATTAGGGTTTCTGGTTGCAGAGCTTCGTAAGAATCAGCTATGGAATAATTACCGAGAGAGAGAAGGGGAGGTTCCTCTGCGGTGGAGCAGCCGAGGCGGTGGTGGAGAGGTGACTTGAGAGAGGAGAAAAACTCGAGGGTTGGGTTGGTATTAATGTCAAAGTTTTGGGCTTATTGAGGTCGTTTCGAAACGTTGGGGGATTAGCTGTGTAATTATACTACTCCCTTTTCACCAATACGACTCTGAAAATCATGTCGTATAATTGTGTGACACAAATACTTTCTCGGGTGCAAATTTTATGGAATCGGATTTGAATCATGTCGTATAATTTTATGTATGTACCGAGGCTTGTTTCAATCAACCTTAGATAATATTAGAAAGTAGAAGGTTAAATGAAAATAAAAAATAAAATAAAAATCAACAACGAGTCAACTAATTTTTAAAAATCGAAATCACACTTTATTAGTCACAACTCAACAATCACATTCACAGCCAATATAGATTTAAAGAAAAATACTGGATGGGAAAAGTACGGAGCAATTCCTGTTTTTTTTTTTTTTTTTTTTTAAATTAATTATATTTTTCTCACCTAAACATACCATAATCTATTTCACATATATAACAGAATGGAGCGATTAAACAAATCTTCACAACAAATATCAAATAAATAAAAACAATCAACCTATTTTTTGTTCATTTTTTCCGCACTAAACCCCGTAATAAATCGATAATCTAGCTAAATGTTTAACTGAAAAGGTTTGATCTGAATACTATAAATAAAATCCACCGCACTCCACACTGCACACACTCTCAGATTCCAAAAAAACCCTAGAGTTTTACGCTTCGAAGAATCACAGCGATGAATACCTCCAAGGCTTTCTTGATGGCCGTGCTGTGCTTGGCGCTCGTCAGCCACGAGGCGCAGGCGTGGGGCTGGGATGGCGCCGGTTCGGGCCGTGGAAGCCCGTCTCCGACCCCGACTTCGTGAAGAAGTGCACGGCGGCCACCGACTTCAACACCAAGGTGAAGCCATGCAGAGATGAAGTGGCTGCGCAGTTCGCCAAGGGCACACTCTGGAGCGGCATGGGGCCCGCCTGCTGCGCGCTCAAGCTCGGTGAGTTCGACGGCTGCATCCGCCCACGTCTCCCCGAAAGCATGCGCAATTCCACTGCCTACCCTCGCTACCTCGAGAAGCTCTGCCACCATTGAAGTTTAAGTTTTATGCGTAGCCTCTTTTTTTTTTCATTAGGGTTCATTATGTAATTTTTCTTTATTTGCTTTTGGCTTTTTAAGTTTCGAGACTCAGTTTTTTTTTTCTTCAATATATGCGATCATGGCTTATAATGATTTAATATTCTGTGCACTTCTCTTTGTTTGAAATAAATATTAAGAGATTGAGCTTCTAATTAAATCATTCTTCTATTCACCGTTCATGGAGGTTTACCAAAATATCAAATTAATTTACAAATTTTTTTGTTCACGTTGATGTTTCGTTTTTGTTTCAATTTGCAGTGATTTTTCACGGTGAAAATACTTAGCAGTGTTGCTTTTATGTATATAAATGCTAGAAAGTGAAGAACATGGATGATTTCGCCCCAATAAACTCGTAATATAAATATATTTTGTTGCTTTCATTAGGGTTCACGATTAGTATCTCTTTCGGATTTTTTTTTATTTTTTTTCGAAACCTTCCCTGAATTTTTTGTTAAATAACATAATTTATATATATATATATATATATATTTTGTGGCATAGTTTACGTAGGTGCATTCTTATATTTTTATTTTGTTTTGGTAGTGTAGCTCTTAAATATTAATGGCGGTGTTTATCAAAATAGTCATATATGGCATTAGACTACATAATATCGGAATTGGAATTGAACCCAGGGCTATAACTTGGAAGAGCGAGTAATAAGATTCCACTACACTATAATTTATAAAGACATTCAAGTTACAAATGCTATGTTTATTATTTATATAGAAATTTATAGTGATATGAATAAATTAAAATTAAAATAACGAGCTCGGACAAAGTGGGTCGACCCTGCTCCACCCCCTTAGCTCCGCCCGTGGGTATGTCTCTAGATTGATAATAATAAAAAAATGTGATTATGGAGCTTTTAAATTGAGTATTTTGAGGTGTCTAAATCAAGAATTTTATTTTTTTACTATAAAAGCAGGTCTACTCCAGCTCCCCTTAAACAGAGCCATGCGTATGTGTCTATATATATAAATTTAAACTCGAGGCTAATGATTATTAATACATGATAAGATTAAAAAACAATTTTGAAATATATAATTAGCAGCTAACAAGGGTTTAATTTGACTTTTGAGGATACATTTTATTTTCACTAAGAAAAAATTGACCATTACAAAAAAATTCATTTGGGTCCTTAAAGAAGAGTGGTATATAGAATATATTTTTTACCACCAAAGTATTTGTATCAATCATTTTCCTTTTCCTTTTACTTATTTTCTTCTAATTAGTAAAATCTTATAAAAAAAGTATTTACTCCACGCAAAACAAAAGTATAATTACTTCGAAGGATGTTAATTTACAAAGTTGAAATATTTTGAGGAGATTTTACTGGCTCACAAGACGACAAATCACAAGAATCAAATTCTATAATCCAGATATAATTCACATAAAAAAAAAAAAAAAAACTCATAATCTTGATAAATTTGCAATATGGAGCCACTTAAATTTATCGTACTATCGAGATTATTAATTAGATGAGTATTCAGTTAACAACCGCGAAAGTCTCGACTCTCGCTATAACTTATGAGCGGGCTAAGCTAATGCCTTGCTCCACATTTTGCCCAAGGTTTGCTAAGCTAATGCTTTGAACTCCGTATTTGATCAGCACATATCCTTAGCTTTTTTGGATTTCACTTTTTACTAGTCTCCTTTCAACTTTTTAACAAGCTTTAATTAGTATAGTGTTTATTGTTTAATGTCACGTAAATCCATTCATAATATGACATATGTAATATGATAAACCTCCGGAGCATGAACCTTGATGAAAGTAATAAGGACCAAAAACTGGGGGTGATAAACGAGTATTCGAATCGGCTTTCACAACTATTTATACTATCGTTTTTTTTTTTCAATTTAAAAACCGAAAGCCGCGCTATTGAAATTTAAAACTAATTTTACCAATTATCGGTAGATCGTTTTAAATTCGGTTTTAAGCCGCATTTTAACAAAATGAAATATAATCATCATATATTTGAAAAATCCCAATTTCTACTAGATAATCTAAAATAAAATAACAACTAAACGAAATAATTCAAATGGAGCCAAATCTCTTAGTGCTTTTTATTCATTATTATTCAAACACAAACACAAAGAAATAAATGCAATAATAACACAATATGTTCCAACATTGCTATGCAAATGTTAAAGCTAAAAGATTAACATTTATCCATTTTTAAATATATATAATACAAATTTATTATCGAGTTAATCGGTCGCGGTTTTTACCGTGAAAACGGTAGTCGCTGCCATTAAGCAAAAAATGGTAGGGGTTTAAACAACATTTTTTGGTATTGAAAAGCTTAAATTTTCAATAGTGAAAAAAATTGATAATTAATGTCATCGGTTTTAGATTCAATTTTATATAAGTAACGCCACGTTATCCTGTTTCGTTTTTGTTAATAGTCCATGCAATTTATAGCATATAACAAAGATTTCGATGCTCTTTTTAAAAAAATAACGAATACCACATGTATAGCTAAGACAAGTGCACAAAGTATTTAATAATCACTAGTTGAATAAAACGCGCTTCGCGCGTTGGCGATAATAAATCTCGATTTCTTTTAAAAAATTTATTCGTATGTTGTCAAAAAATTATTGGAGTCGACACATGTTGATAACATGTTATATGTATAAAAATAAAAGATCGTCCATGTAACTCTTAACTCTCAAATAACATGTATATATCATCCTCGATTTCGTGCTTACAAAATCATCCTTGAAGAATCACTTCATGCATGAGCAACCGGTACATACATTCCATCTTAACAAAAGCTAAGCTGCTAAAAAAATCAAAGTTTGTTGGCCCAATCGGAGATAAGTTCAAATGCTTTCTTTGTGATAAAATGCAAAAATATGTTTGAGAAATGAAAAGTCTTGGTTTTAATTGTATATATTAAGAGGAGTTAATGAGAAAGATGTTACCCATTAAACAATTTGATTATCTTCATAATCAATAATTCAATATAACTTGAGATGGACTCTTCATATTTCACAATGAATTCACATCTATATTAACTATGAACGGGTTCAGATAGCAGGACAAACGACGGTGACCATGGACGAACGACAGTTGAAAGCGAGATGACTACAATGGAAAAAAAATACTGGACGCGCTGAAAAAATACGAAAAAGCATGTATGGATCATTACACAAAGAAAAATAATTTAACTAAGCCATGCTCTGAAATGGGAAGCATTTGACATAACAAAAAAAAAAAAAAACATGGATCATTACACGAACTTACTGGAGGTGAAGTTTCAAATTATGCTACAATCGCACTTTTTTTCTTTTCTTTTCAAACTATGAGATTCTTTTGGAATATATATAAACTCTAGAGAGAAGTTAGAGAGAAAATGAAGAGTCTAAAAAGAAGATTAAATAATCGTTAAGTCCTCGTTAGAATTAATGATACAAAGTCAATGTACTCTCTTAAATGAATTAATGATATGAGTTGATGTTGATTAGAATTCTATGAACAAAAAATAACGCATATAAAAAATTGATTGACTTCATCAATCCTATTCAAAGATACAGTTCTGTGAAGGAAACGTATACTGTCTATTTATCATTCATAAATTGAAAAACTGATTACTTTTCCATAAATTATTTTCATTAGCAATCAATCAATGCATTACATACTTAATGAGACTGTTTTTTTTTTTAATTTTAAAAACTAAAAAATTGAGAAAAGAGGATCTTCAAATCTTTGTTTTTCAATAGTGCCACGTCATCAACTCAAAACTCTCCTTTTATATATATATATATATAGATTAAGCCATACCGCCTTTATTGAAGCAAATAGATGGACATGAAAAAGAACCATAATTATATGAAAGTAAATGGAAAAAAAACTTGAACCCTAATGATAATTTATTCTTCAATGGTGGCACAGTTTGTGGAGATAGGGAGGGTACGCGGTGGAGTTGCGCAACGCGCCAGGAAGGCGCGGGCGGATGCAGCCGTCAAACTCACCGAGCTTGAGCGCACAGCAGGCGGGCCCCATGCCGCTCCAGAGCGCGCCCTTGGCAAACTGCGCAGCCACTTCTTCCTCTCTGCACGGTTTTACCTTGGTGTTGAAGTCGGTGGCCCCCGCGCACTTCGCTGCGAAGTCGGGATCGATGACCGGCCTCCATGGCCCGATCCGCCGCCAGCCCCAGCCCCATGAGTGCGCCTCCTGGCAGAAGAGCGCCAAGAACAGGACGGCCATCGCCAACAGCTTCGACTTAAAATTCATTGCTCCGAAACGCAAAAGTGAACTAGGGTTTAGTGTTTAAACTCTCGAATAGTGTGTAATTCGTTTTCTCCTCCGTGTTATATACAGAGTACTACTCAGAAGTTATACGGTTGAGAAATACGGGGATATATTTGACTTTTGCTATATTTTAGCTTTATTCTCGAAGTGTTTGTTAACCTTGTTGTTCGGTTAAGATTGCTTATATATACACGCAAGGAAATAAGGTATTTTCGAAATGTGAGTGAAAAAAAAAGGTATTTTAATGATTTAAATAGGAGTAATCTGTAGGGTATCCAATTTTCTCTCTGATCTCGGAAGCTGGATCTCGAATATAAAAATCCTGGATTTTGGGTTTTGAAATCCGGGTAACCGGAAAACCGGGCATCAGAAAGTCTAAGTTTTGATTTTCAAAATCGATTTTAATACTCGTATCCATGTTTTACCCTCTTCGGACCGGTTTGTTAAAGTAAAAGAGTGAAAAATAAAAATATTGTTTTTTAAGCGCTCTTGCAGGAGGGAAAGTGTGAAAAATAAATAAAACTTAATGAAAAAATTTAACCCCTTAAACCGGGATCGCATTACTTAAAAATATAACCATACTTTTCAAATAATTCTAAACAAATTGAACTATTCAAAAATCAATATTTTTGAAATTGAAATCACAGTCAACAATCTCTCAACAAATATTAAACCAGTAATTAGTTTCTCCATAAATAATATAAAGTGTAACAAATAAGCCTTATAATCCGCAGTCAATCCGACCATATATGGCTCATTTTATATCTTCGCAAATAAGTATTAACATTTTTAATTTTTTTGCAAATTAAATATAGGGAATTTACTTATATGTGAACTATTTCTAATTTTCGCAAAATTATATCGTCCATTTAAAAATATATATAGATATACCCTCAGTGTACTTCCATTATTTTTGTCATTTTAATTTTCAAAAATTATAAATGCCCCTTATTCGTTATTATAAAATTTTACTATATGTACCTTTTTTTTAAGGGTTATATGTACTTCTGATGTCAGTTATGAAAATAAAGCCATCTCTATTAAAAAAAAAGTCAAATATTATGCATCTTCAATTTTACGAAGTCTAATTGTTTTATTAATAATTAGACTTCGTAAAATTATTTAAACATAAACCTAAGGTTGACCGTCAAACTTTAATTGCCGACTAAACCTAATCATGAATAAATAATTACATAGTTAATTTAAGGTTAACAGTCAAACTTTAAACAAAAATCTAGTCATATTGTTTTTGTTACATTTGACTATATAAATATTTCTTTGAGATGTCATGCTACATATTTAGATAGTCAAATGTAACAAAAACAATATGATTAGGTTTTTGTTTAAAGTTTGACTATCAACCTTAAATTAACTATGTAATTGTTTTATTATCATGATTAGGTTTAGTCGGAAAATTAGCTTCTCCAAGCAAATTAATATACAATTGATAATTGATATCATGATCGACTTTTGTGTAATGCTATGTTTAAAATTTCTCATAATAATAAGGTTTTTATCAGCAAATGTAGCTTATACAAGCACATTAAGAAATCAATTGATGTTTTGACTAACTTTTGTTTTATTCCTTGTATTTGGAATTCAAGTAATTATCACTAATCAAGTAAAGAAAAAAAATAAAAATAAAAATTAATTTTTTTCAAAAAAAAAGTTTGGGTATATTTGACGTTAACGGCCACATGGCGGATGGTAACAGAAAAATTAACGTTTTCAAGCCAAAGTCACGGTCAATGCACGTTGGGTATTTTTACCGCCAATTTTAAAGGTTGGGTACACGGGAGGCACGTTGACCAAAAGTTGGGTATTTTTGTTGGTAATTTTCCCTTTTTTTAACTAAAAAGTATATTATTACGAAAATAAAACTAGAGGGCTATGAAAAAATTCCCTTGATAATAATAATAAAAAAAATATCTACTCACACAGTATAAAATCCTCCAACCGAGTGAAGAAAGCCGCACCCGCTCAAACCAAAAACCCTAATTGAGCTTCTTCACTCTCCAGAGAGAATCAAACAAGAAAAATTCACAACAATGAATACGTCGAAGACATTGTTGATCGCCGTCCTCTGCGTGGCGCTCCTGAGCCATGAGGCGCACTCCTGGGGCTGGTGGAGGCGGTTCGGGCCCGACCCCGACTTCGCCAAGAAGTGCGCGGCGGCCACCGACTACAAGACAAAAGTGAAGCCGTGCAGAGACGAAATGGCTGCGGAGTTTGCCAAGGGTACACTCTGGGACGGCATGGGGCCCGCCTGCTGCGCGCTGAAGCTCGGCGAGTTCGACGGCTGCATTCGCCCGCTCCTCCCCGAAGGAATGCGTAAATCCACCCAATACCCTTACTATCTCCAGAAACTCTGCCACCCTTGAAGTACCACATATTTTATGTGTTTTTTTATGCCTAGCCTTTTGTTTTTAACTTTTGCGTTAGGGTTCATAATTGTTAGTATGTTTTCCTTTGTTTTTGGACTCGTATTGTTTTCTTATCCATTTTCTTCAATAAAGGCGATTATGGCTTATCATTATTTATTTAATTTTTTCTCATCTTAATTTGCTATTAATATGTGCATGCTTATGAAATTGTACGATATATTTTTCAGTCTATTAAAAAAAGTTAAGTCATGTGGGTATAAAAATATACGGTACTATCGTGTTCTCGTGTAAATGATCATAGCCGAATGAATTAGGTTTTTTTTCTTTCTTCTCAAATGTGTTATTAGTCTTTTATTGACTTCGTTAGGGTTCTTTGAAGAACCAATTTCTATTCGATTGGTGATTGGCTATTTTGCGAACTACAGTTGTAACTAGTTCATCAGCCTTTATATGTTCTAGTTACAGCCACAGCCGTGACTACAGTTGTGTATGTGCAGAAACTTGCGATCAAATAAGGTTTAGGATTTATTCGTATATTATTCTGGATTGATTTATTTTCATATCTTATTTGACCTTTTTGGATTCGCACGAAAGTCTCCCTTCGGTTACCCATAAGTTGCATGGATTGTGGAACTACCTCTTAGCAATCGCTTAATCTTAGGAGACTACTAGGGTTGATATAAATATGAAGAATGCGCCTCAGTTCATCTTCAACCCTTCCCAGAGAATAACCTTGCGCTCAGTTTTATCAAGGTTATCAGCTTTCACAGTACGGTGTTTATATCATCGATCATCCTACCTCGGGAAAGGCGTCGACTGCGATATTGAGAACCAGACTGAAGGAGCCAGTCTAACGTCGACACATAGCACTTGCTGAGTCCGACTTCCAAGAAGGAAGTGACCTCCGTCACAAGTCGGGACTCTATCACCGTTTCAAGACCAAGCTGTTCTATCAGCTATAGCTTCAGGGGGAGCCCTTTTCTTTTAGCTATTTTACTATCATTTGTAATTGGTGCTTGTAAACAATTTTGGTAATTAATCTGGGTGAGTGCCCCGCAGAAGTAGATAGGTATCGAACTGCGTTACCAAAACATCGCGTGTGTTCTTTATAGCTTTCATGTTGTGTTTGGTATTCGTATTCGTAACCTTCATATAATCGGTAATCTGACTTTACATTCTTGATTTGAGCTCTGTATACCGTAGCTTCTTCTTTGTTTTAATTAATCAATTGAAGAAGTATTTTTAGAAAATAAAAGCAATTCTCTCTGTTCAAGTCAATTTAGTTCTGTGTATTTTCTTTCTCATCTATGATGTTTTGAGCAACCGGCATGCAAACGTTTTTTTAACCGTCCTGGAAGCTCAAAAACTGGGTGGAAAATTGGGAAAATTTTCTGAAAAATTTCAAACCTTGAAATTTGAAACCAAAACCGCCTAAATCACACGTCAATTGATCCAAAACATGAATATGAAAAAAACGCCAAATACATGAATATGAGTATCAACGTGAACATCGAAATTTTTAACAACGTTGGAATTTGGAGAGAAAAATGTTGAAGAAGAGAAAATGAGAAGAAGAAAAGAAAAAAGAAAAAAGGGGGAAGAGAAACTCGAGTCACTGTTCATGCCCGAGGATATTTTAGTGAAAGAGTTATTGTATTATTATGTATAGTTGTGCGGTAAGTTGAATACTTTAATTTATGGTGAAGGCTTGAAACCATGTAAGTTCATATATTTCTACTCACCAACCTCAAGTCAAGATTAAGTTTATATATATATATATTATAATTTCAGCGACGTCATAAGAAGGACCGAAGGAGATCGTGACATCCCATTAAAAATCACGGAAGACCGAAAACCAGTTTAAAATTGAAGACGAAAGTCGAGTCCCAAGACACTTGGCACAAAAAGAAAGATTCTGGGATTGATATAATATGTTCCCATTCATTGTTGAGCTATTTTTATTCGAGAGATTTATGTTTATAAAACACAAGAAACATAGTCGATACTCGATAGATTCTTAAAGGTAAACTGATCTGTAGATTTATCTTGCCAATATTCTCTTCTTATCCCAAGCCATCTAGCCTTTCTTTAGCATTATTGACCGATTTACGTAAATTTAAACCGGAAAAAAATCATTTTATTTCGTGACTCAAAAAGCGAATTCTTATCGAAGAGAATTTACAGAAAGAAGATAGTGGAACTTGGTATTAGATACGTGGCGATATATAATAGAGATTAGCATGATCATTAGGTCTAATTTGTAGGATGTTATAATAAGTTTCAAGAAATATCCATGCCATAGAAGTTCAGTGCTACATACTCGATGCAATTATTTATTATTATATAATCAAATAATCAATTTTAATAAGATATAACTGTATGTTTAACCAATTTATACCACATATATATTATGTGAGATCAATTTAATCAGGAAGACGAACATTGAGACATATAAAATAGTGGTTGACAAGTTGTACTTCTTAATTGGCATAAAATTGGCACTCTAGAGCAGACACAATTAATCCAGTACTGTTCACAAATTAATTACAGGTAAGGAAACAAATTAAAGTAATTACAAAATTAAAATTAATTCTTGATAGAAATTTATAGATAGGAATATTTACTTGGTGCTTCATTTGCAACTTGCAAGCAATTGTGTAGGTATAATCAAGTGAAATTCATGTCACTTATTTTACATCGTTGACTGACTTCCATTATAGTATACATGGATATTTTGTTGCATAAGTACTTAATCATATACCGAGCCTATTCTCAATTTCTTTTTTAGCGGCAATAGTATTTAAAGTGGCCACAAAATATTTTCTAAATCAAATTCCCTCCGGCAATCGAGTAAAAAATATCATTAAGTTAGAGGGATGTGTATATCTCTAGTTTAATAGAAGTGTTGAATGATTACTATTTTTTTGGACTTTAATCATATACGTACATGTATCTTTCGTGTAACACCCCTTAACCGGACATGGTCGACGAAACTAGACTTCGACATTGGTTATGAGTACTTTTGCTACTAAAAATAGATTAAAAAAAGTGTTGGTGCACATATACAAAATTAGATACTTATACCGCAATTATCTTTTCTATAAAGCTCTCACTTTTTGTGTAATAATAAACAGTTCAGTGCGGTTTCCCTATTGTTGCACCAATGAATAAGGAGAGGTAAAGAAATTAATGAAATTTCAATAAGCTTCATGATTGCCATTGAGACATTGTAAAAAGCCCACTTATCTTTTGCCTTGGTTTAATGGAGAATGTGAGATCACAATCACCACCAAAAATGTCCTCAACCATATGCTTCTATAAATACCTCTTTGGCTTGCACTTTCTCCTTCAAATCACAAAAGTGACGCTCCCTTTTCCCTTTTGGAAATCCTCTCTATTATAATTTATAGGGTAAGCTTATATATTACCAAGTATTACATATCTTAATATATGTCATGTTATCTATGTTCTAGTTAATATGTTCATCTCTTATACGCTTTAATTAGGTCTTGCTCAAGAGTGATCAAGAGTAATGAAGCTTTTGGTGGTGAGTGTTTTGGTGCTGACACTGGTGGTTTCTAGCCTTGGAGTGAGAAGGAATTCCTTGGTGGCTGAGACGTTGCATGGTGATCATTCGAGGAAGCTTGATGATGATGGCATTAATGGAGAAGATGATGTCAAGTATGAGTATCACAAGAGCAGTGAAGGCAATCACCACACAATTCCTAGGAAGGATTTCGGTAAATACATGGGCAATAGTAATAGCAATGAAAATGGAAGTGGGTAATATTCTAAATGTTGTTATGTGATGATCAATGCATATAATATATATAGCTCTATCAAGTTGGTCTTAATGATCTTATGAATAAGTCAAGGTCTATGTATACTTGTTTAGAATGCATGGGAAACTATATATATATATATATATACACACACACACACACATTATACATATATGCAAGTGTATGTTGTATTTCCATAACCTATTACCTATGTGCAAGTTATGATGTGTTTTTGAGGTTCTGCTAGAGAATCCTTCTATATATATGTTCTTTGCCTCTTTTCTCTTTATATTTTTTTATCTTATTTTATAATCAAATTAATATATATATGTTATAATCATGGTTTTAAGTTATAAATACCCCGATTTGCCCTCGGCATTCCCTCGATATCTCTAAAATTTTGATTTGTCAATAACTTTCTTGCAGTAGCGTTTTACCCCATATTTTTACAACAACAAAAAAAGGTAAGAACAGAGAAAAAAAAGAAGGAAAAGAGAAACAAATTGAAAGAAAAAAGAGTATATAATATATGTGAGGCAAATTTCCATTAATTATTAGATATAATTTATATCAAATTGTAATTATTTTCTTTATTTTGTGATAAAACTATAATTGCAATTTATATTTACATAACAAAACTACAATCGTAACTTATATTTTTCGAACAAAATAAAATCCGTTTATTCGTGGTTTACCCGTAAAATCTACTCGGTAGCTTTAGCTGTCAGTCTACATTTTTTTCTCTCGAAGAACCCATCGATAAATTCCGTTACCCGTCAACATATCATTAAAATTGAGGTTGCGGTTTTCCATCAGTATTGGTTTTTTATAATACAATATAACCTCTATAAATTAATACTGTTGGGACCGACAAAAAATATTATCTTATCGAATTATTAAATTAATAATTTATTAATTTATACATTAATGAAGAAAAAAATTATTAATCAACTATAATTATATAAACATCTTTACTAACAAAAAATTATTTCAATATAGTATATCGAGAATATTAAAGTATCAATATTAGAATATCAAGAGAGACTATTATAATTTAAATTTTATTTATTAGAGTACTAATGTCAGAAATATTAAAGAGCCCAATGATATTAAATAGGAATAACAATAGCTTCATAAAGTAGTGATAATTAAAGCTATAGAATCATATTTTAAGAAGACTGCATGATTAGAGATGTATTGTTATCTTTTTATTTAATGTGATTTCATAGTTATTTATGTTAGATTTTATTTATAGTGGTTTTGTAATTACTTATGTAATTTGTTTATATTGAATTATTAATTTATATATCACTTGGGACCTATATACTTTCTAAAAAAAATATTATCTTATAAATTTAGCGAATTATTAATTTAGCTAGTTAGGCCCGAGTCGGGACCGGACAAAAATATTATTTAATCGCGACTATTAATTTATCGAGTATTAATTTATAGAGGTTCTACGGTACGTACAAATCTGAAAATAAGGATATATGCATTCGTTCAAGTTATATAATGAGAAAAAGAACGCATATTGGTGTCTTTAAGGAAATCAAAGCTTTTTAGGCGATACATACGTAAAAGTTGCATCCATTATATAAAATTGTAAAAAAAAAAAAATACCCCCACGTAGACAAACAGCATAAATAATAATTAACAAATTTTATTCTCTCATAATTAATCAGCTGAAAAGCAGCTATTGGTCATTTGCAATTGCAAGTATATATTAGCACTGGGACCAAAGCAAGATAATTTTAAATCTGTAATTTTTTATGTACGGTAAAACTTCTATAAATTAATATCGTTGGGACTTTGAAGATTTATTATATTATTAAATTATTAATTTATAAAACATTAGTTATATAATCATTATAATTAAGAAAAAAATCTTGTATAACATGTCAAGAATATTTTAATCATAATATATAGTTTGAAGATGATGATATTGAAATGGAATCTTGTTTCATGTAATGAATCAATTGTACGTAATAACAATCACTTTGAGCAATTTCTTTACATCACAAAAATACAACAATATATTTTTGGTGAAGTTGAAGAAGACATAAATTTCAAGAATATATAGATAACTACATAATCATGTATTAAAAACACTATATAATTAGTTAATTAGTATAATTTATTTTTTATTTAAAATGATTTCGTAAGTAGTTATGCAATGTTATATTTTATTTATAGTGAATACAAAGTTATACATACTATTATTTTTATATTGAATTATTAATTTATATATCAATTGGGACCTATATACTTCTAAAAAAATTATTATCTTATAAATTTAATGAATCGTTAATTTAGCTGGGCCCGAGTCGGAACCAGATAAAATTATTATTTTATCGAGGTTATTAATTTATCAAGATTCTACTGTAATTGTTTTGATATCACCTTATTACTTTTATTAACAAATTATTTAAGCTCCCAAAACAATCAAACTTGAAAATCAAACTAGAAAGAAAAGAAAAAAAAAACCAACTTAAAGACCATAAAATCCTAAAAGATGATCATCACAATCCTTTATTAAACATATTCTATTATTTTTATATTATTTTAGGTTTTTTTTTTCATATGTACCTTCTTTTCATGTGGTCCAAAAATCATTTAGCGCAAAAAATAAAATAAAAAACCATACTTCGAACTCACAACCAACTAAATAAACAATTTGAGGTCTAATTCATCTCAAAATCAAAATTGACCATAATCCTTACATTAAGATCATTCACAGCATAATTTACTGGCCTCTTAAGATATATATTCGATCGAATAATGTGGAACTTTATCCACCAGTATAATAAGGATTAATATATATATATATATATATATATATATATATATATCTTTATAAACATATATAGTAACATGAAAATGTGTCCACAACTTCACTTTTTCTTCACCTACAAATATCATTGCTCGGCTCGGCTCCAGACCTCGAGCCCGTTCCGATTATACGGCACGAAACCCTGCACAACGGCACCAGCCATATTGCCCATCTGGGCTAGAGATTGGCATTCCAACCTCAATCTCTTTTCCTGACTCTGCTCGAGCTGATCGGAGCCACCAAAGAGCTCAGGCCTGTTATCGCCCTCGGAGTTGTAGTTTCCCAACCCAGAAAACTCCGACTGCTTGCTACTGAGAAACACGGCGCTCAATCCATGCTTGCTTGCCGGAGTGTTCCCATTGTCGTTGATTTTGCTATCACCTTGATCTGTGCTGCACAAGCCTTTGGTCTCGAGCGTGTGTATTTCTTCAACCATCGGCTTCCAGACACGAACCCGGGCATTGATGAACCAGTTTGATACCTGCAAACAATATGATGCACATTGCATTATTTGACTCGCTACGGTGTAACTAGTAATCAAAGAAAATCCTACTTTTTGAAAAAAATTCGTAGACGAATTTCATGGAAATATAAGAAAAGTGACCCACCTGGTTCCGAGTTAGGCCAGTTTGTGTGGCTAACATGTGCTTATCCGAATCCGTGGGGTACCTGAAAAGAAAAGTTGATCATTCTTTCACGGAATATACACTATTTTGTCACGACCAGAAAAGAAATAAAAATCCCTACGGGTGAAGAAAGTGCTCGAAGAGCCAAGCTCGGAGAACGGCCACAGAGCGCTCGGGCAGGCCTCTCTGGGGCCGCCAGATGTGGTGCTGTTGGGGCTCAGGGCAGGCCGCGTGGGTCCCAGCAGGCTTGCCATGCTTCTGGAGGTTTTGCTCCATGTATTTGAGCCTCGCGGGGCCCGCGAGATCCTCCTCTCCCAAAGCCCGCTTGGCGTGGCCGAGCTGCTCCGCTATCGCGCTCTTCAGGCAGCGGAAGTGCCTCGCCACCGCCTTGAGCGCCAAGGCAATGTAGGGAGTGGCCGAGCTGAGACCAGCCACCGATTCAAAAGAGGAAACCACCATATGCATTTGCTGCTTGTATTGCTTGTACTTCCTGCCGACCTGATTGCAGATAAATCAAACCGACAATCACGATTTAGAATCATTGACTAAACCGCATGGTGCGTGATACTCGGCATGAGCCAACCATCAAACCCTAATTGAAACTCACCAAGGCTAAAATACCCCTAACATTGAGCTAGGCACTAGCGCCCTTCATTTACCCAAAGACCTAAAATACCCCTAATAATGACAAAGATGCGGGGCTAGGGCTAACAATCAAGCCGCCGCGATTGATTGCGGATAAATTAGGAAAGCTTAACAGTGAAATGATTTTTGCTAAATATGACATGAAAGTGACGTTTAGGCTACATTTCACTTCATTTTCCCCCCCCACACAATAATGACATGGCCTTTGGCCATTCCAAGAGTGACAAACTATTTGGTTTTGCTGATATATATATATATATATATATATATGTATGTGTAAGTATTACAAGTGGTGTACACTGTTAAATTGAAAGCCCAGATTGAAATGGAGGACCCTACCAAAGGTAAAGGCTTTAAGAGCTTGTCTAACAAAAAGGTGGGCCATAAAGATATTCCTGTCTGTGGTTCAAGAGAGCTATGTTCTATTTCTCAGCCTCAGGGCAAATCAGATATGTCAATCTTTGCAATTATATTAATATTTTATTTTAAAAATATAATACATATAATATATATATTTATATCATTCGAATTTGAAAAAACTTACACAAGCAAAAACAGCAATAAAATAATAGCAATAATAATATTTCAGACGCCTGTTTCTGAGCAAAGTTTGAACTTAAATGCATTATATATATATATATACACACACAAAATAAAGAGATATATACCTGCAGAGTATATATTTGCATGAGAAACTGACAAGCAGAAGAACATTATCATTTCGTTTTTGCATAAAATGACAAGTTAGATTGTCACAATCGAGATATCATTGCCCCAAAAATACACCAACAATATATGTCATAATCTTAACCATATACAATATAATAATAAAAAGTTGAATATTTTAAATATATAGAAGCTAACCATATACAATATAATAATAAAAAGTTGAATATTTTAAATATATAGAAGCCATATGGCACAAGTTGTTTTTGAGTAGCTAGATTCTTTCGGAAATATTGAAAGCTCAACGATAAATAATCTAATTAATGCTTCAACTGATTTATTCAAACTTGGCAATTTACTATCGAATTATTACGATCTAATGGCAGTGTAAAAAAGTAGATCCATATTAAAGGTATAAGAACTGACAAAGCAGTTTGTGTCTAATTGAAAATAGAATATTGTTATAAAATATTGTAATTAATTTTCCTTTGATGGGTAGCAGATAATAAAATATTGTTGTACATGTATAAAAATGTGCTAAATCATAATATTAATACTCTGAACTTGTATCGCTCAGGGTTCGATCTACAAAAAGTGCCAAAAAAAGAGTCTTAAGTTGTAAAACTATAATGTGTGCGTATTATAAGATCATAGGTGTGGATAATAATAATAATAATAATAACATAAATGGTTTAAATAAAAATTGTATTACTATCATAGTTGTGGTAGTAGTACTATTAGTAAATGCCAAGTAAATTCAACCTAACTCTATAGAGTGCCTATTGTGTTACTGTAGGGCACATATATATAATGCCATAAATTGTTTAAAAAAATGCAAAGAATTACTATATAAGTATACATAAAAGTAGTGTTTCGGGTGGCGTTATAGATTTATGTTATTCCGTTAGTGTTCAGATTGGGTACTAAGAACACATTCTTTCATAACATTGGGTGTATATGCCGCCCTAAAACACAACTTCGAAAAGGTAATTATCCCGCACAAACACACATTTACATATATATAAATATATTTATATTAGGAAAAAAGCAACTTCTTTCTAGCAAAAACACTTCAACCAACATGCATTACAAACCTATCATATTTCAACTACCGTGCATCACAAGCTAATCTACGAAATATTAAGATATAAAGCCACCACAAGTTTAAGATCAGTCATTTAATTTTAAAAACGACAAAATGCGGTTAGAAATGAACCTACCTCTTCTTGCATGACTAGTAGCTTGGCCTTCTTCTGTTGGACTTGATCCGGCCGGGAAGAGCCTGATTCGAACGAAACATTGCTTCCTACTCCTCCGTGATCACCGCTATTTATCTCATTCGATCCGTAAAAAGTCGAAGATGAAGCACAAGAATTGTTATTCTTGTTAATGCTATGATTTCCCTTATTGTTGACTAGTAGTTGATGGTCATTGTAAGGCCCGCTTCGATTCATCTCGTGATCATGACCGTGACCAGAGGCAGAAATCGACGGCCCAGCTTCTCCGGAAAACCGTTCGGAGTTGACATCATAACTGTAGCTAGTAGTGCTACTCTTGCTTGACCCGCATAACTCTTCCAAGAGCTGCTGAGCTGGCTGCAAAAATCTCGAGTTCTTCAGGATTGTGGCGTATCCGGTGAACGGCCCTAAAGGGCCTGCTGTGCTCCGAAATACACTGGATGAAACCCCAACTATGTCTTGGAGCGACTTCCCGCACGCACTCTTGCTTATTATGGATGGCTTCGGTATTGCACAGGGCTTTGGCAAGTCTTCGTCCGAGCCCGACGAGGTTTGTTCAACCGAAACACGAGCTACATTGGGCAATGTGGATTGCGAATTGATTGATGAGAGTGATAGAGACAAGCCTTGCAAGTTTGTATCGTTGACGATGGTCGTCCTTAAGTAATCGCCATCCCTCTTTTTCGCAGTGCTGCAGCCGAAATTACCAAGTTGATCAGAACTAGTACTGGTGCTACTATTCCAATTCTGGTGATGATTGTCAAGATTCGCGAAACTGAACGGAAGAAGAGCGAGCTCATTTTCTGATCGGATCGCGCCACCGGCTGAAGCCACCGTTACTACTTGTTCTTGCATAATGTCATTGTTTCGATAGTTGATCTGAGAGTCTGCTCTACAAGGAGTAGCTAAATTCATACTCTCGAGGTAATATTTCTCCCCAACATCATGACTCAAAATCTGACCGGACGCGACATTATTGGCCAACAAGGGCTGCGCTACGCCGCTTCTTGGCTTTAACACCGCCATATTATTAGCATCACCGAGCCCGAAACTTGTCTCAACCGGCCAATTATCATAGGCCTGCGTTGTAGTGTTAGCGCTTAGGCCTCGACTCCAGCTAACCATGAAGCCGTGAGCCCCATCCGACACAGCTGTCGACCCAACCAGGTCTTGAGACGCTAGACCATTTCTATGTTGATGCATACCAAGGATTTCCGAAGAAACAAATCCAGGTTGTTCGTAGAGGAAACCGTGGGAGGGCCTAGCGCTTCGAGCATTATGATCGTCGTGGTCTTGGTGGAGAGTGAACTGATGATCCAAAGTGTTTGATAAACTTTCCAAATGATGAGAGATTGGCTCCGAATTGAGCCCGTGTTGGACTCGCAGCTTGTCACGCCGGCTCTGCTGCGGCACGTGAGACGGGTGGTGGTGGTGATGGTCGGGCCTAAATCCGCTCGTCTCCATTTTCGCAACAAACAGTTGAACTCGAATGGTCAAGCAAGAGGTATAGATGTGTGTATTTTACGAGCTCATTTCTTCATAGTAGCAACCAAATGAATCCTCTTGAGCATTACGAATATATTCAATTCCTGCAAATCAAACCGATTCATGAGTTCCCAGATTCTAACAATATAAATTAATATACATATATTGTACATATATAACGTTCAGCTTCTCAGTTCTTTATACGAATGCTAACTACGTCTACAACAAAAGTATGTACATGATTTATCTAGGAATTTAATATATAAACCCCATGAATTTAATTATCATAGAAAGAGATATTTGATATTGACCAGTATGAAATAAATAATTAATATAGACTTCGTCTTCGACCTTAAATCACGACAATCTAATTCACGCTTCTTTTTCTTAGCTTCAATAATAATAATAATAATAATAATAATAATATATCTAGTAATTGATACATATAACAACAAATTAAAATAACAGTAGAAAAAAAAAATGTCGGCAAGATTCAACAATTTATTATTGAACCCAAAACTTAATCAATAATCACAAAAAGCCATCGAAATCAAACGCAAATTCGACCTAACTTGATCTGGAAATTGAAACCCTAATATCTATATATCTCAACGTGAGAAGAAATATATATATGTGTGTGTGTGATCAAACAAAGAAAGCCTCGACTTTGATTGAGCACACGAACAGACACAGAGATCCAGTAATGGAGGACACTGTAGAAAAGCAGTAACATACGGTTCGATCCGAGCGACCAAATATCCATCCATCTATACTGTCGTCTTCCTCGAGCCATTATCATTCACACAAGTCGTTTCACGAACAGTGCGTCAAAACCCAGATGACAAACACTCAATCAAGCATAATTATAGCAACATAAACACTATGATCCATGATTACCTTGCGATGAAAACGAAAGGATAATCCCAGATAGCATAACATATAATTATATATGTAAGAATTCGAGAAGAGGGAAGAGAGAAAGAGAGTGACTTTGAAGCAGTGAAGTGATATGTAGATAGATAGATATACATGACACTATTCAGAAGCTGAAGCGCAATAATTGTCGATAATATTAATAAAATAATATTTAAGAAGAAGAAGAAGAAATATTGGTAAATTAAATTAAATGTTCATCAATGCTGAAAAGTTGAGAAAGAGCGTGTGGCTTAGCGTTTTGAGAAAGACGTGTTGATTTTTCGTTTCCACGTTTTAGTTAACGGTGACGAGAGACGCCGTCAGTACTGTATTACTACAGCTGTTCCACTGTTTGTTCATATCTTCTGTTACTATTAAATAATTTTTCTTTTTTGTTATGATTAATTATGGTGAGTAACCCAAAGAGGCAATGAAAAATGACGTCCTTTTTATGCTATGATCGAGAGAATAATGACGTCATTTTTTGTAGAGTTCATGCTCCACCACAGTCCACAGTTCCAGCGACATAATAAAGAATACCTTTGCTATTTTAATTTTTGGAACAATCGTGGTAAAGTACCTAATTTTTACAAACTGAGAATACAGATACCAAAAGTGAAAAAAGGAGTAAAAAGATTCCAAGTCAACAAATATGAGACCTCATATATTTTTATATTTTTTTTCTTTCGAATTTGAATGAGAGAGAATGTATTAAATATAATTGTACGAGATTATTTAAGTAGCACTAAGTTAAAAAAACTTACAAACGTTCGACAAAAAGATTGGACGAAAAAGTGTGCCGCTTCACATTTGTTAAATATAAATATTTTAATCGTCATTTTTTGCTGTAAACTCTTGTCATATGAGCTAATCAAAGTTCAAGTACTTAAGTCGAGATTATATATCTCTTAATTTTACTTACCTTATTAACATTTATTTGAAAAGAAAAGATGCATTAGCGGACAAGATTTACTCTTGTATTTCCTTCTAAAAATCTTTAAATTAGTTTTCGTTACCCTAATCAATTCCTTAAATATTAGATAGTATTAATTAATAATCACTAAGTACTATAAAGTATAAATAGCGCTTACAAAATGCGCTTTAAAATTTGCTATAGTGAAACACACGATGATTTTTTTAATACGGTTGTGAAAAATAAAAATATAAAAGGAAGATGTTGGTGTGATGGTTCATCCGAAAATTATCGTGCAAATTTTGGTATTTTCATAGCTCATTTTACTTTTAATTTTCTTTATTCATTCCTCTCTTATTCCAACTATGTTTTACGTTTTTCTTGTTCGAATTGTGATAGCATAAAACAACTTTGCCGTGATGAATCTTGAGTAGCAATGGCATTCCGAGCAAGACTCATATTTCCTCGCCATTTGGATTGTATTTTCTGGCCAACTCTAAAAAAATATCGTACAAACTTCTGTGTTTTAATGTATTTTGCCATGGCCCATGTGGTTCGTGCTTCTTCTTATTCTAATTTGGCAAAATTAACATTTGGACCTCAAAACGTGAGTGTTTGGATGGTTTTTTGTTTTATGTTAAAAATATTAACCATTTGTTCTTGGGTTTTCAGTTCAGTTTTGTTTTTAGGTATTAATATTTACGATTATCAGTTGGGTAATGTGTGTTCATGTGTTGTAAGTTATGTTGTTACTTGATATGCGTTAATTATTATATACATGTTCGTATTTGTATTGTGTATGTTTACTGGCGTAGGCACTCTTCCATTTTCAAGCGATGTACAAAATATATTTTCGGACGATTTTATTTTTCAAGTATGCAAATTAAAAAGAAATATAAAGAACCATATTGAAGATGACTATTAAAATCATGAATAGATCATATTACTTTTAGAAGTATTGTAGAATAGATATAACTAGGGAAGAATGGATAAAAGTCTAAAAAGCTCAATACCAGTGTTTTTTACTCTTAAACTATACAAGATCTATTTTTTTGCCTTAAGATTCACAATTAATGAACAACTATTATTTTCTTTTGTTCAATTTCATTTGAGCACGCGAGACACTAAATTTGTCGTTTATCACTTATGTAGGTTGGTATGTGTTTTGCCTAGCCCAAAAATAAGGACACCCTTAAAATTGGCTCCTTAGAAATGAGCGCTTTAAAAATGGGCGCCCTAGAAACGAGCACCCTTGAAATGGGTGCCCTATAAATGAGCACCCTTGAAGTGGGCTCCTTGGAAATGGGCGCGCTTACTTTTTCATAACAATTACTTAATTGTCCAGGAGTCTAATAAAGTTATTTTTAATTGCTCAGAGTCCCCTGGGCCCTTCTATAAATAAAAGCTTCAAACTCATTAAAACGGATCCGATCCCATTCGAACTCGGAACTATACACATTTCACTCAAACGCTCTCTAGAGCGATAAAATCTCTAAACGCTCACTTTGAACTATGTGATGACCTGATCCCGTTAAAATTGGTACGTAGGCAGCCTCGTTACAAGTGACGAGGTCCGGCATCATATATTATCAATCTCTATCTTTTTTATGTTCTTAAGCATATCAACGAAGGCGGAGAATTAAGTTTCAAGTCCAATTTGACCGCCAAGCGGACATTGGGCCCAGCCCAAAATCAAAACTTGGGCCGCTTTAGTATTGATCCATTTTTCGGCATTAGTAGTATGTAATAGTACTAGCTCCGGGTTTTGCTCGTTTAAGGATTCTCCGGATTTTGCCCGATAAGCTTGTTTAATGAATATTCATGAGTCGTATTTGATCTTGAATGAAAATTTGGATTTTTTGTAGTCGTGGTTAATGAAGATTCTTCATCATTGGTCTTTTTAAAAATGTATCTAAACAAAATAATATTCATATATACATCAAAATTTGGAGTTTTTGGTACGGATTTTGGATAATGTTTTCTGAAATTTGTTTCTTTAATAATTAGAGTTTGCACAATAATTAAAACCGTCGTATAAAATACTTCGTTGCGTAAAAATTGTGAGTTAATTCAATACTTCGTCATACAAAATACTTTGTCGCAAATAATGTTTTTTTTCTGGGGTGACTTGTTTTTATAATTTATTTACATATGTTGGTAAATAATTGAGCTGTAACATTTTGATGGATTCATTAATTTTTTTGGGTTTCTTGTACACTTCGCCACTTGATTTGATTCCACATATGAGATTGTATTAAGATTTAAGACTATGATATTACTTGATCATTTTATTTCTTTTCCGTGAGTTGTATGTTATCTACTTTCGTCAAAGGAAATGGGCTACATTTATATTCGGAAAGTAAAATAATTACGTACTAAGTTAGTGATAATAATATTGAACATGAATAGATATTAATTTTAGTAGATATTCAAATTATTTTATTATCACCATATATACTGTTAATTGTTTTAACGTATATACCCATTTCCTATGCTTTTGGTGAGCTTGTTGGATCTCACTAAATGAGATAACACCTTTCCTTTCCGTACACTTATCCTTCTTCTGTCACGCAAATGCATCACAGCTCTTTTAATTTTGTCCAAAATTAAATTGCATTGCTCATTTTTCACAATTTTCTATTCTGACCACAACATTTTGAGCCATTGACTTTCTTTCATATTTTTATTTCTGTATACATTTTCGGTTAATTACATCTAAAAAACTATACGAAACGTATATTATAATTATAGTATATAATTATAATATGGTAACGTGAAAAGAATATATAAACGTTGCTAACCTACAACTCTCGAACATACGTGTCTCGTGATTCGTCATACTGAATTCAGTCATCAGTATTTTGTATTAAATTATGAAGTAATAGAATGAATAATTAAAAAGCTGACAAAAAAAATCAAGCAAGAAATAAATCACGTTAAATAAAACGAGCACTATATGGCCACTTCCACACTGGCTCATAGAACTTTTGATCATATTAGCTTTTAATGTCAAAAAATGGATAAACACTTAAAGCGACCTAAGTTTTGATTTTGGGCCGGGCTCGATGACCACTTGACGGTCAAATGGGGTCTTGAAGTTGATTCGTCTTTTTTGATAGGCCGAAAATATCTTCCGGAACTCCTTCTCCGTATACTTTGATGAAAGAATGAAATAAACGTGAACTTAAAGGGGAACGGAGGGGGTGCCTCCGTATCCACCTCCGACGCTCAACATTAATCGGGTATTTAAGTCGGGATATTTAAGAGAATGGAAAACGGAGGTTTTATCGCTTTTGAGAGCGATTTTGTGAGTTGATCTGAGTTTATCCGAGTTACTATTTTGATTAAAATGAGTTTCTATTTATAGAAGGGTGCATAGACCTCTTAGTAATTAATAATTATTTTGTTGTGCTCCTGAGCAATTATGATATTATTTGCGCTGTGCGCTGTGCGCATATTACTTTGTTGGGCCCCTCAGCAATTATGATATTATTTGCGCGGTGCTTTTAATAATTAATTTAAAGTCTCTTTTGTGATAAAAGTAACTATACTTTATTGAATTTTTTCGGGCTGAGTCTTGTTGACTTTTTTGGGTTGACTTTCTGTTGACTTTTTGGTTGACTTTCCTTTGACTTTTTGGGCCGAGTCTTGCTGACTTTTTGTGGCAAGCCGGGTCGTTTTTGCGGACTTGTTTAGTCTTTTAAGCCTTTTGGGCAGGTTTTTTTTTTTGGCTGAGCTTTAATTTTTCTAAGCTTCAAAAAATACCGATAATATGAGCTATAAGGAGTATTTCTTAGAAAGATTTCTACACGAAAAAGTAGCAGGAACACATTAATGATTAGCTAAAATAAATGATACCACGATATTATACCACGGTAGTAGTGGACAGTGGTATATTTCAAATAAGTAGCGAGTGAAAGTGTTTTTTTTTTTTTTCATTTTATATTTGTATTTTATATTTCTCAGTAAAACTGACAAAATATTTTAAGAATATGCTTCGCTATAATTTTTTTAATATATATAAAACGATAGGTTATATACTATCCCTCGGTTTTTCACATTGTTTGTGTTCGTTAATGATATTTACGATGATGCTTATATACTCTAATTTTTATGTTCGTATTTTGGGGTGTCACTTTCATATACTCTAATTTTTATGTTCTCTTCATTTGTTAAGTTAGCAATTTCACAATCTGAAAGTGACAACTGACACCCCAAACCCTAATTAATTAACAGTCTTCCATACACGAACGTGGAAACGACTAAGAGGATAGGTCCCACCCCCACGTGTCCCCTTCCGATTGGCTGAGTTCCGTCGTTGATTAGAGAGCACGACCACACATGCAATAACTGAAGATAGTATAACTTGAGAACTCATCTTCTCCGATTTCCCATAAAACCAAAAGCTTCAGTATAACTATGACTACCATCGTACGGCTCCTCATCCCCACCGTCGGATCGCCCTCTCCGTCAGATGATCTGACGGTCCTCGGCGGCACCGAAGGGGCTCGGACAACCGTCGGATAGTCTTGATCGGACGGCTGGTGTGGGGTTTGTGCATGGATATTAGCGCCAACTGGTCGCCGGTCCCATCAGAAGTAAAGATAGAGCTCTGTGTTTGTAGCTGGAGACCCACGTAGGTCCCTCTGTTTCTATACTGTGTCTGATTATGCCACGTGGAGGAATCTCGGCCTTTGGTTTTGATATGCCCCGTATTCTGTGGGAGACCAATATTGGAAGTGAATAGTCAATACAGAGTTACAGACATACACTGATACTTCTTCTTTGGTTACTTTTGCCTTGAAAATTGTGTGTCAAGAAAATACTTTAAATGGCACATTCTTTACACAATGTATGTACGAATAATAAATCAGCAAAAAAATTATACTTATAGTTTTATAAGAAAACATTTTTTGTATATCTCTGATCCATTTCATACACATTTATGAAAAGAAGCTCGAACCCTAATTTTCGTGCGACGCGTAAATTACACATTGAATCCTAATTTCGTACTCTAAAGTCTAAATTAAGTCCAAATAAAATCTAGATGGTAAAGTTCTAGTCTCGGATTGAAAATAATATTTTTTTTAATAAAACATTTATGTATTATATTTTATTTTTTTAATATAAACTATTTAATCTTGAATTAAAAATATAAATGATTGAAAATTAAAAAAATTAAAAATCCTAATCTAGTTTATAATAATACTTTTAACTTTCGAATTTATTTGAATTTCAAAAGCATTAACAAAATATTAAAATTTATTATAATTCCCTTTCCCTTTTAATTTACGTTTGAAATTGGATTTTAGACTTTTATTTTCACTTAAGGAAAAAAGGTTGTATCTAATTAATTTCATGGAAAAAGTGATGGGACAAGGGAACCTCCATGATGAGCTTGTCATTTCATGACGTGTCACATTCAAAGCCCTGGGACCCACTTGCATGGGGCTCCCCTGTAATTGCTTACCACTGACTGAATGAATGATAATCTCATGCACTCTCTAATTATTTATTTACTTTAGCTCACATATACACATATATATAGTGATTAAGTGAAGAAGATGAAGATCACTGATATACGCAAACAATATACATCAGGGAATATTCTGTCAAGAATAGATTAAGATGATCAGGACATTTATTTTTCAAAAGTCCCTTCCAAAAGTCTTATCATATTAGATTCTAATTGAATCATTCTATCTCTAAAAATGTAAATTTCCCAAAGACATGTTAAATTAATGCCCTAATTTAGTTCAGAAAATAATAAATTTATCATATCTCAAAAATTTATATTTTCGTTCACAACGAAGGATTATTCCACTGGTAGTAGATACCAATTATTGACGGATTCACTTAATAAACAAAGAAACACCGCGAATAAGATATGATGAAATACCGATACATAGTACTAATATACCGCTACTTATCGACAAATATTACATAAAATTACTGAGAATACACGCAAATTATCTTTTTCCCCTAAAACTTTTCATAAAATACTTAAATTAAATTTATCAATAGTAATTTAAGGCTTTAAGCAATGAATAATAGCCCAATGATATTAAAATAATAGAATAAAACAAAGAAAGTATTGGCTGGCAGAGAGGATGTGACGAAATGTCAAGTTGGTCTGTATGTAAGGAAATATTTGAATCAGTCCAAGTTGATATGGATTCGTAGTTACCATCCAATCCAATATCAATATCTGCTCATTTTATGTCCAGTCTTGTTTGATTTGACCCTCACAATTATAGCCTATTCCTATACAATTATATTGTATATTATTTTACCACTTTTCTTTCACAATTATGATTTTCAACATCAATGGTAAAAATCTACCTATAAATAAATTATTGATAATAATATATTAATTGACTGATTTAAACGTGGATACTACTCGATGAATATTTGCTTAAAAATATTTGCTGATTCTTAAACCTTAAATTCTAAATTTGGTAGAAAAAATTATACACTAGTCTACAAATTTTACGTGTCTATTGATAATCGATGAATATCTACTGAATCTTAAACTCTAAATTTTGTATAATACTTGATCGGCTCGTAATTCTAGTGTTACTTCGATCGTTGGGCGGGAAGCTCAACACTGCGTAATATACAAATGTCGCTATAGAACCACCAAGGTTTTAAATACCACTTGCCGATTTCGTTTCGCATTTTTCGTTTTACGGATATATCGCTTGCCAATGGGTATGCCGATGGAAAAATTATAAAAAAAAGAAATACCGCATGCTGCATATACCGCACTTTTCGCATGGGCATACCGCATGCCGATGGGGTTTTCGACGGATATTCTGTAAAAAATATTTGAGTATTTAAGCAAGATATTTATATAAGTTCAAAACTACATATTTAATATATACAAGATATTTGTAACTTAAATATGTAGGTGACATGTATAATATTAAGTCACTTTATTAGTTGAAGTGTATAATATTAAGTCAAATTATTGTGTGAAATTAATATGTATGTTAACTAAGTGTGTAATATTAAGTGAATATGCATGTTAATTGTATATGTATGTTAACAAATTTAATATTAGTTGAAGTGTATAATATTAAATGAATATGTATATTAAGCGTATATGTATGTTAGGTGAAGTTAATATGTATGCGAAGTGTATAATATTATTTGAAGTGTATAATATTAAGTTAAATTATTAGGTGAAGTGTATGTGTATGTTAAGTGTGAAGGTGTGATATTAGTTGAATGAATAACAAAAAGTCCCACATTGATAGATGACAAGAGTTTAGTGATGTTTATATACCAAATATTAGGGACAAGGGCTTGGGCCCTTTGGGTCATAGGATTTTGTGGATGGGGGAGGACTCACACAAATGTTACACCACCACACGCGCGCGCCGCCGCCATCCCCCGGGGTGGGGTGCTCTTGTGTGAGTATAATTATTTTTGCCGAAAGTTTAATTGGTAATTCGAACCGCATACCTGCGAAAAACGAAATTCGCAAAATTTTAAACCTTGGGTTAAACGAAGTTTGTCGACGCAAAGGCACCGAAATGAAACTGTGTAATACGGGGCACATTGAGTTCAATCGATTCTTTAAACTCAGACACGACTTCAGATTTGAGTTGAACGATACAAAATCAGGCTTATTTCGTTGTCTTGTATTTTTTTCGGGGAAATTTTAGTCAAATGCCTATTTTTTCATAGAACTTCTCTGTGGAAAAGGTGATGTAAATCCTACCACGTGAGACTAAATTTTTGAGATTTTGAATTTAAAGTTGTTTAAGGTTTAGTTTATATTTTTTGTGAAATTCCCGTTTAAAGTTAATTTTAGACCAATTCCATCCTATAAGTCCATTTTACAGTATATGTCACATAAAACTCTACCTGATCTCCGTTTATACCCCATTTTTAAAACTAAATTGATGTATTAATTTTGTATTCAACTTTCTCTTATTTATCTTCATACCCTTATATTTACTTAGTATCTTTCAGTTAGATCATTTCTTTATTATTTCACCGGTTCATATTCAAAATATTTCACCGGTCTTAGAGGACTCGACGCTAGTTTTCCCGAGTATTAGTTTATGTGTTGTAATTTTATTTCTAATTTTATTTTTTTGTAATGTGTTTCTTTATTTCCAATTTCGATATTAATATTGTAAAAGTATTGTGGTCTTTTAAATATTTAATATGATAATTTGAAAATAAAAAATAAATATGATATAATATTATAAATAAGTGCAAATATGTAAACTACATATTTTAAAAGGACCAAAATTGTAAAAAATAAAAGATTTTGCAGTCATAAATAGTGTCACGCCAAATATAGCGTGGCACTGTAGCTACACGCCCAAATGGCGTTCAATATGGAGTTTGAATGCACAACTCCATCTACTGCATATCAATCAAATGCAGTACCACTGCAGTTGGTCTTAAGGGATAATTTTTGTGAATTGTTGTTAATATGGTTGTTATCTTATAAATATACTAATTTATACTTATTTTATTTAGTGATTTTGAATTGTTGAATTTTAAATCTTAATATTAAATTGTTGATGATCTTGAATTATTTATAATGATTTGTTTAAATTGAATTATTGACTAGCACTTATTTAATTATATTTGTTGATAAGTTAGTTAATTTACCATTAATTAGTGTAGGATTTAAGGGTACGGTTTATGGTTTAAATTATTACTCTTCCATCAATATTTCTAGCATGTACCTGAAATTCATGCAACATTTTCGGCTTGAGGCATGTCTTTTTTTACTTTTCCATCAAATTTTTTATTAATATGCGGTATGCGCGTAAAATAGAGGTAGTAAACCGGCGGGAAAGCGTATTTAAAATTATGATTCAGAGTTCAAACATCCGAATTATATAGATTATTCAATGAAGAAATATACTCTTATAGTCGAAGGGTAATTACGTCATTTGGTCAATTTCAATTTCAATTTCAATATAATATGGCAAATTCATAATATTGTCTAAAACAATGCCCTACTAAGAGCTATTTAGTATTTACACTTAGATATAAAGGCATGCCCTACTGAGACATGATGTGGTGACGTCATCGACAAGGGGCTACCGTCACGCTCAGATTGTTCCTTTTGCAGCATTAATTATAATTAACCATAATCATCATCAATTAATAAATAAAAATTCTAAATTAATTTAATTTTTATCTCCTGTTGACCCAGAAAATGTAAAATATGGTTGCATGAAAATGAACGCATACTTTAATACTTACCAATCTTGAGTATGTGGTTCACTTTAACCGCTCCCTCACACACCCGAGCAGTGAGACCATTATTCAATCTCTTACTAGTTTGTATCTTATAACAAATCAGTAGCAGGACAAACTTTTATGGTGACGAATGAGATCTAAAAAGGTTTCCGAAAAAATGTGATGGGTTAAAAAAGAATTCAAGATTAGCCCTAATATATTAATTGTTATTATAATAGCACATGTTATAAGAAAAAGAAGAAAACGATGAACATACGTGTAGACATCGACATGGTATAAAACTTTATTTTCGTCTAAAAGTGGCAATTAATGAATACTCACGTATTCATCTTTCAGTTTCACTGTAGTAAAGTATAATATGTAGCTTGAAAAGAAGTTCCTTTGAAATAATAATAATAAAAAAACATTAAATTAGCGTTTTCAAATCATTGCAAATTAAAGTAAGGCGTATTTATATTTAGCTAGAAATTAGACAAGCCTATAGATCTATGAACCTCAACGATCATTGCATATTGCAGGGTATGGCTATGAGCATCTTTTTGTGTACCAAAATTAGTCATTTCTATGCTAATTCTAAGCCTATACTTTTTTGCATTTTATTTTATTTTTATGAGAATCTTTGTTTTGTGTGTCACTTCGTGTTATTCATTAATTGATTTTATATATTATGATGGGATTTCTGTTGAGGGTCAGGACCCAGGACCATTGACCATTCACGTACACAGGCATCAGTCATTTAAATAAATAAAAAATACAAATGCATAATATATTTAAAATATAGCAATATATTTATAGTCATTTATTATACTGAAGTGATTAAAATATTCGTACAATTATAGGTCAAGAACGCTGTGCCATTCTCAGAACTCAGAAGAACAATTTTGTGTTTTCTATCGTACTTACCTCCACAATATATATATGATATGTAATTATGTATCTATATATTCTATATAAAATATAGGCTCTTTATAGATCCGAACCTGCAAAATATTTGATACGAAAATAAATATAACCTTGAAGTTTTGAGCATGCATCTTATTCTTATTTAAGTATTGAACGAGTTTGATTATGTATAATCGAAGTTGCGCGATTAGAATATATAAAATAATGTACTAGTCACTACTCAGCAATACATTTTAATGTGTGTTTATGCTTCCTTTATGTTTCTTGCATTTCTAATCCGGATAAACATCCGGCACCAGGTCCGGTTTCGGTCTAAAACTCTCCTCTTTTTAATTTTTACTATTACTAAAATGGCGAGAGAAAAGAAAATAAAAAAACTGCCCTGACTCAGCACCTAATTTTTTGCCCCCTCTTAATATATATAGCAATCTATTAATTTAATACACTTAATTATAGTATTACTTTTAAAGGTTTACTTATAATTTATTTGCGTATTATTATTCGAAGTTTTTACTATATTTATTTGATCATTTTTGTAATTATATAATAAAATTCAGAATGCCGTTTATTTTATTTAAATTAAGAAAAACATTCCAAATATCGGAATGGCATGGTCTTGGCCGGCCTGCTTCTCTCTCTCCTTTTCTTTTTTAAAATGAGCTTTCTGAACAAATACCGAGATAATTTTTGAAAGCATAGATAAACGGAACTAGATTAGACCATAATAGTAGTTTTGTTTCACCATACTTTTCATTGACTATTTAAAGTTTTTGTTTTTATTTATTTTTTGTTTCAATTTTCAATCTAGTAGATTTTTCTTACTTACATGTCTCTCAAGTTTCATCTCGTTTTCTAATTGTATTCAGTGGTCACTTCCACTTTTCATACTCTATGTCGTTTTATTTTTTGTTTTATACACAGTTTCTTTATTCTTGTACAAATTTCCTTAGTTTTATGTTTGTTTCATTTCTCTCAGTGTAATTATTTAAGTTTACTCATACTTAATTATTTAAGTTTCCTCAGTTGAATATTAGTTGTTGTTAGATGTTTCATGTCGTTTTCAGTTTTACAAATTTTGTCATTTTTATTTTGCAAATTTATACTCTGTTTCATTTGTTTGTTTTGATTAATTATTGAATCATCTGAAACTTGAAACAATGTTCATTGCGTTTTATTTTCTGTCGTTTTTCTGACATCCAGCTCTGTCGTTCTTTGTATTGAGGTTTCCTTCTTTAATTTTTTGGGTTATTTGTGGTGAAAGTACTCATTAGAATCTCAGGTGGCAAAAATTTCGGACGCGAATGGTGCCTATCTGCCGTTACATTGCTACAATTTTGTAATGGTAAAAAATTTGTGCGGTCAAAGTTCGATTATAAATAGGCATTTTAGTGCAATATTCTTTAAAGATAGTTATTTTTACCGCAAGTAACTCTTAGTTTATAAAGACATTACTGGATTCTATCGAATTATCTGCTTTATCTGAATTGCATATGTTTTGTTTTATATCAACTGCCTTGTCGTTTTATATTTTGTGTCGTTTCTGAATCCGATATCACCCAATTAAATGTCACCCTCTTCCATAATCTAATTCCACGTTCTCTTTTTTAATACTGGGGTTATTATATTTTAATATATTTAATAGTTTTTTTTTTCTTTCAATTCCTCTATTATCGAAATTCTTGTCGTTTACATCCGATAGGCCTCCACAAATTCATTATCGTTTTTTTTTATGATACAGAAATCAACGTTGAATATATATTAAAATTAGTCAATACATCTACTTGTATAACTATTGATATGCAAATTGTATGTTATGTTATCAAGCTTAATTCAGGTCGTGAGGATAGGCCTTAACTTATCTGAATTTCATTAGGATTATTTACTTATTTGATTATCCTCAGTCAAGGACATTATCTTTAAGAGAAATTGTACCAAATAGCCAATTTGAAACATAGGTTTAGCAAAATAGCCAAACTTTGGTTAATTTTGTAAACTAGCCAATTAACATGAGGTGGCATATTAAATTCAAATTTTAATCCTAAAATACCCTTTGATTAATCAATTTAGATTATTATTTTCGTAATTAATTAATATGGTAATTAACCTTATCAGCACAAATCATGGTAACTGATTACTTTTTAATTTAATTAAAAAAAATCATCTAAATCAGTTTCCATAATAACACGTTTGAATGGTTAAGCATATACCCTTGTTTTAATTTTAATTGTTTTCCCCTTGTTTGATGATTTCTGTTTACTAACACTTGATCGTGTACGCTTCATATTGTTTCCTATGACAGTCAACGACAATCAACATTTATTAATGGGGGATATCATCAACAAAACGGCAGAATGTTATTATTATCAGAAATTCATGGGGGATTTCAGCAAATAAAATAGTAGATTAACACAAACAAAGAACTACATTCAACAACCCAAACCGAGTATCGTGTATTAAAAACACATGCAATCGATTTTTAACCCAAAATACCCAAATTAACAGAAAAAAATCAAACCTAACCCCTCTTTTAACCGAACCATAATATACTAGCAAAAAATTTGAATTCCATACTGGTTAATAGAGGGTGAAGCCTCGCCGGTGATGAACCATAACACAAAAAAAGAACTACATTCAACAACCCAAACCGAGTATCGTGTATTAAAAACACATGCAATCGATTTTCAACCCAAAGTACCCAAATTAACAGAAAAAAAATCAAACCTAACCCCTCTTTTAACCGAACCATAATATACTAGCAAAAAATTTGAATGCCATACTGGTTAATAGAGGGTGAAGCCTCGCCGGTGATGAACTCGCCGTTAATGGCCGGTGATTGTAGTTAAAGATGGCAATGGAAGCTCGAAGAATATGGAGAGAGCTCGGTGTGGTGTGTTTTTTCGATGACAGAGAAAATGAAGGGCTGAATGAGATCAATGTAATCACGTTTAAATTTTAAATCAGCTAAATTAATGGTGAGGTGGTTGAAATTTATTGTTGCCAAATAAATACCAATTCCAATCAATATATCGATACTTAATTAATGAAATTATTCTTAATAAATGTAATTAATTTTTTCAGATTAATAACCCACAAATTACGTTGTTAATTTATAGTTATTTTTAATTTCGTATTTAATTATTAAGGGTAAGAATGTAATTAAAAATTCACTTAAATGGTTAATTGGCTAGTTTACAAAATTACCCAAAGTTTGGCTATTTTGCAAAACCTATATTTCATATTGGCTATTACCCTTAAGAGCCCTATAATTCTATTCTAATTAGGAATATATCTTTAATCCTTAATTTCTTAGCCATTAGGGTTAGATTTTATTAATAACTCCATTATTCGACGTTCTTCGACATATATAAATATATATTTTGTCGTTTGAGTTGTGCTTTACAGATTCTTTCAATGTGTTTTCGGTACAACCATAGATTTGGAACCAAGAATTGCTACGAAGACTTGACATAGAGCGAGAGTGCTTTACAGATTCTTTCAGTGTGTTTTCGGTACAACCATAGATTTGGAACCAAGAATTGCTACGAAGACTTGACATAGAGCGAGAGTGCGAGGCACGATCAATTTCATAATTTATAGGTATTCCTGTTTGCTATAGAGCAATTGAACTTACCTTCTGGTTTCTGCTGAGATTTAAGCACTATAATAATTTCGTATTTGCCATTTTTGTTCAATGAGATTTAGATCGAAATCCTAACAAATACAATACATCGATATAATATAATGTGTGAAAATAAACTACCACATATAGATTCTGCCAAGCAACATATGACATGATTTTATATGATTAGTATCGTATCTCAATAATCGACATCGGAACCGTTATGAATGTCTGACGTTGAATTTTTGAGTCTCATCAACTTAAGCCCATTGGTGAGGGTTGGAAGGGTGATGCTAAATAATATAACATACATATACTAGCTTATAGGGGGAAAAGAAAGAAGGAAAAGCACAATTTTGAAAGGGTAAACTGCGACTAAAGTACTCAATATTTCAAACAGTTTGAATTACTTACCCAAGTTTTTTTTTGTGTGTGTGGCTATAGTACCTAAAGTTGATTCTGTTAAGGAATTTGGTTTCCTCCGTCAAACTCCGTTAGTGGTGTCTTACATGGCACTTCGGATATTGGATAAATTGCGGCCAAAGTTGATTCTGTTAAGACTAAGATATTTTTTATTTTATAAAAAAATTAATTAAAAAGGAAATACAAGGTATTTATAAAATCCTAGAAACCAAATGGAAAACATAAGCGGAAACAAATAAATGCCATAAAGTCAAGACAATTAAGGGGAATAAGCACAATAAAGGTGCGGAATTACAAGGAAAGTCTTTCAAACGTGAAAATCAACAAAAATTCCAAATACAACCGGGAATTCAGCTAATATCCCGAGACCTCATTATACGGAATGAGTCTTTTAGATTACGGCATTTTTCGTTACGTTGGTCCTGTTGTTTGATAATTCATCTCACGTGGTATTAAAATGATTTTAAGTACTTGTGTAGTCTGATTTTTCGTGTATAAGATTTGTGCCAACTTTTGTGGTACTAATGTTTGTAGCACAAAGAGAAGATGTGAGGAAGAAGATTATAACCACCTAAAGATCTCGGAAAGATTATGATAAAAATAATTTGCAAGCACGTCTCTACTAGAGAAAAAGAAGAGCTGCTATAAATATTTACAGCGACATTTATTTATTTATTTTTGTTTTGTGAATGCTGTTTTTAGGAGGATAAAGTTTAATCATAATTCATAACAAAGTGTATCATGATACACTTCATCATACTAATCTTGATCAGTTACTATTATTGGAAATGGTATATATATATATATATATATATATATATATATATATATAGATTATAGAATATTGATCAGCGACGCATATTTAGTAATTTATGACATATAATTGTTTACAAGTTATAGAAGCTCGTTGACTTATTCGTATGTGACGGGAAATTATTCACTTCATCAGTTATTCTAACTGTCGTAGTTCAACTTCAACTTCATCAGACTAGCTTGGTCTGACCAAGTGACGTCGACAATGCCAACGTCCGTGTCAAGCCCGAGGGCACTCCACACGGCGTCCGAGCCGTCGACGATGTTGTTCTTGCATGGCGGTTGCCCGGCGTGCTCGGCGTCGCAGCCCACCATCGAGTCGCACTCGTCGACCACCTTCGCCGTCGTGCTCCGACCATTCCTTGCCGTTATCCTTATCGTCTTCCCGCACCTCGACCGACCAGCAAACCACCCGGTGGACAGCGCCACAATCCGCTCCGAATTCGAGTGGAACTTCCCGTCGCACGACGAGGCGCCACCGCCGTCCCCGCCCTCGCTGAAGTCGTTGTTGGTCAACTTTGCCGGCGTGGAGGACGTGACAGGTGGCGAGCACCGGTAGGTCGGGTAGGCAGTTCCGTCACAAACGAGAGTGCCTTGCTGGCGGCAAACGTCGCCACTAGGTGGTGGCGGTGGCGGGGATCTCCGACATATTTGGGTGCCGATGTCAGGGTCGTCGTTGCAGCGGCCGTTGATGCAGATGAGCTGGCCGTCACAGTCGTTGAGGTCGCGACACGGGCCGTTGCACGTGGAGATAGCGTGGGGTGTGGAACGGAGATGGATCATGACGATGATGGTGGCGATCATTACGAAGGAAAGAGAGGTCAACGTACGAGAGCGAGCCATGTCTTGTTGATCGTGTATAATCGTGAATTTGTGATGGTTAGAACGTAAAGCATAATGTGCCTTATGTAGTGGAATGATATAGGGTAAGTTCATATATATTAATATACAATATAATATGCGAGACTTTCATTTAAGATGAAACGTTTACCTTGTAGTATAATACTATAATATATGACGTTGGAGGCTCTCAAGAGCGGAGTTGCCGGAGGAGGAGCATCGGAGAGAGAGAGAGGAAAGCAAGAGGACACTCGAAAATTTTAATTTTATTTCTTTTAGAATAAATCTAGATATTACAATATGTGTACACTGTGCACGTGTAGCATGGCCAATTGAGATACCGTTAAATGCCAGATAATATACTTACGTGTCATATATAAACTCGTTAATTTTATATTTTCTTTCTCCGAGATGTTGTTTATCGCTATTAGTAATTAAAATCATAAGAGGATAAACTTCATTCTAGAGGAGTCAAGTTAGCTAGTCGGCCAAAATCATCTACAACTTTTTAGTTTTACGTTTCATCATAAAAAGTCATTAATTATATTAAAATTTGCTCGAAACAAATATTTTGCATTAAACTAATGTCCAGTTTTACGTTGTATTTGAAATTTCGTATTGTTCTAAAACTGATTTTACAAAACTTAAAACACCAAAGTTGTAGATCTATCTCTTATCTTTCCAACCATAGGTTGTGCATAAAATTTGGACAAAAAATGAGTAAGTTATGTAAAAAATACGAAAAGTGTACATAGAGAGGAGGATAACTTTCTAACGGTCAAGTGACGGAAAACACGAAAATATCTAACGGATCAAACATTGGGTACATTAGCCGCCAAAAATAAACATTAGGTACATAATCCGCAAAAGATCAAACATTGGGTACATTAGCCGCAGTTTACCCATTTTTTTAAGATAAGTTGAATATTTTTAAAATTTCAATTGTGGTGCCTATATACTTAAAGTAACGAAATTTTTGCATTCAATTCCATCCTACGTGTTTTTATTAATATTGAGTTTTTTAATTGCAATGTTTTCATTTTTATCGTCATTCTGAATTAGTTTATATAAATTGTGATACATTTTTTTTTTCAAATGTTATAACTCAGTTTATTTTGCTATTTATCTCATATTTTCCCATGTTCGAGTCCTTGAATATATAAAAGAAAAAAAATGCCAGAAAAAAAAGGAAATTAATTTTTTAGGGGATAAAAGGGAGGATTATTTATTTAATTTTTTTTTTCTGCGTCTAAGCCTAGCTTTATCACGGAAAATGATAATTGCATGATGATGAGATATCCGGTACCTAAACGCAATCAAAATTGGCAAAAAAAAAAAAAATCAAAATTTTCAAGTCGAAGAAATTCACCAAGCCTTGAATTTCCGGATAATCAAACAGCATATATGTTCATTCGAGAGCACGACCAAGACTCTCCCAACGATGATAAGGATCAAACGACTAAACAAAGCAGTTAATTATTTCGCAAACCTAATTAATATAATTAAATATGACTCAAAAGGAAGTAGAGAGAAAAATCAACAGTAGACTTTAATTAAAAAGCTAAATGACCAAGACTCTATTCTATCACATTCACATTTTATTCGTTGAGAAAGGTGAAAGCAACGTTCAGATCATATACAGTAAATGTCAATCAATAATTGTAGACAATTTTTATACTAACCTTTTTCTTATTGGTCAAGCTTACGAATACCTATAGTTTCCATTATAAAATAAAAGTCACATTAATATAAATAGTCATGTTGGTAGTGATAAATCTAAGATAAGAATGATCAGTGATGAATCAAATCCTTGACGAGGTAATGGGCATTAATATATTAATAGTGTATTAAATTAAATTGCCAATAGTTCGACAAATTGATCTTTATCTAATACAAAGAATGATATGTGATACAGAACGATGTTGACCAAGTATTCCAGTTCATAAGATCTTTATTCTCATTTATGTGTTATATTATTAGGAAATTGTACGAAATATTCATTTTATGTCAAAATTTGATCATTATGTGTCCTTTATTGGTGATATATGTTGAAGTTATTTTAGGATAGTGAATTATGTATTTTTCACATATATTGTAAGGTCTATGGCATGAGTTCATCAGTTATTGAATGATTAAAAAAATCGAACATTGTTTGTCCAAGAGAAGTTCATTGTTTTCATAGCGCCGATCTACATCAGTTGGTATCAGAGCCAACCGTTTCTGCGCAGATGGCGCCGAAGAAACGGGTCGTTCAAGATCCATTCGTAGACGAGTTTGTATGGCGTGAAGATTTCGACGGATTATACGCGAAGATGGAGTTGTTGAGCCGACATATGCATGGGATGCTGCAACATCAATCGGAACAACAAAATCAACGAATCCGACACCGAGGACGATCGCGAGAGTCCATTCGGGAGGAATAACGGAGGCTACGGTCATGAGATGCGTCGACGTGAGGCGGCCCCGAAGTTCGCACGGTGGGAAGCGACGTTTAAAGTGGATACCCCAAAGTACGGCGAGTTTGTCGACGGTGAGGCGGAGTACGCCGAGATCGCCTATGATGAACCCGTGTACGATGAGTACGACGACGACGTTTACGATGAGCCCGTGTACTATGAGGCGGAGACAGAGTACGCCGAAGCCGTCTACGGCGAGGCCATGTGCGACGACGTGCACACCGATGACGTATACGATGATGTCGTGTACGATGAGGAAAACAATGATAGTGATACGAGCGCAAATCTTGCTGTTTGCGAGCCGTGTTTAAACCTAACGAAGAGGGTGAACATTGCTATTGAGTCTGACAAAGATGCTGAATTGACAACACTGAAAAATTCATGCGAGCTTCGACCGATCGTGGTTTTCTTTGCGGTTATTGGTGATGAGACAAAGACGCTCGAAGTGGTTTCCATGTTGTTTCCGTATGAGGTACCCAACGAGTTAGCAGAAAAGCTACATTACGAGGCTCGAAATATCGTGTGGTCGCGGAGGGAGTGTAGATATATTCAAGCCTTTTTACGGCGACGACTTTGGCGCCGATACGAACGCGGAGATGGCACCGATATGAGCACGGTGATGGAAGCGACAACACGATCGTACAAATTCGAGGACGATTTTTTTAGCCTTGGGAGAATGATACAGAACGATGTGACCAAGTATTCCAGCTCATAAGATCTTTATTCTCATTTATGTGTTATATTATTTCATTAACTCTTTTATTTGATCATTATGTGTCCTTTATTGGTGATATATGCCGAAGTTATTTTAGGATAGTGAATTCTATGGCATGAGTTCATCAGTTATTGAATGATTAAAAAAATCGAACATTGTTTGTTCAAGAAAAAGTTCATTGTATTTCATAGCGTCGATCTACATCAATATGTCAATTTTTTGTTTTACTCATTTTTTTATTGACCTACAAGGAAAGAGAATTAAAAAAAAAAAAACATGACTATGCCGTTTGTTATTTATGGTCAACATATATAAAAAATGCCCATTGTTAAGAAGAAAAAATATATATATATATTTCCAAAGTTGCATGATCTTGCCCTGTCTTGCTAGTTGCTCCCAGTTTTACGAAACTTGGGTTTTTATGAGACGGGACCGGGATGATTTTTTGAAGCACAGAAAAATGGACCAGGGCGAAAATTCACCTATACCCGGTTTCTGTTTCACCCTAGTTTTCATTGACTTATTATATATTTCGTTGCCTTATAACCTGGGCTTCTTTGTTTGAATGTCTAGTAGATTTCTCTCAAGTTTCATGTCGTTTTCTTGTTGTGCCAGTTGCCGTTTCAACTTTGGCATTCTATGTCGTTTTGTTTCATATATTTTAGAAATATTTGCAGTATATTCCTCATGTTATCACCATTGGTGCACTCATATACTTATTTCCTTAGCGACAATTATCCCTATATAAGTTATTATTCATTTTGTGTAATGATGTGGCAATTGGGGTGACGTGGCATTTTGTTACCATTTTCTGTTTGATTTATGACAATATCTTCCATGCGCAAAGGTATTTTCCCCCCTCTATTAATTATCGGACGCGCCAATGGAAAATGTAAAGCATATAGATATGTAATAACTACATTCATGAAGATTAAAATGAAATGCATCGCTGCTTCAAACTTATTAGTGTGGTCATATCCTCTTCACATCATTAAGAGGTTGAGTTTCAAGCTTTTGTGGCCTTTATATTATACGTGGGATCAGGGCCACAGGCCGGCCCTGAAGAGGGAGAAGTCTAAATTTAGACCTTAAGATCAGATTTTGGGGCCCTTACATGGCCGGTATTGAGTGGGATATAGATGAAAATTAGATTATAGTTGATCAGATTGCAAGCGGTCAAGTGAACGTCATTTCTAGTGTCATTTTTAATTTCGTATCTTTTTTTTTTTTAAAAAAATTGGATTGAGGTCGAAATCCTAACAACAAAATACCTCAATATATACTACATGGGATGGAGGTCTAAACGAACCATGTTTATTTATTTATTCATTTATCAATTTTTTTTCACTCATAAATAAATGAAGCTATGTCTCTTCAACAATAATCTTAATTAGTTTGCATTATTAAAAAACATTTTTTAAGTATCGTGAATTTAAACTTCATCATATGATTTACTATATAATAGGCATATACGTAGTATATTATTATATTATATTGATCATGAGTCATAATTTATAATTAGTAATTACGACATATAATTGTTTACAACGGATAGCTAGGATATCGATCGTAAGCTTATTTATAATTTTATATGCGAAGGAAAAAGATTCACTTCATCATAATTTATTCTAATAACTGTCTTAGTTTACTTTGATAATCAGACAACGGACCAAGTGACGTCAACAATGCCAACGTTCTTATCAAGCCCTAGGGCGCTCCAAACGGCGTCAGAGCCGTCCACGATGTTGTTCTTGCACGGCGGCTGCCCGGCGTGCTCGGCGTCGCAGCCCACCATCGAGTCGCACTCGTCGACCACCTTCGCCGTCGTGCTCCGGCCGTTCCTCGCCGTGATCTTTATTGTCTTCCCGCACCTCGACCGGCCAGCGAACCACCCGGTGGACAGCGCCACTATCCGCTCCGAGTTGGAGTGGAACCTCCCGGTGCAAGACGAGGCACCGCCGCCGTCCCCTCCCTCGCTGAAGTCGTTGTTGGTCAACTTTGCCGGCGTGGAGGACGTGACAGGTGGCGAGCACCGGTAGGTCGGGTAGGAAGTTCCGCCACAAACGAGAGTACCTTGCTGTCGGCAAACATTGCCACCGGGTGATGGCGGCGGGGGGGATCTCTGGCAGATGCGGGTGCCGACGTTGGGGTCATCATTGCAGCGGCCGTTGATGCAGATGAGCTGGCCGTCACAGTCGTTGAGGTCGCGGCACGGGCCGTTGCACGTGGAGATGGCGTGGGGCGTGGAAGGGAGGTGGATGATGACGATGATGGTGGCGATTGCGAAGGAAAGCGAGGTCAACGTACGAGAGCGAGCCATGTTGATCACGTTTTGATGATATTAAAGTAAATAATTGGTGATGGTGAGGAGGTAAAGCATAAGGTGCTTATATAGTGTAATGATTAATGACGAGTATGCAATACATTATGTACTTCTCCGTAGCATTACATACATAGGTTATAAATCTATATACTATTGCTAATTGGAAGCAAAATGGGAGTCTATGCATGGCTGCTGAAGTTGAGGACGGAATAGTAGAATCTCATTAATTAATCTCTCAACTAATTAATATCCTTGGAGATATAATTTTGTTATATTATTGAGTTTATTAATCTATCCAGGAAAAATTTAGTAATGTTAGTTAGGATCGGGACCAGATAAAAGTATTATTATGTGGAAGTTATTAATTTATCGAGTTTTAATTTAACGAGATTTTACTTTATATAGGATTTCGTTCAAATAGGTGAATTTCCGGTTGCTTTTGATTCGAGATTCAAATTCAGCTAGTCTCATATATATATATATTTATTTACTTGAGACTTGAAAAATTCACTTGTAAGTTTCATGTCGTTTTTTTTTTCGTCTTTATTTTCGTTTGAGGGTTCTGATTAAGTGGTTTATACTTTAAATAAGGCACATTTTAAGTGGTTTTTGGGCAGATAGTAAATTGAATGGAGACCTTGATTTTTTCTTCTTCTTAATTTTCTGTAAGAGAGATTTCAAGTTTGATCCCCATTGATATTCATACACGAATAATTAATTTTCTACATTTATTTTTATTTCGAAATAATTAATGCTGTGTGCCAAACCCTATATTAACGTAACGCAGCCGATTAAGAAAATTTGTAGAGTAGAGTGTCCAGTTTTCTTGTCTTTATTTGTTTGCTCTTCTACTTAATGTCGTTTGAAGTCCTTTGTTCTCGTTTTTACTATTTTATTTCTTTGCCTACATTTTCAGCATTTATTAGTTGCTCTAACCCTTGACTTGACTGATTGGCTTTGAAGTTGGAACTGCGACCTGAAACTGGTGAAGAATATGGATTTTATTTGACTAGTTACTTAAGATAAAGTCATCTCAGATCTTACAATATCAAGTATCAACTATGTGTCCCTCAAAAGAAAAAAGTATCAACTATGTGAACACTAAGCTTTGAATTAAAGTAAATAGCGGTATAAGTACCTATATTTTGATTATACCTAACATAATTATTTACCCATTTTTTTCACTTGCCAAAATTCTCAAATTCTAAATGTCCATTATTCGCTTTTCTTCAAAATCTATCCATTTTTTTTCAATCGAGTTAACAAAATTTTTAATGTGTTCTTAAGTTTTAAACACGTACCTCTTCTATGGAAAATTTATAATTTTTTTTTTTCTTTTTTCTTTCTGGGTGGTGACTGTTGGGGGTAAAAACCGCTTGTTCAACAGTCACGGCGTCGCACGTGGCAACACCGTTTTTAGAGTATATATTGGGGAGAAAAATTGGGCCGTACGCCTCCGTTAATATCGTACGTGAAAATAAGCAATTTAGAAAGAAGAAAAAAAAAAGACGAGAAAATGAGCTCAAATACTTATGAGATTCCTCTTGTTTCTTCCATTCTTTGACTTCGTACAATAATCGTGAAGAAAACCAAGTACATGCTTGGATTCTTGTTGTACAACAAGGGCCGAATAAGGAAGGAGATAATGTTCTTGGGATTGATGATGGTACTCTTTTTGGTGAAGGACTTAGGTTGTATTTGTTTTTTTAAGATTAAGACGTCTGAATCTTAATGCACATCTGAATGTTAAGATGTTACATCTGAATCTGAATGATGAAAAATTAAGTCTGTTTGTTTTTTTAAGGTCTTAATGCAGTTTAATTTTTTTTTACAATAATTAATATACTTTGAATCATGTATAAATAATTGTTTCTTCTTCTCTGCATTAATTTGAGTGCAAGATATGCTCGTAAATTATCCATGACTTGTGCATCTTCAGCTCCCCAAAGAGATCCGTCTTGTGACTGTTCTTCCGAGACTTGTTCTTCATGTAATCTGTTAAGAAATGAAGCTTCATCAATAAACTTAAAACACCAAAAATTTAGAATATAAATCTAACAATATATAATATACAGAGTACATGCCCAAATACATGAGATGTTAAACTACTTAAAGAACAAGAAAAAAATTGTGAATCAAATAATCCAAGGCAAGAATTCATTATGAAAGTTTAAACAGATCTCCAATAGAAGAACATATCATAATTGGAAGAATGAATATGATAACATCGACTTGTATCTAAAATGGCTAGAAAATTAGAAGGAAAAAAAAGAAGTATCATCCATTAGAATTTCACAAGACATATGTTTAACATCTTATAATACCACTTTTTTTTTTCAACCTGATTCGAGCTATAAATCTGATAGCCAATAAAAAAAAAATTCTATAGCGAAATGTTGAACAACACCAAAAATAAAATAAAAACTCAGCTAGAAAAATAAGAAAACAAAACCTAAAAAAAGGAAAGGAAAAGAAATTAACCAGAAAACTCACCACAATGATCAGTGAAGAAAGGTCAGGGACGATGGCTGAGTATGGTCGGCGACGGTGGCTGGGTAAGGTCGGCGACGGTGGGTGAGTAAGGTCGCCAATGGTAGCCGGGAAAGGCGGCAACGGTGGCCGGGAAAGATCGGCGGGGGTGGTTGGGAAAGGTCGGTCACAGAAGTTGACCACGGTTGGAGGAGCGAGGCCATAAGTTTTTCCAGAGTTGATGAAGGAGATGGTACGACAAAGGGAGAAAGAAAGAGAAGAAAGAGAAGAGGGGGAAAAAATTGGGTCTGAATGAAAAAGTGTTGAGTTTACGTCTGACCGAATAAGACGAGTTAAGTGTCATTAAGATGCTTTTAAAAAAAAAAAACAAATGATCTTATTGGTCTCAAATCTGACCGAAACAGATCAAGGGTCATTAAGATGCTCAATCAGAGCAAACAAACGAACTTTTCTCAATTGACTATCTTTGGCCTTTACGAGGGATATTATGCTATTTATATGCAGGGATTTTGGACCTCATAATGGGCTCTGATAACAAGATTATGAAAACCTTAATCTGATGGTCCCCGAATCTTGTTAGTACGCCTGGACTGTATGGAGTTGTGTCGGTCCTGAGGGGACAAATTCGCTCGCGTGAGTATTTGTTGTCGTTTGATCTGTCTTCGCGTGGGTCGTTCTGCCTTGTTCACTTGGGGAACGGGTCCGTGTGTTTTTGCGTTGGATTGGGCAAGATGACGACTCCTGTCGTGTCTTAGTTTTCCTTCGGCTAGGTTTGACTCGAGCTCGCGCCAGGCTTCGGCTGAGACTCAGTTCGCCCGAGTCCTTCCTACGGGCTGGACACTACTTCTCGGGCCTTCTTCTTGTACTTGTATCATTCTTGGTCCGATAGGGCCCTTTCGTGGTCCTCTTTGGGACTGGAACCAACATTGACAAGACTTTATATTAAGTGGATGAAATTTTAAAAGACATTAAAAAAAAGGCCGTGGATAAAATGGACATAAACACAAAAAGAATAAAAAATATTGGGTTTTATACATATAATATTATTTTTTTAGTCAAAGACGGAGGCCTAAAATCTTGATAAGCGAACTCGAATCTCTACTAGATTGTTAGCACCCAAGGTTTATCATTTATATATATCAATAAATGAATCTTTTATTCTCCTCAATCGAAAAGCTCATATATCATTTATATATATCAATAACAGAATCTTTTATTCTCCTCAATAGAAAAGCTCATACTGCACGTTAATCGAACGTATATCGAACGTAGCTAGCTAAGCCATGGACCATGTCACGTCCACAACGCCGTCGTCCGTGTTGAGCCCCAGAGCGTCCCACACGGCGTTCGAACCATCGACGATGTTATTGCGACACGGCGGCTGCCCCGCGTGCTCCTCATCGCAGCCTCTCATGGAGTCGCACTCGTCCACCACCCTCGCCACGACGCTTCTCCCGTTGCCCGCTCTGATCCTCACCGAGTCCCCGCACCTCGACCCGCCGTCGTACCAGCCAGTGGAGAGTGCCACCACGAGCTCGCTATTGGGGTGGTAGCTGTCGTCGCACTCCGACGGGCCACCCCGGTCGCCGTCCTCGCTGAAGTCGTTGTTGGTCAGCTTCGCCGGTGTGGAGGAGGTGACGGGCGGCGAGCACGTGTAGGTCGGGTAGGCAGTTCCATCGCATGTGAGAGTGCCTTCCTGCTGACACGCTCCGCCGCCGGTGCTCTGGCGGCAGATGTGGGTTCCGACGTCGGGGTCGTCGTTGCACGTGCCGCCGATGCAGATGAGCTGGCCGTCGCAGTCGTCTAGGGTTTGGCAAGGGCCGTTGCAGGAAGATGCGTGAGAGAGAAGAGGCATAGTGATTAGGGTAAGGGAAAGAAATGGTATGAGCAATTTTGCTATTGCTAATGAGTCAGCCATTTTTTGTACTTTATGTTGTGTACCGACGAATTGTTAAGAAACTCGATTTTTATAGGGTTTTTGGAACTATAATTTAGTTCATGAGTGTAATTTTGACTTTGTAAACAACAAAAAGTTGACTTGTGAGCTGTGATTAGGGTAACAAGTAGGTAATAAATCGAAGATAGCAACGGGCAAAAAGATAAATCGATGTAAATTTAAGTTAAAAAACCTGTTTTTTGGAGAACAATTCACTATAATTCTAAAATTTTAGTCAACCCTATAATTAATTATATAAACATTATGTGTTTTCACCGAGAATTTTCAAAATATTTAGTAAAAAACACATCACCAATGCTAGAGACACACAAATAAATTTGGGTAACAAACTTAATTTTAAAATATATATTTTTATCTTTATATAATTTATGAAAATGTCTCTATGGCTCCGTATATATTTACATTTAGTACTAGTATTTAGTACATTAACATTAATTTTTTTTTAATTTATGAAAAAGTCGATTTACTAGTGGGGATGCATGAATTTTAAAGTGGTGGACTTGCTTTTTGGTCGGTCAAGTAAACGATATTGACCGTAGTGAGTTTTTGGCTGAAATACTCCAAATATTCCACCACCATTAGATATATTCATTTTTTTTATTGACCGCTAAATTGTCCGTTAAATCTAGAAGGAGAAGTTTAAGAGAAATTTAACTTGCGATGAGGGTGACAATAACAAGTTTAACTTTAAATGGATACATGGATTTAACTTTAAAACTCGGGTCTAGAAGGAAACGATCACTACGAGAGAGGAATTCACTAGAAGTTTTTTTTTTTTTTTTTTTTTTTTTTTTTTTTTAGAGGTTTCTCATTAACATTCTTGAGGGATAAATCCCTTTGGAAAACGAGTACAAGCCACTTCGGGCATTCCCTCGACCACATGTCAGGGATAGAATCCGCAAGACGTGTTTTAGCTATCCTATTAGCGACTTCGTTGCACCCTCTCGGGATCCAACGACACTTAATGCTTCTTTCTTCCTCCGCCAAAATGGACCCGATCTCCGCGGCGATCGGACCTTGGATGCAACCTCGCTTCCTTTCGTTGATGATATGGTAGGCTTGAAGGCAATCGGTTTCCACCCCGACTACTTTTCATCCACGATCCCGAGCGAACTTGAGGCCATGGAGGATGGCTTGACATTCCGCCGTCACCGGAAAGTCGACATCCAATAATAGGCGTGCCGTGAGACTAACAAGTTTGTTGGAAATCACGTCTCGGATTCCGTGTAAATTATCACGAATTATACCTCCGAACCGTCCGGGTAACATTTAAAAAATTATTTTAAAGCGGAAAAAACTTGTTATCCGTGCAACGGTCCGGATATCGGATAATAACCATACTCCAAGATCTGATAAATATTATGTAATTTAATATTCATAAATCATTATTAATAAACTAGTCATAATAAGAAATAAATAGAAAGCAGTAAATGGTTGCATTTATTAACCCAATGCATAAGGCCGTACCTCTTATGATGACTTCCGGCTGCGCGTTCTGAATCGGGCAGGGCTCCGCCGGTGCTGAGGGAAACTCCCGTGATCTTCCGGGATATTCTCCTGGAATCCTCGTACCGAAGCGTGGGCTTCGCCGGCAGGACTCCGTCGCAAAATTTTAAGTGATGGTTCTTTTTAAGCTTCCGGAGAAATAGTCTCCTAAGCCGAACCAGAAAAAAAGAGATTAGAGAAAAATTCGCAGACCCTAAGGAAGAGGGAGAGTTCGAATTTTTCTCTGGGGAAAGGTGTGAAAAATGTGTAGAATGAGCCTTCTATTTATAAGCTCAAACCGTAACCGAATTGGAGAATTTCCCTCCCTAATTTCGAATTTCATATAATTAAATATAATTAATTATCTTAATCCAATGGTCCAGATTTAATCTCATCTAAATCCAATGGATATAATTAATTAGGGATTTAATTAAATAAGAAAGATTTGGATAAATCAAAAATCCAATCTTATCTTCTTATCTTTATAAAATTCGAATTATCCTATATATTTATAATAAAATTCGAATTATTATTATCTAGATCCAACGGTTGAGATAAATCTTTAAACCGATCTAATGGACCAAATTAGTTTAGGATAAAATTAAATATAAAAAGATTTATTAAAAACAATTTCGAATTTATCCATAAACCATAATTCGAAAATATATATAATATATATAATTAATTAATTTCCAATCCGACGGTAAAGATTAAATCTTAGACCGATCTAACGGATATAATTAATTAACCAAATTCGAAAAATGAAACTTGGTCACCAAGTTATTAATTTCGAATTGATCAATATCCTAATCCAACGGTTGATATTAAATCATAACCGATCCAATGGATTAAATTGATTTTAGGGGTTTGCCAAGATACCAAAACATTTGGTACTTATGCCGTAAATACGGAAAGACCAAATCATGTTATTCGAATTGGCTAGGGTTTCATATTATGAAACCCTAATTCGAATTTACACATATAAATATATATAAATATATATTTTTATTTATTAATATAAATCTATTAATTATTAATTAATTATTAATAAGATATTAATAATTAAATCCAAATAATTAAATTATATTAATATTTCCTGATCTCAATATCACACATTAAAATGTCATGGTGTCACACCATCATTTAAATTCGTGACATGTGATTTAATTTCAAAGTTTATCGAACCGATCACAAACTTAGAAAATCCATAAATCACTAACCGTAAGTCGAAATGACTTGGTTCAAAGCAAAGTTGCTTATAATTTAATTTCCAACAATATGGTGCTGATAGAAAATCTAAATTCTAACTTTCTTTTATCAGTTAATTTCGTGTACCAAAATATGATACTTTTGCCACGCTAACGATAAAACTATCTGACGTCTGCCACAGACTTTTCAGTTTTATAAGTCAAGCCAAATGATTAAACATTATCCAGAATGTATTTTAATCACGTACGTATCATCCGTTACGGAGCTATCCTGGGGACCATGGACCCGTAGCTCCAACGAACTGCTAGTTGTTCGTCAAACCTCGAAGTGATTCCACTATAGACCCGAGGCTGCACTCTTTAGTGATATGGTATATATTATTCCCTTTATAACAGCAGGGTGCCCATTGATACAATCAAATTCGGGTTATTGATCTTTCACTTGATGATCCACACATGAGCAGGCGGTTTCTACCGTTATGCCCCTCATTGCATTTTCATCCTTGACTCAGTCAGTAATATTATGAGTAACCCACTTATGGTTTTTATTCATAAGTTGCGCACGGGTACCTCTCACTTCTCACCACCGACAATGAAGGGAATCATCATGACTCTGAAGAGAGCTGTGTGATGCCCATGTCTATGACCAAGCTACCCTTACTGCTGTCTATCATGTTCCCAAAATAATAGTGTTGGGAACAACGGTAATATTTCGTGTTCTTTAACGGTTAAATCAAAGAACAATCAAGCCAGCAGCTCAGACTCAAGATCACTCAGGACTTAGATCGAATATCCATTTGATCATCTACTAGTGACTCAACTCCAAGTTATCAGTGACGGTATTATATGATAACTTCCGGAGTTTAAGTCAGGTCCAGTCCAGTATTCCCACCCAGTTAATCAGGTCACGGACATTTTAAGTTCATTTATTATGATTATTAATTCTTCCTCACATTGACTCTGTTATGATAATAATAACATAATTGCATCCTTTATGAACTAAGGAATCAAACATTCTATTTTACTCTACCAGAAACTATAATAAGATTAACATAATAAGCATCATCTTTATTCAACGACTTGTCATAATCTTTTACAAATGGATAAAATATCTTGTTTAAGGACACATATGTCCAACAAAGTTCTCCTCGGTGATCTCTCACGATTCCACCCAACTCCGCTTTCCCCGAGTTCATGTCCCATTGCCGTGTCCACGGAGAGGGTGAAATCGCCATTCTCGGTGCAACTCATGCTTGTTGTCTTTTAGGTTTACTCCTCGTTGGGGCCTCCAAGGGACGGTTGCTTGCCTTATAGCTAGCAAACCAATTACAAGCCACCTTCTCAACCCATTCCGTCGGTTTAAGGTCTTTGTGTTCAAAGATGCTTGAGTTCCGGTTGGACCACGTCGCCCACAATAGACCACAAAAGAGCTCGAGATCCACCGCCGCAAGACCGTCAAGTGCCCAGAAGCAAAGCTCCCTTAGAGGTAACGACCCCGTCTTTTCCACCCATCTATGCAAATACGAAGAATCCCATATCGCGCGAGCACTTTCACATCCCAATAGTGCATGAAGGATATCCTCCGGCGAGGCGCCACAAATCTTGCAAAAAGGGAGGCAAGGAATTCCTCTCTCTAAGCGCCCCGAAGATCGGGATATTATCAAACCATGCACGTCACACAAGATGTTTAACTTTGGGGGGAATTTGGAGCCCCCCATAAAGTCTTCCACCACCGCGGGGCAAGGCTACACGAATTCGACGGTCCATCTCTTTTAGCCGCCCGCGCAAGACGGTACCCCGATCGCACCGAGTAAATTCCGTCATCCTCAAAGTGCCAAACCCACCGGTCTTCATAATACGAGGTACCGAGGGGGATCTTGAAAATAGCTTGCGCATCAAAATGGGTCATGAGCTCCGAAACAAGGTCGCGGTTCCACTCCCCGTTAGTAAAAAGGTCGGCAACGCGCAACGGGAACCAATCATCGGGTTCCTCCGAGAGAACGGAGAAACAACCGGCCCTAGGAATCCATGGATGGTTGAAAACTCGGAAGTTTCCCTCCCCGATTTGTCGCCGGAGACCCTTTCGAACCAAGTCTCGGCCCCAACAAGACTTTTGCAAAGGAAGGAAGAATGAGCCTTACTTTCAAAGTCGAGCACCGAGGAATTCGGGAAGTACTTCGCCTTGAGCACGCGAGTCAACAAGCACTCCGGATTTTGGATAATCCTCCAAGTAAGTCTTCCCACGAGGGCGCGGTTGAAGTCCTCGAGATCCTTGAACCCGAGCCCCCCTTCTGCTTTGGGTCTAGCAATGTTCTCCCACCGTTGCCAATGAATTTTTCTCTTTTCCTCCGAACCTCCCCACCAAAACCGACTAATATGCTTGTGAAGCTCGTGAATAACTTTTGCCGGGAAGCGAAAAAGACTCATCATGTAAGTCGGGATTGCTTGGGCAACCGCTTTGACGAGAACCTCTCGGCAAGCGGAAGACCAAGGTAAGATTCGAGCTCCTCGGCAAGCGGAACGTTGAGGAGACTAGAGAAAAGAGCCGCCATCTCCTCGGAGATATTGGTGGAGGAACACAAGGCCGATTTTTCCAAGTTAACAACTTGACCCGACCCTTATAATAGTTCATGTCTTTCCTCTAGATAATCCTCAAAATTTCCAATAAAAAAATACATCGACAAACTTTTAAAACGAAAATAAATTTTGGATTACCAACTTTTTAACGTAATGAAATGAATTTCTAACTCGCTTCATTAAAATTCATGATATAAAAAATCGATTTACTAGTCATATTGACTTGCTTTTTAGTCCGTGATCAACTAAACGATATTGACTGTTGTGAGTTTTTTTATTCTGTCTAAAATAATCATGAAATGCCCAATATTATTCCACTATCATTTGGAAGGATCGATACAATTGAGCTTTTCTCTAATAAGCTTTTATCGAAACACTTTAACCACATTTCAGCCGGAGCAAGTCACAATTTTGATAGACCCCTTATTACCGGAGAGCTCGCCGTAAACATATTCCTTTTGACCGGAAGCTAGCCGCACTTTAAATTGCTCAAATACAATGAGAATTAAATTTGAGAGAAGCAATATGCACCAATAAAATAAAGTCACGTACACTAAACGATTTATGACTAATGGCCGTAAAAGATATTTTTAATGGGAGTGACACTATTGGCCAATGTTATAATGCACATTCGCATTACTTGATATATTCATTGTAAGAAGTAAGAACATGTAACATCATTCGCTAAATTTACATGTATAAAACGAGCATGTATTCATTTGCGTACCACGAGGTTTGAACCCAGGATTTCTTGAAAATGTATATAGTGGTGTTACCACTAGACCAGATAAACTTGATTTTGATTATTGATTAAAGACATGAGTATCAATAGACTGTCAAGTTTTAAAGCATTCATCTTATAAAAGTTATACGAGAATATGCGACTTTTTATTTTTAATAAACTTTTAAATACTAATGGCGCTAAGATCTCTAGTTCAATCAAAGATCCAAATCCACTTACCACAAAAAATAATAGAACACTAGTAAATAAAAGGAAAACTATACAAGAGTAATCAATCCTTGATGATTGACGAGGCGTACGCGCTAAAGGTGCACGTGCGGGGATGGGAGGGACTCGCACGCGCCGCTCGTTGGCAGCGATAAAAGCGTCGCGGTTATCCTTGCGCACCAGGAAGGCATGCATGACGTGTATCGGCAGCGTCAAGACTATAAGAAATGGGAAAAAAAAAATCAGGAAATTCAAAAATTCTTCAGCAAATGGACTATTCAGCTTCTGTACGGAGAACCCTTCGAAGCTTGACTATTCTACTGAGGAGCCATCGACTGACAGCTTGTCTGCCACGCGCCTCCGCGGCTGGTTTCGGCTATCCCGAGCCCCAAAGTTATGTTTCACCAGAGATTTTGATCCTTTGCTGAGTTTCAGTTTATTGAAGGTTTGAGCGTAATCTATCTAATAATTGAAAATTTGGGATTCATAATTGAACTGAGTACTTTGTTCTGGTTTCGATTGTTGGGCATGATCTTGGGTTACGTTTCTGGTTTTGGCTTAATTTTGAGATTGTTTTTGCGTATGTGTTCGTCCTTAATGGATTTTGCTATCATGGTATGGAAGATTGGAAGTATTCAAAATAAGTAAGGATAAATTATGACGAAAGTTCCTAAACTCCTTCGTATGCAGTTAAGTCCTTAAAAAGAATTATTGGAGGTAAAAGTCTCTATTGTTATTTTTTGTTGCATTTTAGTAAAAATCTGTTAAGTGTGACATGACTATTAAATGTGTCACGCTACATCATACATGTATAATAACGGTGAAGCCCGAAAGTATAACATGTTTTGCATAATAGCGGCAAAAATATAATGTTTTGCATACTATTAGTGTAAGTTCCTAATTTTGTTTATGAAACTTCGTAATGAAATGGCATAAGTACCTAATATAGTTAAAATTAGAGATGACAGGCTCGAAAGTACTCAATGTTTTACTCAATACTGGAAAAAGTAACTTTTTTTTTTCTCGCAAAATTTCCAATGTTATTATTTTTTCTTACCCTTTAAATTTCACCGATATTGTTAACAATAATGTTAAAATAGTCATAAATACCTAAACTTTTTAAATTCTAAAGTTATGCAACAGTTAAGTAGAGAAATAAAAATAATCTCAGACACAATAATAGTGAAAGTACCCAATTTTTTCAAATGGCAATATATCGATATTATTTTTATTTGAAAAAATAGGTACTCTTGTTGCATTTATGTCGATTTTATTCTGATTTAATTACTAAATTGGTTCATAACTTTCAAATTTAAAAATTAGATACTTAAGCCTATTTTAAAGTTTTTTTAATAGTATGTGTGGAACAAAAATTGTGTATCTTTTCTGCAATTTTGTAAAATATTGAGAACTTTTTAGATTATTCTCTTTAATTTTAATTATATTGGGTACTTATGTAGCTCTTTAAAACTTTCACGGGAGTTCCTCTGCATTCCGTTGCCGCGCAACTTACTGGAATCTGCGGAATGCCGCGAGGCATTGATGGGCTTCTGCAGCATTCCGCAAAGTTTGTTATTTTTTTTAGCAAAATAAAAATTCAAAAGTCTAAGTGAGATGGGGCCATGGCATCACGTTCCGCTTCACCAGGAATATGCAAAGTGATGATGTGCTTCCGCAGATTCCCGCAAGTTATTACTGTGGTGTGGCATTCCATGGAAGGTGCCGCCGGTAAATGGCCATCCATTTACCACCCGATCGTTCTTCCAAAGCCTGCCCCGTGGGCTTTGGCCGGCCAAGTAATAATTTGTGGGCCGAGCTGGCCCGCCCTTTCCCACGCGAGACGTGGCGCCTCCTCTAGACTCCAATCTATCTCTGCTGTCTTAATTTCTTATTAGTATTAAAGTAACACACCTTTCATTATAAAATAAAGGTCAAATTAAAACAAAAAGTCATGTTGGTAGTCATGGATCTAATATTAGAATAATCAATCAATCCTTAACGAGGCAACGAACCCATGATGGTTTTTTTTTAAACTACGGCTAAAGGCTAAAGTATTTAATGTTTTAGAAATTTTAAATTATGTATCCAAGTTTTTTTTTCTTTTTTATGGCTATAGTACCTAAAGTTGCTTCTGATAAAGATTTTGGTTTCTTCCGTCAAACTTCGTTAGTGGTGTCCTACATGGCTCCTCGGATGCGCCATGTTAGATGTGGCAATAACACACCCACGCGGCATTTGACCGCAAGGTGGAATTTTTAGTTTTTATTTTTTATGCTTTTTATTTTTTATTTTTTTCTTAAACATTATTACGAATATAATTTAATTATAATAATTAAAATATTAAAATGAAAATTATAAAATAATTTAACGAGGTTATATAACTTATATTGTATCATGAAGCATTTAATACATTTAGTTATACTCAAGATTATTAAAATAAAAATATACATCATTGATAAAATACCCTTAAACAAATAGTATTTTACGCATGCATTAATATATTTTCGTTCGTTTTTAATGTGTAACTATAGTAATATGTTAATTTAAAAGGATAAGAGACATTTAGTGACATTAGTGAAGTTTGTCTTAGAAATTTTATTTTTTTTACAAAAATGTCTTTTATAATTTTAAATTAACATTTAACTAAGCTTAAGAAGAAGAAAAAAACATGTTACGTGGCAATCAAATGCAATGTGAATGTGTTGCAATCTACATGGGCTTTTGCCTATTTGCATGAGCAAAGTCTATTAGATTATTATTATTGATTTATCATATTAATTAATAATTTTTCATAATTAATTTATCTGGTCCGAGTGGACCCAACATACAAGGAATGTTCATGGGTTCAATTAAGTTAGCCCAATTCTCGATTTGGGCATATTCCTTCAAAAATATCAATCGAAAATGCAAATTTCACGACCTTGAGTATTTATCAGCGCACTTGAAATTTAGTAATATATGCTGCCCTATTTTGAAAAAGTTTGAGTACTTTACTAGCAAAATTGTCCCTAATTCTTACGTAGCAAAAACTCAACAACCATAAAAGAAAAATTTGTTGCCTATTATACACTCAAGAAAGCTTATGTGTATTAAACAACCTTTGGCTAGTGGCTCCAGTGCTAAACAGGACAAAATAAATAATCATGTTATTAGCGATGATCCAATATTAAAATGATAATGGACAGCCAGATCCACCTGATTATCCTAAATTTTGCGTTATTTTCTATTAATTTTTTATTATATTATATTTTATTTTATTGTATGCTCAGCTCATGTGCAGACATGAGTACCTATGGGAAAGAGATTGTGTATCTCTTCTGCAATGGCCGCAGCACCAGGTTCCGCGTCACCAGAAATCTGCGAAGCGATGATGTGTTTCCGCAGATTCCCACGCATTATTACTGTGGTGTGGCATTCCATGGAAGGTGCCGGTAATTGGCTATGCCAGTGACCACTTGATTTTTCTTCCAAATATTGAGTACTTTTGAGATTATTGTCTTTAATTTTAATTATATATATCGGAAGTACTTATGTAGCTTTAGTTAAAAACTTTCACGGGAGTTCCTCTGCATTCCCGTTGCCGAGCAACTTATTCTAATCTGCCTATTAAAAAAAAAAAAAAAACTTATTCTAATATGCGGAATGCCGCAAGGCCTTGATGGGCTTCTGTAGCATTCCGCAAAGTTTGTTATTTTTATTTTTTAAACAAAATTAAAATTAAAATGTCTAACCGAGGTGGGGCCGCAGCACCAGGTTCCGCGTCACCAGAAATCTGCGAAGCGATGATGTGTTTCCGCAGATTCCCACGCATTATTACTGTGGTGTGGCATTCCATGGAAGGTGCCGGTAATTGGCTATGCCAGTGACCACTTGATTTTTCTTCCAAATATTGAGTACTTTTGAGATTATTGTCTTTAATTTTAATTATATATATCGGAAGTACTTATGTAGCTTTAGTTAAAAACTTTCACGGGAGTTCCTCTGCATTCCCGTTGCCGAGCAACTTATTCTAATCTGCCTATTAAAAAAAAAAAAAACTTATTCTAATATGCGGAATGCCGCAAGGCCTTGATGGGCTTCTGTAGCATTCCGCAAAGTTTGTTATTTTTATTTTTTAAACAAAATTAAAATTAAAATGTCTAACCGAGGTGGGGCCGCAGCACCAGGTTCCGCGTCACCAGAAATCTGCGAAGCGATGATGTGTTTCCGCAGATTCCCACGCATTATTACTGTGGTGTGGCATTCCATGGAAGGTGCCGGTAATTGGCTATGCCAGTGACCACTTGATTTTTCTTCCAAATATTGAGTACTTTTGAGATTATTGTCTTTAATTTTAATTATATATATCGGAAGTACTTATGTAGCTTTAGTTAAAAACTTTCACGGGAGTTCCTCTGCATTCCCGTTGCCGAGCAACTTATTCTAATCTGCCTATTAAAAAAAAAAAAAAAACTTATTCTAATATGCGGAATGCCGCAAGGCCTTGATGGGCTTCTGTAGCATTCCGCAAAGTTTGTTATTTTTATTTTTTAAACAAAATTAAAATTAAAATGTCTAACCGAGGTGGGGCCGCAGCACCAGGTTCCGCGTCACCAGAAATCTGCGAAGCGATGATGTGTTTCCGCAGATTCCCACGCATTATTACTGTGGTGTGGCATTCCATGGAAGGTGCCGGTAATTGGCTATGCCAGTGACCACTTGATTTTTCTTCCAAATATTCAGTACTTTTGAGATTATTGTCTTTAATTTTAATTATATATATCGGAAGTACTTATGTAGCTTTAGTTAAAAACTTTCACGGGAGTTCCTCTGCATTCCCGTTGCCGAGCAACTTATTCTAATCTGCCTATTAAAAAAAAAAAAAAACTTATTCTAATATGCGGAATGCCGCAAGGCCTTGATGGGCTTCTGTAGCATTCCGCAAAGTTTGTTATTTTTATTTTTTAAACAAAATTAAAATTAAAATGTCTAACCGAGGTGGGGCCGCAGCACCAGGTTCCGCGTCACCAGAAATCTGCGAAGCGATGATGTGTTTCCGCAGATTCCCACGCATTATTACTGTGGTGTGGCATTCCATGGAAGGTGCCGGTAATTGGCTATGCCAGTGACCACTTGATTTTTCTTCCAAAGCTTGCCCTGTGGGCTTTGGTTTGGTGGGCCTAGTAATTTGTGGGCCGGGCCGGCCCTCCCCATCCCACGTGACACCTCTTGACTTCAATTTATCTCTGATGTCTTACTTTCTTATTAGTATTAAAGTACCACACCTGCATTATAAACTACAAGTCAAATTAAAATAAACATTATGTTGGTGAGGCAACGAACACTAGGATGCTGTTTTTTATTATATATTTTTATAATTAAATTTAAAAATACCAATTACGTCATTTGTTTTCGTCATTTTTTCATTGACTGAGAGGGGTTTTCTTTTTTTAATTGTCATAAGATCTTTAGGGATAATTATGGCAAAAGTATTCAATTTCTCCCCTAAATATTGTGATATTCCCAAGTTTTCAATTACATGATTGTTGAGGTCGGATTCGGTCGGATCCACCCTGAATACTAGGGGGGTTCCCCCCCTTTTTCTCTCCTTATCTGGATAAGAATCGATGGCGTTCGAAGTCGCCGACGCCCATGATCGACGACACCCGGGGTCGAGGTTACCCGTGGTCGACGATATTTGGCGTCGGCGACACCAAAGGCCGACGACGCCCGGGGTGGCCCTATCTGGAGCCGACGGCATTCAGCGTCGATGGCGCCAGGAGCCGGCGACGACCATAGTCGACAATACCAAAGGCCGGCGACACCCATGATCGACGACACCCGGGGTCGAAGTTACCCGTGGCATCGACGACACCAAAGGTCGGCGACGCCCATGACCGACGACGCCCGGGGTGGCGTCATCTGGAGGTGACAGTATTCAGCGTCGATGGCGCCGGGAGCCGGCGACGACACCAAAGGCCGGCGACACCCATGACCGACGACATCCGGGGTGGCGTCATCTGGAGTCGATGGTACTCAGCGTCGACGGCGCCAGGAGCCGGCGACGACCGTAGTCGACAACGAGAGCGATGGCATTTGGGGTCGACGATGCCCATGTTCGACGACACCAGGGGACAACGACGACCCGAACCGACGTTTCCAAAGCCCGATAAAGGAAGGGCGGGTGAGGCTCTGACGAGGCTGAGGAGATCAATGACGGTTGATAAGATGGGCATTTAATGCCCAGAAGCTTCGACATGACGGGAATTTAATGCCCAGGAGCTTTGACGTGACAGACATTTAATGCCCAGGAGCTTCGACATGACGAACATTTAACGCCCGAAGCTTCGACATGATAGGCACTTAATGCCCATGAGCTTCGACATGAGGAATATTCAATGTCCAGGAGTAGAGCTGCACGGATCCACCGCGAACCCACCTCGCGACGAGTCGCGACGCACTCCTGCAAGTCGCGACGCGTCGCGACGCGAGGGTGAAAGTCGCGACGCGTCGCGACGCGAGGGTGAAGTCGCGACTCCAGCGTGGCGATCCGCGCACACGATCCAACGGCCACGATCGTGCCACCTCAGCGATCCGATGGTTGTGATTTTTTGTGTTTGTTTTGGGCGTAAATCCCAAAATTTTTACCCGAATTTCATTCAAATTTCACCCACCTCAATAATTATTCACCCACCCAACTATCTCCTCCAACCCTATAAATACCACCCCTTCCTCCCTCATTTTCTCACCAACAATCTTCCATCTCTCTCTCAATTTCTCAAAGTTCTCTCAATTCTCAAAGTTCTCTAAAGTTCTCAAAGTTCTCAAAGTTCTCTATTATGTCTCGAAGAAGCGGTAATTCCGGGGGTCGAAGGACGGCTAGGAGGTTGGAACCCCAATTTCAACCCATGGCTCCCGGCCAACCTACGCCCGACGGCTATATCCCCGTTATGCTACCGGCAGAAATTTTTCCTTCCCAACCAAATCCCGATTACCCCGACGATACGGTACGGTCTCTACGACCTAGTCTAGTCCGGGCGATGGGCGCGCACGACGCCAATCCGGAGCGTGTGCCCCAAGTTTTGGTCGACGCGGTAGCTCAATTAAGGGCGGGAAATAACGATCCGTTTTTCCAACTCATGCTTCAAGAACAAGCCGGTGAAGAATTCCAACAACCCGACGAAGACGAAACTCAACGCGCCCACGACGCCAATTTTCAAGAAACTCAACACGACCTTCGGACGGCCAAAACATTTCCGAAAAGATAATAGAACTATTAAATGATTGGGGTTTACAAAATCGGGTTATATCTATTACGTTGGATAATGCCTCAAGCAATAATGCCGCTATTACTATTTTGGAGGCTACTTTGCCCGTTAATCAATTTCGTAATATTTTACATCAACGGTGCGCTTGTCACATTATAAACTTAATTGCACGAACGGGCGAGGGAGTAATTGCCGATCAAGTAGAAAAAATACGCGGCATTGTTGATTGGATCCGGCATTCTCAAATTACTAATAGGTGGAGGCGATTTTGTAAAGAACACAATCATAAAGCGAACAGGTTCGGATTAGATAATAATACACGGTGGAACTCTACGTATCTAATGGTTTCAGTCGTGTGTAAGCAGAGGCTACCGTTGGACCACTTCCTCCACAAGGAACTCGAGCCGTCAGCGCGAATCTCGGAGTCGGAATGGGCAACCGCAGAAAAATTCACCAAATTCCTTAAACCCTTTTATGCTGTTACTTTAAATTTCTCTAACCAAAAACGCCCTTCTTTGAATCATGGTCTATCGGGTCTATTTGAAATTACTAACACTTTTACAGAATACGAAAACGACCCAATTATTGCTCCATTGATTCAAGGAATGGTTGAAAAATTCAAAAGTTATTGGGATCCACCCCCTTTTTCGTATTGCTTCGGTTCTATATTAGACCCTCGTATTATGTTTACGTTCGGTCCGTTAATGTTAGCAATCGGGCAAAACATAGGGGTGGACTACTCTAATTACATTAAGGTTGTTAATGAAGCTTTTTATGAATTGTACAGGGAATACGACCGGCGGTTCCCACAGTTCAACGTCGAGGCGGAGCGGAGGACAGTGATGGAAAGCCCAACCAAGACCGCTTTAGAGTTTAGCCGGAGACTCAAGCAAAGATTGGATCGCGGGGAATCATCGGGATCCGGTACGCCGCCGGCACGGACGGACGACACGGACGGCGCGCCAGACGAAGTGAAGCGGTACTACGGCCTTCGGATCGACGACGAATCATCTGAGTTTGACGTCATCAGGTGGTGGAAGAATGAACGGGAAAGATTCCCGATATTGGCAAGAATGGCGAGGGACATCATGTCCATCCCCATTTCAAGCGTTGCATCGGAGAGCGCCTTCAGTACAGCTCAGAACATCATCGACGATCGGAGGTCCTCAATAACCAACACACACCTCGAGCAAGCCGTGGTGTTGAACGATTGGATGTTCCGCAACCCCGTAATCGGCCAACGTTCCGAACCAACCGAGCTGGAGCTTATGACTGAAAGGTTTGAATCATGGTTCCCCGAGTGATGCAAAGTTAGCGCCAATAATGATGTGCTCTTTCCTCTCTTGGTTTTTAGTCCCTAAGGAGGGTTTTACAAGAGAGGTTTTAGTGAGGCATCTTGTAATGTTTACACTGAATATTACAGCTTTCTTCCACCTTATTGTAATATTCACAATGAATAATACAACTCTTTTTTTTAATATCTCGTTTTGTTATATTTATTTATTTGTTATATTTATTTATTTGTTATTAAATATTTAAAAATAATATTATGTTACAAATTTACATTTTTAACATTTAAATTCGGTTAAAAACTAACAATTAACAAAGTTAAACATCGGAATCAAAAATACAACTTTTGCCGCAACCCAAAAATAGCCAACTTTCTCTCTCGAGTCAACACGCCGCGACCAAGCCGCGACCAGCCGCGACCGCACACGTCGCGACGCGTCGCGACGTGCTTTCTCGCGGTTTTGGCGACAGAGTCGCGACCGGTCGCGACGTGTAAAGTGTGCAGCTCTATCCAGGAGCTTCGAAGGAGGAGACATTTAATGCCTGAAGGCTTCGATAAGACGGGCATTTAATGCTACCATCTCGAAGATAACCCCGCAGGCTCGGAATACACGTCAAGGAATGAGTCAGGCCCCTGGTGTCAGAGACTTGGGGAGATGGGTTGATGGGACCCCAAGGAACGCAAGGAAGTCTGGCCTATAAAAGGAGAGGCATATGTTGTAAAAGAGGAGAGATAGAAGAAAAGGAAGGAACCTGATAGTTGTAAAAGAGGAAAGACCGAATCTCTAATCTAAAAACAGAAGGAAAACCAAATTCTTTTGTGATTGTTAAGTGTACGAATCACGCTCAACAATGATTAAGTACCTAATGTTAGCCAAGGCAGTGATAGTTGCGCTTTCGTTTGACTCCAATATATGTGTCTCTATTAATGTTGAGTTTCTTACAGATGCTCAATCTAAGTTATAAAGAATTTTTTTTCTTCTACTTTTTAAGATTTCTCATGTTGTATACTTTAGTTTGAGGCAGATATGTGTAAATGAATTAACGTTAATGGTAATATATTGGAAAAAATCAATCGAAACACAAATTTCACAACTTGGGGTATTTAATAAGCGCAATTGAAAACTTGAAATTGTGCCTTGTTATTTTAAAAATATTTTGAGTATTTTTATTGCAATCATCCCTGATCCATCCAATGTCATTTATTGTAACATAAAGTCAACAACTATATAAAATTAGCTCCAGTGCTAACTGCACACAATATATAATGATGTTATTAGCGATGATCCAATATTAAATGATAATTAACAGCTAGATCCACGTGATTATCTTCAATTTGCATTATTTCTTACCAAATTTTCTCTTTAATTTTTTATTAATAAAATTTCGCTGTTGCTAGAGAAATTTTGGATCGCCATCTTTGTTTTCATTTCAATCCAAACAAGTGACATTGGCGCTCAAGAACTCTCCAGCTTCTCATCATCAGCTTCGCAAAGAACAGTGTTTCAAGCTTCGCTTCTTGTTTTCATTTCTCTTTTTATTCACTCTCTAGTAACTTTAAGTCTGTAAGAAGAAGGAAAAAAAAAAAACCAAACTGGATCCATAATCCAGGCCAAAAAAAAAAGGTTGCTCTTTAATCCATCTTGCTTAATTATATTTTATAATCTTATAGTTGTTTATATTAATTGTGTTCAAATGTTCTAACTTTCTTTATTTTCTATTACTCTTTGATTTCGATCAGGGCGGACATCCATTATACTTGCGAGCCGCTCTACAGAAAATCTCGTCTATTCGAAACGTAACTTGTAAGTACTTAGACTGTCTTTGCTTTTACCACACAAAACAAATATTAAAAATTACTTTTGGCAAAGGAAATCCGTTGTCTCCAAAACAAATATGAATTAGAAACTTGTACATGTAGTTCTATAAAAACAAAAGATTGTTTGATCAATGTGTTAAACATTCTATACTATTTCAAAATTTGTAAAACCTCAATAACTGTTGGGATCAGAGAATTTTATTATTTTAACGGGGAAAATTTAATCATGCTAGTTCGAGTCGGGACGATACAAAAGTATTATCTTATTGAAATTATTAATATATCGAGTATTAATTTAACGAGGTTCTGCTATACATTGGTTATTCGCTTCTTTATTTCATTCATAGTTTTAGTAGGATTGAAACAATGTAAATGGATCTTTTTCATTCATAGTTTCTGTTTGGTTCATCAATCCGCTTGCAGAGCAGTCTAGAGTTGCCACTGCCGGCGGTGAAACCTCTCTCTTGGGTATTTCTTCAACACCTCTACATTGAAATTTTGTTATTTAAATTATGAGTTGAATTTAGTTGATTTTTTTATTTAATTGATTGTTGCATTGCCCTCTCGGTTAAATTTTTATTAATAATATCTATCTGTGGTTTTTTCGATCTAAACCAGTAACATTGGCGCTAAAGAACTCTTCAGCTTCGCAAAGAACAGTGTTTCAAGCTTCGCTTCCTGTTTTCATTTTTTTATTCACTCTATTTAGTTTATAAGAAGAAAAAGCAACAAAAAAAAAAAAAAAAACTGGATCCAAATTTGTAATCCAAGCCAAAAAGAAAATGGTATGCTCTGAATTTAACCTCATTCAAAATCTGAGTTATTTATATTTGTTGTGTTCAAATGTTCTAACTTAGTTTATTTTCTATCTACTCTTTGATTTGGAGCAGAGTTGATATCCGCTAAACTTGCGAGCCGCACTCTACAGAAAATCTTGTCCATTCATTCGAAACATAGCTTGTAAGTACTTAGATTAGCGTCTTTGCTTTGATCACGCTCTTATATTTATATTTATATATATATATATATATATATATTAAGAGATCCTACTTAGGGTGGAGGAAAACCGTTTTCTTCAAAACAAAAAATGGATTAGACGCTTGCATAAAACAAAAGATGGGTCGATCAATAAGCTTACATATTATGCTATTTCAAACATCTGAATCACAGTCGGTTCGCTTCTGTATTTCATTCATTGTTTTCCGCGGATTTTTTGAGATTGTTTGCTTCATCAATCTCAATCTCGTTGCCGAGTAACTCAATCGCAGTCTGTTGCCTTCAGTCTAAGTTGCCCTTATACCTGCTCTGTCTTAGGTCGAAACCTGGCTCTTGGTATTTCTTCGACTCCTCTAAATTTTGAATTTGTAACTTAAATTAAGTAGTTGATTTTATTTTTGAATTGGTCCTCTCTATTTAACATTTCTAGCTACGCCACAGCTCTCAAACTTGTTAATTATCTCTTATTTTCCTACCTTGGAGTCCTATTAAAAGACAAAAGAAAAAAAATAGAGAAATTAATTTCTGAAGGGGACAAAAGCCATTTTTTATTTATTCATATTGTCTAATCCAATCTTTATTATGAAAGTAGATGTTGCATTCTGTTAGGATCCAATCAAAACTCACAATGACATATCATAATTCTCTAGTCATAGGGAATTCAACAAAGCGATGAATTCCCGTATATAAAGTTTCCATTTTTCTGTTAAATGACTTCCGTTAAGTGCCACGTGACACATTATGAGTGGTCCAAGTGTACAACGGATTCCACCAATAGAGAGAGACCACAGTACACATTGACTACTTAATATTATCAACGTAATACATAAAATAAAAAAAAATAAAAAATAATTCATGTCATTTCATACCACATGTTTTCAGAAAGCATTTTTATGGAACATAGTATTTGCACATACGGTTTTTTCACCACCAATAAAATTCGTTCACAAATATTTTCCACATCACAAACATTAAGGGTGTGTTTGTTTACATTAAGATTAAGACGTCTTAATCTGAATGCAAATCTGAATATTAAGATGTGACATCTGAATCTGAATGAATACAAATTAAGTCTGTTTGTTTTTTAGATCTGAATACAGATCTGAATGCATCTTTATTTTTTCGAACTAAATTTTTTATTAGCTTTAATAAATGCTTATTTTTTTAAATAAAAATACAAACATAAAATTAATTTAATTATCTGATGAAATGTAAATAATTTTTTAAACACTAATTTATATATATTTTTATAATAATAACACTAATAATAATAATAATTTATAATAAATTTTAATATAATACATTTTCTTAAATACTTCAACTTGAAAATGATACATTATAGGCAAATTCTATCGTATAATAGCATTTTTTTATAATCAATTATATATATATATATATTTTATTTTAATGATTATTTGATTTATTTATATTAATAAATTTGTAAATTTATATTTATAAAACGTAAAATTATATATAACATTTTAAATATATGAACTAATAATATATCTTTCTAACTTTTAGTTATAAATTTAAGATAATTTTATATTTTAATATATTTTTATTAAAAAATCAAAATTCATATTTTTTTTAAAACGTCGAAAATATATCTTTCCACCTATCATTGGATTCGTCTTGTCTCAAGCTTTCCAATGGTATTTTTTATGACTCCATTGGAGATATATAAATAAAGTTATGGAGTTTTGAAGTTTTTTGTTAAGAAAATAATTAGGAGAGATAATCTGAATGTCATTAAGTTACTCTTGCAAATCTGATTCATTAAGAGGCAAAAAGATGCATTAAGATGTTTAAAAAAGAAAAAAATAAATGCACTTAATAGACTTAAATCTGGCCCATTAAGATTAAGAGGTCTATTAAGTGCAAACAAACACACCCTAAATATCTCCCATCACAGTAATAAGATCATGACAATCATCTTGCAAGCAAAAACAGAGACAATTAGAAAAACGAGATAAGAAAGCCAGAAATAGAAGAAAATTTCTGAGTAAAAAAATAAGAGAAATTGCTTCAAATAGCCAAATAGAAACGTTTGATTAGCAAAATAGCCAAACTTTACTTTATCTTTCTAAAATAGCCAATTTGTATGAGGTGACATTTTAATATCAGTTTTTGTTCCTATTATACCCTTTTAATTATCTTTCTTTATACGATTAAAATTCTAACGAACTATCGGTTAATATACCAAAAATATGAAATTTAAAAAATTGCTCCGTGGAATATCTCGATTTAATTTTCAAAAATTAAATAGGGAATATCCTTAATTTTAGCCACGTATAAAATTTGTAACTACTTTGATATTAGTATTGATATTTTTTAAATATTAAACGTGATAATGCCTATTAACATGGAAAATATTTTGTAAACTAAAACGAATTAATGGTTAATATACCAAAAATATGCGATTAAAAAATTGCTCCATGAATCGTGGAATATCTCTATTTAATTTTCAAAAATTAAATAGGAAATATCCTTAATTTTAGCCACATATAAAATTTGTAACTATTTTGATATTAATATTGATATTTTTTTAAATATTAAAAGTGAGAATGCCTATTAACATGGAAAGTATTTTGCAAATAAATGCATAATCGTTAGAAGATACGTTTGATAATTTAAATCCAGTTGTAAAATGCCTATTAACATGGAAAGTATTTTGTAAATAAATGCATAATCTTTAGAAAATATGTTTGATAATTTAAATCCAGCTGTATTACCAGTTTATGAATGTATATAAACAAGTATTAACAGTTTATAGATGTATTAACTATTAATATTAAAATTCGAATTTATTAGCGGAAAGGTATTTCGTTAATTATAATTGGATATTAAAATCATAATGTATAAATGTGATAATTAAGGGTATATAAGTCATTTTATTGTCATTAACATGGTTAATTGGCTATGCTTAAATATAAACCAAAAGTTTGCTATTTAACAAATATCAACTTTCTATTTGGCTATTATGTTGTAATGCCCAAAAAAATAAAATGACTTAAAACTGTATTTGAAAACCCTCAATTAAAACATAATAATAGAACTTTAAAATTTTTGGAGTTAAATCCGACGAATTACAAAACAAACACATCATTGAACTTTATTGTAAAAGTGAGAAAACAAGAAAACTGTTCTCAGATAATGTACCAAACAGCAAGTCGTGTTCACATTTTATTTTCCTAATGGTTTCTAATCAGACCACTCACTCTAAATAATTTATCTGGATGGTTTCTTATTTTCCCAGTGTCAATCGCAACATGGAATGCCTTATCGGAATCGGCACTTCGATTGCTGAAACAATTGCCGAGAATACAGTGAATGCGGTTGGCCGCCAGATCGGCTACTGCATTTCCTACAAAACAAATGTAGAAGACCTCAGAACTCAAATTGAGGATTTGAAGCTTGCCAAAGAGAGAGTAGACCACTCTGTTTCCGAGGCTAGAAATAACTGCGGGATAATCGAAGGAGATGTCCAGCACTGGCTGAGCAAAGCGGATTCGATCTCAGGGGAGGCTGTCAAATTGCTACCAAGAGATGAAGTTCAGGCAAACAATTGTTTTTCTCGTGTATCTTTTGCCAGGCTGATCAAGCGGTATAAGTTGAGCAAAGAAGCCAAGAAAACTGTCGATGTTATTGCAGCTACGGTCGAACAAGCAAAAGCTTTAGGCAAGGTTTCCTATCGTCTTCCTCCGAGCACTTCTCTGAAGATCAAGGGCTACGAGGACTTCGAGACAAGAGCACATGTGTTTGAGGAGATCATGGAAGCACTCAAAGATGTTCGTGTCCGTACAATTGGCGTTTGGGGTATGGGTGGGGTGGGAAAAACTATGCTCGTTCAAGCAATTGCGAGCCAAGGGAAGAGTGAAAACTTGTTCACCCACGTAATTCTCACTACTATCTCCCAAACTCCAGACTATCGAAGAATTCAAGAAGAAGTTGCAGAAGCTCTAGGTCTCGAGTTGAATGAGAATACTGTGGCATTGAGGGCAAAGCGGCTACGGGATCGGCTGAGTAGCGAGAATAAGATACTTATAATTATAGATGACGTCTGGAGTAAGCTCGATTTAGCGGATATCGGAATAGTCTCTGCTGATGATCAAAATGAGGGCAAGATATTATTGACCTCTAGATCTCAAGACGTGTTGTGCAACGAAATGAGTGTTGACAGAAGTTTTAATCTTGGAGTTTTATCCGAATTCGAAGCAACTGATCTATATGACCAGATAGCGGGGGATCTAGCAAAAGAGCAGGAGTTTCAAATTGTAAAGAAAAAGATTTTGCAAAAATGTGCGGGGCTGCCACTCGCGATTTCAATTGTCGCAAAATCATTAAAGGACAAAAGCCTTTCCATTTGGGAGGATGCCTGGCAAGAGTTAAGAACGTCGAACCCGGTTAACATCAAAGGAGTGGAGAAAGAAGTTTACTCTGTTATCCGATGGAGTTATGACTTTTTGCACAGTGAAGAAGCTAAGTCATTGTTGGTGCTTTGCAGTATCCACGAAGAAGATGAAGAAATCAACGTTGATGCATTGTTAATGTACTGTATGGGATTAAGATTTTTTCATGGTATCAGGAAGATCAAAGATGCGCGAAATAGGGTCTTTCATTTAGTTGAGACTCTGAAATCGTCTTCTTTATTGCTTGACGGCGACGACGACAATAATGTTAGGATGCATGATGTCACCCGCGATGTTATCCTATCAATCGCTTCTAAAGATAGACACGTGTACTTCATAAGAAACATTGAGGAGTTAGACGAAAGGATTAACAACAATGAGCTTGAAGAGTCGACGGTTATTTCTCTAAGTTCTTCCAATAATATGATTCCGGAAAGATTGCCATGCCCAAAGCTCCAAATGTTTTCTCTATCTCAAGAGTATCGCTCCAAGTCAAAAATCTCTAACCAATTTTTCGAATTGGTTAGAGATCTGAAAGTTTTGGGTTTAAAGAATGTGGATTTGAATCTTGCAAGCTTATCTAGCTTTTGTTTCTTGGGTAATCTCAAAACACTAACTTGTATTGAAAGCTCATTGGGGGATATAGCGTCTATTGGACAGTTGAAATTCTTAGAGTTTCTGGATTTGTCTGGATCGAGTTTTAAGATGGTGCCAAAAGAACTACGGAACTTGACACGTCTGTTGTCTTTGGATTTGAGTTCCTGTGAGAATCTTGAAGTGATTGAAGCTGGTGTCATATCAAGCTTTAAACGTTTAGAAGAATTATACGTTACAGGGGCTCATTTTACTTGTTGGGCGTCCCTTACGGATGAAACCTGTAGTAATGCACGCCTGACCGAACTAGAGGAACTGACGCATATTACCACTTTGTATTTGGACATTCTAGATGCCAACAACATTCTCCCGGATGAGTTCTTCGTTGATAAGTTAGAAATTTTCCAATTACGCGTAACATCTCAAGTGAATCACACTTTCAGGGGTAAAGAAAGGTTTTCAAGATCATTGATTCTTGAGAAAGTCAATGATAGTCTGCTTGAGCGGAGTTGCTTAAAACAGCTAATAAACAGGGCAGAAAACTTGTCCATGAAGAACATGAATATCAAGAATTCGTTTTCGGAGGAATCAGGGGAGGAAGGTGACCTAAAAGTTTTGACAATGTACGGAATTAAAACAGTTGGATATGTCATCAATACATACAGATCTAGTAGCATGAGCTACTTTCGGAACTTGGGGAAACTGTATCTTGCGGATTTGAAAAAGCTAGAAACTATCTGCAATGGCGGTAATCTCTCACCAGAAACTCTGGCAAAACTAAGAGTGGTTGATGTTCGACGATGTCATGCGTTGAAGAATCTATTTCCCGTTTCATTTTCCTTTCTAGGATTGGAAAAACTCAAAGTGTTTGATTGTGAGGCTTTGGAATGTATCTTTATGAACATCAATAGTGGTAATGAGGTGATTGAATTTCCTCGGCTACACACTGTCAAACTTAAATGTCTCCCGAAGCTCAAGCAGTTTTACGTTGGATTACATGGTGATGACGGCCACTTGCCTCTTTTCCATCACAATGTAAGTTTTATTCTGGACTTAAAGGCTCACTTATTTGTTAAATCAATGTGTATTGCTAACTGTTAAATCTATATATATTCACTTTTATCAATAATAACAATAAACTTTGTAGGTTGCGTTCCCCGCTCTGAAGATACTGAAACTTGAAGCGTTAGATAGCAATGTCCTAGTGTCCAAGCGTCCAAGTGTTTCAGCGAGTTTCCGTAAACTCGAGAAAATAGAAGTAAACAAGTGTTCAAGTCTGAAAAGCTTGTTTTCAGCATCGGTTGCAAAAGCTCTTCCCGAACTGGAATCAATTCGATTAGTAGACTGTGATCAACTCCAGGAAATTATTGCAGAAGAGGAAGGAGCATCAGAGATAGTCCCTACGTTTGTGTTCCCTCGATTAAGCTCTTTGTACTTTTACAAACTTCCGGAGCTCCAAAGTTTCTACCGCAATCGGCATTGTAGCGAATGGCCTTATCTTGGTGAACTCACACTGGAAAAGTGTGGAAAAGTGAAGATCTTGGCTTCACAGCTATCAAGCAGTGCTCCTCTGTTCTACATTGACACAAACGTGGTATGATCATCTCAACAAATTTTAGCGAAGACGAATAACATAACTTTTTTTTCTCTAAATTCATCTATATTAAAATCGTTGGTATGTGTTTGATGAACCTTTTTTTTTACTACTACAGCGACATGATACATCCCGAGTAATTAGGATTTATGGTGTTTATTTAATTTAGAGTTGCGTCATTTATTTTTTATTAGTGTTGTATTTAATTAAATCAATTAGGATATTTAAATTACGTGGTCGTTTGAATATGTCGTTTATATTTATTAGTTGTTTCCTTAGGTTCTCTAACTATATCGTTAGCGGCTATTTAATTATATTGGTTATTTATGTTATAAGGTTTAATTAGGTCGGGCCCAGTCCGGCGGATAGATTGTAATCTTTGCTCTATTCAATAGAGGTTAAGTTAATGAGAAAAGCAACCAATCAACATTCAAAAACTCATGATCTCTCAGAGATTAAGTTTGTGAATGTTGGCTGATATTTCCATATTCCCGTTTCGAGTTTAATTATCCCGGGCACATAGCAAGGCGTCACCGAATTGGGTTGCTATTTTTTTTTTTTGTAACATTATAAATAATTCATGATGTTTCCTAATGTATTTCACTTAGAAGATTGGATATATGTTCCAAAACTTGTTCTCCTTTGAGTACTACACTGGCTTAACTTCGTAACTAATAAATCGAGTATATATATATATATGCAGGTTGCGTTTCCCAAATTAAAGAAAATTGATCTACGTGAATTAGATCATTTGGAAATGTTATGGCAAAGCGAGCAAGAACTCAGTCGAGGCTCTTTTGGCGAATTGGAATGGCTTACCATCAAATATTGTGACGCTCTAGAAAAGCTGTTTTCACATACATTACTTGGAAATCTTGGGAGCTTGACAGCGTTAAAAATAGAAAATTGCGCTAAGGTGGAAGAGGTATTCGAGATGCAGAGACCTAACAGCGTTTTGAAAACTGACAAAATAGTATTCATTCGAATGACTTCTTTAATTTTGGACTCTCTACCAAATTTCAAGCAATTTTTTGCTGGATCACCGGCGGCGCAAACAAGAGATGACCGGCTAGCAAATGCAGATGTTATAGGTTGTGACCGCGTGCCACTTTTCCATCATAAGGTAATCTATATTCCATTCTTCACAGCGCGTCGATATGATTTATACTCCCATAATAACAGTAGTAATGTCATTGCAGGTTGCATTTCCAGCTCTATCTGAATTGAGTCTTAAGAAGTTGGATAGCTTGGAGATGATATGGCTAGACGCTGAACATGAACTCGCGTCAGATAATTCCTTTTCTAATTTGGAGCAGCTTGAAATTGACGACTGTAAGAAGTTGACCAGAGTTTGCTCGTCTATTATGCTAGGAAGACTTCGCAGCCTAACAGACTTGCGTGTTGAGCATTGCGATATGATGGAAGAAGTGATTGAAATCCGAAACCCGATGGCTTGCAAAGAGATCATATTAAATTGTCCTATAAGCTCTTTGACTTTATCGGGTTTACAAAAACTCAAGCACGTGCTGAGCTATAAGGATCAACAATGTCCACATTTAGCAGGAACTTCGGTGACGTTCAATAAACTCAAGAAAGTAAAAGTGTTTTATTGTTCGAGTCTGATAAACTTGTTTCCGACATCAGTCGCGAAAAAGCTTTTCGAACTTGAATCAATTGATTTAACGTGTTGTCCTCAATTACGCGAACTCATTGCGAAGGAGGAAGGATCAGAAGAGAAGGTCCCTAAGTTTGTGTTCCCTCGATTGAGCAAATTGTACATAAGCAACTTTCCCGAGCTCGAATGTATCTACCACGACCTGCATTGTTGCGAATTCCCTGCTCTTGGTGAGCTCACACTGCATTTTTGTGGCAAAGTGAAGATGTTGGCTTCACAAATGTCAAGCTACCGAGAGAATATGAGAGAGGCTACCATTTCCGCAAATGCTCCCCTGTTTCTCATGGAAAAGGTAAGATCAACTCAACATTATCCTTTTTTTGCCTTTTTCTTCTTTATTATGTCTCAACTCAATGAATTGGTTGTTCTATTCTCCTATTTATCTTTACTTTTTTTTTAATCTCCGTTTATATAGTTTATTTGAAAAAAAAAAAACTAAACACATATATAGACAGTCATTTTGCTAATATTAAACAATTTATTAGATTGTCAGTGTTTTTTTAGACGTGGTATTATTTTAAGGGATATTTGCATCATTTGTTAGTTTCTATTTGCTAGTGTAGCGGCGGCAACTGTGAATTTACTAATGACTTAATGTTTGAAGGGGATGAGAAGTAAAAAATGACACTTTTTGAAACATAAAAAATAAAAAAATGTTTGGATCCTTTTTCGCCGATAATTTTGGTTTTTTTTTTTTCGTAAATATATCCCTTATTTTTAATATACTTCAATTTATTTTCAAGCATTAGGGTACTTTTTAAATTGTGATTGCTGTAATATTAGCTCATTTTTGTTGACCAATAAAAGATTGGTACATATGCAGGTAGCATTTCCAAGATTGAAAGAAATGAGACTTGATTTATTAGATCAGTTGAAGATGATATGGCAAGCTGATCAAGAGCTCATCCCAGGCTCTTTTGGCGAATTGGAAACTATAACAATCGGACGTTGTAACGCTCTGATAAAGCTGTTTTCACATAATTTGTCGGCAAATCCTCAATCTGGAAGTCCAAGTTTTAGTTTTCCAAAACTCGAAAAAGTTGATGTGATTGGATGTCACAATCTTAAAAGCTTGTTTCCTGCATCATATGCGAAAGATCTCCTGGAGCTTAAATATGTTAATATAAGAGATTGCAATCAAATTCAAGAAATCATTGCTTGTGAGAAAGAATCTCCAGAGTTAATCTTGAAGTTTGACTTCCGTCGGTTAATCCGGTTGAGTCTAACCAACTTGCCAGAGCTTAAATGTCTCTATCCCAACTTGCATACTTCGAATTGGCCTTCTCTTAGCAGTTTAATTCTGAATAATTGTTACAATGTGAAAATTTTGGCTTCGCAACTATCAACTTCTGATGCCCGTATTAACACTCCTCTTGTTGCGATGGAGACGGTAAGATGTTTATGCTTCAAATCTTCTGTTCTTTTTTACCTTTCGAAAAAATGGTGTCGCCCTACACAATCTAATTGATGGCTCTATTAAACTATTTCCTTTTACAGTGTTCAAATTAGTTCTTACATAATCTGTGATTAATCAATGTATATTTGAGCAGGTTACTTTCCCAATGGTGATCCATGAGTCCTTGGATGTGTCTGACTCAGGAGACCACATTGAAAGGGTCGACGAATTGCCATATTTGAAGCGCTTTTTCTTCCCATCTTCGGCATCTTTCAAAAATTTGAGTATTTTATTTGTGTTGAAATGTGGTTTCACTGGGAGCTTGTTAGACCCTTCGACAGCCAAAAGTTTGCCACAACTAGAATCGCTTGTCGTAGCTGGATGCAATAACATGACTGAAGTTATAGCCGATGCGTTAGAAAAAGGCAAGATTGTTTTTAGTAAACTGAGAAATCTAGTACTCGCTCTCTTACCAAAAATCGTCAGTTTCCACTCTGGGAGCTACGCTTTGGCATTTCCGAGTTTGGCGACATTTATTGTTAGTGAGTGCTCTGAGATGCGGAGTTTCTCTGCTATAGCAACAACACCAAAGCTCAGAGGGATATTTACGAGGATAAATATTGATTTTAAGTATATCTCCGATGATCCTCGTTCTATTCATTATTTGATGGGAGGAGCTAAAGACATGCATTGGGATGGTGATATCAACTCCACTGTGCAAAAGCTTCACTACTCATCGGTATAAGCTGATAAACCAAGTTTCTGCATATTTCTTTTCTCAAATTTCCAAATAACTTACTCTCTATTAGTTCATGGAGGACAACCAGGATAATGACAGCAAGGACGACAAGGAATCTGGTGACGACAGTGCTGACGAAGGATCCACTGAAGAAGACGACGATGAAGCCTCTGACGAAGAATCTACCGCTGAAGAAGAAGTTGCTCCTCCAACGAAGAAGAAGACTACCAATGACGATGATGATGATTACAAGGAAGCATCGTCTCAATCCCGCTCATCCTAGAACCCGTTTGAGTCGGTTCCCCTTCGACAATTCCTGGCCCAAGGGAGAGAAATCACAATCGTGCCTGCACTTTTAGCCTTTTATTTTACTCAGTTTCAAACTCATGCATCACTAAGACTTGTTTGTTTGTTTGTATGCTTTTGAATGTTTGCTATGCTTTTGTTTGAATGAATGCTTATTTGTTGCAAGACTGTGGTTGAAATGCTTTTAGGTTATCTTCGAGATCACTAACATTTTATGCAGGTTTACAAGTGCTCAAAGTCTGATGTTGTCTCCGCTACCATGACAACAAATGTTATCCTGCCTGCTACTCTGCCTGATCCGTGCCTGAAGTTCTTTATGACTTTCTGAAATCAACCGTGCCATAAATTGCCGAAGGGGGAGTTTGTTGAAACATGATTTCCGATTAATGATTATTATTTTATCATGTTTGTGATTGGCCTATTTATGGTAAGTTTTGACATGCCTGATATCATGACAGCTGGAAGATATTTCAGGAAAGTCATCCTCAATTAAGGGGTGATTGAGTCGACCTCTCCCCACATTGAATGAAGAATATTGCGCTGCTGTTAATGAAGATTATTGTGCATTATTGCTTATCAGTGGAGAGAATCATGAAGCTGATTTGCATATCCAAGATGGAAAGTTTTTCAAGGCCAGCTCCTTTATGTCCCCCTATTGAGGTCCCATTTCGATAGCACTTACAGACAAATACTCAGAAAACCTTCGGGAGAATCAGCAATTCACTAGTTAAGTAGAGAAGGACGGGACGTTCGTAGTTGATTGTGTGCAAGGGGATCTTGGCTTTCATCAAGAGTTCACGTGCTGGATGTCAAAGTTGTTGATGTGACAACAAGGGGGAGTTTCCTTTGTATGCTTTGGGTCCATATGATTTACTGTTTATAATCATCTCTTGTAACTCTTGGTTGATTAATCTGGGTGAGTGCCCCGCAGAAGTAATGACAAGAAGTCCGAACTGCGTTACCAAAAAGAATTAGTGTTCCTTTACTTTTTCCGCACATACTTTATTCATATCGTTCACGATCATAACGTTATATTATATGTGCAACGCGAAAATACGTCTTTACGCGATGCCAGGCACGGTGTCGAGGGAGTTACAGTGATCGAAAAAGTCTTTAGCGGGATAGCGGGAAGTGAAACTTCCAGAGCACAGTCAAATAGTTTAACCAAAAATATAACATGCATGATTGATCCCAATTTTACAATATAAATATATCTTTAATCTTTCTTTGGAACCGTAACTTTTAAATTGGTAAACAAAGACCGGGCCCAAAAACGACAAAAGCCAGGCAGCTCGACGAGTTTCACCCTAACACAGAGAGCCACAATTCTGTTCGCGTACGTTAGAATCTCCATAATCAGACAAACATTTCACGTCATAGTTGGTTTCATGTCATCAAATAGGAAAAAAGAAAATTTTGAGATAATTAATTTTTAAGGACAAAAGGGGAATATGTGGATAATTCATATAGTCTTCGTCAAGCTTCAAATTGACAAGGAGAAAAAACAAAAATCAAATTGCGCATTATAAATTACCACCAGCTCAATTAAAAAATAAGTGCAAATAAATAAATATATAAAAAAAAACAAGCTAAACTAAGCCAATAATTATACGTAGTCGCTACATTTCAAGTCCGCAAAAAGAAAAAACCCAGAAGAATATATATATATATATATTTTAATTCAAACTTGTAACCAGGCTAGGGATGTCAAGTGGGTCGGGGTGAGCCGGGCCGGCCCACAACCCCGTTAGGCCCACATATTAAACGGGACAGGCTTGACCCGCCCCGTTCAATATGCCTGGTGGGGCGGGTTTTGGAAGAGCCATCAAGGCCCACTCCAGTCCATAAACCCGAACTCACAATGTCACGGGGCGGGGGGCTTTTACGAGTTGAATTTAGTGGGGTTTTACGGGTTGAATTTAGTGGGCTTTTTCACAAACCAAAACAGGTTAGATTTTTACGGGTTGATATGCAATAATCATTTACATCTTTTAGTGGAACGTATAAATGAATTCAATACAAATTAAAATTAATACAAACATTAAACATAGAAAATAGGGCTCTATAACCATATAGCCAAAGTAGAAAAACTATTTTGCAAAATAGCCAACCTTTTGATTAATATTGCCAAATAGCCAATCAACCACATTAATAAAATCACGAAAGACCGTATTACCCTTGTATTAACGTGTATTAACTATATTAACGTGTATTAACTGAGTTAATTTGTTTAAAAATAAATTAAAATTTTGTTAAAATTTTAATCACGATTTTTTATTTTTAAACAAATTAACTCAGTTAATACACGTTAATATAGATTTTCTGTAAACACAAGTAAATGTTCTTATTTTTAAGAAAAATTAACTTTGTTAATACACGTTAATATGTTAAAAGGGTATTATAGGTATAAAATATGTTATTAAATAGCCATCTCATCAATTTGGCTATTTTGCAAAGAAAAAGGAAAGGTTGGCTATTTGGCTAATCAAACGTTTCAATTTGGCTATTAAGAGCCATTTCTCTAGAAAATATTAAAAAGAGTAACGAATTAAGTAATATAAAGATAATTTTTAAATTCTATAACAATAAAATATTTATAGAAATATTTTTTTATTATTTTCATTAGTATTAATATTATAATACTTTTTATATAAAATTATTGTTAATGTGAGCTTTTAAACGGGGCGGGGCGGGGCCGGTTTATGTGGAGTTGGAGCAGGGCAGGACAGGTTTAGGGTGAGCCTAGAAAAACATTACCCAGTCTGATCCTTTTGACAGGGGTGGGCCTAGCCCGATCCACAAAAATAAGGGGCGGGGCGGGCAAACCTTTTTTTTTTTTTTTACGAGTCGGGGCGGATAGGCTTAGGCCGGCCAGCCCAATTGACACCTCTAAACGAGGCCATATTAGCAAAATACCCATTTTACCCATTCTTCCACCTTTTTTTTCTCTCTAAAATACCTTTCTGCTTTCTATTTCCCTCCTCCATACACGTCTTCGTCTTTTTCAATTATATTTATTTATATAATTTTAAATAAAATTTTAAATAAATTTATTTATTCATATACAGAATTTCAAAACTTTATAACTTTAATTTTAAAACTCCGATTGATTTATATATAACTTTGAAAAATGTATTATTTAAATATACATCAAAACCTTCCACCTATCCATTTTTTCAGAAGCTTTTCAACGATAATTTTTATAAGTCAATTGGAGTGTTAAAAATAAAGTTATGGAGTTTTAAAATTTTGTATAAGAAAAAAAATTATATAAATAAATATAATAGAAGATAAAAAATATGGAGAACACATGATTCTGGAGAAAGTAACAGAGAGGTAGATAAAATGTGAATGTTATTTTTATCTTAAATTATCAAAATAGATATTTTGTTAAATATTTTGATTTAGTTTGTATTTATTTAAAAGGTTTGCATGGTAATCACCTTTTTAATTTATACGAATGTATACATATGTAAATTATACAAATGTATAATTTGTGAGCCTCTACAAATGTATACCATATGTATGTAAAATTATACAAATATATAATTTGTGTGCTGGTCTATGCAAACAGGCAGAGCTTGTAAACTGTAAGAAGCACTTCACTATGGTTATATTTTTATTTTTGGCTTTTACTTTTTTGCTTCTGAAAACCATGAACGGAGAAAATAACAAAATCTTTCACTTATTTTGATAAGGGTTTAAGTAACCTGCGGTTAACTAAAAATGGAGCTAGTTAGTCGGTAAAACAAGTAACCGGCTATCACGATTAACGGTTTCCGTTAGTTATCTTTTTTTTTTTTTTTTTTTTTTTTTTGTAAACACCCTTGAGTGCCAACATATACCCAGAAAAATATTTCCGCTGCTCCTTTCATTTTTTTTTTCTCTCTCTTCGCCGGAAACCCCGCAAGTGACTTCTAACGGAAACAAAGCCTTTAGGATGTGCTTTTCTTTTCTTTTTTTTTCTTTTTATTTTTTTGTGTGTTTTTGGCGAGTACTATCGGCGGTTAATGAAGGTTTTTTTTTGGAAAATGACGGCATAAGTACCCAAAGTATTTAAAAAGTTGACATTAAATTTCCATTCTTTTTTTTTAGGCGAAAGTTGCCAAACTCTTATTTTGTGTATTCCGACATATTTTTGTCTAGAAACGAGCCACATGTCATGTTTTTAAACCCATTAAATATATCATTGTTCATCATTGATAAATCAGTTTAATTTTTTTTTAAATAAAAATGGTATATTTAATAGGTTAAAAACGTAACACGTGATGCGTTTTGGGGCGAAAACATGACGGAATACATAAAATAAGAGTTTGGCAACTTTCGCCACCCAAAAAAAAAAGAATGGGAACTTAATGTCTAGTTTTCAAACACTTTGGGTACTTATGCCGCTATTTTCCTTTTTTTCTAATAGTTATTTTGATATTTGAAATTATGGAGGTTGATAAAGAGACTGTTTGATGAATAATACTGTAGATGTGTGATTCTATGTTCATTTTCTTTCAGCTCTTCTAGTTTTCACGAAATCCTAGTGATTTTGAAGTGACATTTACCAATATTTTGTTACGGCATACTTTTTTTATGAAATCGTTTTGTTAGTTAATTTTGATATTTGAAGTTTTGAGCTCAATTTAAGATAAATAAATTAAAAATTGAGTTATTGGTCAAATTGTTAATTACGATAGATTTGTCAAGATCGGAATTCAAGGTGGTGCCGAAGCAACTAGGAAACTTGACCCGTTTGTTGTCTTTGGATTTGAATTACTGTTGGAATCTTAAAGCGATTGAAGCTGGTGTCATATCCAACTTTAAACGTTTGGAAGAGTTATCCATAAAAAGACCAAATTTTACTCAGTGGGTCACGGTGAAAACCGTGGTAACGCCCACCTGAACGAGCTAAAGCAAGCAACGCATTTGAGCACTTTGCATTTGGATATTATAGATGCCAACAATGTTCTTCCCGACGACTTATTCGTTGATAAGTTAGATAGGTTCGAAATTGGCATAACATCCTCATCTGATGAGAATCACATTTTCCGTCCTAATGATCATAGGTTTTCTAGATCTTTGATTCTTGATGAAGTCGATGACGATCTTCTACAGCAAATTTGTTTGAAACCATTGATCATAGGGGCCGAAAACTTGTTCATAGAGGGCGCCATTAGCAATAATTCTTTTGTTGATCTGTTTGTGGAGGAAGGTTACTTAAAAGTTTTAAGATTGTCTCAAACTGTCATCGATACATACGGTTCTAATAAAATGATTGCCTTTCGGAACTTAGAGGAATTGTATCTTACGGATTTGGGAAAGCTGAAATCGATATGCAACGACTGTTACAGTATGGCTATACTAAGAGTGATTGTTGTACAGCATTGCCGGTTGTTGAAGAATCTATTTCCTTTTTCATTTTCCTATACACAACTAGAAAAACTTTTAGTGTATAATTGTCATGCTTTGGAGGATATATATTTATCAACATCAGGAATGAAGATGAGATGATTGAATTTCCTCGGACATCCCGAAGCTCAAGCAGTTTGTCGTAGGATCGCCCACGTCACAAAGGAGAGATGAAGACCAATGGTCTCTCTTCCATCATAAAGTAAGTTGTTTGATGGTCTTCCCTGCTTGATGTTTGTCAACATGTTATTACCAACTAATTGATCAATAACTTTGCAGGTTGCTTTCCCCTCTCTGAAGAAACTGAAACTTGATTCATTGGATAGCATGAAGATGATATGGCCAAATAATGATCGTGAGATAATGTCGGATAATTATTTTTGGAAACTGGAAGAGCTTACAATCATCAATTGTAAGAATCTAAAGAGATTAGGCTCTTCTGCAATGCTAAGAAGACTTCGCCGACAAAAGCACGTGATTGTGGCACGCTGTGACACGATGGAAGATCTATTTGACATCCGGAACCCAACAGTTATCGAAGAAACACTCGAGGCAATAATAACTCCTGAAGTTTCTTTCGATTTTACTCGTTCGACGACAATCCAGCAGTTGTTGAGCTACATGGAACAATATTCTGATGTGAGATCAGCAGCGACTTCCAATAAACTCAGGAAAGTAGAAGTGTCGGATTGTGCGAGTCTGAAAAACTTGTTTCCATCATCATTTGCAAAAGCTCATCTCAAACTTGAATCGATTCGATTAAGAAATTGTGTTCAATTACAAGAAATCATTGCAGAGGAGGAGGGAGAAGAAGAGATAGTCCCTAAGTTTCGGTTCCCTCAATTGCACTCATTGTATTTAAGCTACCTTCCCTAGCTCGAATGTCTATACCGTAAACCGTATTCTTGTGAACGGCCTTCTCTTAGTAATCTCACATCGGTAGGGTGTGACAAAGTGAAGATCTTGGCTTCGCAACAATCCGACAATGCTCCTCTGTTTTACATGGACACCGTAAGATAAATACTACTTGTTCATAGTATTAGATGGTTTGCAGTTAAATCATGGTGGTCACAATGTCTACTTTTTTTTTTAAAGCACTAATGTGTTTTCTAGTGTATAAAAAATGTAATATTAGTCCAAATTTGTTGACCGATAAAGAGATTGGTTATATGCAGGCAGCGTTTCCGAGATTGAAGACGATGCAACTAGAATCATTACGTCAGTTGGAGATGATATGGAAAAGTGATCAAGAACTCATCCCGGGCTCTTTTGGCGAATCAGAAACGATAACAATCGAAGGTTGTGACGCTCTAATAAAGGCGTTTTCACATAATTTACTGGGAAATCTCGGGAGCTTAGTAGAGGTGAATGTCAAACGTAGTGCTAAGGTGGAAGCGGTATTCGAGATGAGTGTTAAGGAAAGTGGCGAAATAGTATTCGTTATCTTGTTTCTGATTGAATAGTATCTCTGATATTGGCTACATTTTGTAAACTAATAAATCAAGGATATATTTGCAGGTTGCATTTCCCGCTCTAACTATATTGCGTCTTGAGAAGTTGGATAGCTTGGAGATAATACGGCCAGAAGACGATGATCATGAACTCGTGTCGGATCATTATTTTTCTAATTTGAAAGAGCTTGTCATTGTCAACTGTAAGAAGTTGACCAGAGTTTGCTCGTCTATAATTCTAAGAAGACTCCACAGCCTAACACACTTGAATGTTGAGAAATGCGATATGATGGAAGAAGTGATTGAAATCCGAAACCCAATAGCTTGCGAAGAAAGACTCGAGATAATATATAGTCCTCTAAGCTATTTGGGGTTATCTTATTTGCCAAAACTCAAGCACCTGCTAAGCTATAAGGATCCGTGACCACAGCTAGGAACTTGGGTGATGTTCAACAAGCTCAAGCTAGTACAAGTGTCGTACTGTTCGAGTCTGAAAAACTTGTTTCCAACATCGATTGCGAAAAATCTTCTGAAACTTGAATCAATTCGACTAACAGATTGTGTTCAATCACGAGAAATCATTGCAAATGAGGAAGGAGCAGAAGAAAGTTTGCGTTTCCTCGATTGAGCTCGGATGTCTCTATCGTAATCTGCATTCTTGCGAGTGAATTAACATTAGAAAGATGTCGCAGTGTGAAGATCCTCGTTTCACAACCATCGAACTACAAAGAGAATATGAGAGAGGCTCCTCTGTTTATTATGGACACGCTAAGATCAGCTCCACTACCCTTTATTGTATTCTTTATTGCGTTTGGGGTTTATTATGTACCCTTAAATATACATATATATATATATATATATATATATATATATATATATATTTAGTTATAGAGTTAATAAATAATGCTTCTATTTTAGTGCAGTTAAATCGTAGCAACCAACCATAACTTTCTGCAATTCATCAGCTATGCCTCTTTCATCAATCAACTATCTATTTTAATTACTCGTATATGTACTCCAATACATACATTAGTACATTACTATCTATTTAAAACATGGGAGCTTAAACTAACTAGTCATCTTAATAGTTTAAATTTATCAAAATAGCCACCCATTTTCATCGTCATCTATTTTGAACTATTTTGACAAAAATACATGGATAATGTAACTTTTCATCGCCATTTATTAACTAATATTTTGAAGAAGAAAAATAGCACGCAAAATAGGTTAATGAAAGCATTAACTACGATTTCATCCACAAATTTAATTCAAATTTAATTCAAATTTAAATATATAAAACGTTTTCAATTTCTAAACCCTAAAAAATCAAATTTCTTAACAAACAATAATTCGAATTAACCATATTAATAATTAAAAAAAATTAAAAAAAATTAACCAAATTAATAATTCGAATTAACATACATTTACACGAATAAATACGAATAAACCAATTAACATGCGTGTTGATGCAGAAAAATGCCTCAAACATTCAGCGGCCCAATTGCTCGTGTTGGGCCGGGCCCAATGTCGTCTTGTTGACTTTTGTGGATTTTGGGCTTGGGCACCTGGACTTTCAAGTCAAACGGACCCTCCTCTGACTCGATGATCAAAAACCCGTGGTAAACTCCACTACCTGTCGCTAATAGGGCCAGGACTTGGCCTGGCCCAGATTACAGGTTCGGGACACCAAAAACGGATTCCTGACCACCGTGTAGGGGGGATCACAGTATCGACTTTCCAGTGAACCCTGACAGATTAGACCCTCGACCGGCGTCACGGGGACAGATCCGGGTCCTCGGGCTATCCACGTAATCAGTATATCTTCTGGAGATACAAGACCCGTGGATAGAACGAACACCTCACGGATCTAGAATCTTGGCAAGGAGGGTCTTAGATCGTGCCATAATCTTCTCCAGAGCTTCCGGTCGATTGTGTTTTTTCTCTCTCAGAACCTGAACAAAACAACACCCGAGATCAGGGAGAACCGGAGGGGGGGGGGGGGGGGGGGGGGGGGGACCCCTGATTCACCTCCGACGCTCAACATTAGAGTGATATTTGAGGGGAGGCGAGTTCTAGAGGGAGTAGAGAGAGTTTAGGGCGATTTCTCGGTGTGAGAATCGAGTTAACGTTAAGTGAAAACTGAGCTTCTATTTATAAGAGAACCCGGGGATTCAAATGCAATTATCTCTTGATCCGGGAGGCCCCTGGTGCAAGGTTATATGTTTTTTCGTATCCTCAGGACATGGCCGATCCAACGCAGCCAAAATCACGGCGATCGGAGTTGCGACGCGCCCTCACGTGCGGGGAGAAGGCGGCTGGCCGCTTGTAAGCTTGCTCTCCACGTTGATGACGTCAGCAGTCATCACAGGGCTGACGTCAGCCCTTCTCCTCGCCCACCAGATGGCCAACACGTGGCGGAACAGGGTCTTGACCCTTGGAGGGCCTGCAGGGGTGCTGCCACATGGCGGCTGACCCTTGGGGGCTTGTGGGGCCCGCCCGGGTGTTTCCCGGCGTGTCCCGGAGGTCCCGGGTGTTTCCCGAGGCCGTTTTTTACAAATTTTATATCGATTTTGGGTATTTAGATATTTTTGGGATCATCTGGACCCTTTATTTTTCGAAAACGGGCTTCCGGTGAATAATATGGGGCAAAATTGATCATAAAATTTATTAATTAATAAAAGAAAAATTAATTTTAATATTTTTTCTTTTGTTAATTAATATTAAATCAATTGCGTAAAATACCCGTAACAATGCGTTTATGATTCGAATTAACATACACTTACAATTCAAATTAACATACATTTACACGAATAAACTAATTAACATACATTTATAATTCCAATTAACACACATTTACAATTTGAATAAACACGAATAAACAGAAATTACACGACAAAACGAGAGAGAAAAATCGCCATTGAGCCATATTGTCGCTGGTGGCGGCGATGTAGTATCGGGGAGCGAATCTCTCCGTGTGAAGAGCCTTCAAAAGGTTCAGCATCTCTGCAGTGTGACCACCTGAAAAAACGTACCAAAATAAAACAAATTTCGATCAAACATTTGACTACTCTAGTTGTGCTGTGATGTGGCTTCATCGGGATAATGTTAGACCCTTCCACAACCAAAACCTTGCCACAACTAAAATCGCTTGGCATAGCTGAATGTAATGGCATGACTAAAGTGATAGGCGAAGTGTTGGAAGAAGGCGAGATTGTTTTTAGTGAACTGGAAACTCTGGTGCTCGCTCGCTTGTCGAAACTAGTTAGTTACCACTCTGGGAGCTACACTTTGGTATTTCCGAGTTTGAAGAAACTTGTAGTTCTTCAGTGCTCTGTGATGTAGAGCTTCTCTGCGGTAGCCGTAACACCAAAGCTCAGAGGAATCATCACGAGGACGAGACGTGTTGATGCTATATTTTGTATGGAACAATACGAAGAAACTTTTTATTCTATTAATCGCGCAGTGGAAAGCGATGAACTTGTGGAAGAGCAATGGGATGGTGATATCAACTCCACTTTGCAAAACCTTCACTCTCAAGCGGTATGAACTGATAAACCAAGTTGTTGTGCATATTTCTTTTCCCAAACTTTCATAACTTTTGAACGCGTTCGCTCTTCCCGTTAATACACTATGTGACCGGAAAAAGCTCTTCTTCAGAAAAGCATGGAGAGAAACTAGTATAATAAGAATACCACATTTATGAGTGAATTCCTTTTAATTATTGTAGCTTGCATTGGTCTATGCCTTTGATATGTTGTTGATTGCAAAACAGGAAATAGATGGTGGAAACGAGGAAGGGGAGACATCGTACGGCCCTAAGAGTAATCAATCCATTTATATTAGTTCTACATCTCAATGCGGTTTTTAGCTTGCAATTTTATTTTCATTTTTCTCTCTAATGATATCTCTGCAGAAATTACTGAAGCTTCTGAGGCAAAATTTAAGGAAGAGCTGAATCACTCGCAGAATTTAAGGAAGAGCTGAATCACTCTATGTATTGTAACCCGCGGTAAGAGATTCGCGGTTGCTTCTAAGATTTTGAAACACCAAGGTGATAAAATTTTCATTTAAATTCTTCATTTCGTACATGCACTATCTCTTGTGATTTTTGTGTAGCTTGAATCTAACAAAGTCTCATTTGAATCTCTCTGGTGAATCGCAGAAGCTTGTGTTTGTCATTAAGAAGTTGTCGACATTGAAGAAGTCGCTGACAACCGGAGATAATTTAGTATGCTTTGGATGATATAATATATATGTATATGCATCTATTGTGTGTTTATTTCAAGCTTGATACTTTTTTTGTTGCATTGTCACCAACTGTATTTCATAACTAATAAGGAGCCATATGATTTATAGTCCTTGGACAAAAGAAAAAAAAAACTAAATCTTGTCATTGTCGGTCTTGTATAATATTAATTTTCTGTTTTGTTTCTTTTCTTCAACACTTTTTTGTTGGAATGTAAACGATGAACAAATTTTAAGGAACTTGGAGGTTCCTATGACAGTCTGTCATAAGAAGAAAAAAGTGCATGTTGTCAGATGGACTAGACCTAGAGAAGGACGATATAAACTTAACCTTGACAGGAGCAGTCATGGCAATCCTGGTCCCGCTGGATGAGGAGGCATCTTACGCGATTGAATGGAAGATCTTCCCGAGCTGCGATCAATTGAAATAGAAGATTGCAGTCAAATGCAAGAATCATTGCCCGTGCGAAAGAAGCTCCATAGATAATCTTGAAGTTTGACTTCCCTCAGTTTGACTTAATTCTGGATAATTGTGGAAAATTGAAGATCTTGGCTTCGCAACTGTCAACTTTCGAGATGGAACATGACAAAGGATTCCAAGATCAACATTCCTCTTTTTACGATGGAGATAGTAAGATGTTAATTCTTCTTTTTCTTTTTCCCTTTAAAAAATTGATTCCAGCCTACCTGATATGTTTGATAGCTCTATTAATTAAACTACTTTCTTGTACAATATTCGAATTAGTTTTTACTACTTTGTTTTTGCTAACCTGACATTCGTCAATGTTTATGTTTATGACTAGATCCAGGTTCCGTTCCCAAAGTTGAGCAAGATGGTCCTTGCGTCCTTGGATGTGTCACTCAAGAAATCATATTGAAAGGGTTGGCCAATTGCCATATTTAATGTGTTTTTTATTCCAATCATCGACATCTTTCAAACATTTGACTATTCTAGTTGTGGAGAAATGTGGCCTCACCAGGAGCTTGTTAGACACTTTGACAAGCAAAAGCTTGCCACAACTAAAATCGGTTGGCATAGTTGAATGCAATGGCATGACTGAAGTGATAGGCAATGCATTGGAAGAAGGCGAGATTGTGTTTAGTGAACTGGAAAATATGGTACTCTCTTGCTTGCCAAAACTCGTCAGTTTCCACTATTCTAGGAGCTATGCGTTGCGATTTCCGAGTTTGGAGAAACTTGTTGTGCTTCATTGCTCCAAAATGCAAAGTTTCTCTGTCGTAGCCATAACACCAAAACTCAGAGGAATAATCATGGCAAGACATATTGATCCTAGAGTTTTTCTTAATAAGTGGCTTTGCGAAGAAGCGATGGATAGCGAAGCTGTGGAAGAGCAGTGGGATGGTGATATCAAGTCCACCTTGAAAAACCTAAACTACATCGATGAAGCTTTGGAAGAGCAGTGGGATAGTGATATCAAGTCCACCTTGAAAAACCTCAACTACTCATCAGACAAGATTGTTCCGACGGTATGAACATAAACCAAGTTTGTACATTTTTCTTTTCCCAATTTTTCATAAATTTTATCTTGACTAAAGCATCTAGGCTTCATTCTGTTAAGACATTTGGTTTCTTCAGTCTAACTTTTGTATTTGTCGTTAATGGTGTGGCACCTCGGAGTAGCTAAGCTTCATTCTGTTAAGGCATTTGACATTTGGTTTCTTCCATCCAACTTTTGTATTTGTCGTTAACGGTGTGCTGTGTGGATGCACCATAATAAGGAAAAAATATGGGCACACGCCCTCTCCCATGAATTCTTACACCTTTACCACCAGACCAAGTTAACTTCATATTATATTGGAGTACAAATTAAAATATAAATAAAAAAGTAATATATTAATAAATGACATAAATATAGAGCTCATCCTCGTCTCATTAGGCGAATTGGAAATCATAACCATCAAAAGTTGTAACGCTCTAATAAAGTTATTTTCGCTTAATTTCATGGCAAATCCTCCTAATCCTCATTCTAGAAGTCCAAGTTCTATCACTCCAAAACTCAAAAAAGTTGATGTGATTGAATGTCAAAGTCTTAAAAGCTTGTTTCCTGCATCAGTTGCGAAAGATCTTCTCGAGCTTAAATATGTTAATATAAAAGATTGCGGTCAAATCCAAGAAATTATATCAAGCGGGAAAGAAGCACCAGAGACAATACCGAAGTTCTAGTTCCCTCAGTTAACCGAGTTGAGACTAAGCAATTTGCTATTGCTTAAATATCTCTACCCTGACTTGCATACTTCGAATTTGCCTTCTCTATCCGAGATGAACGTGATAAAGGATGATCGTATCAACCCTCCTTTCTTTACGATGGAAAAAGTAAGACGATCTTATTTTCTTTATCCCTTTCAAAAAAATGATTTTGCCATACCTAATCTGTTTGATGGCTCTATTAAACTATTTTCTTTTACATAATCTGAGATTCATCAATGTATATATGACCTAGTTACGTTCCCAATGTTGATCCCGAGCCCTCGGATGTGTCTGACTCAGGAGACCACATCGAAAGGATCGACTGATTGCCATATTTGAAGCGCTTTTTATTCCCATCTTCGGTATCTTTCAGACATTTGACTTATTTATGTGTTGAAATGTGGCTTCACTGGGAGCTTGTTAGACCCTTTGATAGCTAAAAACTTGCCACAACTAAAATCGCTTATCATAGTTGGATGCAATAGCACGACTAAAGTGATAGGCGTGCGTTAGAAAAAGGAAAGATTGTTATTAGGAAACTGATAAACATAATACTCGCTCTCTTACCAAAACTCGTCAGTTTCCACTCCGGGAGCTATGCTTTGGCATTTCCGAGTTTGGCGAAACTTATTGTTATTGACTGCTCTGAGATGCAAAGTTTCAACACCAAAGCTCAAAGGGATAGTTACGGGGATGATCCGATGAACCTCATAAAATAGTTACGGGGATTATCCGATGAACCTCATAATATTTAAAGGCACCGAAGTGCATTTGGATGGTGATATCAACTCCACATTGCAAAAGCTTCACTGCTCATCGGTATGAACTGATAAACCAAGTTTGTGCATGTTTCTTTTTCCAAACTTAATTTGCTAGTTAGCAGTGTCATTGAATTGAAAGAATATGTTCGACTTTTTTATATATATCCGTACGCTGTGTTTTTGAAAACAACAAAAGTATACTCTCAAAATGTACTTACAAATTTTGCAAATCCAAATAACTCTTTATTTTACAATTTTCAAATTTTGCTTTTATACCTCCTATTTCCGTTATTACAAAGTATACATTTTGTTTTCTAAACAGCCATCATAGTAAGTAAATTGTATCAACTTCACCATCAGATAAATGGATTAATATGATCCTTCTGAATACTTTCCAGCTTTTTCATAAATTTAATATTGAAGAGAGACTTAGATAATTATCTGATTAATATCCAAACAAATAGTACTGTGATCTTCAGAAACAGAGTGTCATGGCGAGGTCGACGGGGTTCTGTGAAGAGGGCGGGAACAAGGTTGAGTATGTCGGAGCTCGGAATTCAGAGCATAGACATAACGAGTCACTGTTTTAGGAGGACGGCATGGCGATGCTAGGCACGGAGTTGGGGGAGTTATGGTGATCGAGAAAGTCTTTAGCATGATAGGTGTCAAATAGTTTTACCAAAATTTCAAATTATTGATCCCAAATCTAAACTCCAACCACTTACAAGTTATCTTAAAGCTTTGTTTGGAACCTTAAATTTTTATGGGAAAACAAATTTGGAGAAAAAATATATGTAAATTTGGTGGAAAAATGAAGGAAATTTACTTCCATAGTTGTGTTTGGAATTTGAAGAAAAATTATGAGATATTAGTTAGCATTTTTTGTCCAAGTAAAATATGAAAAAGAAAGAAAGAAAAGTGTTAGATGATTTACGCCATATTATTTGTTATTTAATTTTTAGGATTCGAAAATTTGATTCACTATATAAAATCAGTGTCCATAACTTTTGCTTATTTATTTAGAAAGCTAATGTGCTTAAGTGAAAATTATGAAACTTTATTCATTAGCTCGGTTGGAGATGACATGGCAATGCGATCAAGAACTCTTTTGGCGAATTGGAAGACGAGATAATTGGCGAATTATTAGTCTTTTCCTTAAGAAAAAGACTAATAATAATTAAGCTTTATTTTATTTATATATAATTAAAAATAGTTTATCATAATACAGTAGAACCTCTATAAATTAATACTCGATAAATTAATAGTCGCGATTAAATAATATTTTTGTCCGGTCCCGACTCGGGCATAACTAGCTAAATTAATAATTCGCTTAATTTATAAGATAATAATTTTTTAGAAAGTATATAGGTCCTAAGTGATATATAAATTAATAATTTAATTTAAAAAATTACATAAAAAATTATAAAATCACTATAAATAAAATATAACATAAATAATTATAAAATCACATTAAATCTATATATAGATATATATATATATATATATATAAGGAAATCTACAAGAGTGACATGGCATAATTAGATCAAAGAGATTCTTACTTCCTAATTTATTTTATTATAGAAAACCCACCAAATGCCCAAAATACTGCCAAAGTTTAAGAGAAATGTCCATAGTTTCATAAAACTAATTTATACCCATTAATAAACTTTTTTGGACCATATTAACCCTAACATTAATTATAATTATTAATTTTCGTGTAATATTTATTAATAATATATTTTAATTTCAAAATTACTTTTTCCTATAATTATGATTGACAATTTCTACCTATTAATTAGGATATCATATAATTATGATACTTTTCCAAAAAAGTCATCTTATTTAATCACACTTTCCTTCTTCTTCACGAGCACAACCATGGTGAAGCCCCCAAGCTCGTCAATGGCGTCTCCTTCTTCCGTCGTCACCGTCGCCGTCCCGCACCGACCGTCGAAGCTTCGACCTTTCTCTCTCGTTCTCTGTCGCCGACCGCGGAAGCGTCCCGCACCACATCATCGTCGAGGTCGACCCGCTCTCCCACGGCCAGTAGACCCGCTCCGAGCTTCGCTCCCTCGCCGAGAAAACCATCTCCAAGATCGCCTCGAACCACTTCCTCGTGCATGGTATTTGATGTTACTGATCTGTGTTCAGGTGTTTAGGGATTTAAACACTATAATCGTAATTCTAATTATAGAATCGTAAATGTAATTATAGTTACAATTACGTAAATGTATCTGTGTTCGTGTGTTTAGGGATCGAAACACTATAATCATAATTTGAATTACAGAATCGTAAATGTAATTATAGTTACATTACGTAAATGTAATTATAGTTACAATTACATAACTATAATTAGGAACGAGTAACTCATTTTACGTAAACATACGTATAATTACGAATAAGTAACTCATATTACATATACGTAAATATAATTACAGTTACCAATGTGTAATTATAGTTACATTATATTTACCAATGTGTAACTATAATAGACTGTTTTCTCCTTCGCTTTATAATTTTCAGCGTTATATATTAAAATTAATTTAATTTTTACGTTGAATTATCAATTCCAGCGTATAATTCCAAAAGTATAACTACGATCCTTATTTTTGCTACGAAATAGGAAGATTAATTAATTAATAAAGGAAAGAAATTTGTATTTAAATAATGCAGTTGAATCCTTATTTATTGCTACAATTAAGGATGATTAATTATTTTTTAATTGTTTGATATTTAAAAAAAAGGGTATATTGGTCCATATTACAATTAGTTGGTGGTTTTAATTACCAAAAATAAATTTAGGCATTTTTTTGAAACTTTGAATCACAAATGGGCATTTGCTTCATTTACCCTTTATTTTTTTTATAAAAAAAATCAAGTCTTAATGTCTCATGAGCATTCATTCATTTAATGTACACCATCTTCATGCACATTTTATAAACTTTGATCATTAATCGTGCGTCACAATTGTTATCTCTTTAATGTATACCATTAATATTACTGTCATTAACAACATGATTCTAAATGGTCAAGAATATCATACGGTTTTGAAATGAATATATAATCGAATAGTCTTTTTTGAAAAACGCTCTACGTTAAATATAATAATAATTATAATTTTTGTTTAACCAATGATCAACTCCTATTTAAAAACACCTGCATGCTCTTGCTGGTACATACATACAGTAGGAGCTCTATAAATTAACACTCGATAAATTAATAGTCGCGATTAAATAATATTTTTGTCCGGTCCCGACTCGGGCCTAACTAGCTAAATTAATAATTCGCTTAATTTATAAGATAATAATTTTTTTTAGTAAGTAAGGTCCCAAGTGATATATAAATTAATAATTTAATATAAAAAATTAGATAAATGATTACAAAATCAATATAAATAAAATAAAATAAAATATAAATAACTATGAAATCACATTAAATAAAAAGATAAAATTACATCACTAATTATGTAGTCTTCTTAAAATATGATTCTATATTAATTATTACAGCTTTAATTATCACTACTCTAAGAAGTTGTTGTCATTCCTCTTTAATATCATTGGGCTCTTTAATATTTCTGATATTGGTACTACAATAAAATCTTTTTAAATCAAAATAATAGTCTCTCTTGATATTCTTAATATTGATACTTTAATATTTTCAATATAATAAATTGAAATAATTTTTTGTTAGTAAATATGTTTATATACTTATAGCTGACTAATATTTTTTTCTTCATTAATGTATAAATTAATAAATTATTAATTTATATGTTAATTAATAATCCGATAAGATAATATTTTTTGCCAGTCCCAACAATATTAATTTATAGAGATTCTGCTCTATATAATAATAGCATATCTGTTCCAGCTACATGAAGGAGACATAATTGGCATGTTCATCAAATAAGATAATTCACTCTCTAATTCTATCTAAATGATCTTCCAAGCTTTTTGTCCATGAAACCGTTGTCAGAAATATACACATATAATAGAGAAATGTTGGATCACTTCACACGTGTGTAAATTGTACTATAGTCAAAACATAAGTAACTATGGTGAACATAAATACTATACTGGAATTTATAAACAGTAATTAAATCTCATGGACTTTCATGATAGAAAGGCTTAAGTATGCAATTGCGTCAAGTAAGCTGATGTCATAGCATAGTAATTAATTATGCACATGTTATATTCATGAAGCAAGTGCCCATTTGTTGACTTAATTTTTCAAAAAAATGCCCATTTCTAATTATGGTAATCATAACTACCTACAAATTGATATATGGACTAATATGCCCTTTCAATTTTTAAATCACGTTTAACTTTAAATCATGTTTAATCTTAATTTTGTTTTTTAATTAAAATAAAAAACAAAAAATTCCTTATATGTAGCAAACTAATTGATTTTTAAGTAACGGGTACATGGATTGTTAAAAAATTGTCTTTGCCGGCTCTAAATCGGGACGCATAAAAATATTGGTTTAAAGCCAGTTAAGCTCAGTTAAGTCCAAGAAATATTGGTGTAAAACAAAAATCCCGGTTTCAACTTAGGATTAAACAGTTTTAATCTAAAAAAACACTATAAACCGAAATTTTATCAGTTTTATAATGTGTAGACAGTGTAGTGTATTTATTTATAAATAAGAAATTGGAGCCAGACTCGTGAAAACCGGTAAGTACGGGATCTCAAAATCAAAACGTGACCCAAAAATAGTGAAGAGAACTGTTGGAAAAACTAATATTGGCCCCACGTTTTATATGGATATGGAGAATTGATAACATTAACCGTAAATAAAAACTAAATAAATAAAATGAAAAATCCACCGTAAATAAAAACTAAATAAATAAAATGAAAAATCCAAAACGCGCTTCGATCAAGTTGTAATTAGCAAAGCCTCAGATACTTCCTTCCCAAACACTACAACTATCTCCTCGGAGCTCTATCATGCGCCGCCGGAGCCACCGCATCTCCGCCGCCCCCATCCCACCACCCTCGAATCCGCATGTGTAAGACCAAAATGGCCACCGACGCCGCCGAGCCCACTCCCAGGACCCACCCCTCCGAATCCAACCGGAAACACGTCTCCGGCGAGGCCTCCACCTCCAGCGCCTCCGCCGGCGGAGGCGGCACGTACACCTCCGATTCGAGCTTCAAGCTCTCCTCCGGCGCCGCCTCCGTCGCGAGCCGAACCTCCCTCTCCAGCCTCCGCGAGAGCCTCCCGGAGAATCCCCACGTCTACGACTTCAAGGAGATCTCCGCCGCCACCAACAACTTCCTCGCCAAGCGCTACAAGCCGAGCTCCAAGTCCCAGTCATGGCGCTGCGTTCTCCGCGGCAAGGACGCCATCGTCTTCCAGCGCAAATTCCGGAGGAAGATGACCACGCCGGAGCTCAGCCAACGCCTCGCCGTCATCTGCCGGAGCCACCACACCTCCGTCATCAAACTCCTCGGCGCGTCGATCTCCGCCGATCACATCTACCTCGTCTACGACTTTGTCGCCGGCGCCAGCCTCGCCGACTGCCTCCGGAACCCTAGAAACCCCGATTTCACCGTCCTCTCGAGCTGGACCTCGAGGATCCAGATCGCCGCTTACGTCGCGCACGGCCTCGACTACATCCACAACAAGACCGGCCTCGCCGTCGAATTCGTCCACAACCGCATCAGGAGCTCAAGCATCGTCGTCGGTGACGACCTCCACGCCCGGATCTGCCACTTCGGAGCGGCGCAGCTCTGCGGCGAGGTGGGAGAGCCCGGAGGCGAGAGTGCTCGGTTCGAGGGGGTTATGGGGTACGTGGCGCCAGAGACGCGGCGGAGCGGCGCGGCGAGGCGGGAGAGCGACGTGTACGCTTTCGGGGTGGTGGTGTTGGAGCTGATCTCGGGCGCGGAGGCGGAGAGGTGCTGGTTCGACAAGGAGAGGGGGGAATTTGTGAGGGCTTCGGTGGTGGATTCAGCGGCGGCGGCGGTGGAGAGCGGTGGGGTGAGGCGGTGGGTGGACGGGAGACTGAGGGACTCGTTTCCGGTGGAGGCGGCCGAGAAGCTGGTGGGCGTGGCGCTGGAGTGCGTGCGCGAGGACCCCGCGAGGCGGCCCGGCATGGGGCGCGTGGCAGGGAAGGTGTCCAAGCTGTATTTGGAGTCCATGTCGTGGTCCGAGAGTTTCCGAGCTCCGACTGATATCTCGGCATCTTTGGCTCCACGATAGACGGAATGCTAATACTTTTAGAGAGATATTCTTGCGGAAAAAGTGTCTAATTTGTATGTTGATTCATTACGAAAGCCTTAATATAAAGTGTGACTATAATTTCTACTGTCATTTTTGTTTTCGTCGGGAGTATTTCGGTAGAAATCGAAACATGTCTGGTCCATGATGTTTGGATTCCGACAGATGTTTCGGGTGGTAATATTCCGAGTTGGTGAGGAGTGACGTGGCAAGAGAGATACAGGGGTTAATATATATATAGGTTAGTGATAAGTTAATTGAATTAGATTAAGACGTATCTGGGTGAGGCCATGAAATTGTATCAAATCAATTGTTTATACATTGTATTGTATTATTGCTGGCAAGTAAAAACAAACGACTTATGATAGCGATATTTAATAGTTCTTGTGGGTCCCACAATTGGTTAATTCGAGTTCCGACATCCTAGTTGTTGTAAGTTAAGTAACTCGTATATGGGGACATTCTAAGAATGATTATAGCACGTCTTATTTATTAAACCAAAAAAAATCAGTAAGCTCGTGTTGCGGGACGATTTCGTCATTACAACTTAAGAAGTGACGAAACATCTGTTGGTAAAAGCTCTATATAAAACGGACTGATAGGTCCGAATCTATTTGAAGCTCAGCTCAATAAAACCTCGACCTGACAAAAGCTAAAAGCGGAGGATGTCGGTTTCGCGTGAACAAAAATTTTAAATAATTATAAGAGTGTAAGGATTAAACTGTTAAGAACATATTAAAAATAGCGCAGAAAAGAGAAGAATTCCGATTCACGTTCGGATGATCTCCCAAAAATCCACAGTAGTAATTGGTCATCTCGCTTATAAATACTTTCACGTATCGTCAAATTGAAGGGAAAGAGAAAAATTATATTATTTGTAATCGAAATATTAATTGTAATTGAATATTTTGAATAAAGATCTTTGCGCTTTTTATTTATTTATTCAATCTCATTTCGGACATTACAAATTCAGATCGAGATAGACCTGCAAAATTCGGTAACTCTAAAGGAGATTTGCAACTTGCTGATCAATGAGGTGATTAAAAATAAAACTAAGCAAGACCATGAGCCCTCGCTTTGATCAAGTCCAGCTTTTTTATTAGGTAGATCAGTTTGACTTCTGCTCCACAGATATAATACTTATCTTTATTATCTTTACAATTTGACCACATATGAAGGTTGACTTTTGGTCAACGCAATTTGGCAGGTCTATTCTAGAAAATCCCGGGAATATTTTTTTCAGAAAGTGGAGTAAAAAATTGCCTATTTTGCATAAACAAGTTAACCAAGTTATCAATTTCCTTCCACTTATGTTGGCAATGCTGAATTCAAATTGCCTTGTTATTTGAAAAATGTGGATTCGAATGAGTAGGGTGGCCTAACTATGATTTAAATTTATGGGAGTTAGTTTTTTTTTTTCTTTTAGTGAAAATAGAAAGAAAGAAAGTAAAAAAGTTAACTTCCCATAGAAAAACCCAAAAGAAAATAATAAAACTATAAAACATAAGGCTATGAGAAGGTCAAATTAAGGAATTGGGTTAAACTAACAGAATTGAAGATCCAACTCCAATATGGAGTCAATACTCAAACTTTCTCATTCAGTCATTTAAACTCTTCGAAATCCTAATATCAGGAAGGGATGATTTGCGGAATAAGTATAAGCCAATTCATAAATCTCTTGCGTCATTTATTTATTTTTATAAAATATTACAAAACTATAATAAAAGTAAAAGAAAATTGTATTCTCTCTCTAAATTACTAAAAAATACCCAAAAGAAAATAATAAAACTATAAAACATATAGGTGATTGATCGACGTGGGTGTGGCGTACGGGCCCACGTAAGACATGTTGTAAATATTAATCTTACGAGTACATGTATGAAGAAGAAAGTTTGATAGTTTTAGAAATAGAAATACCTATTGGTTGATGAAGATCAGAGTTCTTCCTTCAAGCAATATATCCTGGAAAACGAGAGCAAGAAAATCATACCGAGTCACGTCTAGGACGCTTTCCTTAAAGCGATTCGCCTCCGCTACCGGACTGCGTCACTTCCCAGGATAAAACGGCGCAACCGTTGTCTCCGCAACGGCGAACGGAACTCGCAACGACCTCAACCCAGGTATATATATATAAAATAGAGTGATTTTGAGCTTTACACGGAGTGAAAACGGAAGTGCTAAGCTCGAGAGAGTATCTGGGAAGTTCAAAATTAGGTTTTTCGTGGTGTGTCGAAACAAAGCCGAGCGTCTCCAATTTATAGATGTTTTTGAGATTGTCTATAACGTTTTTAACATTTATTGACATTCAAGAGTATATTCAGAACGTTTTTCTGAATCAGAGTGTTTACTCTCAATAAATGTCTTTACGTTTTGTAAATCAAACGAAAATCTCATAATTTCCATTAGCTGCATAGTGCATACGTTTTTATCACATTTGATCTTCAATGATTGCAACTTTTAATTTCGATTTACATACGTTTTTTCCAACAATCCCCCACATAAATGAAATTGAAAGACTAACTCTTGACAACACCATGTCTGGGTAGAGATCAGTGGAAACATTCTGCATAGGATAGGTAGGTATTACCTTTGAACCTTCCCTTGTGAAATATATGTATCTTACTAGTTGATCAGTAGACGCGATGTCTTTGAACTGTTCAACATTTCGTGTAAGGAATTGATACATTTCACACAGATTTTCCCTTTTTCGAGTTCAGTTCTCACTATTGTGTTCTTTATGGTCATGAACACCCTTCTGGTTCTGCGAGAGTTTATGGAATTTGTGCCCTTATACAAATCCATTGAAGCGACCCCACTTAACTCTAACATAGGTGATATCTTACTTGAGAATATCTCACTTTAATGTGTAAGTATATCATTAAAAGCTTTGTAGCTTATCCTTAACCACATGATCACTGTTTTTCATCTTGGGAATGGACCAGGGGTATTACCCCCACAGTGATCCGTTAAAGTCTCATACAGGTATGTTGTCCCTTTGAACCTAGTTCTTGGGATCTCCAGTCATATAGGCTGGGTTTCACTGTCAAGGCTTTATTTCTCAATGGGCTTAAATCTCATTCCCTTTGATGATTTTCTCAACTAAGTCTCAGTCTTTACTCTTTGAGTAGTGGATCCACAAAGTTTCATCTTACTAAAAATGACAACTTTAGTTGAGTTTACTATTATAATGGCATTATGTCTAATAGTATACTTACCATTGCTTTACACATTACAAGTTTTAACTACCAAGGAAAACTTTTCTTAGATATATGGCCTCTTTGCTAATTATCTAAGAGAGTGACTTGATTTTAAATCTTCCAAAAGATTTATCGTAAATTTTGGTAGTCAAACCCCCTCATTTAAAATTTGCATAAGTTATTTTTCTCTAAACCCCCCACAGTTTTGGTATTTTAGAGAAACTCTCAATACTATTTATTCCATAAAGAGATTGTACATATATCATTTTGAGAACACGTTCTCTAAATGATTTTGTAAATTCGCTATCAAGAATACTTCTAACTATCAAGTGGTTTTTTCAACACGAAGTTCCATAACTAACATGTTCTAACTCATCATGTCAAAAACACAATTCAAGCATAACATAAAAAGACTTTATTTATTAATAATAAGTAGTCTTTGGCTTTAAAATAGCCATTACATACATATGGACTAGGTTACAACCATAACACTCATCTTCCACATGCCATCCTTAACATACCCTTTTCCGACAAACAGCCCCGACTTCGACAAAACAACTTTGTCGGACTCAAACACCATCCTAAATCCATGCCTGTTGAGCAGCGTCCCAGAGATCAGATTCTTGCGGATGTCAGGAACAAACAGGACATTGTTCAGCTTCAGCTCTTTTCCCGAAGTCATCTTCAGGAATATTGTTCCCTGTCCCTTGATATCAGAAGTAGCCGAGTTGCCCATGTAGAGCTTTTCCCCAGTTTCACTCAGCTTCAGCTCCTTGAAAGCAGCTCTTTCAGCACAGACATGGCGCGTGGCCCCAGTGTCAATCCACCACTCCTTAAGTTTGGAGTCCAGCATGTTGACTTCAGAAATCACCGCTGACAGGTTCTCATCTGCTTCCACCGCGTGAGCTTCCTGAGACTTCTCCTTCTTCGGAAATCTGCAATCAGACGCCATGTGCCCCATCTTGTTACAGTTGAAGCATTTTCCTTGGAACTTCAGCTTCTTCGCGACGCCGCCCTTAGGTCCCATGTTGACCCATTTCTTGGACTTGCCTTTAGCATAAGCCTCCGCTACGTTTGCATTTGATGTTTCAACAGAATAGCCACTTTTTTCCGACTTCTTGTTGTCTTCTTCAATACGAAGTCTAACAATAAGGTCTTCGAGGCTCATCTCCTTTCTCTTGTGTAGGAGGTAGCTTTTGAAGTCTTTCCAGCTCGGCGGCAACTTTTCTATCGCAGATGCCACTTGAAAAGCTTCAGACACGTCCATCCCTTCAGCGCTTATCTCATGCAGGATTTCTTGAAATTCTTGCATTTGACTGATGACTGTCTTCGAGTCGACCATCTTGAAGTTGAGGAACCGGCCCACAATGAACTTTTTGGCTCCAGCATCTTCCGCTTTGTACTTGTGATCGAGCGACTCCCACAACACCTTCGCCGGCTTCTTTGTACTGTACACATTGTACAGATTGTCCGTCAAGCAGTTGAGGACGAAGTTCCGGCAGAGGTACTCCGACGAGTTCCACGCATCGGCTGCCTGGATAATTTGAGGATCAGTCTCGTCCTCCTTCGGCTGTGGTGCATCTTCAGTCAAGAACCTCGCAAGGTTAAGCGTGGTCAGGTAAAAGAACATCTTCTGCTGCCATCTCTTGAAGTTTGAACCGTTGAACTTCTCCGGCTTCTCTCCGTGACTCACAGAGGCCGGTATCGGCATTGCCGTAGCGACGGCGGGCGCGGCTGCGACTGCAGGCACATGCACGTTCTCATTGTTGTTCACGTTTTCCATTTTCTTGAACTGAAAGATCAATTCAAACTTATTAGTACCTCGATCAATAATCGGGTGTACTCAACCAATAAAATAAATTATAAAGAAAAATTAATTTGTCATTTTATAGATAACTCCCAGGAAAGATCTGGCGGAACCAGTCTCCTAGACAGAGTATTCAGCTTCCAGGAAATTTGGAGGGGTCACAAACGGTCCCACTTAAAATCCAATTTTCCTTAGACAAAGCTTCTCTATAAAACAACAATTTTTTTTTTCATATAATATATATATATATATATATATATTCACAACCTGTTTAAAATTATAAACTTAAGCTCAATATTCAATGCCCATGTAAATACCAAAATAAACCTTATACATAATTAACAAAATATTTTGCAGACATTAAAACTCACGTGCTATCTAAAACGGCTTAAATCGTACATATATATATATATATTTATCGAACTTATATATATATATATTTCAATAAATGACCTCTCTATATACTGTAATGACTACAAACACGCGTTTCGTCTACAACGGATACAAAATTATTTTAAAATATTAAAATAAAGAATCCCATTCAAAACTAATTATGTAATTGAAAAGTGAGCAAACACCTAGAGAATTCACAGCTAATCGACAACAACATAATATATAAATATTATTAATAAGAAGGACATGAGAGCATGATAGCTAATATCAATTGGTTCCTTAAAAAAAACTAATATCAATTGAACAAAAAAAAAAAATATGTCACCCTCGTATAAATATGTTAAAAAAAAAAACTTCTACCAGAGAGTTGTCATATCAGCTCCAGATAAAAATATACTATTACATATATTAAAGGGTACAATAACGTGTTTACCTTTCAATATAATTATGAAAGGTATCTGACAATATACAGAGAATAAAAGCATATAATATTAAATATTAAGGACACACCAGACAATTTAATAAATACTACGCGTCTCGAGGATAAAATTGCCAGAGAAGCAAGAAACGTGTACTAAAGATATGACTTTTCATAGCATGCATCGCAGATTGTGAGTAATGAAATGAAACAAAAAAAAAACTTTTGCAAAAACACTCTATCTCGCTGAAAGGAAAAAATACCACCTTCTTTCTTTCAAACACAAAAGACCAGATATCATCCATGGCGAGAAAAAATTTCTCTTCTAAAACTTTCAAGGTTTCTTCTTTATTATACTCGTAGGCGAATCGCTTTAAGATTGCTGTAAATATTAATCTTACGAGTACATGTATGAAGAAGAAAGTTTGATAGTTTTAGAAATAGAAATACCTATTGGTTGATGAAGATCAGAGTTCTTCCTTCAAGCAATATATCCTGGAAAACGAGAGCAAGAAAATCATACCGAGTCACGTCTAGGACGCTTTCCTTAAAGCGATTCGCCTCCGCTACCGGACTGCGTCACTTCCCAGGATAAAACGGCGCAACCGTTGTCTCCGCAACGGCGAACGGAACTCGCAACGACCTCAACCCAGGTATATATATATAAAATAGAGTGATTTTGAGCTTTACACGGAGTGAAAACGGAAGTGCTAAGCTCGAGAGAGTATCTGGGAAGTTCGAAATTAGGTTTTTCGTGGTGTGTCGAAACAAAGCCGAGCGTCTCCAATTTATAGATGTTTTTGAGATTGTCTATAACGTTTTTAACATTTATTGACATTCAAGAGTATATTCAGAACGTTTTTCTGAATCAGAGTGTTTATTCTCAATAAATGTCTTTACGTTTTGTAAATCAAACGAAAATCTCATAATTTCCATTAGCTGCATAGTGCATACGTTTTTATCACATTTGATCTTCAATGATTGCAACTTTTAATTTCGATTTACATACGTTTTTTCCAACAAGACATTTATGGAAAATATGTCTGCTGGTTTAGATAAGGGATAAATACGATAAAAGTATTTAAATTTGATCAATGGAAGATATAGAGATTTAAAGTGAAAAAATAACAGCAAAAATATACTTAAAATTATTTTTTTCATTAAATTCAATTGAGAAAAGATGTTAAATAACTAGATGAACATAAATAACTAGATGAACACATAATATGTATCTTAGGTTTTGAGCACGTAACGAATAATCCTAAAAAAAAAATACGTATTCACTTCACTTCTATATCTCTCTCTTCACGTGTGAGAGTGCAAGCTTTCTTGCATGTTTTTCGAAGTTTTGATCTAATTAGTTCAGTTAGGAATTTAATTTGCAGTTGTACACACTGTAGATGTTTTCCTTTTCATGCTATAAGTATAAGATACCATTTTAAGTATTTCAAACTTGGCAATATTATTAGGTTCTATTGTCCTTTGCTTTTCTTGGGCTCTCTCAAGAATCAACCTTCAAGAAGATGTGAAACTTTATTCATTTTTATATCTCTTTCTTGCCGTCTGAGAATGCAAATTCTCACTCTCTTTTTCCATGCTCAACTTCGCATCCATTTGTTCATTTCTCAAATCATCTCAACCTAGCTCATAAGATCATTGTTGTTTTCCCAAAAAAAAAAAAATCACTATTTTTCCTTTAATTTATTCATTTCAATTAGTCCAGAAAAAAATATAACAAAAGAAAAGAATGCGGAGGATTTTTAAATCCAGGCCAAACCAAGGTACGTACATGCATGTATTTACTTTAATAGTTTATTTTACATGTTAATTTATAAATCACTATGTCTATTAGCGTATCATTTCCATAGAAATAACACTAACAATATCACTTCTTAATCTGACAGAGTACTTCATTTGTTGAAAATAAAGGAATTTCCGTACGCTCAAGAAGTTCTGAAACGAGCAGAAATCACCGCGATTAATCCTGAAGCTATCTTTATTACTGGTTTTACGTTAAATAATAAAGAATACGAGATAAAACGAAATCGAAATCATACTCTCGTAGCGTGATTCCGAGAGTAGCTTCGTTTGCCTCGAACTTTGCACACCCGGAGCTGCCTCGGTATTCGTGCACACCTTGTTGTTGCCTTGGTTCAGGTACGCATTGGGAACTTTGCTGCGATTATGTAAAATATTAGGTATTTTCTCCGCTAATAATTAACAAAAAATGAAACAAAAGAAAAGAATACAAAGCAATTTTCAAATCCAAGTCAAACCAAGGTATACAACTAAAGTTCTCAAATTCATTTATTTTTTACAAGTAAATGTTCATTGCTTCGTAAATGTCATTTGGTGTTGAGTTGACTGTCACGTGATATTGTTTTTTTGTTTTTTTTATCTTTGAATTCTTTTTAATTTTACAATCAAACAATCAATATTTTTTTTAATTTTTTATGTATTTTTTTTAATTTTACAATTACATAAATTATTGATATTTAATTAATTAAAATATTTAAATTATATCATGTGACAGACGCTACATAACACTTAGCAATCAACACTAACTATTTATAAGAAAACAATATCGTTTAAAATTTATCTGCAAGAATCCAATGAGTTTGAAAACTTTAACCTCAAAATAATCTATATATTATAAAAGGAGGAAACAACAAGTGACATGGCAACCTTAAATTAAAGCATTGAGAAAACGAGGTATTAGGAGGAACTCTATTTAAAGACTTGTCAGCAAATTTTCGTAAACCAGTAATATAAGTAGTATCGCCACAAATAATCCTGTAACCAAGGATTTGAATGCCGTTTTTGCCGATAAATCGTTTGTCGTTATCGACGGACTAATCGTTTGCCGATGGATTTATCGATGGAAAACCTATAAAAGTTATCGTTTGTCGTTATCAAAACTTATCGAACTTATCGATGGATTAATCGGTTATCGATGGATTTATCGATGGAAAATCTATAAAATATTTTCATACATATTTTACACTAAAAATATAACATATAATACTAATGTCACAAAATATAAACATAAAAGTCTCATACAAAATATAACATAAGTCATAAATCAAGTCTCATACTAAATTATATTCAATGTTATAAAACGAAGTTATACAAAAATATTCGATTAACTAGGTCAAATTAACCAATTTACGTAACATATGTACTTTTGCCGCAATAAGTTGAAAATTCAGTAAAACTTCAAATTAAAAAAAATTATGTCAACTTAACGGTTTATAAATTATATACAATTTTATAAAACGAAACTACACCAAAATATTCAATTAACTAGCTCAAATCAACAATTTCCAAAAAATAAGTAGTTTTGCCGCAATAAGAGAAAGAAACATTAGCATTAGGGTTTGTGGGTGAGCTGTTCGTACTTCGAGAGGCTTTGGTGAGTTTGACTCAGTCAACATATGACTTTTTCATATTTAGCGATAAGCTCTTCTTTTTTCGAGAATTAACACTTGAAGACATGAAACGAAAAATAGTTCACTTTCCCCCTCGAAAAATCGCGAAAACTATAAAACGAGAACGATTAAGGGAGATAACTTACCGAGATGCCTGTTTTGAGCGATAATCGAACGAAAATCGTGAAATTTCGAACCTTGCCTGTAACTATACTTTTTTATTATTATTATTATTTTATATTAGCGGGTCTTCTTTTGCCCATTTGAGAATATGAGTTATCTCTCCCTCGCTCTAAGAAACTTGAAGATTAAAGCTACTGAATTTCGTGTGTGTGTATTTCTTGCTGTGTGTGTGATAATGCAAAACTTCCATTCTCGTTTCAGGTAGTGAAGAAACTGTTCAACGTCTCTGCACTTTCCTCAAAATCAGACTCCATTTTGGTCATTTCTCGTATCATCGCAGCCTAACTTGTAAGTTTATTTTTGCTGTAATTTCTTCATTTCAATAAGGCCACCTTCAGGCTTCATTTAGAAGATTATTTTTAGTCCTTCAAAAGTATAATATTTGCACGGATTTCCAAATTTATAAACTTATTTATTATTTGCCCCCCTCCAAAATTATTTATGTCAATCCTGTTATATGTTTAATTTAAGTAAATTTATTATTTTAAATAATCTGTAAGACAATAACATTTTAAATCCAACTATATGACATTTGTTTGCACATTGGAAGAAAATTAAAATATTAAAACAGTCATTAGAAATTGTTCCGAAAACAACCCCGCCTGCGATACAGGGTAATACTTGGAATCTTGCACATCCCAGATTTGATTCCTCCTGGATGCAACAATTGGAGCCACTAGGGTAGTCTACTAGTCTCTCTGTCCGTTATGCCAGGGTCCTTTGGATACTTCTACGGTTATAGGAAAAAAAAAAACATTCCGAAAAAACACAATTGCCATTGCAATTATTATGTGTATTAATATTTAAAATTACTTTATGGAATCATTTTTATCATTGCAATAATTTTTCTAAGTGATCTGATTAGAAATCAAAAATAAATAGAGGGATATTATGAGTATAAAAAAGAGATAAAGGGATTTATAAATATAATATTATATTTAGTGTAAAAAATAGAGTTCAATTGAAGATGGTCTTGCTTTGAAAAACAAAAAAAAAAGTTCTCTATAATTCTAATTGTTGGTTTATAAAGCATTTTGGTGTTGTTTAACAATTGTTGTGAATAATTGTATTTAGATATTACTGTTCACATTAGGTTGTATATAAGGCTTTTACCCATTAATGAGAATCACAAGTTGAAAACCCTAAAACTACATGGTATCAGAGCTCAGGTTGTGAGCTTACCGGAGCAGCGCTGGTGCCTTGCCGGAGTTTGGACCGTGAGCGGTGGAGTAACTCGGTGGCTGCTACTCGGAGTTAGGGTTTGGAAGCTCGACGGGAGTCCGAGGACTTGGAGAGCGTGGAGAGCAGATTCGTCGCGTTCGAGATATGGCTCGGGAGCAAGGAGAAGAAGATCGAAGCTCCATTGAAGATCGATTGGTGGTCTGGGTCGTGTTTGTAGAAGAGGCTCGAAGATCGTGGAGTGAGGAAACTCATCGAGATCGAGATTGAGATCTCGTTGTTTGAAGAGGAGTCGCGAGTCGGATCTCGGTCGAGTTAGGGCTTCGTTTCAGACCTGGTGTGGTCGTGACTGGGAGACGAGCAGCTTGACGGATTGAAGATCGAAGGGAATCGATTGACCTAGTTTGCGTGGAGAAGAAGAAGCTCGCCTGAGATTCGCGGTCGCCGGAGAAGGAGAAGAGCTCGCTGAAATGACGAGGTCTGAGGAGAAAGCTCGAGGGGAAGAAACTAGACGAAGAAGGACGCGAACTCCAGAAGCGACGGTGGTCGGAAGGTTTCCGGCGGCTTCGACGGCGGTCATCGGCGACGGAGGAGAGAGTTCGGCGACGGAACTGCTGCTCAGTGGAGGAGCTTAGAGAACGAAGGAGATCGACCGAAGAAAAAAGAAAAAGGGAAAAGAAAATGAAAAGAAAAGGAAATTCCATTTTTACCCTTGGTGTTGAGTGTGGGTGTTCTGGTTGTCCTTGCGCGAGTTTTGGTGTGCCCACGAGTAGAAAAAGGAGTTTGTGCGGAGCTTTGTTTTTCTGTCGGTGCCTGCGTCAAATCTCGTGTGCCTGCGCCCAGAAAAATATTCTTGTGAGATCATTCTCTGTCCTTTCTCCTTTCGTTAGTTGAACTTTGATTGGGTCCGGGGAGCCATAAGCTAGGATCCGGCAATAAGTTCAAAGAAAAACAGGATGGCAGCAACTACTTCAAAGAGGATGACAGCGGAAGAATTGGTCGATTTCTTCCAATTCACTAGAGGATTTGGTATGAGGCGGAAAAAGACGGGAGAAGCACCGGGTATGAGGCCTGGAGGAGTAACTGGCAGTAGAGTCCAAAGAGAAACTCGACAGTTTTACAAGTGCGGTGCGATTGGCCACCTGAGGGCGACATGTCCAAAGGCACCGAAAGTGATGGAGTACGTCAATCAAGGAAAGTCTAGTGCCTGCGGGCGTGGACAGTTTGGAGGCTGTGACAGTGATGGTCGTAGATGTGGTTACAATGGTAGCCATCAGGCACACCTGAAGGTTGGAGACGATGAAGAGGAAGACACGAAACCGATCTTCACCAAGAAGGAGGTTATCAAGATGTTCAAGAACGATAAGGTGGTGAAGCAAGCATGCAAGAAGCCCATGAATGAAGAGGGTAGTGTTGCGATGCTTACTGGTAAGGCTCCTCCTTCTAGCCGGATTACACGGAGGAAAGATTGGATAGTGGATTCGGGTGCTACTCGGCATGTGACTGGCACTGCGAGTGAGTTCACTAAATATACCCAACTGGCAGTCCCTGAGGAGATTCAAACTGCCGATGGCACATTTAAACCCGTTGTTGGAAAGGGTGAAGTTGAGTGTACCGATCATATGACGTTGACAGATGTTTTGCATGCTCCATCGTTTCTAGTTAACCTTTTGTCTATCAGTGCCATTATACTCCGATTGAATTGTAGAGTGATGTTTGACATTCCCAAGGTGGTGTTTCGAGAAAAAGGAACTGACAGACTACTTGGGACTGGGACTTGGAGTAACGGGTTGTGGTACATGGACCGAGGAGGTATGGATGCGGCGTTGGCGTCCATAGTGGAGAAAGAAAGCATGAAGATGTCCGGTAAAAGTGCGGAAGACGAGTTGATGTTATATCACCAACGCATGGGACATCCATCTTTTGGAACATTGAAGATGTTGTATCCGTCATTGTATGAAAAGTCTGACAAACGGAAACTCGTATGTGATTCTTGTGAATTTGGAAAACATACCCGGAGCTCTTATGTTAGCTCGGGCAGAAGAAGCCTTCATCCTTTTGATTTGATTCATTCAAATGTATGGGGACCATGCCCCACGACTTCAATACACGGATATCGTTATTTTGTGACGTTTATTGATTGTCATACTCGTGTTACTTGGTTATATCTGATGAAAAACAAGAGTGAAGTGCTTACATGTTTCAAAGACTTTCACAAAAGGGTTCAGACTAGTTACAGTGCCGTGTTGAAGGTTCTAGTATCTCGGTATCATTCTGTGGTCAAGACACTGAGGTCGGATAATGGGACAGAGTACATCAATAAGGCCTTCAAAGAATATCTATCCCTATATGGGATCGATCATCAGACTACGTGCCCGTATACCTCAGAACAGAATGGAGTTGCAGAACGGAAGAACCGACATCTTCTCGAAATAGCTCGGTGTATGATGATCGAGAAGAATGTTCCAAAGTACTTGTGGGGGGAAGCTGTTATGACTAGGGGTGCAAGCGGACCGGGTACCCGGTTTTTTTGCCATACCCGGTACCCGGATCCGGAATCCGGGTTTTTTGAAATTGAGAACCGGATCCGGATTTTTTTGTTTAAAAAACCAGAAATCCGGATCCGGGTTAAAACCCGGTTTTGAAATAGAAAACCGGTTTTTAAAACCGGATCCGGATTTTTTGCAATTTTAGTTTTAAACTTGAATTTTATATTTAAAAAAAAACTTGAAATAGTTATAGTAAAAGTTTCTTTTATCAATTATCTTAAAAAAATCACATTTTGGCTAGAAAAATAAAATAAAATGAACCAACCAACGACACTAAATGAAAGACATATAATAAGATAAATAATAAGGTATTTTTTTGGTAAAAAATTCTATATATTATATGTATACATTTAATAAGCGGGTTTTAGTAACCTACTATCCGGGTTCCGGGTTTTTAATTCTTTAAATCCGGGACCCGGATCCGGTTTAATCCGGATGCGGTTTTTTTATTAAACCGGTTCCGGTTTAACCCGGATTAATACGGTTCCGATTTTTTAAAAATTTGGTTACGGTCCGGATGCGGATTAAAACCCGCATTTCCGGGTTTTATTTGCACCCCTAGTTATGACAGCGGCGTACTTAGTGAACAAGATGTCGTCGAGGGTGTTAGATGGAAGAACACCAATGGAGATGTTGGGACTAAGTGTCGAAGGACTTGTTCCCAACAAGGTTGGGGATGTGTGTGTCTTGTCAAGGACAATAGGCCAGCAGTCGGGAAGTTGGATCCTAGAGCCGTGAAGTGTATCTTTGTAGGATACTCTCCTACTCAGAAAGGATATATATGTTGGAGCCCTGTCGAGGAGCGACAGTTTGTGAGCATGGATGTGACTTTCCGTGAGCATGAGTCCTACTACGACGTGCCTGTTTCTTCTCTCTTTGGAGACTCGCATGATACGCGAGAGGGGGAGAATGGTGACAGTGGCTCTAGTTCCAGACCGTCTACGGTGACTGTGGTGAGACGGCCAATTTTGTATGATTCGAGCTCAGATTCAGAGACTGAGGTGACAGAGGTCAGAGGTGGTGACAGGGGTCAAGCTCAGGGGGAGAGCTCAGAGTCGGAGATTGAGGAGACAGTAACAGAGGTCAGAGGATGTGACAGAGGTCAGGCTCACGGGGAGAACTCAGGGTCAGAGAGTGAGGAGGAGACTCATGTGACTGACGGGGACCGAGATCAAGCTCAGGGGGAGCTGAGTGCTCCGACAGACCGAGATCAAGCTCAGGGGGAGCTGAGTGCTCCGACAGAGAGGAATGCGGAGAGAAATGGAGGTCCAGCTCAGGGGGAGCTGAAGGTGTATACGAGGAGGAGGCGACAGGATCAGGCAATGCTCGAGCCACCTACACCAGTGGAAGCTACTTTGTGGAGGAGCATGCGAAGTAATGCAGGATGCCCTCCAAACAGATACGGCTACGACATTGGAGATTATGTCTCGTATGAGAACCTCGGGGATGAAGCTCGGACAATGCTCGCGTCACTGGATGCGGTCGTTATTCCCAAGACATGGCAGGAGGCGAAGGTGGATCCGAAGTGGGAAGCTGCGATGAAGGAAGAACTCGATGCCTTGGAAAAGAACAAGACGTGGGATCTTGTCTCGCTACCAGCGCGGAAGAAGGCTGTGGGATGTAGATGGGTATTTACGGTCAAGCAAAACCCGGAAGGGCGCATTGAGCGCTACAAGGCACGGTTAGTTGCGAAGGGGTATAGTCAGACGTACGGCATCGACTATGACGAGACATTCGCACCGGTGGAGAAGATGAGTACGGTGAGGACTCTTGTATCGGTGGCGGCCAATCGTGGATGGAAGCTGCACCAGCTTGATGTGAAGAATGCGTTTCTTCACGGAGACTTGATGGAAGAAGTGTACATGGAGATACCGCCGGGATTTGAGACTCGGAAGAAGACAGGGAAAGTGGTCAGGTTGAAGAAGTCGTTGTATGGTTTGAAGCAATCTCCGAGAGCCTGCTTTGATCGATTCAGAAAGGCTATGATAGACATCGGATACGAGCAAATCAACGCTGACCACACCGTCTTCCATTAGCGGCGAGGAGATCGGACCACTATACTCGCGGTGTATGTGGACGATATAATCATCACGGGTGATGATGAGGGCGAAATCACTCGGTTGAAGGAGAGACTCGGGAAGCAGTTTGAAGTGAAGGATCTAGGGGGACTGAAATACTTTCTGGGGATTGAGGTGGTTCGAGGACCAAAGGGAATAGTCCTAAACCAGAGAAAGTAAGCCCTAGATCTCCTTACAGAAACTGGTATGCTAGGATGCAAGCCCTCGGCATCTCCGATTGATCAGAAGACCAAGCTAAGTGCCGAGTCGGGGAAGCCGGTTGATCGTGAGAGATACCAGAGGCTGGTGGGCCGTTTGATATACTTGTGTCATACTCGTCCAGATATTTCATTTGTTGTGAGCGTAGTGAGTCGCTACATGCACGATCCGAGAGATGGACATATGACAGCAGTATATCGGATTCTCCGATACCTGAAGAAAGCTCCGGGAAAAGGGTTGCTCTTCGAGAAGAACAACCATCTCGAGGTGGAGGGATTTTGTGATGCTGATTGGGCTAGTTGTGTTGATGATAGGAAGTCTACCTCCGGGTACTGTATGTTTGTCGGTGGAAACTTGGTGTCTTGGAAGAGCAAGAAACAGTCAGTCGTAGCAAGGTCTACAGCGGAGGCGGAATACCGAGCAATGGCTTCTGGTGTGGCGGAGTTGTTGTGGTTGAAGATGCTACTGAAGGAACTGAAGATGGACCAAGGCACCGGAATGAAGTTCTGGTGCGACAATCAAGCGGCGATTAGCATTGCCAATAACCCGGTGCAGCACGACAGAACCAAGCACATCGAGATTGACAGGTTCTTCGTTAGACATCATCTTGATAGTGGAGAGTTGAAGCTGAAGCATATTAGTACAAGGGAGCAAGTCGCGGACTGTCTCACCAAAGGATTGGGCCCTATTGACCAACAAAGATTATGTAACAAGATGGGCTTGATTGATATCTTTTGCCCATCTTGAGGGGGAGTGTTGTGAATAATTGTATTTAGATATTACTGTTCACATTAGGTTGTATATAAGGCTTTTACCCATTAATGAGAATCACAAGTTGAAAACCCTAAAACTACAGCAATATATGTAGTTTATATAATTCTTTGATAATCTTTAGGCTATGCTTTAAGATCTTTATATATGCTACATTGTTAGGTAGAACCAGCAAAGGAAACAGGAAATATGGAATGCATTATTGGCATTGGCACTTCGATACTCGGAAAAGTCGCGGAGCTCAGTGTCGAACCGGTTGGTCGTCAGATTGGCTACTTCTTTCACTACAAAAGGAACGTTGAAAACCTCAGAACTCAAGTTCAAGATTTGAAGTTTGCTAAGGAGACAATCGACCACTCGGTTGCAGAGGCGAGAGACAACTGCGGGATAATTAAAGGAGTAGTCCAGCTCTGGCTGAACGAGGCGGACTCGATCTCTAGTGAGGCTGCGAAATTGGTCTCAATAGAGGAAGCTCGGGCTAATACAAGTTGGCCCATGATCGGGTCTTTTTCGAGGTTGATCAAGCGCTATAAGCTTGGCAAGGAAGCTAAGAACATAGCAGCTGCTATTACAGCTAAACTCGAACAAGTGGAAAAGTTTGGCAAGGTTTATTATCGTCTTCCTCCGAGCAACTCTTTTAATATCAAAGGCTATGAGGAATTTAAGACAAGAGCGGGAGTCATTCTGGAAGTCAAGGAGGCACTGAGGGATGTCAGTGTTCGTATGATTGGCGTGTGGGGTATGGGCGGGGTTGGCAAAACCATGCTCGCTAAAGAAATCGCTAGACAAGCCAAGGATGAAAATTTGTTCTCCCGCGTAGTTTTCACAACTATATCTCAAACTCCAGACTATAAAAGCATTCAGCAAGAAGTTGCAGAGACACTAGGTCTCGATCTCAAGGAGATTAATGTGGCATCGAGGGCGAAACGGCTGCGAGATCGACTGAGGAACGGGGAAAAGATCCTTGTGGTTCTAGATGATATCTGGAGTAAACTTGATTTGGACGAGGTCGGAATTTCTTTTGCTGACGATCAGAAAGCGTGCAAGATGCTACTGACCTCTAGGTCTCAAGATGTGTTGTGCAACGAAATGGGTGTTGATAGAAGTTTCAGTCTTGGAGTATTGTCTGAATATGAAGCGACCGATCTCTTTAACCATATTGTTGGTAACATGCCGCAATCTGACAAATTTCAATTTGTAAAGGAACAAATTGTAGAAAAATGTGCGGGTTTGCCACTCGCCATATCTGTGGTTGCAAAAGCACTAAAAAATAAAAGCATTTCTGTTTGGGAGGACGCCTTGCAAGAGCTTAAAACGTCAAACCCGGCTAACATCAAAGGAGTGGAGAAAGAAGTGTTCGCCGTCATCCGATGGAGCTACGACTTTTTGGAGAGTGAAGAAGCTAAGTCGATATTAGTGCTCTGCAGTCTCCATAAAGAAGATGAAGTCATCGGCATTGAAGAATTGTTAATGTATGGAATGGGATTAAGATTATTCCATGGAACAAAGAAGCTCAAAGATGCGAGAAACAGACTGTTTCATTTGGTTGATATTCTTAAATCGGCTTCTTTATTGCTCGATTCTGAGACCGACAAATATGTTAGGATGCATGATGTCATCCGCAGCCTTGTCTTATCAATCGCTTCTAAAGATAAACATATGCACTTCGTAGCAAATGTCGAGGATGTAAGCGAAAGGCTTAACGACAATGAGCTTGAAAACTCGATGGCTATCGCATTATCTTTTTGTCATGGTCTACTTCTTGAAGGACAGTTGTATCCTAAGCTCCAACTATTTTCTATAGTCGAGTCTAAGCTAGAAATCAAAGACAGTTTTCTTGAAGCGGCAAAAGAGCTCAAAGTTTTACGTTTACAGAAGGTGGATTTGAATCCTTCGAGCTTCTCTAGCTTCCGTCGCCTAATTAATCTCAAAACTCTCATTATTTCTCAAAGTAAACTGGGGAATATAGAGTCGATCGGAGAGTTGAAGTGCTTGGAGATGTTGAATTTTTCAGGATCAGATGTGAAGACGGTGCCAAAACAACTGGGGAAGTTGACCCGTTTGTTGTCTTTGAATTTGAGCTACTGTGAATTTCTTGAAGTGATTGAACCCGGTGTCATATCAAGCTTTCAACTATTAGAAGAGTTGCACATAAAAGGACCGAGTTTTACTCGTTGGGCACGCCTTGCAGAGGTTACTGCTAGCAGTTGTAGCAACGCATGCCTTACTGAGCTAAAGCAACTGAGACATTTGACCGCTCTTTATATGGACATTCTCGATGTCGACAATCTTCTCCCGGATGGCCTGTTTACCGATAAGTTAGAAAGGTACCAAATACGTGTAACATCTACACAGAAGGGTTACCTTAGTAAATTTGAAGATAGGTGGTCAAGATCGTTGATTCTTGATAAAGTCAATGACCGTCTGCTAGAGCATGGTAGTCTGAAATTGTTGATCAAAAGGGCTGAAAGCTTGCACCTAAGATATATAAATATCTCGAAGGCATTTGGCGACGAATTAGGCGAGTGTGGTTACCTGAAAGTTTTTGAATTGTTGAGCGTCCGTACACCTCGATATGTTTTCAATACACATGGTTGTACGAGTGCCTTTCAACACCTGGAGGAACTGCGTCTTACCGGGGTGGAGAAGCTGGAAACAGTATGCAATAATTGTGATCTCTCGGTGGCGACTATGGCCAAACTAAGAGTAATTGTCGTAAAACGCTGTCTTTCGTTGAAGAATCTACTTCCGTTATCCTTTTCCTATAGACAACTGGAAAAACTCGAAGTGCTTAACTGTGGGGATATGGAAGATATATTTATTAACGTCACGAATGATGATGACATGATTGAATTTCCTCTCTTAAGCTATGTCAAACTAGAAAGTTTACCTAAGCTCAAGCAATTTGCGGCACAAAGGAGGGATAACGGGCTAGTAATTGCAGATGCTATACCGTGCAATGGCGTTCCACTTTTCCATCATAAGGTAAGCTCAGTTCTTTCTTCACTGCTTAAGATGTTACTAGCTTGCTCCTCACTTTGATTTTTACTAATTGGCAATAACAACGATACCGCAGGTTGCATTTCCCGCTTTGAGCGAACTGACACTGACTGCGTTGAATAGCATGACGATGATATGGTCAAACGATGCATTTCCCGCTTTGAACGAACAGACACTCATTGAGTTGGATAGTATGATGATGAAAAATAATGAGCTACAATTAACAAGATCAATGAGTTTCAATAAACTCAAGAAAGTAGAAGTGTCTAATTGTTCGCGTTTGAAAAGCTTGTTTACAGCATCTGTTGTAAAATTTATTCACAAGCTTGAATCAATTCGATTAGAAAATTGTGGTCAACTACGGGAAATCATTGCACATGAGGAAGGACCAACGAAGATTGTCCTTAAATTTGTGTTCCCTCGATTGAACTCATTATATTTAAGAGGACTTCCCGAGCTTGAAACTCTTTGCAGTAGTCTGCATTGTAGCGAATGGCCCTCTCTTGGTGATCTCGAATTGGCATATTGTGGCAAAGTGAAGATCTTGGCTTCACAACTATCGAGCCACCGAGAGAATGCGAGAGCAGCTACCCTTTCCGCAAATGTTCCTCTGTTTATCACGGACACTGTAAGATCAGTTCCACACAACCCTTTATTGTGTTCTTCCGATTCTTTCTACTATTTGATTATGTTTTTGTACTTTTATTTCGTTGATGACATTTTCGTGAACTAGTCTCGTTCAATTTGCTTAATCTCTAATTCTTTAGAGCTTGTTAGGCATTAATATTAAACAATTTAAAATTGGAGGCTACTTTTCATCTTCTATTATCTACAGTTAAATATGTACTTGATTGGTTTTGCTTTATATAATTGTACATGTTCATAATATATATCTATTTAATTAGAGAATTATTAAATTATGCTTGAATTTTTGTGTACAATTATTTTCATTTCATCAAGTCTTTCTAGTGTATGATTTTAGTATAAATTTGTAGATTAATAAATCAAGGATATATTTGCAGGTTGCATTTCCGAAGTTGAAGAAAATTGATCTTTTTGGATTAGATCAGTTGGAAATGATATGGCAAGGTGATCATGAACTCGTCCCGGGCTCTTTTGGCGAATTGAAAGACGTATCCATCAGAGTTTGTCACGCTCTAACCAAGGTGTTCTCACATGAGTTACTGGAAAATCTCGTGAGCTTTATAGAGCTGAAAATAAAATATTGTAAGAAGGCGGAAGAGGTATTCGAGACGTGTTGTGGAACGGTATTCACTCCGCTAACTTCTCTCCATTTATCTTCTCTACCTAAACTCAAGCACGTGTGGAGTTACAAGGATCAATGCCATTCTCAATCCATAAGACCAAGTTTTATTACTCCAAAACTCAAAGAAGTTGATGTGGAAGGATGCCCAAGTCTGAAAAGCTTGTTGCCCGCTTGCGGGGCTAAAGATCTTCTTGGACTTGAAAACATTCGTATGTCTTTTTGTGATCAAATGCAAGAAATCATTAGAGAGGAGGAAAAATCAGCTGACGGAATCCCTAAGTTTAAGTTCCCAAAGTTCACGTCAATGTTCTTAGTGGTTTTGCCCGAGCTCAAACACTTTTATCCCGGTTTGCATACCTCGGAATGGCCTTCCCTAAGTAACATCTACTTGGACGAGTGTGGCGGAGTGCAGATATTAGCTTCGGAGCTGTCGACTTTCAAGAAGAGCATGAGTCAAGAAGCCCAACCCAAAACTCCCTGGCTTATTATGGAGAAGGTAAGGTGTTATTAGAACTTATGTGAATGTTATTTCTGATTGAACAAATCTCCGCGTGTAATTTGTAAACTAATAAATCAAGGATAAATGTTTGCAGGTTGCATTTCCGAAATTAAAAGACATTCAACTTTATCAATTAGATCGGTTGGAAATGATATGGCAAGTTGATCATGAACTCATCCCAGGCGAATTGGAAATGATATCCATCGCCAATTGTAAAGCTCTAATCAAGGTGTTCGAGATGCAGAGACCAACGAGTGCTGAGACGAGTTGCGGAAAAGTAATCAGTAGTATAACTTATCTATTTTTATCACGTCTACCGGAGCTCAAGCATGTGTGGAGTTACAAGGACCAATGCAGTCAATCTGGAAGACCAAGTTTTATCATTCCAAAACTCAAGAAAGTTATTGCGGACGACTGTCCGAGTCTGCAAAGCTTGTTTCCCGCATCAGTTGCGGAGGATCTTCTTGAGCTTGAATCAATTGAATTAAGGAGATGCTCCCAAATGCAGGAAATAATTGCAGAGGATAAAGAAGCAACAGAGATAGTTCCCAAGTTTGATTTCCCGAAACTAACCTCAATGATCTTAATCGACTTGCTCGAGCTTAAATGTCTCTACCCTGGTTTGCATACTTCGCAATGGCCTTCTCTTAGCAACTTAACGCTTATGAATTGTGTCAAATTGAAGATCTTGGCTTCGCAACTACCAACATTAAAGATGAACACGGGCCGGGAAGCTCGTGATGACACTCCTCTGCTTATGATGGAGACGGTAAGATCTTAATACTTCAATCCTTTTGTGTTTTTGGCTCCGTATGACGGGGTGTTTGTTGTGTTATTTTTCTTAATTGATGTGGCAAGAGAGATACAGTGTCGGAATTGTTTATGTCGGATCAGTTCATAAGATTGTAAAATAAAAGAGTTTAGAATTCGTTTTTTCGTTCTTTTCTTATCTCTGTTTGAATTTTACTTGTTTAATGAGTTGTGTTCAGTCTCCGACTATTTATTTACGTTACGAATAAATTGTTTTCTTGCGGCGGCTGCAGCTACGGCATGCATGGTGGCGCAGACAGCCATGGTTGCCGAAGACTTTGACAATTTGAGTTTGTTTTTTGACCTCACAAGTAAGAGGCAACAATGTCAATGATCTCCAAATATCTCCATCTAAATCATAAATAATAGTATTTTAATGTCTATTTTTCCACATTATTTTTAGCAGCCTCTTTTCTTAAAATTATTTCAATCGTCGGTCCAACATAGTCTCCATATATCATTATTTTGCTATATTATATCATGATCGTGAATATCATAGAACTCAAAATTGCTTATCATGGTCCCTCCCATCAATATTTTATGTTGTCAAAAGCTGCAAAGAGAATAATGCGGAGAATAGAGAAACAATCCAACAGGTACTAGCCCGATTATTATATTTTAAAATTTATTAAAATTTAGATTTCAGGGTTCTTTGTTAAAGATTATTTATCATTAATTTTAAATATATATATATATATTTTCACTTACAGGTAACTAATTTATAAGATAAAAAAATCAAAACTTAAGCCAGCTTGGTCCAGCCAGTTATTTGTGCTGGTTGAAAAGAAAATTGAAATTTTCAAAATCGAGTCCAAGATAGGGCCAAGGTCAAAAGCCCCGTACCCGATGCCGATTTCACTCCTAAAACCGCACCTACTCAAATTCAAATTAATCTCAACATTCACAAACATAGCCAGACGTGGAAATGGAACAATGGTGGTATTTCCCAATTAGAAATGGTGAGAAAAGCCATCATGCATTGAAGAAGAATCATATGATATAATAATTGCTACATGTAAATGCCAACTAATCCTAAAGATATCTCTAGCTACACAAGTTTATAAGATATAGACACTGAGCCCACGAACTCTCATGCTTACTTCAAGAAAAACCCGCGAGTGTCAGACGACTGTGGACAGCGGGACCAATGCGTTAGAGCTTCCGGTCGGGAAAGACGATACATTCGTGCACGAGACCTTTGACCTTTGACTTTCCCGGGCTTCCCTCGGGTACGGGTAGATCACCGACAGCTCTCTCACGCGCCACAAGATCGACTCCGACACATAATTCGACGACTGCTTACGCCCTTGCTCGACCTTCTCCTTGATCTGGGATTGGGTACAGCTTGCACGTAGAAGATTTCGCCATTTGTCCTAAAGCCCAACAGAAAAGAAACGTTCAAAACCGTGGACACAAGGGCAAAAACGGAAAAATGGAATGGCTGAAATGTACCTTCAGATCTACTGATGTACGATGAGAAGACGATGAGAAGAGTAATCTTTTGATTTCAGTCCATCTTCCGACTCCACACTGAGAGACGCCATCGACGAGCTTCACCACTTCTTCGGGCGTCCATGAAATGTGGCGTTTTCGCCGACTGTTTCCTTTCGGTGTAGAACTCCTCAAAACAGACTCATCCTCGGAAACATCTTCTTGAGATTCCACAAAAAGAGGCACTATAGCAAGCTTCTCGGAGGAGCTTATAACTCGGTTGTCTTTGTGATTTTCGGAGACCTGAAATAAGACTATTTTAGGAACTTGAAACATTTGCAGATAAGCAATTCTATGCATAATCATACCGGTGATTGTTTGGGTTTCTTTGGATTCTCTTTCTCCATAGGAAGACCGAACGGAACTTGAATGCACCCTACATTAAAAGAGTCGTCCTCGTACACAACTTGCTCTCCGTGAAATTCCTTGTGCCACTTGAGCTTCGGATATCTATCTTGTAGCCTATCCTTTAACCTTTTTCCAACTCCGCATTTTTTATGAAGCGGTTTGAATTCATACTCAAGTGATTCTTCAATGTATCTTTTGGGTGGTTTCCGAGACCTCTTTGGCGAGACAAGCGGTTTGCCTTTTTCTTCTTCCTCCAAGCAAGAGACTTCAACTTTGCCACGATCAGAAGTTGAGGTCATCGATGATTCAGAACTTTCAATCTTCTTTCTTTTTAACGGTTGGTCATGAGACTTTTTTTGATGCTTCAATGAGGTACTTTCAGAGTACTCGTCAAAGGATGAAAGTGCACTTTTATCTTCATTTTCATCAGAAAACACTTCGTATTTCATGAGATTCAGACTGCTGTCTAATTCGGCGTAATTTTGCAGGCTGTAAAAATTGTTTCTACTAGCCCACTTGTTGTCGATGTTAAGGATTTCAATTGCAGACATTGTTTCAAATCCTCCGGAATAATCATGGTTGTTTGTGTTGGTTAGTGCGGAAAGATGTGTCTCCTCATCTTTAGACTCTTTTCTGTTGATGCCTCCGCATTTGTTCTCGAAAACAGTATTTCCCGAACAAGATTCTTTATGTGACCCAAAAACCAAATTGCCAGCATTGTCAGTATGTTGGGCATCTGCATAGAGTGGAGGGCATTTTATGAAACTAGTTTAAATGAGTAAAAATTTCCAAGGCAACTTACCAAAATTATTTTCTCCATGCACCATAGTACTGATTCCCTGTGACATCTCGGATGATATCTATGAATCAAGAGAGACAATTATATTGAGATTTGTAAAGAGAAAGCATTTGTTGATGTGGTTAAAAGGGATGGTACATTTCGAGAAAACGAGGTAGCATAATGCGTAATCCGATCTCAAATTCAATAGTTACAGGAAAAAAATCGTACAACGATGTTCAATAGTAAAAATTTCACTAATCAACTTGACAACTTTCTAAAGATGAGCCTTACATAGTCTTATACACCCTTTGTTAACCACTATATACCTAAAATACCCCTAACCAGAGAATCAATGACAATAATTTAGGTCAAACAAAATGCACAGCTTCGCTGAGGCTTGTTGAAAATAGGGTTGAAAGGACATTTAAAAAAAAAGTACAGATAAACACTATTCAGTCTTGCCCAACATCAAATCCTCTCAAACATACACACGCATATACATATATATATTATTATATACATATATACACATACGTATATGTGGACGATGAGATGAGAGAGACAAATAGAGATGATAACGAACAAAAAGAAGAGCATACCTCAGAGACTTTATCTTCTCCTTTAGTATGCGGACGGTAAACTTCATCTGCATGAGAATACTTAAAACTTAAGAACTTTCTTACAAATACAAGATATTGAACATGATTAAAGAAATTTGGCTTTCAAATCCAGGAAGCATTGGCAAACCTATTCATAATTAGCATGCAAATTCTTAGCTATGTAAACGGACCGATTCTCAAAGAAAAATAAAGATGATTGGCAACATGAATGCATAGTTGCATGAAAATAAAGGAAGATGTACAAACACGCAGCACATGGTCTATTGCAAATAAATATAGAGAATGTGTTTAATGAATTAAAAAAGAGGAAGTTAAACGTACCAGTACCAAGTTTTACGTGATCATTATCAAAAGTGCTTGTAATATCTTCAATATTGAAGCATTTCTCTATTTGTAAAGCGTCCAGATCGAGAAGACCACTAACCCAGTCTTCTTTACATCTGGGTTCTACTAAGAAATGATCGAGGCCAACAGGTTCATCCTCAGAGGAGGGAAAGATAGGCATATCTGAGTCAACCTACAGAACAATCCAGTGAAATTGTTACGAAATTTCTTCAGACAAGCCTCTCTAAGTGACAAATGAATTAACAAACCTGTACATAAGAAAGTTTTTGCAGATAATTGGATATCAATCGAGAATTTATATAAAATAATCATGAATTTGTTAGACCCGCATTATTATGTCATTAATTGTATTTTCCATTAGGAATAGTTTAGGTCTAAGGTTAATAAATGATGTCTAAGCTTATATAGGCACTCACTGTTAGGAATAGCGGCATGTTTGATTAGTGGAAAATTACAACTGAACATCATTGGGAGAGTTATGCTCTTGCTCTCGAAGCAAAGACCGTTTCTATGGTAATTCATTAATTGATTAAAAAAACATGGGGATTTACTAGCTTATTGAACTCTCAACGGTAGAGTGGTTCATATAAGAATTTAATAATAAAACATATTACAGAAGAAACATCCTATTGAACTTCATCCCCCATGACCATCTTTTGTCGAGTGACGGCTTCGTGGAAGAATGATAAGTTGACTATATAGACGGAAGAATATACATTTGAAAATCTGTACTAAAATAACTGGGTGTCATTTAAGAACCTGTAAATTTTTATGAAGCAAGCAACATCCTGTACTCAAGTCTTACCCATGACTATTTCTTGAAAATGACAGCTTCAAGAAAGATTGGTAGGTCTTTAAATAAAACAGAAGAATTATAACCTTTACAATTCTATTAAATTGTAAAGTCCAATCCAAATTAACAACTACACTTCAGCTCAACTTTATATATATTTTTTATCCCTATCTTAACTTTTCGGAAAGCCCGAGAGCCTTTTTATTACTTAATCGAGTTATATTAGGTGAATCATGTTCCTTATTCTATTTTTTTTCTAGTATGATTAACATCTAACGATAACAAAATAACAAGATATCACAATCTGTTAATATGGATCAAGGCCATAGAGGAAACTGTAAATAACTTTTAATAATCGAATTTCACACTAATAGAATAGTTAGATGATTACCCACACAACACAAGAGTTGCAAATTAAAATCATGGTAACTTAGTTATTGCCAAATTGCTAGCATGAAAGAATAAAATTTACCTCATACGGTTTACAGGTGAACATGCTTGCAAATGTGAAGAATTCGGTGTGCAATAAAGTTTCAAGTGAAGGCGAAACGAGGTTGATTTAGAAGCTCCTCTGTATAAGCTGCATAGAAAAATTAAGACTTAAGCTCCTCTGTATCACAACCGTTTAGACTTAAGGCAAAGATGGGAAATTTTAAATATTATATAAACACGTACAGCTAACTAGTTGAAGAACCATATTTAAATAAACTCAATATTTTCCTGATTATTGATGATAAATATCCAGTGATGCTAGCAATTTCAAGTAAAGTTCGCAACATAACCTCGAGCAACGACAGCTAAGCAAAAAAACACCTTACTACCATAAAACTCAAAAAAAAAATGTTAGGAATCTACACCTTATATATCATAAGATTAAGCAGATTTGTCCTTCTCGCTAAACTTCACATAATTCCAGTCAATAGGCATATACCATATTCACTAAATCGCATAAACAAGCTTAAGCTCTCGCTCAATTTCGCACCAAACCCACATTCCATAAACACATTGTCAACAAATTTCACATTGTTCATATTCTTATTCCCTCTTTCTACTCATATGACATCGCATTCTCGATTCTCTCAGTAAAAAATAATGAACAAAAATCGCCCCTTGAATGTCTCACACAATAGCGACCGTTACGAAATCCATCTCAATAAGAACCCAGAGGAAAATGACATGCACAATCTCACAAACTGAAAAACACTAATTGTTTACCTAGAATCGGAAACCTAGATAATGAACCACCATAAGAAGAAAAAATTGAACGAAGATTAAAAAAAATACAGAAAAAGCAAAACGTTACCGATACAGATATATGAAGCTCAAACTGAGAATATATCAGCAATGTCAAACAAAAGATACAGGATTCGATATCATAAACTAAAAAGAGGAAGAAAGAAAGAAAAAAACGGCAAAAGTACCTCCATGCAATAACCGAGGCGACGGAAAAAATGGTCCACAGTTCACCAGAATCAGAGTGAGAGAGCTGATCCTTTCTCGAGACGAAGCGAAGAAGAGAGGCTAAGACATTGCCATGGCTTCAAAGCTTGAGCTGGGAGAGAGAATTTGAGGCACCGAAAAGCTCAAAGAGGCAAAGAGAGAGAGAAAGGGAAAGGAAAGGAAAGGAAAGGGAGGGAAAGTGGGGAGTGACTAGTAGTGAGAGAGTGAACATTTATGAGCGGCGTTTGGCGTCCGAGCGCGTGCCCAAGTGCGCGTGGGAGAGAAATGGTTTTGTGTGACAGGTCAGAATCAGACTGTAGACCCGCTTTTTGCTTTGAAGTCTGCCGCAGAGGACTTTGTGGGGTCCACTTGCGCAGATCGACGGTCGGGATTCAATCTCTTGCTCTCTTTTTTTTTCCAAAGCCCGAAGCGGCACGCTAAATGTGGGAATTAATTAGCGAGTTAAGTGTTGGTTAGCTGAAATTGATTAGTTTTTAATCCGTTGACACTTCGTACGAGGTATTGATAACGAAAGATGTGGCACAAAATGAAAGGAAATTTTGGCGGGAAATATATAAAGAATAATTTTGAGGTGTAAAATATAAATAACTATAATCACAAAATATTCATTTAGTTAGAAGATAGTTTTACAAAAATGTGTACAAATTACAAAATAAGTATTTTGTTAATTAAAATTAATAAAATATTCATTTATGGATAAATTTTATTATTAAAATACTCATTATTCATCATTTTTTCTTTTTTCTTAAAATATTATGTCCGCAGTACACGTTTCTATCATTTTTATATATAATTTTTTTTTTCATATACTAAATTTTAAAACTTCATAATTTTAATTTTTAAACTCCGATTGACTTATAAAAATTAATGTTTTAAAGAAGCTTGTGAAAGAAGAATTCGATGATTGGCGGGAATATATAGTTTTGAAATATTCTAAATAAAACATTTTTCAAAATTACATATATGCAACTTAGATTACATATATTTGTTATATATTTAGTTGGAAAAAGAAAAAAAAATATTTTGTTATAATAAATTAATAATGTTAAAAATAGATATGAAAATTTTAAAAATAAATAGATATAATAAGTATAGTTATTTATAATTATTTTTGGGTGGAAGAAGTCTACCTTTATGGTACGAACTTTTAAGAGGGAGCGTCTCTGCTTGGTTTGAACTTGTCTAACTAAAGTACTAACACAATGGCTCTTGTTCTTGAGTGTTAATTCAGCGGGGGCGAGGCCACTCACACCCAACTGGGGGCAGTGGACCCCACTTGGGTTGTCTACACTCTTGTAACAACACAAAATCTGCCCCCCCTTGCTATATATATATTTTTAATTAAGTATACAAAAAGTCAAAAAGGTATTTTTGAATTTAGTATGTTAATTTTCGCCCCCCCTTCCGACAATTTCTGGCTTCGCCCCTGTAATTCACGGTCTTAATTAATTTTAATAATATACATTATAGTTTATAGTACTTTATACAGTTTGATAATTTTGTCAATATATTTTGATAGCGCTGAAAATTTTATTTTAGATTTGTCTCCTGCTAATATCTGTATATTTTTTTATTAACATGTCGCTGATGACTAGCTAATAACTTAAGATTAGGCAAAATTATTTTTTTGTATATTGAGTAATATAAAATATATATATATATATAGCTATCTATTTTTCAACGTTATACTATCACTAGGACTAGAAATACTGAAATAGGATATCAAAATAGCCATAAGTTCGGCACGAGCGAGCCACACAAACCATGTTCATAATATCCTTCCGCGGTAGCAGTGGTCAAAGTTTTAAAAACTTAGGAATGGTTACCAATTTACGGATACTAATTTATTTATTTTTTCGCAAGTGAAGGTAGTTTGTGGTCTCTCTTTTACCATAAGAATAGTTTTTTTTTTTTAATAACTATTGATCATCAAATTCTTTATTTGACTAAGAAAAATTCGAAAAATTATAAAAATATACGGTTTTTTGAGCCGGGTTTTGGATCCAAGTCTTGACCCATAACTATTTATTACAATGCTTGAACATGTGTTATAATTTTTTTTTTTTTTTTTTTTTTGTAGATTTGATTAAAATTGAAACGATCTGATAGGTATTATTGGTTGGTTATGTATGTGACTCCTCACAATGTGTGTTCGAGTGTGACCGTTTGTTTCCATCTCAATAAAGTATAAACCACTCTACAAATTGACCAATAGATACTAAACCATACGAGACAAAGTGATTCTTCAACCTAGTCAATCAAACACACGTGTACGGTGTACCATAAATAAACCCCTTTCACTTAGGCTTGAAAAAGAATAAAAGATAATATCCTTCAAAAAAGAGAGTAAAAGATAATACATTTTTAAATTGAGTTTGTTGAAAATTGAATTGGTGTTCGGTTTTTAAATTTTCATATCGAAATGTAGGATAGACACTATTATAAAAAATAAATAAAAAAACCAGAGAAAATGTCCAGATTTTAAATCGAGATCTGGAATTTGAACTTGTATTATAGTCCCTTTTTTGTTCAAAAAATAAAAAATTTATTTTAATACAAAACTGTTCCCTAAATAATGCATTTAACTTAATAATGCACACCACAAACTAAAAAAATTAGTGAAGAGAAACAAGTTAAATAAAGCACTAAAACTAAATTAAAATCTTAATGAAATCATATTTTTCATAGCATGTAATTTAAGTTTCGGGTTTTCTTGGCCCTCAAACCAATTTTAAACTTAATCCGGATTCACTCGCTTTTAAATATTCCTAGGTTTTTTTTCTTTCTAAATCCATTTTAAACAAAAAAAATGTAGGTTTTGTTTCCTAATTTGATCCTGTAGTTGCTAAATGTGTTTGAAATACTTAATATAGTATCAGATTACACGAGAGTTAATCAATATCAGGGATTTGCCGTTTCAAAATAATTGAAAAAAGAATCATATCATTGCAAAATATACATTGGGATATTTATCAAAAGATTTTAATATCGATTTCAAACATACCGCATAATCTTATTATTGACGGTTTAAGTACTTAATTTTTGACCAATTAAAGCAACATAGGTCTTAAGTGAAAGAGAGAAAAATTGCAATCAAAATACTTAAAGTAGATAAAATTAAAACAACACATATTTTCATCTATTTTTATTTTTTTTAACAAATATTGGTCAAATGCCACGTAATATAAAGTTATTGAAATATGCGTTGCCTCTGTTTTATATGATATTCGTCATATCACGTGGCATTTGACCAATGTCCATAAAAAATTAGACAGAATTATACATCGTTTCACTTTTATTGACTTCATATATTTTTACCACTATTTTTTCACATTAAACTAATACTACCTCAATCCGTCAAAGTTTAAATACTTATACCGCCAATAACCAAAAAGAAATAAGAGTTCCATTTCATATAGCCAAAATGTATTGGAACTCGTAATCGTAATCCAGCTTCTCCGGCGAGATCGCGCCGGAGACTCTGCCGGAATTCCTGAAGCAATCGACGATGGACTTCCTCAGAGTCCCCGAAGTCGGCAAGCTGTGGCAGACCCACTCGATCAAGAGCTCTCCACTGGCCGCGAAATCGAGCGCGTTCCTCAGCAGCAGCTCCGGCAAGGCGATCTTCTTGGAGGCGGTGACCATGACCGACGCCTGAAGGTACTCCACCTTCGACCGCTCCAGCTCCGCCGCCACGCCCTCCGCCGTGTACGTCCTCACCTGCTCCGGCGAGTTCACAAACCAGGAGTCAGCTTCGCCGTTTGATCAGAGAGATTACCGGAAATTGAGTCTTAGGGTTTGGTTGTTACCGCGGGGGAGGAGCGAGTTCCGCAGCAGAGCGCGAACGTGACGTTGGGCTCGGCGGTGTCGAGGCCGTAGAGCTCGCGGACGATCGCCTCCTTTTCGCCGTTTTCGCCGGCGTTTGTGTTGGGAAGTTGCGATTTTCTGAGAATGTAATGCTCAATGGCTTGAGCGTTGATGATGTTGCCTCCAATGTTGAGCATCGCCTGATTTAATCAATTCAAGAGTCATATTACTTGTTGCTTGGGTGAAGATTTTGCCCCGGAGTCCGGTTTGAAATCCGATTCCGGTTAAATTTGGGGCTTAAAAATAAGGAGCCGTGGCTTAAATTCCGGTTTGGGAAGGGGGTTAATTAAGCATAATTTAAAAGGTAAAAAAAAAGGGTAAAGTTATTAAAAAAAGTTAATGACGGCAAAAATATCCAAAGTTTAGTCAAAGAACCCCTCGTGTACTTAAAGTTTAAAAGTAGTGGCAAAAGTACCTAAAGTCGCATTTGGAGAGTTGACCACAATATTCTCGTAACTAGGGGTGAAAACTTTGTAATCGTTTCCCGGTTTTGTTCCGGTTCCGGTTTCGGTCCCGGAACGGTTTTAAAAAAAATAAGGGAAATTTAGTTTGAAACTGGGAACCAGTACTTTCCGGTTCACGGTTTATGAAACCGGGAACCGGAATCGGTACCAGAAGCCAAATTTCCCGGTTTTTGGTGCCGGTTCCAGTTTTAAACTACATGTAGTTTTAGATGTTTTCATATTATGTCGTTTTTAAATATTTTGTATGTTTATTATAGTTTTTGGGTTTTATGTCGTTTTTTATTACTTAAACTACATGTAGTTTTCGTTATTAGGGTTTATTATTTCCCATTTTTCATTCTCGGCCCTTTCAATATCTCTTTCTTTCTCTCTCTCATCCATCGCGACGTCATCTTCTTCTCTTCGCCGAGAACCCTCCACCGTCGATTACATGTCTTCGTCTCCAAACTAGAAGATTTCGCTTGTAAGCATAATCTATGTCTCGTGTTAAGTTTTTGTTTCGGCCATTGATTTGTTTCGGCCATTGATTTCTGTCTCGTATTTAGTACCGATTTTTTTCACGATTTTTTTCTTACTTTTTCCCGGTTCCGGTTTTCAAAAAAAAATACAACCGGAACCGGGAACCGGTACCAAAAATAAAAATCCCAAATTTTTAAGATAGGTACCAAAAACAACTAATTTCCCGGTTCCCGGTTCCGCTTTCACCCCTACTCGTAACGCAATTAACTTACCCGTCAACTCTGGCCACGTGGACAAACGTGGGTTGCTGACATCGCAATTTTTTGCCAAGTAGACGAGCCCAATTAGGGGTTTAATTAGTTATTTTGTCGTAAACGAGGCTGATGTGGGCTCATCCACGTGACAAAAAATTGTTATGTCAGCAACCAACATTTTTCCACCTAGCCAGCGTTAACATGTAAGTTAACTGCGTTACGAGAATGGAGTGTCCAACGCCCCAAATGTGACTTTGGGTATTTTTGCCACTAGTTTTTTTAGACTTTGTGTACATGAGGGTTCTTTGACCAAATTTTTGAGTACTTTTACCGTCATTAACCCATTAAAAAAAAAAAAAGAAATCGGATAAATTTTGTACGTTTTTCTTAGAAGGATTACAGCATTTTGTCGGAGAACCTGGAAAAGCATATATTTGGCTGAAAATTTAAAAATCCGGAGCACGGTTACGGTTTCACCCCTTAATTAATTGTTGTAGAAATGCCTTGTTAGTAGAATTTGATGGTTTCTCTAATTGGCAGTACCTTGTTAATCAAGGTGTGTAATTTCTCCGGGGTAGACGGCACTCCGTATTGAAGAAATCCCTAGAGAAGATTAACAAAAAAAACCCGGGATTAATATCGAGGGCGTTAGAGCGAGAATTTTGTGGTCTAAATCGAACAGGAAAGAATGGAAAAGCTGTTTTCCACAGTATATACATGCATGATACAAGCATTGTACATGTTGATCCAGAACGCTAGCTTCTGCGGGTATGTCAAGCTCTTCAACTCCACTGTTTGGAGATTGTTCATCAAAAGCCTGCGACGAGTAACCGCGTTAAAATATCGATGAAAATTCCATAACGAAAGACAGTTTGCGTTACTTTTTGTACCTTAGTTTTCGAAGGAGGGGAACAGAGCTGGGGCTTGATATGCATTTCGGGTCCATGGAGCTCGCGGTGAAGATGACCAAGTTCTTGTACGGACCGATGTCCCTCGGGAGACACTCTTCCTCGTCGAAGATCCCGTATGGATCTCGTTGCCTCGATTCCTTCGAGTTCGATCCGGCCTCGACACGGAAGCTTCTCGAGCTCAGAGAAGGGTTCAGAGACCGAGTGGTCGGTCCCGACTTCTCGAGCTCCATTTGCCTTGTTGTTCGGAGAAGCCTTATGTAGATGAAGTTCAAACACTTAATGATCTCCTCGGAGAGCTTGTTGGGATGCCAATTTTGGATGTTCTCTTCTGAATTGACCGTCATTGAGACCGGTTTCGGGGGAGTGTCTGACGAAATCCCGGGGTTTCGCGTTGGCTGGGATTAACGCATTGGAGATGAAATTCAAAGTTTAAGCTTTAGGTGTAAAATAATAAAATCATTTCATGGTCGTACCTTCGGAGACGGATTTCTGTGGTCGCGCATTGGAGAAGACGGCTTCAGAATCCCACTTCTTTTCGGAACTTTTTCGTGCATTTTCTCTTCATAAAAGTAGTTCTCTTTCTCACCAAATGCCTTGATGTTTCCTCTTCTCTCACTTGGGGTGAAGTCTCTCGGACTATAATCGCCTTTTATGGCTTTACTTATGAAATGCAATGACTTAGCCTCAAATCCCGCCCTTCCGTTTTGCGCACCGTTGTGCGTAGGCGTCGGGAATGTGAATGAGGAAGGGTTGCAAACCGAGCGGATCGGAGATCCGTACCGCCATTGCTTCGCTTCCGACGCGTCATTGGTTTCCATTTTGTGTTTGAGGCCGAGTTTTAATTGGCTGATCTGCCCCTCGAGTTTCGCTATCTCGCCTTCGACCATGGCTAGTTCTGCTAGGAGCTCCTTGGTCTGAGAATTGAACAAGTTTGGTGTTAGTGTTTTGGTCAAAAGTAAAAAACTAGCCTTGTCTAGGCCAATTTATAGGCCAAATATTTCGTCCAAAAACACTTGAATTTTATTTTTAGCTGCGTCAAGGGACATTAGGCTGCAAAATTAACTTCTTTGTCTCTCATTGAGTAAGTATGTCTGAAATGGTGGTCAACTTTTATGCTATTCATAGGCAAGTTTTGTACTCTTAAAGGATATTAAATGCTATTATGTTCAAACCAAGCAAAGAAAAGGGATTTACACAAAAAGTGTATAAAAGTAACAAAATATAGAAAACACTAAAATGATTAGTCTACCCTTAATGGAAACTAAAAATACTTGTATAATTGAGTTTGTGATCCGTATCTATTTTTTGCCGTACGATATACTTTTATTGGATATTTTTCTTATATAAATATAGTGATCAAAGCGAAGGGATCAATCGATGGATCGAGGGCTAATCCACATGGTATGAATCTAGCGGGTTAACTTTTATATTTGGATTTAACGTAATCCTTATTTATTTTCTGCTCTCTTTTCGCCACTGTAACAAATTTCAATTATACTAAAAAAAATTATTTCTTTCTATAATTGAGTTTCCACATAAAATTCACGTGTCGTTAATTATCCCCTCTTACGTTCGTTGTTGTTTTGTGTTCGATTTACAACACTTAAAGTACATCACTTATAATAAATTACTCTGTAAAGTATAACCAATTGTAATATATAGCTAGAGACATTTAACATATATATGGTCATTTACAAAGATTAATAGCAATTTAATTTTACAAAGATTAATAGCAATTTAATTTTGTTGAAATTATGTACATTAATGTCAAATAAACAAGTCATGACGAAAGAATAAAATTTACCTTTGTGGGAAGAAAGTTTGGGATAGCCATAGGAGAGGTATTGGGTTGATTGTTGTGAACATGATCCAAAACTTGGTGCACTTTTTCTTCTTGATGTAACATGTTTTGAAGCATAGAGACCTATTGCATTAATGGCTCATTAATATCAAATTTATTATACAACATACAATTTGCATGAATCTAGTACTCTATCCGTGTATGTAATTAGGCATACAAGTATTGATTATGATGATCATTTATTATGATCACTTTTATGGTAATGGCTAGATAGTCTCCGAGGTTGTACAAAAAGAGAGTAATATCTTTTACTTCATGTAGTCAAACAAATATATTAATGTTGAATAAGGTAACGAAATTGCGCCAACTAACATATATTTCAAAAGATATCCAAATACATTGAAAAGGGTCTAAATTAATGATTCATAAGCTAGAATATAATGTTGGGATTCTTGAAATCCTATAACAAAAATTATTCAAATATCAAGAAAGCATTTCTTCATCCTTTTGTATACAAAGAGCAAAAATAACCATATATATTTGAACATTGAACCAAAGGTTATATATATATATATATGTTGATTCTTTATAGGTATATACGTGGACTTAAAAATTATATATCATATACAAAATCCTACTACACTACGTTAATTATACACATCGAAACAAACACGGATATCGTTTCATATATAATAAAAACTCTATAAATTAATATTATTGAGATCAAAGAACATGTTATACTATTAAAATTATTGATTTATCGAGGAAAAATTTAGTGATGTTAGTTAGTCGAAATCAAACAAGATATTATTTTATCGAAGTTATTAATTTATCATGTATTAATTTAACGAGATTTTACTATATTTGACGAATTATTCGTATAATTCAATTTTTCCAACATAAAAAATGCAAATATATAATAAGCTTTCAAAAAACACCACTTCTATACCTCTCTCTCAAGCTCCTCTCTCTTTAGCTGCCCAAGTAACTTCTTGTTTCTCTACATGGAATAACCCCACAATAATTAAGTCCAAACAATTTATCTATAAATATATATATATATCAAAAATCAAAAATCAAAATTCACGAATCGAACTTTTCGTCGATAAAACTAGTTCAGGTCGTTGAGCATTGGACTTGTGTTTTTAAGATACAAATAAAAATAGTACTCACCACGGGCGAGAAATCTCTGGCAACCGGGCTGGCTATGAACGAGCTGGCCATTAACGGAGCCGCTGCAGCACCGAGAAAATGGTGAGGCTGGAAGGCGGCGAAGCACGAGAAGCAAGGGGTGACGAGGTAGTTGAGCAAGTGCTTCTTGGTGAAGAGGCTTTGTAGAAGCGCAAAGCATTGTTGTCGTCGTTTATAGTTAGAGGATTGGCCTAAACCTAACTTGGAGCCAACGGAATCATCGCAACTACTACTACTACTTGTTCTTGACGTGTCGTAGCCATTAATTATATTGGTGTTAATTATACGAGTTTGAAATGGAGCTTTTGGGAGAGGTTTCATGGTGGAGGAGATGTTGGGAAGGTGAGATAGAGCTTTCTGATGGGTTTGGTTTCCTCTTCGGATGTACCCGCCAATTCGTTGGTTTGAGTGGGACATGAGAGAGAGAGAGAGAGAGAGAGAGAGACTAAAATTGGCTTGACGTAGCTTGCAATTGTGGGTTGTATGGTTAGTGACTCATGACTTACCAAGATCATATACATATATATGTGTGCTCGTATAATATATAGGGTTAATGACGGCAAAAATACCCAAAGTTTAGTCAAAGAACCCCTCGTGTACCCAAAGTTTAAAAGTGATGGCAAAAATACCCAAAGTCACATTTGAGGAGTTGACCATTTAATTCTCATAATACCGTTAACTTACTCGTTAACCCTGGCCACATGGACAATTTTTTTTTGTTAAGTATAATCATTAGGGGTTCAATTAGTTGTATTAAATAGCATTAGTTAGGGGTTTAATTTGTTGTTTTGTCGTAAATAAGACTTATTTGGGCTCATCCATTTGGCAAAAATTGTTATGTCAACAACCAACGTTTGCCCGCGTGACCAGAGTTAACGGGTAAGTTAACGGCGTTACGAGAATGGAGTGGTCAACTCCTCAAATGCGACTTTGGGTATTTTACCACCACTTTTAAACTTTGGGTACACGAGGGGTTCTTTGACCAAACTTTGGGTATTTTTGCCGTATATATACTATTAATGGGAGGGTATAGTTATTGGTGAAACAATTATGTGTGACGTTTTAACGGTCAACTACCTATCTTTAATGTGACCTTTCATTTTGACACATGTAAATATCTGTTTATTACTATTTGTCATTTTAACTAAGTGAATAAGTGAAGACATGGTAAGAAAAAAATATCTTACATTTCTAGTGTGTATATATATACATATATAATAAAGTAATTAGCTTGAGTACCCGTTTGAGCCGCAGACGGGGTGCTTGTTTACCCTTTCAAATCAATAAACCGCAATAACCTTGTTTGAACTTTTTTTTTTTGTTGGTTTCGGTGTTAGTCTTACCTAGGGGCGGTTCTGAGTTTTATGTGGCTCTGGGCGAAGATAAAATCTGGGGCCCGTTAATTTAATAACATAATTGAATTTTGATGCAAAGTATTAATGTATAAAATATTTAGCATTTTACATGTAAAATATAAATTTAAAATCTTGTTACAAATTATGAAAATTTGATATAAGCCTAACGACAAAGAATTTTTTTGGCAAAAGCAATAAAATTCTTTCACAAAATTTGATCCGTAAGAGACTAAGAGTTGAGAAATTAATGAAAAATAAATAAAAAATAAGTCACACATGACTATGCAAGCAGAAAGAAGGAAGACAAAATTATTTGTTAATGGGCCCGTTGAAGAATTGAATAGCCCACTGCACGAAGGCTATATTCGAACGTCAGAGTTTGGTTTGATTCTTGGGCCCCAAATTAGATAAATGACTGTTGGGCTTCAGGAGTGGGCCTACACCAACTTAGTCCAAAACCTTCCCTGGTCTTACCCGTTTGCATCGTTTTAAGTGAGCATAACTATGCCTTTTTTTTTCTTTTTTTTTTTAAGTAGTGCGATTTTGATTAATCTCGTTAATATCGTTTTAAGTGAGCATAACTATGTATTTTTTTCTCTTCGTCTTTTGTGTTTTGTTCTTAAGATGGATTTACCACCTAATAATTTTTCATATTACAGACAATATTATTTTTTTGAATGGGGTGGCGCAATCAGCCAAGGTTACAATGCATTTCGCATTACTAGATATATTCAGCAAACAGGTAGCACAATTGGCCAATGCATTATTATTGAATTGTAGTCGACCCCATTTTGGTCGAAAAGCTTCATTTTTAGAAAATTGAAACCATATGTAGGCGAATACGGAGCCAAAACCAGACAACCCGACTAAAATTAATATGGTAAAATAATATAATATATTACAAAATTAATAAGCTAATTTAAAGTTAAAAATATAAAACAAGTTATTCCGTAGGAATGAATCTTGGACGTCAATTCTCAAAATACAAATTCAATAGCGTGGTCCTATCCTACTATTGGCCCTGGACGACCAAAGTCTTGGGTAATTTCCCTAGTCCCTATTTTATCGTCGTTTATGCTCACTCTCGTCAGATTTATGTCGTTTTATAGTTTCTCTGTTCGTCTCTTCCATGATCATCGCATATTGCTCTCTTCCCAGTTCGATAAACTTCAAACTTTCTTACGATCAAGTCTTGCAGAAATGAGAACCGCCATTGCAGCCTTGCTTCACAAATGCAGAAACCAACATTCGAGCTTCTTCACTTCACTCTCTGCAAAACCCTTCCAAGGTAAAGCCCTTCTTTTATTTATCATCATTGTTTCAGCTATCAGAATCGATAATGTTGATTCCGTTTTCGGTCTCTTAAGCTGCAAAAAGAAGATTCGTGTGATGGTAGTGCGTATGAAAAGAGAAATGCCCAATTGGTATTTGGGGTGTATCGGAAGTTTTTTTTATGCTAAATGTGAGAAATCCCAAAAGCCTGTTTTACTTTCTTACTAGTCGTGTGGTGCCGAAAACCCGGAATCCAGAACCGGAATTTCGAAATATGAATTCCGTTTTTATCTTTCTATGCTAAGTTACGGGTATTTGACATGTGACGGTCCAAATTAATTAGCGTTTAAACATTTAAAGTTCGAAATCCGGAATTTGGTTATGGAAGACGCGGATTCCTTTTCTTATTTATTATTGGAACCGGAACTCTTGGAGTTGGTTTTTTCCCAGACATGTATGCGGAATCCCGCTTGTTTTTTAACATTAGCATGATTAGGTTTGCTAGAAATTTGCTAATTAATGATGTTGAGAATGTGGTGCAGTGAGATCAGTGTCTGATCTAGCAGAATCTCATGTCGTTGGAAGTTCTGTTAACTTTGATGAGATGCTTGGTGGGACCCACAAGAAATACTACATGCTGTGTGGGAAAGGAGGTGTTGGGAAGACAAGCTGTGCTGCTTCACTCGCTGTGAAGTTTGCAAACCACGGACACCCAACAATGGTGGTCTCCACCGACCCGGCTCACTCTCTCAGCGACTCGTTCTCACAGGTTTCTTCTCAAGCGAAATATGCCGATTCAAATGTTTTTTCAGCTTTCTCGATGTATATTTGTTGTGTTTATGATAGGACCCTGGATAGAATTAAACACGAATGAACGGAAATTTACTGGAGATGAATTCCCGATATTTTTGTTGAATATAGAAACCGAACTGCAAATGTTGCGAATGAGAACACGAACCAAGCTCTCCCAAAAGACGTTATAGACAATATGCCAAAACTTACATTCTGTCTTGTCTCATGATATGCGTCTGATATCCCAACTTATTACAAACTACCAAAAACGCCCCCTAAAGACCCAAATAAAAAGTTTGATTTAGTAGTAATAACTAAAGTTCTTACAGTCTGTTACGTTTTTCGGTATCTAGGATCTTACTGGTGGAAGCCTTGTACCAGTTCAAGGGGTTGATTCTCCATTGTATGCACTTGAGGTATTGCAATGAAGCTATATGTTGTAATTTATATGAACATGAAGCGATTTATGATCGTTTGCTTATTTAGATTCTTGTTCTGTGGGTAGATAAGCCCCGAGAAGAGCAGAGAGGAAATCCGTGCAGTGGCCGAAGATAAAGGCGGAAATCTTAAAGATGCGATGAATAATATGGGCCTCGGGATGCTTGCTGACCAGGTGATTCGTTTTCGCAACTTTCCGAGAATGATTATTGACTTTATGTTTTCTTCCGCGTTCGAAGCCGTTCTGTAATTTGGTTGGCCATGTTAAAAAGAGATCCATCATTGACCATGTCTTACATAGTATAAAACTATAAATGTTTTTTGTGTATTCAGTTTGTTGATAGCGAACACGAATAAGCCAATGGGAATCAGCGATGTGACGAATTCCCAGATTCTTCATTCCAATCACCGAAATAATCAAATAATGCGTTCCTTCGAGAGCAAGACATGCACTCTTTAATGGATGTTCTTGAAGTCGAAATGAATAGTAACTAAGGGATTAGAAAATTATACCTAAAAACTTAAATAAATGAAAACTACGGGCATTCTTAAATTCTAAATTACTTCTTTGCTCTTGTCTCTGATAGGTAATAACCGGCTGTCTTACACATTCATTATTTTTTGCGTATATACGATTTTTTTAACATGTTTTTTTTTTCTTTTCTTTCCCGAATTGTTTGTCATAGTTTGGGGATCTTAATGTGGGAGAGTTATTGGACAGTCTTCCACCTGGTTTCGATGAAGCTATTGCGATTCAGAAGGCGTGTAATCTCTATTAAACCTAGTTATTTTGTGCCCTTTCATTAAATTATTGATCATTCATATTCGCCTTTTTATTTTCAGGTCATGCAGTTTGTTGAGTCACAACAATACAGTATGTTTACTCGTATAGTTTTCGATACTGCCCCCACGGTTAGTTACTTCATCGTTCACAGTTTCTTCAAGTTCAGTTTCTTGATTTCATTTCATATAGCTTTATCTGTAAATTGGTTTGAAGGGTCATATGCTTCGGCTACTTTCGATGCCCGACTTTGTGGACTCGTCTGTTAGCAAAATGTTAAAGGTAGCTCACAAACCACAGATCTAATCATATACAAAATGTTATATATGTCAGACCCTTATTATTACGTCATTCAATTGTATCTTCTTTCCATAGGAGTATTTTAGGTATTTTAATTTCTAGAATTTATTTAGTCTATTAGTTCTTAATTCATCACTGTTATGTATTGCTTATTTCTATGTAATTTAGTCTAATACATATTAGCCCATACAAGACAAGCCTTAAGTGTATTAAAGCATTATGGGTGAATGATAAATAATACCTGAATAATAGTAAATGCAATATTGTGAATTATTAAGAATTTCCGGAATAAGTTCTCAATCTCATTTTTGGACAAATATTAGTCACTCGATTAAGCTCTGCTAATGACGTGCTTTACATAATGAAGCTAAAGAAGTTATCTTCAGCAGTTTCATCTCTCAAATCTGTTTTTGGGAAGCAAAAACCACAAGAGAATGCTGTAAGCTCATTCCTTTTCTATCTTTTCAATATTTTATTTATTTATTACTATTATTATTATTATTTTATTATATATATATAATATATGTATATATATATTTTTATCTTGAGCATAACATATTTGTTTTGTAGTTAGACACAAGCAAGTGATACATCCCGAGCATTGATAAGTCTTGTCGTTTAGTGGGTTAAGTGTCATAATCGAGTGAATGTTGTTAAACGTGTTTAGAGAGTTAGTTGAGTCAATGTCGTTAATTGAGTCCATTAGGTTGTAAGCTCCTTTCCCTATATAAGGGAGTTCATGTAATGAGATTGGTAGCCAAGAACCAGATCACAAGACTTAGTCTCTCAAGGAGAGATTAGGTTTTGTGAAGGTTGGCCTTTGTGTTCAATCGTGTTCATCGTGTGTTCGTGTGTGTTCGTTGTGTGCGTGTTCGTGATTCTGAGAGTGCCGATCTTGGATCGTATCAATTGGTATCAGAGCCGATCTCGGAATGGCAGCGACACAACTCGATTTTTTGGTGGAGATGAGGGCGTTAATGGCCGAATCAGCGGCGGAATGGAAGGCATCAGCTGCTCGGGCGGAAGCAACGGCGACGGGTTTCCTATCGAAACTCGAAGGATTCATCGCTCTACAAACCGCTCAAAACATCGAGTTGAGGGGAGCGGTGACGACGATCCAAGCGAAGCACGAGACTCTTGAAGAGCGTGTGGAGGCGCTCGAAATTCAGCGAGCGAATCGCCATGGAAAGGACGAGCACCAGGAAAACGCAGCGCCAACGGCAACTCCGGTGGTGGCTGACCTTCAATCTATGGCAGCGCAAGATTTGCAGTCGGTAGCGATCTTGATGAAGAAGTCGATGTTCGATCTGAAATCAGAATTTACGGCTAAATTTGCATCCATGGAAGAGAAGTTGGCTGCCAAAATCGCAGAGCCAAACAGCCCCCAAAACTCGAGGAAGAAAGGGACCGCCGGAATCATAAGCCCGCGCGGCGGCGCCGATCATCGGCGAGGAGTTTCAGGTAGTCCGAGCGACCGGAACTTTAGCTCCGATTCGAACAGCAGCGGATCTTGGAGCAGATCTGGAGAATTGAGACCACGAAGGGGAAAATCGCGACCACGGAGAGAGAAGAGGAGATCAGACCCGAAATCGCACGGAAACGACCGGAGTCGTGGGGAACGGCGGCGAATCGACGCCGGGAAGGGAGGTGACAGAACCCTAGGCCGCTCCGGTGCTCCACATCGCCGGGAGAAGTCGCGAGCCCTAGATCCCTGTGGGATATCGCGATACAGGGCTTGTTCGCGTGATGTTCGCCGTTTTCCGGCGACCGGCATCGGAGGCGGGGTCGCCGGCGAAGTCGCCGGAGATGGCGGCGGCGGTGGATCTGGTGGCGGGGGTTGTGAGAAGAAGGTGGACAGAGAGAAGTTAGGGCTTGGGGCTGTTGGGCAAAAGTACCAAAAGCTGAAAACAGGGTATTTGGAGGCAAAAGTACCAAACAGACGCGATTTAAGCCCTAGCTCGCACAATCGCAAGGGACAGAGTAGTTACGGGTCGCGCGACTCAAGTGGCAGCAGTGGAGGGTCGAGCCGGAGCCCTAGCTCCGGCGATCGGAGCCGGCGAAGGCGGAGGAGCGCTTTCGAAAGGCTCGGGATGATTCACGCAATCGCTTCGATTCGTGGAGTCGGAGCCCTAGCCCCGGGGATCGGAGCCGACGAAGGGCAGAGAAGCGTTTTCCGAAGGCTGATTCGCGAAAGACTTACGATTCGCACGATAGTTGGAGTTCTAGCTCCGGGGATCGCAATAGCTTCAATTCACGCGGCCAAGGCAATCGTCGTCGCTACGATTCACGCGATCGGAGCTATCGAAAGTACAACGAGAGGTACAACTACGGTAGGGACTACTTTTGAAAGAGCCTTCGAGCGGAAGTGGGCCGAGCAGCGTTGTTGACGTTCAAACCGGGAGCCGAAGAGGTCAAAATACCAAGTTTTGAGCTTGAGGACAAGCTCAATGTGAAGAAGGGGAGTATTGATACATCCCGAGCATTGATAAGTCTTGTCGTTTAGTGGGTTAAGTGTCATAATCGAGTGAATGTTGTTAAACGTGTTTAGAGAGTTAGTTGAGTCAATGTCGTTAATTGAGTCCATTAGGTTGTAAGCTCCTTTCCCTATATAAGGGAGTTCATGTAATGAGATTGGTAGCCAAGAACCAGATCACAAGACTTAGTCTCTCAAGGAGAGATTAGGTTTTGTGAAGGTTGGCCTTTGTGTTCAATCGTGTTCATCGTGTGTTCGTGTGTGTTCGTTGTGTGCGTGTTCGTGATTCCGAGAGTGCCGATCTTGGATCGTATCAGCAAGCTGGAGGAACTGAAGGAGAAGATGGCTCAAGTGAGAGACCTTTTCCGTAACCCGTTAACGACAGAGTTTATAATCGTTACAATTCCGACGGTAAAGATTCAATCTTTTCTGCTTCTTTCCCGTTTTAACAGTAGAAAACAAAGTTTCTTGAGCTACGCTGAACCCTTTTACTTTCCTCTTGTGAAGGTTATGGCGATAAACGAGTCGTCGAGATTGGAAAAATCTTTAACGGAAGAGAATGTTCCAGTCCGAAGGCTTGTTGTCAATCAGGTTCTACCAGAATCTGCATCGGTCTGCAAGTTCTGCTCAGTTAAAAGGAAGGTAGTTCTTATATTTTCTTTCTGTTCTCTTAAGAACTAAAAGCATATTTACTTCCATAAATCGGAAAAAAAAGAAGAAGGGAACTTGTGTTTTCGGTGGGCCGCCCCGGCCCACCCTTTTTATCTTGCTATTGAGCATCATTGGATAGTTGGGGCATTGCTCTCGAAGGAAAGGTCGGCTTGATTAATCGCTCTCTAGTTTATTCGATAAAGAAAGGGGATTCATTACCTTGATTGCAAAAGTTGTCGATATGGTTCCGTAATCTTTTTATCTTTCTTTTATGATCCCCAAATAAAAAGAAGTTCGAAATTGCAGGATCAGATGCGGGCAATAGCAATGATCCAAAACGAGCCAGGGCTGGCCCGTTTGAGCGTTATTCAGTCCCCGATGGTGGACGTGGAGATACGTGGTGTTCCGGCTCTCAAGTTTATGGGCGACACGGTTTGGAGATGAAGCTTCTTCTTTTAGAGTTCTACACTTTAAGGTAGCCTATAATTTCCATGAAATTCTTTTACCTTGCAATTTTGTACTCATATATATATATATATATATATATATATATAATCTGACAACATTGTTTTGACTTCAGGAATACATAATTTTTGGACTGAGCTCTGATATTCTTAAAAAGAAAAAGACAGTGAGGCATGGATTGGAGGCTTTACTTAGGATTTTATAAAGTTTCAAGTGATTATACATTACCTATATCACATTTTCATTTTCCTAGTTTAGAAAAGGTCTTATCTTTCTTTCAAAAAAAAAAGAAAGAAAAAAAAAGGTCTTTATCTTTCTTTTTAGGTAGATTTCAACGTTTTTAGTGAAATCCATTTTCGTTCAGTATATTATTACCTGGCAAAAATAGTGTGCTATTTTGCTTGATGATGTATTTTACCCCTTTCAGTTTTTTTTTAGTTAGTTTTTTTTTTTTAATACCAATGCTCCTATCTTTAAAAATTAGCTTATTAATGTTCTTAAAATAAGGAATGTTCTGTCAGTTTGTATGCAACAAGTTTGAAGATATGCTCGTCAATTTTATTGATTCTCTTCAATCTATATGAGAATTTCTTCTTAATCATTCAAGAACAACCAAACATATTGATGGCGTAATACTCATAATCCAAATTAGTACTAAGATAAAAATAGTTATTCAAATATAACATGTATTCAAAGTCCAACACCAATTGTTCAATATCCAGAGTTTATAAACAAAAACAAGACATAGCTATAGCACCAAAAGTTGCCCATACACCGATCAATATTTCTAACAATCAATCTAAAGAAAAGAGATACAGCTCATCGAAAGAAGCCGGGTTTTCACTGGCGGGACCTGGACTCAGCACGCCGAGCCTCATCAGGCGTCGACGGAAACAGCTCAACGTACCTTGAACCGATCGTCATCTTATCTTTCGACATTGCCCTTTTAGCCTCGTCAACAGAAGCAAACTCAACATACGCCTCGCCTGTAGCTTTCCCGTCTGGGCGACAAACAATATGAATCCCGTCTTGCACCACCTTAAACTCCCCGAAAAACTCTGAAATGTCCGGCTTTGAAACCAAAAACGGGAGGCCGCGCATCTTCACAATCTCCGTGCACTCCGTCGAACGTTCCTTCTCATTGATCCTCTTCTGCTTCGGTTTGGGAGGAGGAGGGCTTCTGTGATAATCGTTGTTGCTGTCATCATAATTCTCACCGTGGTTCACTTCGGCCGCAACCGCGTGGTAGTAATCCTGCCTCTTGCACCGGAAGATCTCCACGTACCTGCGGCCCATGCTCATGCGGTCGCGCCGAAGCGCAAAGTCGACCTGCATCGGGCCGGAAAAGACAACAAAGGCCTCGCCAGAGAATCGACCCTTTTTGTTGACCAAAAACACATCGACAATGTCCAGTCCGGCGAAGAATTTGAAGATGTCGACATCTGAGCAGTCGAAAGGAAGCCCTCGGAGGCGAACCACCGGGAACGAGGGCCTCTGAAAGCCACTGTCGCCATAGCTGTAAGGCTGTTGAAAGGTATTGGTCACTGCGAAGTAGGGATTTGGATCCATCATTCTTTGTCTCTTTGAGCCGACCTCGTACCCGTCTGAAACCCCCCCTCTTCCCAACATTGCCCTTATGCCCAGAAAAAGAAAAAAGAAAAAAGAAAAATCCCCCGTTCGAGTTATTAATAGACCAAACCCGGGTCCCGGTTTCCTTATTATTATACCTAATATCTAGTTCCTATATTCTAAAAAACTCACTTTTTAGTCCCAAAAAACATTCATAAAATCCACCTAGTATCGAAATTATAAAACTTACAAAAGCATGAACAAGGATTAAACCATAATTATCCTAATTTAAACCCTAATAGAATCAGCCAATACGCGATAAGAAACCGTTCTTAATAACTTCACACGTATTTGAACTATCAATCAACTCTCAAAGCCATGTCAATTCCACCATACTAGAGGAAAATCAAGAGTCTTCTTCAACGAAGTATGAAATCTAAATCATTTTGTTGGTCTAATTCTCTTGACGAACTATCATCTTATTCGGACAAAATTAAGCCAAGAACAAAAATCAAAGCACGTAGATCGCCAATAAATCGAATTTCATGTTGAATTTTACCTGTTTACGAGGTAGAAGCTATTCGGAATGCTCTGGAATCTCAACCGCAGTGATCCAAGGCAGAGACAAGTCTTGTTTCGAAAAGAAGAAGAAAAAAAGAGAAAAGAAGATGATTAGCCATTAAAACCAGAAGAAGAAGAAGGAGATAATCGGCGAAGATGAAAAGCTCACGAGTTGCAGAGGATCGAATTGCGAGAAGAAGTTGGGAGAGTGCTCGGAGGAGAGGAAGAGAGATGCAATTTGGAGAACTAGGGTTCACAGATTGTCTGGTTTTAACGTTTTCCTTTTATTTTGTTTTGGGTAAACTGCGGCTAATGTATCCAATGTTTGATCTTCTGTGGATTATGTATCCAATATTTATTTTTGGCGGCTAATGTACCCAATGTTTGATCCGTTATATATTTTCGTGTTTTCCGTCACTTGGCCGTTAGAGAGTTATCCTCCTCTATATGTACACTTTTCGTATTTTTGACATAACTCACTCATTTTTTGTCCAAATTTTATGCACGACCTATGGTTGGAAATATAAGAGATAGATCTACAACTTTGGTGTTTTAAGTTTTGTAAAATCAGTTTTAGAAAAATATGAAATTTCAAATACAACGTAAAACTGGACATTAGTTCAATGAAAAATATTTGTTTCGAGCAAATTTTAATATACTTAATGACTTTTTATGATTAAATGTAAAACTAAAAAGTTATAGATAAATTTTTTATCTTTCCAACGGGTATTTATTTATAAATTTTGGACAAAAAATGAGTGAGTTATGCCAAAAATATGAAAGATGTGATGTGAAATAATCTTTCATATTTTTGGCATAACTCACTCATTTTTTGTCCAAAATTTATAAATAAACACCCGTTGGAAAGATAAAAAATTTATCTACAACTTTTTAGTTTTACATTTCATCATAAAAAGTCATTAAGTATATTAAAATTTGCTCGAAACAAATATTTTGCATTAAACTAATATCCAGTTTTACGTTGTATTTGAAATTTCGTATTTTTTTAAAACTGATTTTACAAAACTTAAAACACCAAAGTTGTAGATCTATCTCTTATCTTTCCAACCATAGGTTGTGCATAAAATTTGGACAAAAAATGAGTGAGTTATGTCAAAAATACGAAAAGTGTGCATATAGAGGAGGATAACTCTCTAACGGTCAAGTGACGGAAAACACGAAAATATATAACGGATCAAACATTGGGTACATTAGCCGCCGAAAATAAACATTGGGTACATAATCCGCAGAAGATCAAACATTGGGTACATTAGCCGCAGTTTACCCTTTTGTTTTCTATATTGGAAATTGGAACCTCTAATTAATTTTGCTCAATATTATTTAAGAAATTTCAAAAAAATAGCTTATTATATATATATATCATAGTTTTTCAAACTAACCCTCTGAAATCTAGGTTATATTTCGTGAAAAAAAATCTAGGTTATAGAATTTTATAATTGATTTTTTTTTTCAAAATTATTTGTGTCCAAAATTTAGGATAATATTTTCAGTAAGATAGTTTTCACAATTACAAAAGTTGATGGATTATTTTGAGAATTAATAATAAATTAAAAATCAAAATTTCTTTTTCTTTTTATAAATATTATTATGGAGCTTAAGCTAAATAACTAACTTGATAGTTTAAAATTGACAAAATAATCAATGTTTGGTTAATATTTTAAAATAACTAATTAATGATATTAACTATTATAAAATTACTTATTTATCTTTAATTATCATTAACAATTTAAATTAATATTTAAATACCATATAAAAATTTGTATTTAATTAGGGAGCTTAAGCTAACTAGCTTTCTTAAACGTTTAAAATTGTCAAAATAGCTACCGTTTGGTTAATATTGTGCCATAGCCAATAAATCACATTAACTGATATAAAATGGCTTATCTACCCTTATTATTAATAATAATTAATATTAAAATTCAAATTAACAAATTTATTTAAAATTTATTTTCATAATTAATAATTAATACGAATTTATTTTATTTTTTCTTAAAATTAATAAAATAATATATTAGGAAACAAATATTTGAATTCTAAATTAAAAAAAAATCAAATTATAAAATTCAAAATTAAATATAAAAAACGTTTTTCATTTTGTAAAATAAAAATGGGAGCTTAAGGTAATTAGCCATATCAATGTTTTAAAATTGTTAAAATAACCATTGTTTAGTTAATTTTGTGACATAGCCAATAAACCACATTAACTATATAAAATGACTTATCTATCCTTATTATTAATAATAATTAATATTAAATTCGAATTAACAAATTTATTCAAAATTTATTTTAATAATAATAATTATTACGAATTTATTATATTTTTTTAAAAAAAATAATAAAATAATAAATTAAGAAACAAATATTTGAATTCCAAATTAAAAAAAAAAATCAAATTTCAAATTTAGATATAAAAAACGTTTTTTAATTTTTAAAGTAAAAAATTTAAATTTTTCTTAACAAACATTAATTTGAAATGACAATATTAATAATTTAAAACAATTTTAATTAAAAAAAATTAATCAAAGTCACAATTCAATTTAACATACATTTACACGAATAAATACGAATAAATCAATTAACATACATTTACAAGTCGAATTAACGTACAATTTACACGAATAAACAAATAAACTTACATATACAATTCGAATTAACATACATTTACAATTCGAATAAACACGAATAAACATAAATTACACGAGAAAACAATGCCCTAGCACGATGCAGATGGAGGCACACATCTCGGCGCAGTTCTACACCTTCAACGCGGAGTCGCACACGCTGATGATCCGCTCTCTCGTGGAGCGCCACCTTGTCGCGCTCGCCAAGATCCGCGACGCCGCGGGCCGAGAGAGATAGCGAGAGAGATAGAGAAAGAGACGGGTGCTTCGTCAAATGTGTGAGAGAGAGAGAGAGAAAGTTGATCGGTGATCGGAATCCGAACCATCCTCGGCGCCGGAAACAAAGCTCGGAGACGAAAGCTTCAAAGAAAGCAAAAATCGATGCCTTCATTGTCGCTTTGGAATCATCGCGAGAGATCGATGCTTCACATAGTTTAGAGAGAGAGAATATCATAGAAATGAAGAGAGAAAATAGAGAGAGAAAGAGGAATCGATCAACCGAAATGATGACAAGCTTAGATTAGGAATTCCAGTTCATCCATGAAAAGAATTTGAAGAAATCCATCATCACGTACCTTTGGATGGTGCCAAGGCCTCTGCTTCCCATGACCAGAGAGTCCAGCTTCAGATCTTCAATGCCTTTCAGAAGCTTCTCTCTCGCATCGCCCCAGTAGATCCTCATCACCACAATTAAGGGAGAGAGAAAAGTGAGAGAAATCAGGAATTGAATACCTAAAATTTCGCACATTTAATGATATATAATTTTTTAAATAATTAAAACGTAAATAACTGAATAAAAATTCATAAGGGTAATTCCGGAATGAAATTTGTATTAGAAATGTCACGTCACCAAACATGGCTATTTCTTAAAGAAAAATCAAATGTTGGCTAAAACGCAATCTAAACGTAGTAAGGAGGCTATTAGCTATGATTTCTCCATAAAAATTCAAATTTCTTAACAAACATTAATTCGAATTAACTATATTAATAATTTAAAACAATTTGAATTAAAAAACATTAACCAAATTAACAATTCGACGATAACATACATTTACACGAATAAATACGAATAAACCAATTAACATACATTTACACGAATAAACCAATAAACTTACATTTACCATTCGAATTATCCATATTAACAATTCGAAATCCTTTACATTAACACGAATTAAACATATTTACATGGAAAAATATAATTTTTCAGATCTTGCAAGTCCATATCTTCAAAACAAAAGCGTCCTTAGCAAACTTCAAGCTCGAATCTTCGAAGCTCGCTGCTTCTCCACCGACATTTACGAATATCACGAACTCATCTGCTCGGAAAATATCCAACCAATCAACCATAAACACGTATTAACATTAACACGTCAAAAACAGGAAGAAAAAACAGAGAAAAAACTAGAAAAAATCAAACTCTTAAACACCACCAGACTTAAGCTCCTTAACAATTACTAACTGACACTAACATATTTATTAAGACTTGGAAAGTGTGATACAAATATGTTAATATACTTATGTGTTAATACAATTATATTTTACATATAAACATATGTTAACATACAGATTTCGGAGTCCTTCGTTCAAAAAAACTTGCTCTCCAATGTCCCTATTACCGGGATCATAGATTTTGGTGGGTTTAATTTGGGATTGCAATTATTTGGTTGGAAAAAATGTTGGATCTTGATTAATTATTTAATTAGATTGAACATCGAATATAGATTCATATTCGTTGATATTCTGGGATTGGTTGTTTTCAAAGCTTCTCTGTTATTGACTTTGCTTTGATTTGTTAAGAAATAATTGGTTCAGAATAGAAATCCTATCGGGAATATTAGATTTTGTTAGAATAAAATTTACCGATCCCGAGAATCGTCGATTCCGACCTTCGAACAACGTGTACATGACGAAGACCGATTCCCGCCGGTGCTTGATTCAGAACTGCCGCGCGGGGCCGATCTCGTTGTCGACGGCGGAGATGATCGACTTCGGAGGCGGAATCGCAATGGATTGTGGTGCAGAGCTCCGAGCTGAGTCTGAGTATGGTTTTACGCACCAGGATCGCCGACTTCGTGCTATCCACAACCTGTCACCAAACAAACCCAAATCATAAGAAAATCAATGCGATGCAAACTGATCTAGAAAAAAAATGAGAGAGAGAATGAGTGATAATGAAATATTCAAAGAGAGAGATAACGAGAAGTGGGTATGAAATATTCAAATTGTCAAAATAATAGCTAAAATCATGGAACTTACCAACAATAAACAACATTCATACGTGGAGATATTATAGGAAATATAAAATTAATTAATTTTTACAATATTTTTTGGTATTTAACGCAATAATCAGTAAATAAATAGGGTGAGGGGCAATATGGGTACAAAGAAATTAGTATTTAACGCCACATCATCTAAATTGGCTATTTTAGAAATTAAAATCATACCTTTGTTAAAATACAATTTAAACATAGTAATGTGGCTATTAGTTATAAGTTCTCATTTAATTACTCCTAATTCAATGCTACGAATTTATTTTTAAAATTAAAAAAAAAAATTAAACACATCATGCCAAAATTACAAATTGAATACACAATTTTCCCCCACAATTCATGCTAACTTTAAAACATGGGTTGATTATACCCACAATTCATGCCAAAAATTATTACTCCACCTTCGCTTAACATCTATTAATATGCACGTTAAATCTATTAATAACGTTAATATCTGTAAATATGCACGTTAATGCACGTTAATTCAAGTTAACCCAAAGAAAAAACAGAGAAAAAACCAGAAAAAATAATAATTGAATTAAAGTGAATTAATAGACATTAACATGTCAAAAACATAGATAAAATCAGAAAAACAATTGAATTCATGAATGAATCAACACGAGAAAACCAGAGAAATAGTGAAAAGAGAGCCGATGCCAACGCTCGCACAAATTTGAAGCTCGCACGAGTCATAATCTCGCATGAATCTGAATGTTGGGGAGTCGCGATCAACATGTCCCGATTTGAGGTTTGGTTGGACGTCGCCGGAGAAGACGATGACATGGCTGGAAGGATCTCGTCAATATTATTTTAATCTACCTTGCATATTTGCGTTTGCGTTGAATCTTCCTTGCACAGTTGGTCCATGAAATAAGGGATATTATTCAACGATATTTTAATATGAAATTACCTAAAATCATGCAATTTAATAACAAATCAAAGCAAATATACGTTCAGTTATTATAGGAAAACAAATATGAATTAATATTTAGATATAATTAATATTACTATTAATGTAAAATGTGGAAGGACAAAAAAAAGTATACAAAAAATAGTTTTCAACACCACGTCATCTTGATTGACTATCTTGCAAATAAATCTTGCAAATAAAAATCATATGTTAAACATATGAATGTAGTTATTCATTATATTCTCATTTGTTTTACACTCGTCTAGTTTGTATGTTGGTTTAGGAAAATAGCGGCAAAAATATTAAATTTATCGAAGCTACATAAATCCAATATATTTTTATAGTGATAAAGTATCGATGATAAAACTTTCAGTGCTGACTAAAAATTATATTTCTGTTTTGGTGTGTGTTTAAAATTATTGGACAGAATCGGACAGAAATCGATCAAAATAAAATAATTTGCAATTATATTTTTAAAAATAATTTATTCTTTCAAGTACAAATAGATCCATTCAAAACTCGTTTAAAGATAATAAAAGATACATATATAACGTTCATATTTAAATTAAGACACTATGAGATTTGGTACGGAAAATGAGGAAAAAGTGTTGGGAGAAAGCGCAACGCAACGGAATCTCAATGTCTCCCAATAGCCGCTGAAATATGAAGGCGATAATAATCGAAACACAACCACGAACACGAGACAATTTTAGCGTGGAAAAACCCCCAAAACGGAGTAAAAAACCACGGGACCCGTAGGCCGCTTAAAATCCACTATAATCAAGAGTGAGGTACAAACGAAGTCTTCCCTAGATAAAACTAGAGGCATACATCATCATCATCAAGATCGAACACCAATCTCGGATTACAACAAACAAGCAAGAGAAGAATTTGTGAAAAACGTTCCCACAAAACAGCCTCTGGTTTCCACTCTTCAGACCGACCTAGAAATATCCAAACCACATCTCCACCGTTCAGAACGTACCTCTATGTCTTAGGAACGTTCTGTCCAAAAATCACGACGATCCAACGGTGAACGAGTGCGCAATGACGCTTTTCCTGAGGGTCGACGAAACTGGGCGGAAACCGCGAATTTACTCTCTTTCTCTCTTTCTCTTGTTTTCTCTCTCTCCTTCACACTTGTATTTCTTCATCTCATCTAAGTCATTTATGACCTAGGCTTCATGGGCCGGGTACATGAATCAATGGGTCAAAAAATAACCCACGTTGTTGGGCCTCCAAATAGGAGGGATACCCAACAAACTCCCCCGACCGACTAGTTGGAGGGCAATGTCAACCCGGCGACCGAGCGACAAAACTCAAACTTCCCTCTCGGCAAAACCTTCGTCAACATATCGGAACCATTGTCATCGGTGTGAATCTTCTCGAGCTCCATCAACTTAGAATCCAATGCGTCACGGATCCAATGATAACGAACATCAATGTGCTTCGACCTTGAGTGAAACGAGGAGTTCTTCGCTAAATGAATGGCGCTTTGATTATCACAAAACAAGACATATTTTTCTTGTTTGACCCCAAGCTCCATTGTAAATTTCCTCAACCACAACAAATCTTTCGCCGCTTCAACGGCGGCAATGAACTCGGCCTCGGTAGTAGAGAGTGCAACACACTTTTGCAACTTCGATTGCCATGCCACGGCTCCCCCGGCAAAAGTCACCATATGCCCCGAAGTAGATTTTCGATCATCCAAGCTTCCGGCTAGATCCGAATCCGTATAACCAACTAACGTAGGCTTCTCGCATCCCAAAGCTAGTCTCAAATTCGAAGTCCCCCGGAGATATCTCATAACCCACTTCACGGCCTCCCAATGATGTCTTCCCGGATTTGAGAGATAACGACTCACCATTCCCACGGCGTGGGCAATATCCGGCCTCGTACAAACCATGGCGTACATCAAACTACCAACCGCCGACGAGTATGGAACCTTCTTCATACTTGACTTTTCACCATCGGTAGATGGACATTGTTGGTGGCTAAGCTTGAAATGAGAAGCAAGCGGAATGCTCACCGCTTTTGCTTCATCCATCTTGAAACGCCGAAGAACTTTCTCGATGTATGATTCTTGAGACAAGTACAACTTCCTCGCCTCTCGATGACGATACATCTCAATTCCAAGGATCTTTTTCGCTTGTCCCAAATCCTTCATCGCAAAAGACTCACTCAAAGTCTTCTTTAACTCTTCAATCCGAGCAATGTTCTTTCCGACAATAAGCATATCGTCAACATAGAGCAAAAGGATAATGAAATCACCATCGGAGAAATTGCGCACAAACACACAATGATCGACATTTGTCATCTTGTAGCCATGTTTAACCATCACCGAGTTAAACTTTTTGTACCATTGTCGTGGTGCTTGTTTCAAACCGTAAAGACTCTTTACCAATTTGCAAACATAGTCTTCTTTACCATTTTCTCGAAAACCCTCCGGTTGCTCCATGTAAATCTCTTCATGTAAATCACCGTGAAGAAAAGCCGTCTTCACGTCCATTTGCTCAACTTCCAAATCAAGGCTAGCGGCTAGCCCAAGAACTACCCGAATGGATTGCATCTTCACCACGGGAGCAAAAATCTCGCTAAAGTCAATGCCTTTTCTTTGACTAAAGCCCTTTACCACCAAGCGAGCCTTGAACCGTTTTTGCAAAGTGCTTTCGTCTTGCTTCACACGATAAATCCATCGATTCTTTAACACCTTTTTACCCTTTGGTAACTTCACCAATTCAAAAGTGTTATTCTCACGAAGCGATTGCATCTCATCTTCCATGGCATCCATCCACTCCTTTTTGTTTTCGTCATCCAAAGCTTCTTCAAAGCTTTCGGGTTCTCCGTCATCGGTGAGAAAGACATATTCGTTCGAGGGGTATCGAACGGAAGGATGTCTAACACGAGTGGACCGCCTCAACTCATTAGAAGGTTGCTCACTTTCATCTTCATGGCTAACCTCATTTTCAACATCAACAAAATCATTAGGATTTAAATGATTAACATGTAAATCCATACCTTGATTTTCAATTTGCACATCTTCGACAACGGTCGGGGTGGGAGCAAGATTAGTTGGTTCCGCATCAACTAATTCGTCGTCTTCAAAGGTTGGAACTTCTTTCTCAACTTTGTCGATATCTTCAATGGTGTAATCTTCCATGAATACAACATCACGACTACGAACAAGCTTTCTTGAAACCGGATCAAAGAAACGATATCCAAACTCATCGAGCCCATAACCAACGATTATACATTTCTTGGTCTTGTCATCCAACTTCGACCTCTCATCCTTCGGAACGTGCACATATGCCATGCACCCAAACACTCGAAGATGGTCGTACGTGACATCTTTACCACTCCAAACACGGCTCGGAACATCAAACTTCAAAGGCACACAAGGTGTGAGATTTAGCACATGTACAACCGTACTCAATGCTTCGCCCCAAAAATACTTCGGCAACTTTGATTGAGAAAGCAAGCATCTCATTCTTTCAACCAAAGTTCTATTAATTCTTTCGGCCAACCCATTCAATTGCGGTGTCTTCGGAGGAGACTTTTGGTGACGTATACCTTGCTCTCGACAATATTCATCGAAAGGACCGATGTATTCTCCCCCGTTATCCGTTCGGACGCACTTGAGCTTTTTCCCCGTTTCTCGTTCAACCGACGCTTGAAACGACTTGAAGGTATCTAACACTTGATCTTTTGTCTTCAAGGTGTAAGCCCAAACTTTCCGAGAGTAATCGTCGATAAAAGTCACAAAGTAATAAGCACCGCCAAGGGACCGTGTCTTCATCGGCCCACAAACATCGGAATGTACCAAGTCTAACACTTGTGACTTTCTCTTTGGTTCAAAAGACCGAAACGATACGCGTCTTTGCTTTCCCGCCAAACAATGCGAGCATCTCTTCAACTTTGCGTTGGAAACTCCAAATAGTGCATTCTTCTTCACCAAGATTCTCAAACCTTTCTCACTCATGTGACCCAAACGTTTGTGCCATAGTTCGGAAGAACTTTCATCCTCGCAAGTGTTGACGTAGCATTTAGAACTCCCAAATTGCGCGACATACAAATTTGAGCGTCTTTTTCCTCTTGCAATCACCATTGAGCCTTTCTTTAGCTTCCATTCATTTTCCACGAAAGAGTTGCCATAACCTTCATCATCCAATTTTGAAACCGACAAGAGATTGAACCGAAGGTCCGGAACATGCTTCACATCTTTGAGAACTAGAGAAGTGCCATTACTAGTTTCAACACATACATCTCCAATTCTAATAACTTTTGAGTATCCCTTGTTACCCATGCCGACAATACCAAAATCACCGGCCTTATAAGTGGAGTAAATATCGCGTCGTGAAGTCCCGTGCGAAGAAGCACCACTATCAACCACCCAACTCGTCTCATCGCGAGATAAATTGACACTTTCTTCATAATCATCACAAACGACAAAGAAATCATCAACAATAGCAACATTTTCATTATTGTTACCTTCTTTCTTGACATCGTTGTTGTTGTGGTTGATCTTCTTTCCCTTGCCTTCATTTCTCAACTTCCGGCAATACTTTCTAATGTGGCCTTTCAAGCCACAATGATGGCACTCAACATTAGCCCATCTATTTGAACCTCCACGCGACGCTCCTCGTGATGCACCACGGTTATTTGAACCCCGTGCATGATTTCTCCCCCTCGACTCGGTAACCAATACCTCGGAATGTGAAGAGGAGCCTTGAGACTTTCTTCTCATATCTTCATTCAAAATGCTACTCTTAGCCAAATCCATCGACATAATACCATCCGGAGCGGAATTAGACAACGACATCCTAAACGTCTCCCACGAGTTCGGCAAAGTACCAAGAAGCCACAAACCTTGAATCTCATCATCCAATCTAAGATTCATCGTCGCCATTTGGTTCATAATTCCTTGGAAGTTATTCAAGTGATCGGTTATTGGCGTACCGTCATGATACTTCAAGGCTATCATTTGCTTGAGCAAGAACATCTTGTTATTCCCGGTCTTCTGTGCATAAAGCTCCTCAAGCTTCCTCCAAAGGATGTTAGCACGAGTTTCACTAACCACATGGTTCCGAACATTGTCCTCCACCCATTGTCGAATGTACCCACAAACTTGTCGATGCAACAAATTCCATTCTTCATCACTTTTTCCTTCGGGTTTCTCGGTAGAGAAAACCGGCAAGTGGAAATTCTTGACAAAGAGCAAGTCTTCCATTTTTCCTTTCCAAACATTGTAATTGGAACCGTTCAAACTCTCCATTCGTGACGTGTTCGCCTCCATAGTCGCACAAAATCAAACCACGGCTCTGATACCACTTTGTTGGGAGAAAGCGCAACGCAACGGAATCTCAATGTCTCCCAATAGCCGCTGAAATATGAAGGCGATAATAATCGAAACACAACCACGAACACGAGACAATTTTAGCGTGGAAAAACCCCCAAAACGGAGTAAAAAACCACGGGACCCGTAGGCCGCTTAAAATCCACTATAATCAAGAGTGAGGTACAAACGAAGTCTTCCCTAGATAAAACTAGAGGCATACATCATCATCATCAAGATCGAACACCAATCTCGGATTACAACAAACAAGCAAGAGAAGAATTTGTGAAAAACGTTCCCACAAAACAGCCTCTGGTTTCCACTCTTCAGACCGACCTAGAAATATCCAAACCACATCTCCACCGTTCAGAACGTACCTCTATGTCTTAGGAACGTTCTGTCCAAAAATCACGACGATCCAACGGTGAACGAGTGCGCAATGACGATTTTCCTGAGGGTCGACGAAACTGGGCGGAAACCGCGAATTTGCTCTCTTTCTCTCTTTCTCTTGTTTTCTCTCTCTCCTTCACACTTGTATTTCTTCATCTCATCTAAGTCATTTATGACCTAGGCTTCATGGGCCGGGTACATGAATCAATGGGTCAAAAAATAACCCACGTTGTTGGGCCTCCAAATAGGAGGGATACCCAACAAAAAGTTCTCTAAAAGAGTTGTAATTTTTAATAGCAAACATGCAAATAATTTTTTAATTTTATTACAAGACATAGTACGAAGTTTCGAAAAACTTTATAAATAAGTTTTGTGTCACGCATATATTCACATTTTTAATTATTTTTTATAAGTAACGGGCGAAAATTATCAATTACTCTTTATGATTTAAGAATATACCCGTATCCGTATGAATAAAATATTAACGCTACAAAGGAGACAAAATAAAAAATAAAAATGTTAATAAACGAGCTTACATACAAAAATTTTCTCCTATACATACCTTCTCGGATTTTCAAAATGTCCATCAATTACTCTGTGAAACGACATGTCGTTTTCTCAGCTCGAGTGCTGAGATTTGGGACAGAAACATAATCTCTATCCAGTTATGTACAGCAACGAATGGTTGAAACCGGTTACTTCTTTTGGAAGGTCACCATGCAGAAGTACGCGACGGCTCGGCTGAGAATGCCCGTTGCCGATAACAAAATGAGACATCGATACCAATGGTTGAGATCGTAGCCATTTTCCATGAGCGAGCCGCACCTCGTGATTAGCCACACTCCCGAGTATCTGAAACGGGCAACGAATACGGTTAGATCAGAGAAGAGAGAAACGCGGTGCGAGTGAGTTATGATGAATTTGTCGAAACCTTTTGGCGTTTGCGATCACGAAAGCTTCCAATGCCCATTTGGTGTAGCACAAGTCGGAGAGAACGTCGACGTATTTGTTGTCGTTGGTGTTGGTTGCGATGAGCGTCAGGACCACCGGAAGAAGAACCGACCACTGCGAGACAGAAGCAAGGGCAAACGGTTAAAGGGTCATTTAATTTGGTTGGTCTGTGAGACAATTCTCAAATATAGTTTAAAATGACGATTTACTTCTAAAGACTCGCATGTGCATTCGTTTGTCATAGAATTTAAATTTGACGGAAACCGTCAAAATATTATATTTTGACGATCAAGAGGAAATTGCTACCGTCTTCAATTTCAGGGTGGTAAACTGCTAAAGAAGTACAGAATAATAAAGGCGACATTGCGACACGGAAGCAATGATGTTATACACAAGAATAGTTCAATTATCTATTTAGACGCCTAATCTAGGTTTAGCCATTCTGCTTGATTAGTTGAATTTCCTACTGAACATCAGTGGGGAGTTTTCCTGGTCTAACTCTAGAATTAGAATCCGGGATTGCGTTTATTAATGAAGTATCTCATTTCTCTTGGATTTATGTCTCCTACATTTTTAGAGAGAGCTCGGGTAAGGTTCTCGAAGGAATCGCTGGTTAGTTTGTTCTTCAGTTTTATTTACTCAGTAAAATTATAGGGAATTCGTCAGTTCACTGAAGTTTCGTTAGTTCGTATTTGATGTCTACCTCGTTTCTATCATAAGAGTGAAATGCTCACCAGTTGAGCGGGTCCAGGTTCGAGAAAGATGGCCAAGGCGTATGCTATGCCGGTTACACAGTAAACGAGGCTAACCAAAACTAAGTAATTGTCGGTCACGGACGATCTCGGGTTGTTGAAGAAGTAGAACATGGAGAGATAAACGAGGGGCTTGATGAGCGTGTTGAAATGATCGACGGTATCTTTCGAGAGAAAGTAGGCCAAGCTGCTCATCCCCGAAGCGCTCTCTCTCCAGTAGTGTAACTTGTCCAGCGAGAACGATCTCAAAGCCGAAATCTTGCACAAAAGGGCTGAGGTCGGAACAAATCGATAATGAGAAGACGAAACGCAGAATAATAAACACCAACCGAGAAATGAGGAGAGAAACTTACAAACGGCTATGACAGTATAAGTGTAACCTAGCGACCCGAATGTTTCATCGCTCACTTTAGCAAGCGTTCCTAAGCAGATACCGGCGAGCAAGAGGATCAGAAAATCGATAGCTTGAGGCCTAGCTTCTCGTAGCCGTTGCTTACCGACCCTGCATTCCATCAGACACCAAATAAAGTTGCAAGATACACAATCTCAATGCAACTCGGAAGCAAAACACAAACACACTATAATCAAGAGGAGAGCCTCTTCAGTGTAAAACAGAGCATGTAGAGTTGTATATTCCGGCAGCGCCCAATACGGACAGGCGAGCCCTGGCCTTTGCTGATGGAAATAGAAGACATGTTGTTAAAAAAAAAAGGACCGCTTAAATAACAGTCATAAAAAAATATTCATTAAGCGTGTGAATAAAAATAGTTAGAATAATAAATAAGAAATAGTTAAAACGGGAATTCAATAGCAGACCACCTGGACCCGCTTGTTGCCCTCTCATTAGTTGTACATCTTCTAAAATGTTCACAATTCTCATAAGTGATTGTGAACTCTATATACAGAGACTTATTATCCCATTACTTTCTATCCTCTATTTTTACTCGTTGTTTACCTGCCAAGGAAGTATTTATACTGCAGAAGCCGCCCGGCGGTGATCCGCTTCGACAAGTCGTACGATTTCAAAAAATTATGTTGTATCGTGTCTTTCTTCAGCTCGACGTTACACTTCATGTCCTGCCACAACTCGCCAGCAAAAGACTGCCCCTCTGAGTCGGTGTTCGCCGCGTTTCCACCATGAGCGGAGTTCTCGCTCGCTGAAGCCGCCATGCCTTCGGCACTCTGAAGCATATCCAAGGGAACGTGGTAGCCATTGTGAAGCATCCATCGCACGGGAAGCTGCCTGTAGTTCACACCCGTGCTCGCGCTTGGCTTCACCATTCCCTCCAGAATGTCGATGAAATAGTCTGGAGGGTTCACGCGCTCTGGAACCACGATCCCCATTCCCGAGAAGTACTCTTCAACTTTCTTCGCCGGCCCGTGGTATACCGTGAGTCCTCCTTTGGCTAGAAGTATCAAGTCGTCGAACATTCCGAACAAGGTGTAGCTGCAAAAGAGAGAAAAGTTTGAGAACGTATCGTCATTTCAGGTAAGAGAGACGCGTATGCCGCAAATCGCAGGTTAATAAAACAATGTAACAACTGAAGATAAAATGAAAAAAATAACGAGAGAACAACCATGCAAATGATATTCTTGACTGTGATTATTTATTACCTTGGTTGGTGAACAACCATGCAAATGTTGACTCCTTCAAGCGCCTCACGCCTCAATGCTTTGAGAAGCAAATTAGAAGACGAGCTATCCAAACCCGAAGTGGGTTCGTCCAGAATCAAAAGTGAAGGTTCCATAACCATTTCAAGCCCCACATTGACTCGCTTCCGTTGTCCGCCGGAGATTCCCCGCTTCTCTACCGTCCCCACAAGGGAATCCCGCACATGCTGAAGTCCAAGGCACTCGATCACTCTCTCAACAACTAGCACTTTGTCTGCTTTTGATAGGTCTGCTGAAAGTCTGCAATTAACAGAAACCCGATAAGAGACCTATGGAACAGATAACTAAGGGGATAAAAGAGATTAAAAAAGCTGTGAATAAAATAAAAGTTAAGGCCATGGAATTATTTGAATAAGTCCACAGAACCAAATTTTATCATAATGATTCACTAGCAAAAAAAATAAAAAAAAATAGTAATCATTAGCGACACCTCGGAATTTGTCATACTGCTGTAAGTTTTTCCCTATTTCAATTCGTTAAAAAATCGACTCGACTGTTGCTATTAAAATTTAAGTCATGTGCAATGCACATATTACTGTTTAGTGAAAAATCATCATATATTTACTATCATGAACATTGCTATTATTAAAAGTTTAACTAATACTATGCTAATTAATAAACTATGAGAAGAAGAATATATAAATACATATATGGGAGAAACTGCGACAACATGACATATTCTGTTATGTCATGATTGATATGATCTTTCTTTTCAAATGACAACAGTTTCCTAGAAAATGTGTATTAATAATATATGGCATGATAACTAGAGCATTGTGTGTCTGCGAGTACCTGCATCGAGCACTGAACCAGAGATTCTCCTCTACTGTCAAATTTCCATGCACGATGTCATCTTGCGGCACAAAGCCGATGATTTTCTTGTACGAGTGAATCGACTCATTCTTCCCATTGATAAGAATCATGCCGCTCCTGGTACACCCTGTTACTTTCCCGGCCAAAGCTGAGAGGAACGTTGTTTTCCCGGCCCCGGACGGGCCCATCACGGCCGAAACTCGCCCAGGCGATATCTTCCCCGTCACACACCTCATAAGATGCTTATTTTTTCCTTTTAGAGTCAGAGTCAGATCCTTAAAAGCAACCTCAATCGTAGGCCTCTTCTTCACAGGATCGGTGTCGCTCGCCATTTTAATGACCCCAGAAAACGTCAAGTTCTTGTTCTGCTCCTGCAACATCTTCTCCCTCTCGATCTGACTGTAAACTTTCTTGAATATCTGGCTATTGGCGTGCAAGTCCTTCCCTTTCGGCGCATGCTTTTTAATGTTTTTGTCCCCAATTTGGACATTGAATCCTTCGTGGCTGTTCGGGTTCTGTTCGATGTCGTTTATGATGTTCACGAGGTTCATTTTCTGCTTTCCCTTGTCTCTCGACGTCGATGCTCCCGATGTTGATGGCCCGGGATCTTGCACCGGAAGAGGAGGCAAAGAGGAGTCGTTTCCAAATCGGGCGAGTCCTAAGCTTTTCATGATCCCGTCCTTCGTAGACTTTTTGCGAGAGAACGTGCGCGAGATCTGTGCCTGTAACCCGTTCACCTGTTTCTTTGCATTGTCTTTCGCAATTTTCCATTTCTCGCGAGCTTGTGCGGTTTCTCGCACGCTTTGGAAAGCCTTTTCTCGGGATTTCGCTTGCCGTCTCTCTCGCGTCGCGAGGACTTGATCGGAACAGTTGAATATAATAAGGAAGAAAAAACCTAACCCAGCCTAGTTCACAAGAAAGGTCAATCAGAACATGTTGAACCGCATTAATCAATAATTGAATCTTTTAAATGAGGTAAACGCCACTCACAAAAAGCATAACACCATAGGCAGAGATGTTTTGATTTGCTGATCTTGCCTCGCAAGTTGCCATCTTGAAACACTCTGAAATAGTTAATCCGGAATCATCACTAGTTCGCATCAAGCACCAGCTTCTTAAAAAAAATAACAAATAGGCATATTTGCTTGTATCTACTCATTTTGTGAAGTTGTGTTATGCATGCCTTCTTCGGTAAGTCTTACCAAAGAAGGAATCATGATGTGCAGGTCAAGTTATGGGCTTGGACCAACTTTAGTCGTTTTAAATTAGTATCTATATAATGTCTTTTAAAATATATCGTTTGGTTTATGTGGTTTTAAGCAGACTTGGTTTGTATCGTTTCGGCCTGCCTATAACTGGGTTCCTAGCTTGTCTGAATAAAGTTTTTAAATATTCGAAAAACAAAATTACCTTGCTGCGAAACAGAACCCGTCCTGCAGTAATGTCTGAAAGAGAATGAACATAGGACGCCATTAGTACAGGATAGGATTCATTTTTTGTTACAATAACGAAGTCGTAAATGAACAAAAAATTAAAAATTGATATAGATAAGTGTAAGGAGTTTCGGGATAATTATCAATACCCACTAGTGCAAGGTAATTTTTTTACAGTAGACGGACAGTACGATCCCGCCGAGCAGAACACCTCGCTAGAACTCAATATGTCCGCCCAAGTATCGGCTCCTCCACAAGTGTGGTTCCTCCCCTTTCCTGGAGGTAGCTGATAGTGATACCTGAACATTCTCCTCATAAATACAGAATCATATGAATGAAACAGAAGAAAAAAGAACAGAAGTTTCGAATACATATGAACTTACGGATCACAAACACCAGTGCCTTTATTGAGCTTCGCTAATGGGCAGTAAGAACCCAAAGGACAAGCTTCATCAAGAACAGCACAAATGGAGTCAGTAACACGGTCTTCAGTATCGGCTTTTACAGTTTGAAAGACCTAGACTCTATTTTGCGGTTTATTATTATTATTACATATATATATCGGAACCGAGTGTTAGTATAAAAATATATCATATGAAATTTTATTGTCACCCTTAATCATTTTTATTTACTCATCTGTAATAATGCATAAGAAGATTATTAGTTTAACTAATTGGTGAAAATAATAAATAGATTATTAGGCTACAATGGTAAAGTAAAATTAAATAGGTATTTGGCACAAATTAGACTTTGGTACCGGTTTACAAAGTGCAAATTGAATACCACAAACCGTATGTGATGCTATTGGACCAAAAATCCTGTTTTAAGGATTGGACCTTATTATTAGGTTAGTATTCGGCCTCGAATTAGGTTTTTCAATTATCCTGTATAGGCCTAGATTAGAGTGGAGAGTAAATTGTGTTTGATGTAGTGAAAATTCCCTACAATCTACATTACAAGAAATTAAAGTATTTTTGGAAACCATTATAGTAAAAAAGGTTTAAAAATTTAGGATTTTACTTACGAATCATGCAAGTAAGACCGTGCGGACAGAAGAAACCCTCGCAGCACATATCACATTCACTGGTTCTGTACGGCATGTCGTTTGCATTTTTCAAGTCAATCTTTTTACCAGAACCCGCACTGCAAGCCCACCCAGGCTCACACCCGTCAACCCACGAGGACAAATTACAGTTTTTATTAGGCTTCAAATAGTTTGTCCTCTTCGTTCCCACACCTGAGAAGAAGCTGTTGAAGTAGAACTTTATTTCTGCTGCTGTGCATAACCGCTGCATAATATCTGTATTTTAAACGAACCAAAAAATGACTTTAAATTCACTAAAAAATTTATGTTAGATATAGATGCTAAGTGTAAAAAGATTTGCAAGACGGTGATGATCATGCGCAATAATATTGTATTTCTAACGTTACGATTATATTACACGCTAGAGTGCAAGGTTGACATTAAAAAAAATCTAGCTATAAAATATAACGCTAAGCAGCACGGTAACTTGTCACGCAAGTAAAGAATGTATAACTTAAATTCAATCTAAGTTAGGGAAATACTAGAACAAGCCTAATGTAAGAGTATTACCTCCTATAATGTAACATAATTTTCTAGTTATAACGCTAATTCGAGTGGTTGAGCATTTGAACTTGTACACGAGAGGGTTCAAGTACAAATGATACAAGAAAGATATTCACTTAACAAAAATCGCTAAGCAACGCAGTAACTTGTCACGCAAGAAAGAATATGTAATCGCACTACGAGCTAACTTAGGGAATTACTAGAGCGAGCAAGTCTCTGATGCCCTATAATGAAACTTCAGAAATAATTTTTATTTATTTATTTTATTTCTACCTAAACTTAAGAATATTGAGCAAGATTCTAAACCCAAATGATAATCGATTACTCATATCAAATCCAATATTCTAGAGAACAAAGAAACTTCACAGAAGGGACCTCATATCTTACCTTTTCTTTTCTTAGTGCAAGCCGTGATAAACCCCATATCTTTCGAGAAATTGAAGGCATCGTTATAATCAGCGTCCCTGAGCAACCATCACAGAGCACAAAACCATGAATGAACTGAACCAGCTAACAATGAAATCAATCGGAAGCAAGCAAGACCTACACGTCGGTGATGCAGAATCCGAAGTGTTTTTTGATGTCTCCCTTGAATTCGGAGGTGAAGTTCTTGATCTGGTTGTTGATGAGCTCCGAGAAGAGGTCGAGCGAAGCGGGATTTTCTAGGTCTTGGCCTGAGCTTCCGAGCGCGTGCACGAGGATCACCGCAGCAATGGCGAGGCAGACCTTGCTTGCGCTCATGGTGGCCGACGGCGGTCGCCGGAGAATGTGGAGAGGCTAGGCCGGGGAGCGATCTCGAGGCCGATACGGCGAAGAGGAATGCGCAGAGCATGAATGGAGATTCGACGGAGAGAGAATGGAGATTGGGGATTGGAATGGAGGTTCTGGTTTTTTGGGGACGAAAGAAATGGCGGAGAGAGAGAAATGGCGAACATCGTGGGAGGAGAGAGAATGCACTCAATTTCCACCTTTGGATTTCATACTCTCTCTCTCTATATATATATATATATACACACTTTCATGTATATATGTGTGACTTGAGTGGTACGGCAACATGGTACATACAAAGGAGAACCCACTTAAAATTAAGAGTAAACTTTCCGCTGATGTACCAAATGTTTGTTTTTCTGCGGATTATGTACCTAATATTTATTTTTGACGGCTAATGTACCTAAACTTTATTCCGTTAGATTTTTGTGTGTTTTCAGTCACTTGACCGTCAGTGAGTGATATGTACACTTTTCGTATTTTTGACATAACTCATTCAATTTTTGTCCAAATTTTATGCACGACCTACGGTTGGAAAGATAAGAGATAGATCTACAACTTTGGTGTTTAAAGTTTTGTAAAAAAAGTTTTCTATTATTCCAATATGTCAATTACAACGTAAAACTGGACATTAGTTTAATACAAAATTTTGTTTCAAGCAAATTTTAATATACTTAATGACTTTTTATGATGAATTGTTAAACTACAAAGTTGTAGATAAATCTTTTATCTTTCCAACGGTAGTTTATTTATAAATTTTGGACACAAAAAGAGCGAATTATGCCAAAAATATGAAAGATATAATGTGAAAAAAGCTTTCATATTTTTTGTATAACTTACTCATTTCTATCCAAAATTTCTAAATAAACTACCGTTAGAAAGATAAAAGATTTATCTGCAACATTTTAGTTTTACGTTTTATCAGAAAAAATCATTATGTATATTAAAATTTGCTCGAAACAAATATTTTGTATTAAACTAATGTTCAGTTTTACGTTGTAATTGAAATTTTGTATTTTTTTTAAAACTTTTTTTACAAAACTTAAAATACCAAAGTTGTAGATCTATCTCTTATCTTTCCAACCGTAGGTCGTGCATAAGATTTGGACAAAAATTGAGTGAGTTATGTCAAAAATACGAAAAGTGTACATATCACTCGCTGACTGTCAAGTGACGGAAAACACGAAAAAATCTAACGGAATAAAGTTTGGGTACATTAGCCGTCGAAAATAAACATTTGGTACATAATCCGCAGAAAAACAAACATTGGGTACATTAGTCGCAGTTTACCCTAAAATTAAATTAATATTCGATCCATTAATAACCACAATAATATAATATTTTTGTACACTCTAATTAGTTTGATTAAAATTAAATTTTCTCTCGATATGATTAAATTTTTTCTTATTAACTTATAGAGGTCTAATTATAATAATAGCGGAAAGCGATAATTTTTTTTTTTATAAAACAGGTGCAATTTACAGCCTGACTATTTGATTATGGCATTAATGCCCTCTGGATCTTTTTCTTTCAGAAATATCATATTCCTTTAAAAACCTAGTATATATATTTACCCTTGTTGAAAAAGGATGAAATGTGTGAGTTTATGTCCGACATGTGACTTATTTTAAGGCATTTATTAAAAATAATAGGGTAAACTGCGGCTAATGTATCCAATGTTTAATCGGCTGTGGATTATGTACTCAATCTTTATTTTTGATGACTAATGTACTCAAACTTGATTTCGTTAGATTTTTTGTGTTTTCCGTCACTTGAGCGTCAGCAAGTGATTCCTCCTCTATATGTACGGTTTTCATATTTTTGGCATAACTCACTCATTTTTTGTCCATATTTTATGCACGACCTATGGTTGGAAAGATAAGAGACATATCTACAACTTCGGTGTTTTAAGTTTTGTTAAAAAAAGTTTTAAAAAAAATACGAAATTTCTATCACAACGTAAAACTGGGCATTAGTGTAATGCAAAATATTTGTTTTTAGCAAATTTTAATATACTTAATGACTTTTTTTATAACACGTAAAACTAAAACGTTGTAGATAAATCTTTTATCTTTCCAATGGTAGTTTATTTATAAATTTTGGACAAAAAATGAGTAAGTTATGCCAAAAAAAAGATTTTTTCACATCACATCTTTCATATTTTTGGCATAACTCACTCATTTTTTTTGTCCAAAATTTATAAATAAACTATCGTTGGAAAGATAAAAGATTTATCTAAAACTTTGTATTTTTACGTTTCATCATAAAAATACATTAAGTATATTAAAATTTGCTCGAAACAAATATTTTGCATTAAACGGATGTCCAGTTTTATGTTGTAATTGAAATTTTGTATTTTTTTTAAACTTTTTTTACAAAACTTAAAACGCCAAAATTGTAGATCTATCTCTTATCTTTCCAACCGTAGGTCTTGCATAAAATTTGGACAAAAAAATGAGTGAGTTATGTCAAAAATACGAAAAGTGTACATATAGAGGAGGAATCACTCGCTGACAGTCAAGTGACGGAAAACACGAAAAAATCTCACGGAATCAAGTTTGGGTACATTAGCCGTCGAAAATAAACATTGAGTACGTAATCCGAAGCCGATCAAACATTAGGTACATTAGCCGCAGTTTACCCAAAATAATAATCAAACTTTGTGAAATTTCCGTCACAACATATCTTCGAGAAATTGATAATCTGATTGCTTCACACTGGTCTATAACTTTATATCGATCTCGCTCAGTAACTATTTACAAAATATATGATCGAATTAATTCGTTTTTTAGTCCTATAATAGACAAGCTTACATACAAAATTTTCTCCTATAAACCGTCTCTGATTCCAAATATCGTACAACTTTGTCACTAGTACTACCTAAATTGTTCTGTGTTTGATTCTGATATCTTCTGCGCAACGACATGTCGTTTTCTCAACTCCAGAGCTGAGATTTCTAGACAGAAACATCTCTATCCACTTATATACAATAACGAATGGTTGAAACCGGTTACTTCTTTTGGAAGGTCACCATGCAGAAGTACGCGATGGCTCGGCTGAGAATGCCCGTGGCCGATAACAAGATGAGACATCGATACCAGTTGTTGAGATCGTAGCCGTTTTCCATGAGCGAGCCGCACCTCGTGATTAGCCACACTCCCGAGTATCTGAAACGAACAATGCATATGAGAGATCACGAAAGAGAGAAATGTGGCGTGAGTGAGTTATAAAGAGTTTGTCAAAACCTTTTGGCGTTTGCTATCACGAAAGCTTCCAATGCCCATTTGGTGTAGCACAAATCGGAGAGAACGCTGACGTATTTGTTGTCGTTGGTGTTGGTTGCGATGAGGGTCAGGACCACCGGAAGAAGCACCGACCACTGCGAGACGGAAGCGAAGGTAAAACGGTCAAAGGGCTGTTTTATTCAGTTGGTCTTAAATGTAAATAAAAATGTTTTACATCTAAAGACTAGCATGTGCATGCGTTTGTCTTAGAATTTGAATTCGACAGAAACCGTCAAAATATTTAACGATCAATAGGAAATTGCTACCATCTTAAATTTCAGGGTGGTAAACTGCTGAAAAAGTACTTATATATGAATGCAAACATCACGACAAGCTCATAGGAAATAGCGGTCATTTTCTCTCGTTTATCGGAGCAAAGATGTTAGACCCGGAAACAGAAGGAGTTTTCAATTATAAATTTTTATATTGTCTTATGTTATTTTAGGTATTTTGCTATAAATATAGATTAGGGTTTTTAATCCTATACATAGATGCCTAATCCAGGTTTAGCCACCCTGCTTGATTAGTGGAATCTCCTACTGAACATCGAGAGAGAGTTTTCCCGGACTAACTCTCGAATTAGAGATTGGGGTCATGTCTTGGCTTTACGTCTCCTACATTTTTAGGGAACCTCGAGTCGGGTTCTCGAGGAAGAGCCACTTTGTTTTTCTGTTTTATTTACTGCGTAAGATTATCGGGAATTGGTCTCTTCATTGAAGTTTTGTTAGTTCGTGTTTGATGTCTACCCCAGTCCCTATCAAAATAGTGAAATGCTCACCAGTTGAGCGGGTCCGGGATCGAGAAAGATGGCCAAGGCGTACGCTATGCCGGTTACACAGTAAACGAGGCTGACCAAAACTAAGTAATTGTCGGTCACGGACGATCTCGGGTTGTTGAAGAAGTAGAACATGGAGAGATAAACGAGGGGCTTGATGAGCGTGTTGAAATGATCGACGGTATCTTTCGAGAGAAAGTAGGCCAAGCTGCTCATCCCCGAAGCGCTCTCTCTCCAGTAGTGTAACTTGTCCAGCGCGAACGATCTCAAAGCCGAAATCTTGCACAAAAGGGCTGAGGTCGGAACAAATCGATAATAAGAAGATGAAACGCAGCATAATAAACACCAAACGAGAAATGAGGAGAGAAACTTACAAACGGCTATGACAGTATAAGTGTAACCTAGCGACCCGAATGTTTCATCGCTCACTTTAGCAAGCGTTCCTAAGCAGATACCGGCGAGCAAGAGGATCAGAAAATCGATAGCTTGAGGCCTAGCTTCTCGTAGCCGTTGCTTACCGACCCTGCATTCCATCAGACACCAAATAAAGTTGCAAGATACACAATCTCAATGCAACTCAGAAGCAAAACACACACACACTATAATCAAGAGGAGAGCCTCTTCGGTGTAAAACAGAACATGTAGAGTTGTATATTCCGGCAGCGCCCAATACGGACAGGCGGGCCCTGGCCTTCGCTGATGGAAATGGGAAGACAGGTTTTAAAAAAACGGACCGCTTAAATAGCAAATAGTTAGAAAAGAAATTCACAAAGCCTGTGAATAAAAATAGTAATAAATAAGAAATAGTTAAAACGGAAAAAACGGATTCAATCGCGGACTGCCTAGACGCGCTTGTTGCCCTCCCTTATTATCCTATTACTCTCTATTCTCTGTTTTTACTCATGGTTTACCTGCCAAGGAAGTATTTATACTGCTGAAGCCGCCCGGCGGTGATCCGCTTCGATAAGTCGTTTGACTTCAAAAAATTATGTTGTATCGTGTCCTTCTTCAGCTCAACATTACACTTCATGTCCTGCCACAACTCTCCAGCAAAAGACTGCCCCTCCGAATCGGTGTTAGCCGCATTTCCACCATGAGCGGAGTTATCGCTTGCTGACGCCGCCATACCTTCGGCGCTCTGAAGCATATCCAAGGGGACGTGGTAGCCATTGTGAAGCATCCATCGCACGGGAAGCTGCCTGTAGTTCACACCCGTGCTCGCGCTTGGCTTCACCATTCCCTCCAGAATGTCGATGAAATAGTCTGGAGGGTTCACGCGCTCCGGAACCACGATCCCCATTCCCGAGAAGTATTCTTCCACTTTCTTCGCCGGCCCGTGGTACACCGTGAGTCCTCCTTTGGCTAGAAGTATCAGGTCGTCGAACATTCCGAACAAGGTGTAGCTGTAAAAGAGAGAAAAGTTTGAGTATGTGCCGTCATTGATTAGGCCACAAGATATTGCTTTCTGTACTTTTTTACAGGACATTGCTACATTCATAACATTAGTCATAATTCAATTAAGCTTATTAGGTTATTTAATTTATTTTTTTTCTTTCTATTCAACTATGTCCGGATAGATATTCTTTTAAATTTGGTTAGCTTAGTCTCTCTCGGAAACGAAATCAAAGGCTCCGTTACGAGATCGGATTTTGGATCACAATGGAAGCTCATTTCAGGTAAGAGAGGCGTGTATGTCACGATTCGCGGGTTAAAAAAACAATGTAGCAGCTATAGAAAAAAATGGAAAATAACAGGAGAACAAGCATGAAAATGATATTCTTGATTGTGATTAGTTATTACCTTGGTTGGTGAACAACCATGCAAATGTTGACTCCCTCAAGAGCCTCACGCCTCAATGCTTTGAGGAGCAAATTAGAAGACGAGCTATCCAAACCCGAAGTGGGTTCGTCCAGAATGAGAAGTGAAGGTTCCATAACCATTTCGAGCCCCACATTGACTCGCTTCCTTTGTCCGCCAGAGATTCCCCGCTTCTCTACCGTCCCCACAAGGGAATCCCGCACATGCTGAAGGCCAAGGCACTCGATCACTCTCTCAACAACTAGCACTTTGTCTGGTTTTGATAGGTTTGCTGGAAGTCTGCAATTAAAAGAAACCCGATAAGAGGCATACGTAGTATATAACTAAGGGATAAAAGAGCCATTAAAAACCTGTGAATAAAATAAAAGTTTAGGCCATGAAATCATTTGAAGAAGTCCACAAGACCAAAATTTTATTATAATGATTCACAGCATGAACATTGCATGTGCCTCAAAGTTTAACTTATACTCTGTTAATTATTAAAATATCAGGAAGAGTATATAAATACATACATGGGAGAAACTGCGACAACATGACATATTCAATGACATGATTGATATGATTTTTCTTTTCAAATGACAGCAGTTTCCTAGAAAATGTTTATTAATAATATATGGCATGATAACTAGAGCCTTGTGTATCTGCGAATACCTGCATCGAGCACTGAACCAGAGATTCTCCTCTACTGTCAAATTTCCATGCACGATGTCATCTTGCGGCACAAACCCGATGATTTTCTTGTATGAGTGAATCGACTCATTCTTACCATTGATAAGAATCATGCCGCTCCTGGTGCACCCTGTTACTTTCCCAGCCAAAGCCGAAAGGAATGTTGTTTTCCCGGCCCCTGATGGGCCCATCACGGCCGAAACACGCCCAGGAGATATCTTCCCCGTCACACACCTCATGAGATGCTTATTTTTCCCTTTTAGAGTCAGAGTCAGATCCTTAAAAGCAACCTCAATCGTAGGCCTCTTCTTCATAGTATCGGTGTCGCTCGCCATTTTAATCACACCTGAAAAAGTCAGGTTCTTGTTCTGCTCCTGCAACGCTTTCTCTTTCTCGATCTGACCGTACGCGAACTCAAAAATCTGGCTGTCGGTGTTCATGGCCTTCCCTTTCGGCGCGTGCTTCTTGATATTTTTATCCCCAATTTGGACATTGAACCCTTCGTGGCTGTTTGGGTTCTGTTCGATGTCGTTTATGATGTTCACGAGGTTCATTTTCTGCTTTCCCTTGTCTCCCGACGTTGATGCACCTGACGTCGATGGCCCGGGATCTTGCACCGGAAGAGGAGGCAAAGAGGAGTCGTTTCCGAATCGGGCGAGTCCGAAGCTTTTCATGATCCCGTCCTGTCTCGTGGACTTTTTACGAGAGAACGTGCGCGAGAGCTGCGTCTGTAGCCCATTCACATGTTTCTTTGCAGTGTCTTTCGCCATTTTCCATTTCTCGCGCGCTTGTGCGGTTTCTCGCACGCTTTTGACGGCCTTTTCTCGAGATTTCGCTTGCCTTCTCTCTCGTGTTGCGAGAACTTGATCAGAGCAGTTGAATATAATGACGAAGAAAAAACCTAACCCAGCCTAGTCCACAATAAAGGTGAACAGCCATTAATCAATAATTGAAGCTTTTAATTGAATCTTTTAATTGAAGTAAACGCCACTCACAAAAAGCATCACACCATAGGCAGAGATGTTTTGATTTGCTGATCTTGCCTCGCAACTTGCCAGCTTGAAACACTCTGAAATAGTTCATCCGGAATCATCACTAGTTTGTATCAAACACCAAGTTCTTAAGAAAAAAACAAATGAATGCCATGGATCATATATTTGATTGTTTCTAATGCTATCTTCGGTAAGACTTACGAAACAAGGAACCATGATGTAAGGCTTTGACCAACGTTATCTTATTGCTTTTAATCATAACAATTAGCATCGACATTAAGTCGTTTAAATTACTTTTTTTTTTTTTTTTTATGTCGTTTTAAAGAATACTTTGGTTATGTCGTTTTAAGCAGACTTGGTTTGTATCGTTTCGACCTGTCTAAACCAGTCACATTTTCTAATTCAAATGATCTTGAACCAATAATGTTTTGTATCTAACTTAATCTCTCTAGAGTGGCTCGGTCCCGGTCTGTATAAAATTGTTAAATATTCAAAAAACAAAATTACCTTGCTGCGAAACAGAACCCGTCCTGCAGTAATGTCTGCAATGAACGTAAGACGCCATTAGTACAAGATTCTTTTTTGTCGCAATTACGAAGTTGTAAATGAACAAAAAATTAAAAGTAACTAAATATAGATAAGTGCAAGGAGGTTCGGGATAATTATCAATACCCACTAGTGCAAGGTAATTTTTTGACGGTAGACGGACAGTACGATCCCGCCGAGCAAAATACCTCGCTAGTACTCAATATGTCCGCCCACGTGTCGGCTCCTCCACACGTGTGGTTCCCCTGTCCTGGAGGTAGCTGATAGTGATACCTGAACATTGTCCTCATAAATACAGAATCATATGAAAGAACCAGAAGAAAAAAGAACAGAAGTTTCGAATACATATGAACTTACGGATCACAAACACCAGTGCCTTTATTGAGCTTCGCTAATGGGCAGTAAGAACCCAAAGGACAAGCTTCATCAAGAACAGCACAAATTGAGTCAGAAAAATGGTCTTCAGTATCGGCTTTTACAATTTAAAAGACCCAGACTCTATTTTTCCGTTTATTATATCTGGAAACCAAAGACCTTGTTTTGCTGGACCTGAAACCGATTGCACTATATATATTTTTTTGGAGCAGAGTGTTTGTATAAAAAATGTACAATATGAAATATTTATCTACATCCTAAATAATTTTTATTTATTCATCTGTTATAATGCATAAAAAGATTATTAGATTAATTAATAGGTGAAAAATAATAAATGGATTATTAGGTTACAATGTTAAATTGAAATTAAATAGGTTTTTGGCACAAATGAGATTTCGGTACTGATTTACAAATTTAAAATCGAATACCGAAAAACCATATGTGGTGTGGGACCGAAAACTCTCTTTTAAGGCTTGGACCTTATTATTCGGTTAGCCTTCGGTCCTCGAGTTAGGTTTTTCGATTATCCTGTGCAGGCCTAGATTAAAGTGGAGAGTAAATTATGTTTAATGTAATGAAAAGGCTCCGGCAATGTACATAACTTAAACTATCTTCGGAAACCATCATAGTATAATTTACTTACGGATCATGCAAGTAAGACCGTGTGGGCAGAAGAAACCCTCGCAGCACATATCACATTCACTGGTTCTGTACGGCATGTCGTTTGCATTTTTCAAGTCAATCTTTTTACCAGAACCCGCACTGCAAGCCCACCCAGGCTCACACCCGTCGACCCACGAGGACAAATTACAGTTTTTATTAGGCTTCAAATAATTTGTCCTCTTCGTTCCCACACCTGAGAAGAAGCTGTTGAAGTAGAACTTTATTTCCGCTGCAGTGCATATCCGCTGCATAATATCTGTATTTTTAAACCAAGCAAAAAATGACTTTTAAATTCACTAAAAAATTGGTAAGTTTGATATAAATGCTAAGTGTAAAATGTTTGGTAAGACGGCAATGATAATGCTTAGTAACATTGAATATATGACTTTAAGTTTATATTACACATTAGAGATGCAAGGTTGACACTACAAAAATCTAGCTACAGAAAATAAAAACCTAAGCAATGAAGTAACTGTTGCGCAAGTAAAGAATGTGTAACTGAAATAGCTAAGTTAGGGAATTACTAGAACAAGTCTCCAATTTCTATAATGTCAATAGTATTATTTTCCTATAATGTAAAGTACGAGTTGTTGAATATTGGAGCTTGTAAGAGACAACGTTCAAGCCCTCATGACACCCAAGAAAAATATCTGAATAAATTCATTCAACTATAAAAAAGACTGCCCAAGCAACGCAGTGACTTGTTGCACAAGTAAAGAGTGTGCAATAATCGCACGAGCTAAGTTAGGGAATTACTACTAGAACAAGTCTCCAATGTCCTATGATGTAACTTCAAAGGAAAAGACTATGCTTTTTCCTTTAATGTAGCGCCATATTTCTAAAGTTAAGATTATGTTACACGGTAAGCTGTCAGTAAGGCAAGTTCGAGTGGTTGAGCATTTGAACTTGTACGATACAAGGTTCAAGCCCTATGACACCCAAAAAAAGTTAAATAAAATATGTTCAACTATAAAAAAATAAAATAAAAAAGAATGCCAAGCAACGCAGTAACTTGCTACACAGCCATTCGAATTACTACTAGTTCAATTCTCCAATGTCGTATAATGTAACTTCAAAGGAAAAGAATATTCTTTTTCCTACAATGTAACATTACATTTCTAGTTATAACTTCGAGTGGTTCAGCATTTGAACTTGTAAGAGATAGAGTTCAAGTAGAAATAACACAGAAAAATAGAGACATCAACTTAACAGAAACCGCTAAGCAACGCAGTAACTTGTTACGCAAGTAAAGAACGTGTAATCGCCATACAAGCCAAGGAATTACTAGGACAAGTCTCCAATACCTTATCATCAAACTTCAACAATGAAGTTCAATATTTCTACCTAAACCTAAACCTAAGAATTAGAGCAAAATTTCAGACCCAAATGAAAATCGATTACTCATATCAAATCCGATTTTAGAGAGCAGGGAAATTCCACATTAGCGACGAGGAATTATGATACCGTACCTCTCCGTTTCTTAGTGCAAGCCGTGATGAACCCCATATCTTTCGAGAAATTGAAGGCATCGTTATAATCAGCGTCCCTGAACAACCATCACAGAGCACAAAACCATGAATGAATTGAACCAGCTAACAAGGAAATCAATCGGAAGCAAGCAAGACCTACACGTCGGTAATGCAGAATCCGAAGTTCTTTTTTATGTCGTCCTTGAATTCGGAGGTGAAGTTCTTGATCTGGTTGTTGATGAGGTCCGAGAAGAGGTCGATCGAAGCAGGGTTTTGTAAGTCCTGGCCTGAGCTTCCGAGCGCCTGCACGAAGATCGCCGCAGCAACGGCGAGGCAGGCCTTGCTTGCGCCCATGGTGGCCGGCGCCGGGGAGCGATCTCGAGCTCGGTGCGGTGAGAAGAGGGCGGCGAAGTAGAATGCGCAAAGCACGAAGAGAGATTCGATTGAGGATTGGAATGGAGGTTCTGGTTTTTCGGGGCGGAAAGAAATGGCGGGGAGACAGAAACGGCGAACATCGTGGAAGGAGAGAGAGTGCTCTCAATTTCCACCTTTGGATTTCCCACTCTATGTATCTATATGTACACTACACACATTCATCCTTATATATTTGTACATGTATATATATGTGTGTGACTTGACTTGTATGTCTTTAATTTGTTTTTAATTTGTTTTAAAGTGATTTTAAAGGGTTAATCAGGGCAAAAATACTTAAAGTTTGATCAAAGAACTCTCGTGTACCTAAAGTCTAAAAGTGGTGGCAAAAGTACCCAAAATCACATTTTGGGCGTTGAACACTCCATCCTCGTAACGCAGTTAACTTACTCGTTGATTCTGGCCACGTGGACAAACGTGGGTTGGTGACATAGCAAGTTTTTGTCACGTGGACGAGCCCACATCAGTCTTGTTTACGACAAAACAACGAATTAAACTCCTAATTGGTCTCGTCCACGTGGTAAAAAATTGCTATGTCAACAACCCACGTTTGTCCACATGACCAGGGTTAATGGGTAAGTTAACTACATTACAAGAATGAAGCGGTCAACACCCTAAATGCGACTTTGAGTACTTTTCCCACCACTTTTAAACTTTGGGTACACGAGGGGTTCTTTGACTAAACTTTAGGTATTTTCACCGTCATTAACCCAAAAGAACGAGAGGTATTTGTTAAAGTGTTGATAGTAGAAATAGAACCATGGTTGTTGGTAATAAAAATTGATTTAGCGTTTAGTAAAATAAATATATTAGAATAAAAAGACTAAAATATATTGAACACTTTATTATTTTTTAAATAAATCTGAATCCTAGCTTTTAAACATGTACACAAATCTAAAATAGTGTGTGTGTTTTTTTTTTTTGTAAACAACAGTTTTGCCAGACATTGGAAAAAAAATTATTCTAAAAAGGGATAATTCCGGCATAAGTCTCCAACCTTAGGTCAATTGGGGCGGCATAACCCCAAACCCATTTAATAGCGGTAGAAGTACTAAAAGTTAAATTTACGTCCATGTTTAACTAGTTTCCATTAGTCAACATTGACTTTACCAGCTTCATGTCCACGTGGGCGGGTGGCTGCCACACAATCGACAAGCCAGTTGTCCATGTGTTCTCTTATAAATAAATGCAAAATATTTGGCAATGGTTGGATTCGAACCTTGCCCTACCGTGTTGGCTTCAAAGGCCTAACCACCAGACCGAGATCCATTTTCACAAGTAGAGTGTTCAAATATATATTTATATAGAATAAATACGATTAAATAAGTACCATATTTTATTCCATTTATATGCATGAGTTTCTCGACCCGGGCTCGGATTGACTTTCTCGGTCGGTATCATGTTGACATTTTTTTAGCCGAGTTTGCGTTGATTTTTTTGGATCGGGTTCGATTGACTTTATGGACCGGTTTCGTGTTGACTTTTTTAGCCGATATAGGCTTGACTTTTTAGGCCGAGTTTGTTTGAATTTTTATCGATCTCGGTTTAATTTTTTGGGGCAGGATTAGGTTGAATTTTTTGGACCGGGTTTGGTTGACTTTCTATGACCGGGTTCGTGTTGACTTTTTTGTTCCGATCTTGGGTTAACATTTTTGAGCGAGCTCGATTTGAATTTTTTAGCCCGAGTTTGCCTTGACTTTTTCGGATCGGGTTTGATTGAATTTTTTAGCCGAGTTTGAATTTTTTGTTCCGATCTCGGATTGACTTTTTGGACGGGCTCGGTTTAGCATTTTTTTGCAACCTGTGTAGTTTGATATTGACACCACCATAAAAGACAACAAGTTTGAGATAAGACAAGTATGTGTTGAACCTCTCAAATTTGTGACAGATCTATATGAATATACAATGATCAAGTAAGATAATGATATTTTTTTAATAATAGACTTGAAAATAGTAAGAGCTTCAAATACCTGGTAAGCCAACTCTCTTGTATGGCACAAAACGAGAGCCGAGATCGGCTAAAGAATATCAACACGAGACCGGTCCAAAAAAAAATCAATCGAACCCAATTCAAAAAAATCAACGCAAACTCGGCTCAAAAAGTCAAACCAAGCCCGCCCAAAAACAAAAACCCAAGATCGGAACAAAAAATTCAAAACAAGCCCGGCCATAGATAGTCAACCAAACCCTGTCCAAAAAAGTCAACCCGAGCCCGCCCAAAAAATTCAAACCGAGACCGATAAAAAAGTCAAACGAACTCAGCCTAAAAGAATAACCCTAGATCGGCTAAAAAATATCAACACGATACCGGTACAAAAATTCAATCGAACCCGAGACCGGGTCGCGAAACTCATGCATATTAATGGACTAAAATATAATATGCTACTTATTTAATCGTATTTATTCTATTTAAATATATATTTGAACTCTCCACTAATGCAATCGTATCTCTGTCTGGTGGTGAGGCCTTTGACGCCCACACTGGAGGGCAGTGTTCGAATCCTACCACTGCCAAATATTTTGCATTTATTTTTTAGGACACGTGGACAGCTGACTTGTCGATTGTGTGGCAGCCACCCGCCCACGTGGACATGAAGCTGGTAAAGTCAATGTTGACTAACGAAAACTAGTTAAACATGGACGAAAATTTAACTTATAGTACTTCTACCGCTATTAAATGGGTTTGGGGTTATGCCGCCCCAGTTGACCTAAGATTGGGGACTTATGCCGGAATTATCCCTTCTAAAAACAAAAACATGACTTTTTAATCCCAACCAAGAGCAACCATGACACGGCAACTGTAGATAGTAAAAACGGAAGGCATGAAAAGGTAATTGGCATAAAAATCTCTAAACTTTTACTGGAGATGCAATTTGCACCCTGGCTATCTGATTTTGTCATGGCATCAATGCCCCTTGGGATTTTTTTATTTTTTTTTTGGGCTGAAATAACATATTCATTCAAAAACTTGCATATTTCCCTTATTTAAAGAATGGTCACATGTGAGTCTATGTGCTAATATGTAAGTTATTTGAAGAAAAAATATAATTTTTTCTTAAATTTTGTGAAACAACATGTCTTCGAGAATTTGATTATCTGATTGCGTCACATTGGCTTAAGAACTAGTATATCGATCTTGCTCGACAAATAACTAGCAAAGATATATAGAGTTAGTCCGATATATCAACCGTTATTGTCAATTACTCAAGTAAAATAAAGTCGACATGAATCCGGCAAAACGACATTGAACGTGGAAATGACATCAAGAGTTCAGAGAACGTACAGCTTTGTTTTTAAAAATAAACTGCTTTTAATTTCAGTTTTTGAAACAAACTATTTAAAAAAAGAATTTGATATAAAACAGTTGTTGTTGATAACAAAAGTTGATTTAGCGTTTGGTAAACACAATATATTTAGAGTAAAAAGACTAAAATAAACTAAAACCGTGTTTTTATTTTAGAAAAAATCAAAAGCTATGAATCCTATTTTTTACGACTCATGTACAAATATCTAACGTCATTTTTCTGTTTTTTGTAAAAACAATTTTACCAAATACTTAAAAGGTTGTTTAATTTATTCTATAAAAAAAGGCTAAACTGCGGCTAATGTACTCAATGTTTGATTCGTTGAGGATTATGTACCTAATGTTTATTTTCGACGGCTAATGTACCCAATGTTTGATTCGCTGCGGATTATGTACCCAATGTTTATTTCCGTTAGATTTTTCATCCATTCCGTCACTTGACCGTTAACCAATGACACGTCAACTCCACCTAAGCACCCACGTGGCGCTGATTCCTCCAATCGCGACCTGCCACGTGTCATGTGGCATTGCAAAATTGTAAAAAAAAATTGTGCTGGGTGGGAATCAAACCCATGACCTCTACAGTATTAAGCTTACACTCAACCACTTGAACCAGTGTCACTTCTTGTCATTTAATTGTACACATAAATATTTATATAAACAACCTGTACATAAGTTGTAACATGTATAAAATATAACATGTTTAAAATATAAAATGTAAACCTATTATTTCTACCATATACATATACGTAGAGGAATAGAATAATAAAGGTTTATATGATTAGCAGGCCTTACGTATATGTATATGGTAGAAATAATAGGTTTATATTTTACATTTTAAACATGTTATATTTTATACATGTTACAACTTATGTACAGGTTGTTTATATAAATATTTATGTGTACAATTAAATGACAAAAAGTGAAAATGGTTCAAGTACATGAGTGTAAGCTCAACAAGGTAGAGGTCATGAGTTCGATTCCCACCCAACCCAATTTTTTTTGCAATTTTGCAATGCCACATGACACGTGGCAGGTCGCGATTGGAGGAATCAGCGCCACGTGGGTGCTTAGGTAGAGCTGACGTGACACTGTATAACGGTAAGTGACGGAATGGATGAAAAATCTAACGGAAATAAACATTGGGTACATAATCCGCAGCGAATCAAACATTGAGTGCATTAGCCGTCGAAAATATACATTGAGTACATAATCTGCAGTGAATCAAACATTGGGTACATTAGCCGCAGTTTTAAAAAAATGCCTTTTAAGTTCAACCACACCCACAATGCGAGAAAAGGACATTGAAATATTTTCAAATCAGTGAAAACGACATAAACGACATAAGAATATAATATTAATAAATAGATACTCGTACGGTACCTTGGCAATAAATTAGTGTAAGCTGATTTAAGATTTTTTTTAAAAGCGATACTTTCTTTTAAATAACGACATTAATAATAAGTGAGAAAAAGTTATTATAGTCTGATCTAATCACCTATAAATATTCCTAATTGATTTGCAAAAATCTGGTAAAAACTGGAACCATAATTTTTTGGTTATGATTTTTTTTGAAACCGAGGATTTTTTTTATCCAATACTCAATATACTGAAGTTTTTTTTGTTGTATCCAGAACTCAATATCCAATTCCGGTATTTTTTTAAAAATGGGAATTATAAAGTTCTGGTTCTGGACTTTTTCATATTCAGAAGTTCTAGATCCGGTTAAATTCGGAACTGTTGATGCCAAATAATGGATCAAACACTGTAGCGGCCCAAAGGTGGATATTTTGGGCTGGGCAAATCGCCGTTTGTTGACTTTCCTGGGCTAGATGCTTGACTCAGTGTTCTTAAAGGATCTGGCGGATCGGACCCTCCGCTTACCGTTGGCCCGGAATCGGGTCCTCCGACCCATTACCGCAAATTCCTAAGACTCGTAATATGGGTCGGCGACCGCAGAGAACCGGAACCTCCGTAGGGCAGGTCGACGATCGTGGATGGAGCAGTCGATGACTGGGAGAGCCGGGAGGTGATGATGATGTGATGTCGCGCCTCGTTGAGTGTGGCGAGGCTGCCTACGTACCCACTTACAGCCAAGTGGGATCAGGTCATCTCGTAGTTCAAGATAGACGTTTATTGAGCCGTTCTTGGGCTGGCCTGGGCGAGCCTGAAGCTGGTTGTGGGGGAGCTGTGGATTCCTTCGGCGCCTTCTCTCTGGGGAGTCGGCGATTCCTCCGGTGAGCTGGGGGGCCGAAGGCGGAGACGAGAATCGGACGGCGGGACCTTCTTTTGGGGAGTCGACGATTCCTCCGATGAGCCGGGGACTCTTCTTGCGCTTCCGTTCTGGCTAGCTCCTCCGGTAGATTGGACCCTCCCGAGAACCAGAACCTCCGTAGGGCAGGTCGGTGATCGGACCCTAATCGGACCCTCAGCTAACCGTCGGCCCGGGACCGGGTCCTCCGACCCGTTACCGCAAAGTCCTGGGACTCGGGATACAGGTCGGCGACCGCTGAGAACCGGAGCCTCCGTAGGGCAGGTCGGCGATCGGGCACTTCCGCTCTTGATAACGCCTCCGTTCCGACCTTAGGGGTATTCCTACCGGAATATATATATAGAAGAGAGAAAACGGTGTTTATCGCTATATAGAGCGTTTGAATCGGAGTTACCATTTGAATAAATCGAGCTCCTATTTATATGAGGGGCCGGGGGCCTAGACGCAATAAAATATTATCACTTTAGTCCTTCCGCACCGCGGCGCCGCGTAACAACCTGACTGGACGCGAAACGTGCCTTGACGTCCCGTTACGGCGCGGGGACGATGTGTTTCATCAATTAATCTTTATTTTAATAATAAAAAATATTTCCGCAGTTTTTTGCTTCTCAGTTTTGAGATATGGGCCTCCAGGGGGCGTTTTTGGGCCGAAATTGATTTGGGAAAAATCACCTATAATAGGAACCATAACTTCCTTGTTCCGGATTTGTGACGGAATTCTGAGTGCTATATTTACCTATAAGTCAAAAAATAAAAAATAAGTTGTTAAACTTTATAAATTCGAAAAAGTGATTGAGACGTGAGATTTTAAAAGGTTCGACCCTCTTAAAATGTGTATCACACCGTTTTTATTAGTAAAAACGTGTTTATGAATAGAATTTATGTAGGCTCGAGTTTGACATCCGATCGTCTATAATCAAGAAGTGTGCCATGTATATAAAATTCATAACGTTGACGGGAAAGACGGTTTCCCGGAGCGGAGCCAACTCCATAAACAACGGCACAACTTGTGTCAAGTCAAGGTCGTACCGTACCAGTGCGATTCTACGAAGATATTTTATCAGAGAATATTGTATAAAGTTTATAAACCAAGAAATATATTTATAAATTAAATTTAAATAAAAAAGAAAAGACAAGAAACCCCAAAAAGAGTGGGCTGTGAAGAGAATATATCGGAGAACGGAGCTCAAGAAACAGTGAAAGCTCTGAATAATTACCCACTCAACGCCAAAATATGGTGTTTATTTAAATAATAAGTATTAAAAATAAATAAAAACCACCTCGTGACTGACGTCCGTCTTATTCGTTTCCATTCTCTCGTGGCGTCTCGATTCCGCTTTACCCGATATATTCTCCCCCTTTTTTCTCATTTTATGCCACATCTTATATAATAATAAAAATTCTTGGCCTTCAACTTTTTACTTTTGTGTAGTTTATCCTCTCAGTTTTATTTTCATGACAGAAATGCTCCATGTATTTTTAGCCACCACCAATACATGACTTATTTCAGTCGAGTAGTATTTTTTTTGTTGTTGGACGCTTATGTATTATTTTGGAATAAATAGTGATAAAGCTATCTAAGCTGTAATCTAGTACACCGGCAGATATCCAAATTTGTATATAATAAAAAAAAGTGCCAAATTCAGTAATACGATATCTTGTTCATTTCAGTTAAAAAACATTGATGAACACGAGTAGTTGAGTACATATAGGTTTTAAAAGCCGGGTGTGCCGCGCCGCGGGGAGACCACAAATTAGAGATATGTATGTCATTATGTTGCTTAAACCGAAACACTCAATTGTCATTTTATTAAAAATTGCACATAAATCGCAAATCGCATAATAATATATATCTTACTTGTAATTTTAAATGATATTGATGTTACACAAAATTTACATGGTTTATCCGGTGGTTTTGTGGTCTACTCATATCAGTTTGTGGTTTTTAAAAATCTTACAGAAACTTTATCAGTCAACCCGTTGTGCCAGCAATATACTCGTAAATTAAACTTGTAATCGATTTGCAGTTTGCCGGTATTTGAACCGTGAGTCCATGAGTACTTGCCGACACAGTTGAATATAATTTGAGATTTTTTACCGTTATTATCCCTACTATTATCTGAAAGTATAATGGTAGTATTTTTTTTATTTCAAGGAAAATTACGGCAAAAAGATCCAACATTTGGTCAACCTGCCTCCCGTGTACCCAATTTTTAAAACTGGCGGCAAAAATACCCAACGTGCGTTGACCGTGACTTTGGCATGAAAACGTTAATTTTTTCGTTAACCTCCGCCATGTGGCCATTAGCGGCAAAAATACCCAAACTTTTTTTTTTTTTTTGAATTTTTTTTTTTTACTTGATTAGTGATAGTTATTTGAATTCCAAATACATGGAACAACACAAAAGTTAGTCAAAACATCAATTGATTTCTTAATGTGCTTGTATAAGCTACATTTGCTGAGAAAAATCTTATTATGAGATATTTTAAACATAATGTTAAGGGTATTTTAAGTAATTGATTTTTAATAAATTCATAAAAGGAAAGTTATATAATAAATTTTTCTTTTATTAAATAAAGTCAATTTTAGCCTGAGATATTCACCGGAAGTCCGTTTTCGCGAAATATAGTGTTCAGATGTTTCCAAAAATATTAAGATACTCTATAAGTCACAAAGTTTGCAAGAAATGGCCTCAGAACGTTCCCAAAACCCTTAAAGTGGGCCGAGAGCACCTCGGGCGGCCCTACATGAGCCACCAAGCACTCCCACGCGCTGCCACATGGCCCCACGCGCAGCCACACGTCTCCTGCCCTCCTCACGCGCCCTTAGAAGGGCTTACGTCAGCCTGATGACGTCAGCAGAGGCGCGCGCACGTAAAGTAGCGCGTCCGGCACAAACGGTCAATTACCAGCATATATTTTCTTAAGCCATTTTCTTTCAATACGGAGACATTAATTGACTGTATTAATTCGATCTAAAACGGTCAATTACCAATGAAAAAGGTAATAGTGAAGATGTTAATTCGGTTCATACTTAGAATTTTAAGCAATGTGAAGACATTAACTCGGCTAATTAACGTCTCTAAAAGCATCCCCGATAACAAAATAAGACTTCAAAGTATGTTAAAAAAAAAAAAAGATATAAAAATATTAGTAATGGTCATAACTTGAGAATACATGCGCTAAGAGTTTCACACACACATATATATACACACACATATTATATAATATTTCTTTGAGATGTCATGCTATATATTTAGATAGTCAAATTTAACAAAAACAATATGATTAGGTTTTTGTTAAAGTTTGACTGCCAACCTTAAATTAATTATGTAATTGTTTTATTCATGATTAGCTTTAGTCGGCAAATTATCTTCTCCAAGCAAATTAATATACAATTGACAATTGATATCATGATCGACTTTTGTGTAATGCTATGTTTAACATTTATCATAATAATAAGATTTTTATTAGCAAATGTAGCTTATACAAGCACATTAAGAAATCAATTGATGTTTTGACTAACTTGTGTGTTATTCCATGTATTTGGAATTCAAGTAATTATCACTAATCAAGTAAAGAAAAAAAATATAAATTAAAAAAATTAAAAAAAAAATTAAAAATAAAAAAAAGTTTAGGTATTTTTGCCGCTAACGGCCACATGGCGGATTTTAACGGAAAAACTAACGTTTTCATGCCAAAGTCACGGTCAACGCATGTTGGGTATTTTTGCCGCCAATTTAAAAAATTGAGTACACCGGAGGCAGGTTAATCAAAAGTTAGATATTTTTGCCGTAATTTACCCATATACTTTTGCTCGGTAAGTAGAAGGGTAGTAGTATGCTACTTTACTACTACGAGTTACTACTTATGCTAAAACGTAATATTAAAAGAGGAAAAACACCAACATAAAAATTCGGGGGCACTAGTGCCAATTACTTAATTATAATTACATTTACATCCCCAAGGAGTTATTTACTTTATTATTTTATATATCTACATTCTGTCTAAATCGGACTGGACCATTTGTTCGAATCGAATACTGTATGCGAGCTTTTCTCTCTGTTCTTCCATTATATATATTATATATACACACACACATATATATATATATATATTCGCATTCTTATTCTCAGTGAAGATCTTGGGAGAATGTAAGAAAAGTTCTTTGTTTTTCACAGAAAAGTTGGCGATGGAGCTACTATATACTTGATTGATCCTTTACACAAAGCTATACACATATATATATATAATATAGTTGTTGAAGATGCTCAGCTACGAGCAAGATCCTGATGTGGTTCGGTGGGGTCTTCAGTTGTTCGATTGCGACCCTTACTCCAATTGTGCATACCTCGGGACCGTGATTCAAGATCACGACGATGGAGGCAGCAACAATGGCGTCGCTCTCGATTATCGCTACTTCGAAGAAGTGGAAGCCTTCGGTTCGGACTCGGATAACGCCAGGAACGTCGAGAACGACGAGGTCATCGCCCACGCTCTCCAGGAGGAGCTGTCTCAGCTCGCGATGCTGGAGGAGCCCGAGAATGGCGCGGATTTCTCGCGGGAGTGGTCGGAGCCGGGCCGGTCCGTCGGGAATTACGGATCTGGTAGTGGCTGGGCTCGAGGGTTCCGGTTGGTTAGGGTTTCGGGGGGTTGATGATTCTGAGTTTGGAGGTTTTGCAGGGGAAGGAGAGAGCGAACCGTCGAGCCCTGAGGAGTGGCTGTACTCGCTGGGGCTCATCGATGATGAGTTTGCTCTTGATGGAGAAGTGGGCAAGAGGTTGAACCAGATGGTTCCCATTCCTGTAAGTGTGCATCAATGGAGTTTGTTTCCTTTTCAATTTCGGTTTCGGTTTCAGTTTCGGTAAGATCATATGTCATTGTAATCTGGGAACTCAAGGGTGTAATTAAAAAAAAGTCAGTGATGAATCCATTGTGTGTTGAGCAAGCCGGGGACTGATTTGAGTAGCTTTTTTTCGGTTCCGGGTTTTTAATTTACCGGGAGGCGGGTTTGTATGCATGCTTCTGCAGTGTGTGTTCGGCTTTCTGAGACTTGTATGTTGTTTTCGTGTTGCTGGTTGTTGCAGCATGTTCCTAGAATCAATGGTGAAATACCCTCGGTTGATGAAGCCACTCTGGATCATCAGAGGCTTCTAGACAGGTGCCGTTTTTTGAGCATTCGATCTTGAACCTTTTCCGGTTTCTTTCGTTATGCGGATAATTTATCGGCCTAGTAAAAGCAAAGAAAGTTCACCATTACAAACTATTGGATGAAGCGTTTTTCATTTTTCTTGTCTAACTTTGTTTGCAAAATCGTAATGTCTCGAAATGGCTTTCTTCATATTTAGGTTGCAATTATGGAAATGGGTTGAACGCAAAGTTCCTGGGGACGGTAATTGCCAGGTAACTATTATCCCATCTTCCAGTCATTTTATGAATTTAATACATTGTTTATTTTAGTCTTAAGATATCAAATGTTTTACACGTATTTTATTTCCAATCCTGCAAATTTGCCAGTTCCGTGCTCTATCAGATCAATTTTATCGCACAACCGAGCACCATAAGTTCGTGAGACAGCAAATCGTAAACCAGGTATTGTGACTTAACTGCGGCTTTTTACCGTGAAAGTGACTCGAATTTAACTTGTCTTTTGCTTCATTTCCTTGAAAGATCAGCTCAAGTCATATCCGGAGATGTACGAAGGATACGTTCCCATGGCTTACCGAGATTATTTGGAGAAGATGTCAAAGTAAACGTCTTCTCATTTAACTTTATATATCTTTACTTGATTTAATTCGTACTTAACTTTTGCTTCACATTGTTACTATAATAGGAACGGAGAATGGGGTGATCATGTCACGCTACAGGCTGCTGCAGACTCAGTATGCTTTAGCAACTTTATACGTTTATCGATATACCACGGCTTCACAACTAAAAAATATCTAAAATTATATTCTTCATTGGATCTATTTGATCTGATTTGATTTTTATTCATATTAATTTTGCTTTAGCTTTAGGTAATGTAATTCGCGTTCATGATCTCATGCAGTATGGAGTCAAAATATTTGTCATGACTTCTTTCAAGGAAACCTGCTACATCGAGATTCTTCCTAACGCGGAAAAGTCAAGAAAAGGTAAGAGTAATACTCAATCTAAATTCGAAATCCTGCGTTTTTCTTTCAATAATGAAGATGAGATCGTATGAGATGCACCGGAGAAAACTTCTGAATGCTTTCAATTTAGAACTACCTTTACATTTCCAAATTTCTGAAACTTTTTGCAATGTTTTTGATATATTTGGGATCAATTTGCGGTGTTTTGCAGTTATTTGCTTGAGCTTCTGGGCAGAAGTGCATTACAACTCGATTTATCCCGAAGGAGGTAACTGTCTATTCTTTCTAACTTTTTCTCCGTTTTTTTTTTAAATTGCAACTATAATTAATGAAACCATTATTGAACAAGCACGTCAAACGTTTTGACGAGACTGATCCGGTAACATAAATTTTGTTTATGAAAATGTGATTTCTGGTTTACGTCTAGATTTACCGACATCTGATGTGACGACAACGAAGAAGAAGAAAAAGAAGAAGAGGTGGATTGTACAGGAGCAGAACTTGGAGCCCGTCGACGAACTTCAGTGATTGAAGAAACCGACAAATTTGCGGAGACGACCTCGTAGTTGTTCGGATCCTGCAGAAGTCGCAAGCGAACAAACAAACAAACTGCTGCTAACCCGCCTAAGCATATGCCATAAAGCATCTACTAATAAATTATATTTACATGTTACATTCTGTGTTCAAAATTCGAAAATGTTCGAAGATGTAACCGTCACATTGCTATTATCTAGAGAATAAAATTTATCTTTTAATCAGGACTCAGCAAAAACGAACTGATTCAGTTCAACTAGTTAAGACGACACTACGAGAATAACGACAAGTATATCAGCAAAAAAGTTAAAACTCGAAACAATGCTTTAACAGATCAGAAGCGAAAATGCTTCAAAAAATATCTACTCCTTTTGATCTTCCTCCTCCAGTTCAGACGTTAGTTCTCGCAGAATCGCAATCTCATGAGCCGTAAATCTCACACCGAAGTCGTTCAGAATATCGTCGAAGTCTGACGGTTCTCTTTTCTCGCTGACTCTCTCTCCATCGCGAGCAATGGTGTCCGCTCCGGTTGAAGGGGTCGCGGAAGCATTGCCGGGAACAGGACAGCTGGCCGTGGCTGCACTTTCCGGCGGAAGCTGAGCATGCTGCAGAAGCCACTCTATAGTCTGACCATCAGTTTTGTGGCCGAGCTCTCGGGTCAGCTGAAAAACGCGAGCTGCACACATAGTCGGGAGGCGGACGCGGCAGTCTCGCCCGTCCACTTTCTTATGGCGGCTCTTGTCGGGGAGAGCGCTCTTCGCCAGGTGGGTTATCTCCCGGGACGGCTGCATTTTTTACTCGGAAAATCTTGAAATATTCTCCGGTTCGAGTTCGATTATATAGGAGATAGAAAAGGAGAGTTTTAAATGCTTGGTCAGCGAGGAAACCTGTGGTTTGGTTGTCACTTGTGGATTCTTATGGAGTGTGCTTAAATGCTTGGAAGCACTGCACTGTAACGCTCTCAAAATGATGGTGTATTTTGGTTTCACTTTCTTCTTTTGGCTCCAAAACCAATTAATTCTCATTCTTAATCTTTCATGACTAGGTCTTTGACCAATTAAAGAGGAGGAAATGCTAATTAATATCTCTTTTATGTAATACAAATTACATAATAATTTCGAGAAACGCCATCTTTGTGTAGCTGCTGGTGTTCTTCGCCGTGAATCTCCTTTCACCGGTGTCATCGAGAGAGCCTGAGAATAATCGAACCGGAGTCGTCGAGAGAGCTTAAGAATAAATAATAGGGTCCGATCAAACTGAAAGGTTCAAATACAATCACGGAATAAATATGACACACAAAGATACTTTTTAGTTCTTATTACATGTTATGTTACATCTATGATCTATGTTATGAAGTATCGTTATATTAAGCAAATTATTAGTAAACCTATAGTACTCCAAATTAGACTTTAGTCCAATCCAACTTATAAAATATATTCAAAATTTGTTCTAACTTTCATTTTTATCTTTAAATATTTAGATATATTATCTTTAATAGTCTCCCACAAATTACTCACCCCTTATTTAGCCTCTCCTAAATTACTTACTCCTTGGGGATTAACAAAAAAAGTAAACCATCAATAAATATAAATCGACTATATTATGGATTGTTGTATTGTATTATACTCCCACTTCTATTCATTCCTCTAATATAAATTATAGCCATCAAATCAAACAAGAAGAGTACGAAAATAAACAACTTCTACGAACTAATTCTCTAATCAAAGTCGATTATCACAACATTTAATATTCACACAGAAAAAAAAAGGGCACAAAAAGGGCCGAGTCTTCAAAAAGGCCCAGCAAGCTAAACTGGGCCCATTATGGCTTTGGGCCCAAAAAGTGACCGTTGATACTGGAAGGTTTCAGACAAGACAGAAACGAAGGAAGAATCTTCTGGAATACGCTCGCTCGCCAACCATATAGCTAAACCCTAACTATTCCTCTCTTATCTTCTTCCATTTCTCTTGCAAACCTCACAAATCTCTGAGCTTCTGTTAATGGCGTCCACCAATGCTCTCTCCTCCGCTTCCATCTTCTGCTCCCCCAAGCAGGTACTTCACTATAACTGCATAGAAATGCGATGCATTTGAAGCCATAATTTCGTGCATTTCGTCTGATTGAATGGCGTTTGGTGGCAGAGCTTGAGGAGGAGCATCGACTCGCAGAGCAGCAGGCTGAGCTACAGGACGTCGAGCCGGCGCTTCGTGGTGAAGGCCAACGCTAAGGAGATAGCGTTTGATCAGAAATCAAGGGCTGCGCTTCAGGCCGGTATCGATAAGCTTGCCGATGCTGTCGGACTCACGCTCGGTCCGAGGGGTAAGTGAACTGCATTGTTTTTGTTTCGTCGTGTTCGCCGTTTTGTTTGGGCGCCGGAGCTGATGCTTTCTGTTCAGGGAGAAATGTTGTGTTGGACGAGTTCGGTAGCCCGAAGGTCGTCAACGACGGAGTGACGATTGCCCGTGCGATTGAGCTTCCCGACGCCATGGAGAATGCCGGTGCTGCTCTCATTAGAGAGGTTGGATTGATATGGCAATTGCTTTTTTTTGTCAATAATTGAGCTTCTCCATTGAAGCGTGTTTCTGATTAATTTTCAATTTTGGGGATGAAGGTCGCGAGCAAGACCAACGACTCTGCTGGTGATGGAACGACAACCGCGTCGGTTCTCGCCAGGGAGATTATCAAGTTGGGGCTTTTGAGTGTTACCTCGGGTGCGAATCCTGTGTCGCTTAAGAGAGGTATTGACAAAACCGTTGTGGGTTTGATTGAGGAGTTGGAGAAGAAGGCTAGGCCGGTCAAGGGCCGTGATGATATCAAAGGTAATTGGTAATTCTTTTATTTTAATTGGTTTCGTGGTTAAATTGAACAAGTGATTTTGATAAAGGACTCGTTGCATTTGCAGCTGTTGCCACCATTTCTGCTGGCAACGACGATCTCATTGGAGCGATGATTGCTGACGCCATTGACAAGGTCGGCCCCGACGGTGTTCTGTCCATTGAGTCTTCGTCCTCGTTTGAGACCACTGTTGAAGTTGAAGAAGGAATGGAGGTTAGAAGTCTACTAAAAAAACCGTGTTTTGTTATTCCGTCCGTATACCTTTCAATGTACTGAAACAGTTGTTTGGTGTTTCGGTGCTGTATATAGATTGACAGAGGTTATATTTCCCCACAATTCGTCACCAACCCGGAGAAATTGATTGTCGAATTCGAAAACGCTAGGGTCTTGGTTACCGACCAGAAGATTACAGCTATCAAGGACATAATTCCCTTGTTGGAGAAAACCACACAATTGAGATCCCCGTTGATCATTATTGCTGAGGATGTCACGGGTGAGGCTTTGGCAACCCTTGTCGTGAACAAGCTGCGGGGCATACTCAACGTTGCTGCCATCAAGGCTCCCGGATTTGGTGAGAGGAGAAAGGCTCTTCTACAAGATATTGCCATCATGACAGGTATGCTAGATGTATACTTCTCTGTATCAAATAAGTGGCGAAACCGGTATTTTTCACTTTCTTTTCTTTTTTTACAGAGATTTTTTACACCGATTTTTGAACAAATTCAAAACTGATTCATGGAACATTTTTATCTTTAACTCGGTTTTTAAGTGAGAACTGTCTTAGACTAGTTACTTACAAATTATATATATATATATATATATATATATATTATCATAAAATCAATTTATAAATGAAAAGAAATGAGTTCATAATTATTATAAAGCTACAAATTATCATGTTCCGACTTCCGAACGCTTAAAAATGGTATTCGGTGTCTCAGCTTGGTGTTTAATCAATACTGAAACACGGTTATTCAACTGATTTTTCACCAAACACATTTTTTTTTATGGAGATTGATAATTTTTCGGCTATTTAATTTTGGTGGAAATATTACACTCCTAAATTAAGTTGCAGTTATCTTACTTAATTTCTTGATCTGCGTCTTCCAGGAGCTGAATTTCAGGCGAACGACCTAGGTTTGCTGATCGAGAGCACCACAGTGGACCAGCTCGGTTTTGCAAGGAAGGTGACAATTAGCAAGGACTCCACCACCATCATAGCCGATGCTGCATCGAAGGACGAGTTGCAGACAAGGGTTGCCCAGTTGAAAAAGGAATTGGCGGAAACAGATTCTGTTTACGACTCAGAGAAACTAGCTGAGAGAATCGCCAAATTGTCGGGAGGAGTGGCTGTCATCAAGGTCGGAGCTGCCACAGAGTCCGAGCTTGAGGACCGCAAACTTCGCATTGAGGATGCCAAGAACGCCACATTTGCCGCCATTGAGGAGGGGATCGTCCCCGGCGGTGGTGCTGCATTGGTACACCTCTCAACCATCATCCCTACCATTAAGGAAGGTATCGAGGATCACGATGAGCGCCTCGGTGCCGATATAGTGCAGAAGGTATTTCCTTGCTCCTTTCCATTATATTTTAATGGTATAATCATGTCACTCTTGTTCAGAAATAGAATTTTTGAAAGATTATTGGTCCTTATTTGAATGAGTAATTGGCACAAATTCCCCTCAACTTTTTTCTTTGGTGCTCTTTGACCCCCTTAGCTGTATTTTGTTATACATTATGCCTCATTAACTTCATTTTAGTGCACTGCCTCTTTTTAGCTTTATTAAATATAAAATATTCCTTATAATATTTTTAAAGTGTAGTATAAAAATAAAAATATATTTATGTTAAGTGTAGTGTGTCAATTTTGTGACACCAAAAGATGTATTTTGCACCAAAATATAGTTAAGTGGGCAGGGTGCACCAATGTAAAAAGTAGAGGGGCATTGCTGCTAATTATCATATGTGAATGCGACTTGTTGATTCTTTTGCTTGATACGATCCCAAATTTTGGTTCAGGCGTTGGTGTCACCCGCCGCTCTGATTGCCCAAAACGCGGGAGTCGAAGGCGAAGTGGTGGTGGAGAAGATCAAGGCCGGGGACTGGGAGTTCGGCTACAACGCGATGACCGACAAGTACGAGAACCTCGTTGACGTCGGCGTGATCGACCCGGCAAAGGTGACGAGATGCGCGCTCCAGAACTCGGCCTCCGTGGCCGGGATGGTGCTGACCACTCAGGCCATCGTGGTGGAGAAGGCCAAGCCCAAGGCCCCTGTGGCCGGCGCCCCCCAAGGACTCACCGTGTAAGCCGCGAAAAGTAAAAGCGAGGTGCGAGATTGAGATAGTTGTTGAAGCCTGTTGGGCTGTGGAGAGTGTTAGGGAAGCTAGGCATGTCCAATGGGCATATCTTTTTGTATGGACTCACTTAGGGAACACTAATAATATCAATAATTGATTCTTGCTTAAGAAGTATAATATTGTAACATTCGCTTAATTTCATGTGATTAAATCGTGATGTTAATTATTTTGGAATTTGTATTACATTGGCTTGGTTGTGCCTTAAGCCAAAAAAAAAAAAAAAAAAACTTGTTTTGTCAAACTGTAACGGATTAAAAAATTGCTAAAATCTCGGTTGCCGGTTCCAGGAAAACGATTTCTTTCTAACATTGCTTGGTTTTAGCTTTACGAGTCCGGTTTGACTGAAAAAATATAATGAAATCTTGGTTTTCGGTTTAAAAAACAAGCTTCTTTGTGTAACCAGAACTGGGATTGGTTTTAGGCAAGGATTTGAATGCTGAACTTTGTTGAAAAATCGTTTGCCGTTATCGACGGAGTAATCCTTTACCAATGGATTTATCGATGGAAAACCTATAAAAATTATCGTTTGCCGTTATCGAACTTATCGATGGATTAATCGGTTATCGATGGAAAACCTATAAAACATTTTCATACATATTTTACACTAAAAACATAACATAAAATACTAATGATGGGCTACTTACTCACACTCACTTTTTGATTTACAATTTTACATAATATATATCCCTATTTTATTTCTATTTTGCAATTAAAATTATACATATTATTATTTAAAATAACAATTATTCTATAGAAGTAAATTATAATAACAATTATTATTTACAAATTATAAATTGTAAGTCAAAATGTTCTCTTTAATTATTTAGTATTAAAGAAAAAATATGATTTTTGATAAATTTTGCAAAAAAAGAAATAAAAAAATCAAAGTCATATTTCACCAAAATAAAATATTTGAAACCCATCAATTACCGATTGTATAAAACATGCCCAATTGATATTATATAAAAAAGATTGAAGAACTAGCTCATTTTAACAAATATACTAAAAATAGGTACTTTTGTCGCAATAATTGGAAAACGTCAAATTAAAAAAGAAATTATCTCAAAGTCACAGTTTATAAATTATATAGAATGTTATAAAACAAAACTACACTAAAAAAATTGATTAAATAGATTAACTTAACTGATTTCCGATACATAATAACTTTTGCCGCAATAAGTTCACAATTCGAAAAAACGTCAAATTAAAAAAAATAAATATGTCAACCTCACAGTTTATAAATTATATACATTGTTATAAAACGAAATTACATCAAACAAATTGAAAATATACCTCAAGTTCAACAATTTCCGAAACATGTGTACTTTTGCCATAATAAATAGAAATTTTGGAAAAACATCAAATTACAAAAAAAAAAAACTATGTCAAACAGTCGGTTTTCTAATAACACACGAAGTTAATAAATGAAATTACATCAAAAGAGTTCAAAATATAGCTCAAGTTCAATAATTTCTAAAAAATAAGTACATTTGCCGCTATTATATAAAATTCGGCGAAAAGTCCCCAACTTTTCCATATTTCAGCGAAAAGTCCCTAATTTTTTGAGAATTTGCACTTGAAAACCTTGAGCGAAAAGTACCTTGTTTTTCGACCCGAAAAATCGCGAAAACCATAAAACGGCAACGATTAAGGGAGAAAAGTTATCGAGAAGGCCATTTCAGCGATTTTTCGAGCGAAAATCGTCCGATATTCGCGAAATTTGATTCATTGGTTTTAGGAGATTTTTAACCATGACCAGGCCAAAAAAAGGGCTAAAATCTTTGTTTTCAGTACCATAAAAACTGGTTTATTTTTAATTAGTTTGGTTTGACTAGTCCATGCGAAAAATTGCTAAAATCTCAATTTTTGGTCCCAAAAAACTTTTTCTTTTTCCTCTAATTAAGCAGTGCTTGATTTCGGAGGCCGATGTAATGTAAATCGGGATCGGAAAAAAAAAAATTAAATCCCTGTTTCGGTCCCATAAAAGTTGGTATTTTCTAAGTTGGATTGGGCCTGGTAGAGGCCGGTTTAAGCGCAACTGGGTTTAAAAATTGCTTACTCCCGGTCTCGGTTGTACCCTTAGATAAGTAACTTTCTATAGTTCTTCAGATGAAGTAATTAATTCAAATATGTAAGATTTCAAGATTAAAAATAAAACAATTATTTCAAAAGGGAAACAAATCATAGAAAGACATATTCATGCATGCACGTAGTCTATGGTATGTAAAACAACGAACTTGGGGGAGCAAGAACGACATATTTATGCATCCAGAGATAAAAAAAAAAAACGTTAGTTTAATATAAAACTACCGAACTTGGGAGAGCAAGAACGAATCTCCGAAGCGATATTGCAGTGCGGATTTGGGAATTAGGGTTTGCTCGAGACGAAGATTTTCTGGACCGCATCGGTCGTCCTCTCTACACCGTCGCCGAAGCGTGTAAAGGGGCGACCGAGGCGGTGCAGGAAACTTCCGTCATTCGCAGTTCAAAGCCATTCCGTAAGAAGAAGAAGAAGAAGAAGAAGAAGAAGAAGAAATATGTATTATATGGCTAAAGTGCGTATATATGGTCTTTATAAGGGCGGGGAGAGAAAATAGGTAACTATATATTTGTTTACTCCACAATTTACAGCCTTAAGATAATAACAGATAGAGAAATAACAGATAGAGAAAGTTGATTAGAATTAAATAAGTAATTAAAAAAAAATTACGGCTACGATTTACAATTTTTTTTTTTTTTTTTTTTTTTATGAAAATCGCCAAATAACTTTATAAAAACTTCAAAAAAAAAAAAAAACCCACAGAAAGCCCCTAACTTTATACTTTTTTAACTTTAAATTAAATTGAATATTTTAATTTTATTAAAATCCCAAAACCCTATCAAACTCCATAAAAATATATTAACACTCCAAACTTTACCTTTTTATTAAATTTTTTATTAATAACGGATTGATGTAATTAATATTATTAAAATACTATTATTTTACCAAATAAGTTCGATGTGCGGAAATACGAACAATAAAATTTTGGGAAATACTCATTATTACTCAATTTTTTTTAATAAATAATACTCATAGTTATAATTAATCTATTTATACCCATTTTTTAAAGGGTTAATTGCGGCCAAAAGACCCAACCTTTGGTCAAATGCTCTGCTGTGTATACAACCTACGTAAATGGCGGTAAAAGTACCCAAACTCACCAAGTGGGAGTTGACCGAGAAAATCAATCCATGTGGCTGCTAGCCTTTGCCACGTGGCACTTGGCTACCACGTGGCGTGCAACGTAATTATTTTCCCCTCGGCGAGGCCTGGTTTTGGAGGCCGATTTAATCAGAATCCGGACAATAAATTATTAAAATCTCAGATTTCGGTCTAACAAATACCGGTATTTTCTAAAAGCTAGATTGGGCCAGTGGGCCTGGTTTAGGAGGCCGATTTTGTTGGAAATCACGTCTCGGATTCCATGAAAATTATCACGAATTGAACCTCCGAACTGTCCAGGTAACATTTAAAAATTAATTTAAAGCGGAATAACTTGCTATCCGTCCAACGGTCCGGATATCGGATAATAACCATTTAACAAGATCTGATAAATATTATGTAATTTAATATTCATAAATCATTATTAATAATCTAGTCATAATAGGAAATAAATAGAAAGCAGTAAATTGTTGCATTTATTAAACCAATGCGCGGTCTGAATCGGGCAGGGCTCCGCCGGTGCTGAGGGAAACTCCCGTGATCTTCAGGGATATTCTCCTGGAATCCTCATACGGAAGCGTGGGCTTCGCCGGCAGGACTCCGTCGCAAAATTTAAACTGATGGTTCTTTTTAAGCTTCCGGAGAAATAGTCTCCTAAGCCGAACCAGAAAAGAGAGATCAGAGAGAAAATTCGCAGACCCTAAAGGAGAGGGAGAGTTCGAATTTTTCTCTGAGGAAAGGTGTGGAAAATATGTAGAATGAGCCTCCTATTTATAGGCTCAAACCGTAACCGAATTGGAGAAATTCCATCCCTAATTTTCGAATTTCATATATTAAATATAATTAATTATCTCAATCCAATGGTCCAGATTTAATCTCATCTAAATCCAATGGATATAATTAATTAGTGATTTAATTAAATAAGAAAGATTTGGATAAAATCAAAAATCCAATCCTATCTTCTTATCTTTATAAATTCGAATTATTTATATATATATATATATATATAATTTCGAATTATCATTATCTAGATCCAACTGTTGAGATAAATCTTTAAACCGATCTAATGGATCAAATTAGTTTAGGATAAAATCAAATATTAAAAGATTTAATAAAAACAATTTCGATTTTATCCTTAAACCATAATTCGAAAAATATATAAATATATATAATTAATTAATTTTCAATCCGACGGTAAAGATTAAATCTTAGACCGTTCTAATGGATATAATTAATTAACCAAATTCGAAAAATAAAACTTGGTCACCAATTTATTAAATTTGAATTTATCAATATCCTAATCCAACGGAAGATATTAAATCATAACTGATCCAATGGATTAAATTGATTTTAGGGATTTACTAAAATACCAAAACATTTGGTACTTATGCCGCAAATATGGAAAGACTAAATCATACCATTTGAATTTAGCTAGGGTTTCATATCATGAAACTCTAATTCGAATTTACACATATAAATATATATTTTTATTTATTAATATAAATCTATTAATTATTAATTAATTATTAATAAGATATTATTAATTAAATCCAAATGATTAAATTATATTAATATTTCATGATCTCAATATCACACATTAAAACGTCATGGTGCCACACCATCATTTAAATTCGTGACATGTGATTTAATTTCAAAATTTATCGAACCGATCATAAACTTAGAAAATCCATAAATCACTAACCGTAAGTCGAAATGACTTGGTTCAAAAAGCAAAGTTACTTAGAATTTAATTTCCAACAACATGGTGCTGATAGAAAATCTAAATTCTAACTTCCTTTTATCAGTTAATTTCGTGTACCAAAATATGGTACTTTTGCCACGCTAACGATAAAACTATCTGACGTCTGCCACAGACCTTTCAGTTTTATAAGTCAAGCCAAATGATTAAACATTATCCAGAATGTATTTTAATCACGTACGTATCATCCGTTACGGAGCTATCCTGGGGACCATGGACCCGTATCACTTAAGCTCCAACGAACTGCTAGTTGTTCGTCAAACCTCGAAGTGATTCCACTATAGACCCGAGGCTGCACTCTTTAGTGATACGGTATATATTATTCCCTTTATAATAGCAGGGTGTCCATTGATACAATCAAATTCGGGTTATTGATCTTTCACTTGATGATCCACACACGAGCAGGCGGTTTCTACCGTTATGCCCCTCATTGCATTTTCATCCTTGACTCAGTCAGTAATATTATGAGTAACTCACTTATGGTTTCGATTCATAAGTTGCGCACGGGTACCTCTCACTTCTCACCACCGACAATCAAGGGAATCATCATCACTCTGAAGAGAGCTGTGTGATGCCCATGTCTATGACCAAGCTACCCTTACTGCTGACTATCATGTTCCCAAAATAATAGTGTTGGGAACAGCGGTAATATTTCGTGTTCTTTAACGGTTAAATCAAAGAACAATCAAGCCAGCAACTTGGATTCAAGATCACTCAGGACTTATATCGAATATCCATTTGATCATCTACTAGTGACTCAACTCCAAGTTATCAGTGACGGTCTTATATGATAACTTCCGGAGTTTAAGTCAGGTCCAGTCCAGTATGAAGACACTTCATACTTAATGCACGTCTAGTGAGTGTGACACACACAAAATCCAGAATAGGATTGTCACTTAGTCACATTAATGACCTTATACGATTAATGGGCTCCCACCCAGTTAATCAGGTCACGGACATTTTAAGTTCATTTATTATGATTATTAATTCTTCTTCACATTGACTCTGTTGTGATAATAATTCATAATTGCATCCTTTATGAACTAAGGATCAAACATTCTATTTTACTCTACCAGAAACTATAATAAGATTATCATAATAAGTATCATCTTTATTCAACGACTTGTCATAATCTTTTACAAATGGATAAAATATCTTGTTTAAGGACACATATGTCCAACAGATTTAACCGCAACCGGTTTATTAAAAGAATTACTATATTCTCAGTTTTCAATTCGGTTTCACCCTTGTGATCAAGTAATTCAAATATATACGTCTAACGTTTTAACATAAAAATAAAGCGAGTACTTCTAAAAAGAGACAATCACAACAAAAAAGAGAGAATATTTTCACTGCTCAGCAGAATTTGTTTTTTAAAAATTTACTTTTAACTGAAATAAATTGACAAGTATTTATAAAACATTATCGTTTGATAAAATAAATATATCTAAGATAAAAAGACTAAAATTGACTAAAAATTTTGTTTTTGTTTTTAGAATAAACCAAAAGCTATGAATCTAACTTTTAAGCATGCAATAAAAAAATTTAAAATCGTTTGTTTTTTTCTTTTATAGAAACGATTTGTCAAACACATTAAAAATAATTTAGTTTATTTTAAATACAAAAATATGATTAAACAAGCTATGCATCAATATTATACTATACCAACAAATCCATACTTCCTCAAAAACACAAAACCAGAGACTAAAAAAATGCGAGAATGCGACAAATCTCCGAAGTAGCGGCGCTGATTTGGGAATTAAGATTTGCTCGAGACGAAGATTTTCTGGACCGCGTCGGTCGTCCTCTCTGCACCGTCACCGAAGCGAGTAAAGAGGGCGACCGAGGCGGTGCAGAAAACTTTCGTCATTTGCAGATAGCCATTTCTGAAGAAAAAGAAACTCTCTCCATGACTATACGTTTTATATATTAGAATTTAGAATATAAAACGTTTTGAGTGAGTATATATAAGGACGAAGAGAGAAAATAGCTAACCATATACTACTAGTTTGCTCCACAATTTACGTCCTTGTTATAACAATAGAGAAATGTTAAGGTCGGATCCGGTCGGATCCCTCTTAACAGTGAGAAGCCCTCCTTGCAAGAGAGTCGGCGACACCCAGAGTTAACGACACCCAGAGTCGACGACATCCAAAGTCGACGACACACCCGGAGTCGGCGACACCCAGAGTCGACGACACCCAAAGCCGCCGCCGCCCCAGAGTCGATGGTATCGATGATCGACGACACCAGATTCGACAAAGAGGATCGACATCGAAAGGTCAAGCGGTGGTAGACAGCTAGCGATGTGAGGTGCATTTAATGAAGCCCATACCAACTTTACCTACCCCCTGATGACAGGCACTCGAGAGCAGCATAGGGCATGGGCCAACCATGCTTTGCATGGTTAACCTTACTTCCGGAAAACACTCTTAAGGAAGCGAGTGATGGGACATGACAAGAAAGAGCGGGAAATTGGTAATAAAGGACGAGATAGTCTCTATATAATAGAAAGAAGGCCTCATTTAGAAAGGGAATGATCTTGGTACCGAGATGATTATCAATATACAAGAGTTTCTATCCATAACACCGCTCTTAAGTGCTTCGAGTTGTAAAACGAGGAAAACCGAACATCTTTCTTTAAAATCAAAAGGGAGACCTTTTTGTGATTGTTGAATGTACGAAACGCCCTCAACAAGAAAGTTGATTAAATTAAAATTACGGCCACGAGGTACAAAATTATTTTGTTTTATAATAATCTGCAAATAACTCTACACTCTTTTTTACTTAATTTTGTTACTTATAATTAAAAAGAACATGTTAGTTTTATTAAAAACCCCAAAACCCTACGGAACTCCATTAAAAATCTCATAAACCCCAAAAAAAAATTATTGTTTTTAATTAAATTATTAATAAAGGATTGATATTTACAATTAATATTCCTAAAACATTATTATTTTATCAAATACGCTTCGTTATACCCGTAAATATTTAAACAGAATCGGTGTTTTCTTTTTGTAACTTTTTTATTTTTTACATCTCATGATATTATTTACGAATATTAATAATAAAAGGTTTTAAAAATCCCTTATTTAAATTTAAATAAGTAAACTAAGATATTAATTACTGCCAAGCACGGCCCATTTTGAGACTAAAAGTCCAAGTAGGCCCATTAACTGATGAAAAGCCCAAATAAGCCCTAGCGCTGACGTCAGCTTCATCTCTCTCTAGTCTCTGCTGCGATACAACCAGAGGCACTTCCAGAGTCTAGCTAAACCCTGAGAAACCCCGTTTTTCCCGAGAAAATTCGATTAATTTTCCCGAGAAAATTCCAGTTCGCGAATTGTGCAATCTGAATCCCGCTCGAGTTCGAGAGAGAGAAAGATGGGTAAGGCCAAAAAGAAAGGACCGAAATTTGCCGTTATGAAGAAGATCATCACCTCCAAAGCGATTAAAAAGTAGGCTCTTGATTCTTCCATTGTCGCGTACCTTGTTGTTTACTTTTTCGAATTATATATCTATATGCGTGTGTGTGTAATGGTGTAATGGTTTGAATTTCAGCTATAAGGAGGAAGTTCTAAACCCTAATAAGAAGGACCTTACGAAAAAGAATCTTCCGAGAAACGTGTAAGTGTTGGTAGAACTTGCTGAGTTTTTTTTTCTTCTGCCATGTCCGAATTTTCGGAGCTTAGAAATAGCTTCTGAATTGACGTTTGCGATTTCGGGTGTGTGAAATTCAGGCCAAATGTTTCATCGGCGCTCTTCTTCAAGCACAACACTGCGTTAGGACCGCCTTATCGGGTTTTGGTCGACACCAATTTCATCAATTTCTCCATCCAGAACAAAGTAATTTGTTATTGGTTTTGCTATATGCTCAACAATTTGAAGCTCCTTACTCACAAGTCTGTCAATGTACTTATATAAATCTCTCGTTTTCTCTAGTTGGACCTGGAGAAGGGTATGATGGACTGCTTGTATGCAAAATGTAAGCTTTGAATTGCTATTTTTTCGTTTAATGGTGCATAGTTTTGTTTTTGTGTTCTATACTAAGATTTTGACATGTTAATCGCCGACTGGAAAATTGAGTAGACATGCTTCATGATCGGGTTTAAATGAAAGCATAACTCTCCACAAGTTTATATGTATAAATTTATATTAACAAGAATCGATTCCTTAAATAATTCACCTATATCTGTTTTGTATTCAGTTAAAGTAGTTCATATTCTGTGAGAGACGCAGAAACTGAAAAGTAATTATCTTTTTTCTAAATTAGCATGTAACTGTTATTTCTTTATGAATTTTAGGCACGCCTTGCATCACCGACTGTGTAATGGCTGAGCTTGAGAAGTTGGGTCAAAAGTATCGTGTTGCCCTAAGGTATGGTTCTCTATATAATCTTTCGCTGCTCTCACTATATTGGTTTTGGGTGCATGTCTCTGAGAATCTTAGCCAATAGAATTCATTTCCGGTTGTTGTGTTAGACGAAGACGGAATTTTACTTAACATTCTAGGGATAGCTGAGAGGATAACTACAAGGGGAAAAGCTCTAAGTTTACCATTACCTTTAGATGAACATAAATACATTACTCATAGTTCATTTGTATTTTAGCATATGTTTTGCTCTATGATAGCCACTTCATATCAAACGAATCTAGCCTGTTGTTATTTTTCGTTTATGACTTCATGCATGAAATTGTTATCTTCTACTTCAAGGATTGCGAAGGATCCTCGTTTCGAGAGATTGCCGTGTACTCACAAAGGAACCTATGCTGATGACTGTCTTGTTGATAGAGTTACCCAGGTATGATTTTGAGAACTCCTTAATTTAGGCTTTTCTATAGGAACCGGTTAGGAAAACGCAATGTAAAGAACGCTTAAGCCAACTTTATTCACCAAAGATGAGTACCAAATACTTTATTCAATCAACAATAAACCAAATGACTATTCCTTCGAGAGTCAAAATGACAAAACAAAATGTAACCACGCCACAAGCCCTATGCATCACTAAATAAGAGCAATCAGGTTTCCTACTCATTCCCTTATTGCAACTTATAAAAAAAAAAACACTAATGCTTAAAACAATAATGACCTTAAAAAATAACATAATTAATAACTCATTTCAAAATAAATTAAACGTACCATTCCCTAAGGGAATTTCCTTGTAGAAAATCTTGATGCGACTCAATCAACGTACGCAGATTGATATATAGTTGTGAGAGGTGTATACCTCATTCACATCTCTACCTTAACCGGACTGGATTAGGGAATTAAGATTTAAGCGGATAATCTCGTTATAACTAAATTTACTTTGTTTTAACAGCATAAGTGCTACATCGTTGCGACTTGCGATCGAGATTTGAAGCGAAGAATCCGGAAGGTACTATACGTAATCTGTAATAAATTAAATAGTATTTTGGCTTTGCATGGAATGCCGAGATTACATTTATATGAACCGTTCTCTTGTGTGCTTCGCAGATTCCCGGCGTGCCAATCATGTATCTCACACAGCACAAATACTCAATTGAGCGAATGCCTGAGGCAACAATTGGTGGAGGTAATTATTAATTAATGTCTAAAAAAAAAGATTTAGAAAATTCGATTTGCGATCTGAATCTCGTTTCGTTCTTGTGGTACAGCTCCAAGAATTTGATCAACGAAATGCGATAATTTGAGCAAGAGCGATGGAGAAGGTCAAGAATACGATAAATGATTGTTAACTAGAAGAAAAATAGGTAATAGGACAATGAGATTAAGAGCTTTGTAGCCATAGGTTCAAAATCGAATCGAATCACGGCTTTCATTCTTGCAAATTTTTCACGCTTTCATTCTTGCAAATTTTGTGAAATTTTGCGGCTTTTGCGGAATGAGATTTCGTGTTATTTAGTCTAAATTATATCTCAGAATTCTTTCTCCTTTTTGAGTATTCAAGTGAGGTATGAAATGGCAATTGTGAATCAAACTTACCATGACACAAGGGTAAAAACGGTAATGCCGATAGTCCAATTTTACGAGTACGCTGATGAGTTCGATTATGAATATTTTAGTTGGGTCATCTTAAAAGAAATGGCCTATAAGAATTGGAAGAAAAATAATGCTAATTTAGGAGTAAATTTGTTTTTCATATTTAATTATTTTTTAATTTTATGTTAAATCAACTATTTCTAAAAATAATATAACATCAACTAATGTTTTTATAATTTCATGAATTTATAAATTTACTTCTATACAAAAATATTCATGATTTTTTCATAAATATGTAAATACCGAATTCACTTATTTTTACGACTCTTTTTTTGTAAGGATTATTAGTTTAATTTTTTCAACTTTCTAAGAGCTTTTTTAAAAAGAATCTTTTATAGTCAGTTATAGAGATGTTCATGAATGAGACTTTTCCCATCAAGCTCGACTTACCACGTTTTGCTTGTTTAAAATCCATTAAAATTATCATGCAATAATAATCTTCCCAAAAAAATCTCAAATTTTAGGATAATTAGTATATCTGACCCCTGAATTCTAAATATAGGCATCATAGTTCCTCAGATTTTCCCTTTTTGGCGTTCATCACTCAACTTCCTTAATAAGCATCAAGATCAAGCTCCTCAATTTTAATAATTTTGTTTGCATGTGATAAAGAAGAAGAGTGTGTACTTTGGAGAATTATTAACCTTGCACGACTTTAATAAAGGCCAATAAAATCGTCAATTATTCCGATTCCCTTTTCCATGATTTCACAAATATTTTGCTAAAGATAAAAAAAAAAAAAAAAAATTGGAGTAACGGATATTCCAAGTATAATGTTGATCAAAATTGTGTTTTGATAAATAATGACTTAAGAATAAGTTTTTTTCTATTAAAAAAAAAAAAAGAAGTGATGAGTCATGATAAAAAAGAAAAAAAGAAAGAGGCTGAGAAAAGTAGCTTTCACATGAAAAAGTACCAATAATAATTACCCAATTAATTGTAAGCCTAACTACGCCCAGAGACAGGTGAGAAATGGGATTCCTTTTCATGCATGAAAGGAACATTACATTAATGGAAAATAGATTCTGAAATGGAATCTACTTTGCGTTATATATATATATATAATATGATATTTCTTGTCCTTTTCGTTCTTTTTTTACATTAATTTCCTCTGTCTTTATCTTTCTGATTTAAATCATGTGACATTTTTGTGGTATCGGCCCCATATAAGTAGTGTATTTGTCAAAACCATGCGCAACATAAAAGACTCAAAGAGTGATGGATATTTTCGGTACCTAGTGGCCCATGATATTTATGTATGGATATATCATAATATATGATATACGTATAATTGATAATTCTATATTACTTTGAAATCTTCAAGCTTTAAGAAATAAATAAAGTAACTCTACTTTAACTCTTCAAAATGTAGTTATGACTGTAGACATATAATCTTAACCAATAACGTCAATTATTTTTATACTGCACATATATTTTATAATGCGATACATCTTATAATCTTGATCGATAACATTACTCTAAAAATAAAAGAAAATACTTAGCACAGTTGATTATCATGTAGCTCACTTTTTTTCTTTTGATGAATGTAGGCAACTAGCAGCCAAAATGGACCTCGACATAATTTGCCCGCTCGTACAGATGAATAGAAGAGACAAAACCTGCCTACTATGCTCATATAAGCAATCCGTTGTTTATTGTTTAAAAATAAATCCGCCCCAGTTGCCGTCCCAGACAAACACGGATTAGACGGAAATGCCCTCGCAAGAATCGGTCATACATGCATGCAGTGGCGGGAGCACACTCAAGGGTGGGGTGGTTGAAACCACCCCCAAAAAAAAAAAAATAGTGTAATTATGGTATAGTTTTATATAATTTTAGTGTAAATACATATAAAATTTTACCTCAACCCCCCCTAAAGTTTCTCTAAAATGTGTATATAACCCCTTCAAGTGCAATTTTTGACAAAAAAAATTAAATCTAACCCCCCCGAGATGAAATTCCTGGTTCCGCCACTGCATGCATGGCAACTAGTTGCCAAACTTTTCAATTAAAGCTTATATCATAGTTACAAGTTAAAACCAATCCCACCTAAACTAGAAAAGAAAAAGGAAAAAACAGAAATCAACAAATATAGTGCTAAATTATCAATAGTGGGAAGCCATTTTTGAATAAAATCGGCAAAAAAAATGGGAAGAATTGGTCCTCCAAGTCGAAAGTCTGCTTATTTACGTCAATATTACAAGCGTTTGACTTTCAAATGTGGACAACCCAAAGATGCGATGGGACATGTGACGTGACTTGATCTTCAAACATTCCAAATTTCCAATATCTAGATGGATATTATTCAATAATCACTAAATTATTAGCAAAAACTATGTTATAAAAAAATAAACTCAAATTAATCTGTTACTTTGAGTCTTTTGACTCGTATATGTTTCAACGTCTATGGCTTTTGGGTGAGCTCCTATTTGTCCATATTTCGAGAAAAATTATCTTTCATTTTCATTCACATTTATAATATTAAGATTCTAATTTCGAACATGGAGGAATATAACATTTATAGGATAAGTTGTTACATTTTGAATTTTTTGATTTTTGATTTTATGTGATAATCGTGATTTCTCTCAATTTATAAGTCAGTACACAAAAGTAATTGGTTCTGTTAGTTATATAACGTGTCTTGTCAATCATTTCCATAGAGGTGGTAAACATTTCATTTCATATACTATGTTATAAGTAACATTGTTTGAAATCCTATTCTACTTATCGAATTTGCTAGTTGTATACCAAGGCAAATGTACTTCATGTCATTGTTTAAAAGTTATTGAGTCTTTTATTTACGCGGGTAAGCTAGACTTATGGTGGTTGATTTTACTTTTTAGTGACGATAAATGCATAAACAAAACTTGGAATTTAGAATAAAAGAGGTCGAAAAAAAAAATAATCTAAAACGACATGTATTAACCGTTTATAAAAGAGCCAATTCTAATGTATTAGACCAACTCCATCTATACTGCATATTGATAAAATGCAGTAGAAAAACAATTCATTCAAGCTGCATAACCCACACCATAATGGCGTGGGATCACTATTTTCAACAGTTCAACACCAAATTTGGCGTTGAACTATTCATCCCTTCGTTTTATCTTTTTAATTGCTTTTTAGTCCTTGTAAAGTATTTTATTTATATGAATAATTATATTTTAAAATTATTTCATATTTACTCTCAAAGTTATTTATTATATTCAATATTCTCAAAGACTTAAAATTTTAAAATGCAACATTAACATTTGTAATTTGAGAAAAAAATAAAGTGACATTAATATTTATACGAAAACAAAATACCGTTTACGATACAAAATGCAAAAAAAAAAAAAAAAGTAATACAATACACATTACAACAATATAGATTGAAAATAATAAATAAGTGGTATATTTAAAAGATACTAAATAAATGTAAGGGTACTGAGATAAATAAGAAAAAGTTAAATATAAAATTAATATATCAATTTGGTGTAAAAAATAAAGTACAAATAGAGATGAGATAGTATTTGATGTGAAATGTGCTGCAAAATGAAGTAGAAAATAGAGTTGTGGGATGAGGATGGTCTTAGTCTTAGCTAGTTCAATTATTTTTTTTTGCCTAGTCACATGTATTTAATAAAGTGCAAAATTAACCAGGATTAGGGTCTCTTATGAGCTCTGCTTAGTTCACGTTCCTAAATAAAGAAAATTAATTTGTAATTTTTAATAACAGTCATAATACTAAGCCTATGAATTTAGTTAGAAATTATGGTTTTAAAAACCGAGGTATGTCGGCGTAGCCAGACTTTTATTTCAAGCGAAGCACAAAATATATTTTCAATTGATTTATTTTTCAAGTATGTAAATAAAAGAAATCATAAAGAATCATATTCAAGCAACTATTAAAATCATAAAAAGATAATATTATTTTTTAAAGTATTTTATAATAGATTTATCGGGTCAAAAATGGATAAAAGTTTAAAAGCTCAGATCCCCCTCATTTTTTACTCCTAAACCACACTTTTTGCCTTAAGATTCACAATTAATGAACAACAACTATTGTTTTCTTTCGTTCAATTTTATTTGAGCCCTCGAAACACTAATTTTGTCGCTTATCACTTTTGTAGTTGGGCATGTAATCGTGTTAGCAGGGCCGGTCCAATCATATTGAGGGCCTTGGGCGAAGCGTAAATTTGAGGCCTTCTCTATTATTTTTTATATTTTTTTAATTTAAGAAAAAATATAGTATTTAGATTATATAATTTCATTTAAAAAATATTAAAATGATTAATACACTTTGAATATATATATTAACCTTTTTTAAATAGACGGTTTAGTTTTGTAAAAAATAATAATAAAAGACATATTTTAAATGGGACAACATATTATTTTTATTGGTACGTTATTAAGAAAATCATGAATCATGTTATCAGAGAAAAAATATATTAAAACGATGGTCTATTATATTGATCAGCAATTCAGAATGTAATGAGATAGGGAAGAATAAGAAAAAATAAGCAAGAAACAAATTTATACTGTTTTGTTATATTTATACACATCGAGGGACAGAAATGTGGGGCCCATCAAAAGCGAGATGTAGAACTATGAAGCAAGGATTTGAATGCCGTTTTCGCCAAAAATCGTTTGCTATTATCGACAGATTAATCGTTTGCCGATGGATTTATCGATGAAAAATCTATAAAAGTTATTGTTTGCTGTTATCGAAACCTATCGAACTTATCGATGGATTTATCGATGGAAAACCTATAAAATATTTTCATATATATTTTACCAAAATAAAATATTTGAAACACCAATTACTGATTATATAAAATCTGCACAGATTTATTTATTTAAAAATTTGAAGTACTAGCTCAATTTAGTTTAAATATTGTACTTTTGTCGCATTATTTCAAAAACATCAATTTTTTTTTTAAAAAAGAAGGCAACCTAACAGTTTATAAATTATATACAATGTTATAAAACGAAATTACACCAAAATATTCGATTAACTAGCTCAAATTAATCAATTTCCGAAATATATGTACTTTTGCCTCAATAAAGTCATAATTCAGTAAAACTTCAAATTAAAAAAAACAATTATGTAAACCTAACAGTTTATAAGCTATATACAATTTAGTAAACGAAATTATACAAAAATATTAGATTAACCAGCTCAAATTAACCAATTTCCGAAACATATGTACTTTTGCCGCAATTAGTTCATAATTCAGTAAAACTTCAAATTAAAAAAAAAATATGTCTATAAAACGAAATTACACCAAAATATTCGATTAACTAGCTCAAATCAACAATTTCTTAAAAATAACTAGTTTTGCCACAATTATGTAACAATTCGAACAAACCCTTAAATCACCCCCAAATCTGCAAAAAAAATTAACCAAATTCACCCAAACCATAATAATTCATCCATATTCCTTAATAAACCTAAAAAAATCAATTTCAACTACAATATTTGATTGAAAACCGAAAATGTATAATCAAAGTAATATGAAACTCAAACTCAAACTTTCATTGAACCTAAGATCTTCCTAAGTAACTATATGAAATATAGAGAAAAATTATTAAAATTTGTGTTGATTCGTACATATACAACACCTAAACTTAAAAACAATCAAGATCGCCTTAAAAAAAATCCTAAAAATACCTTCAAATTCTAAGATTACAAGAACTTGGAACTTTTGCAGTGATTTAATTAGGGCTTCGAAAAGAGCAGCGCAGATGAGAAGCGAGCTTCTTTTCTAGACGAAAATCGCGGCTAGATAGAGGATCTGTGAAAGAAGAGGCGAGAAAGGAAGATGGAAACCAAAATTTTGAAACCTTCTCGCGAGAACTGATAAAAATAAGTCCCTAGGGTTCGACGTTCTACAGGCTACAGCTTTCTTAAAGTCAGCATCTGACTTTTCCTTATTTAGCGATAAGCCCTTCATTTTTCAAGAATTAACACTTGAAAACCTAAAACGAAAAGTAGTTCAGTTTTCCCCTCGAAAAATCGCGAAAATTATAAAACGAGAACGATTAAGGGAGATAACTTACCGAGATGCTTGTTTTGAGCGATAATCGAACGAAAATCGCAAAATTTCGATCATTGCTATAAACAATATAATCAACTATGGAAATAAATTTGGGGCCCATGATCTAAAAAATTACGTAGTAGTACACTAGAAATTACAACTACAAACAACAAAGCAGCAAAGAAATATATAATATTATTTGTACATATATAATCTAAAGGGGGCCTTTAGAATTTGTGAGCCTTGGGCCACTGCCCAATGCTTGGGCCGGGCCTGAGTGTTAGTTACGGGTTTTTCTTGTTTGAGGATTATCTGGCCTTTGTCCGAGAAGTTTTATTTGATGAAATTGAATGATAGTGTTTGGGTGCTCTTTCCTCGCCCGAATCGCACCCATTCGGGAGGCTCAGAAAGATTTTAACAAAGCCCTTTCACAATTTCAAAACAACAACGAAAAAATCTGAAGATTTTTTTTAAGTGAACGTATGCACGTGCATATGTAGCTCCGCCACTGGTCGTGGGCATGCCGGATGCCAGTATGCCCTTTTTTAAAGGTATGTGGTTCGAAAATCCACATAAATTGTTGTCGTTTTCAATGAAACCGAGAATTGTCGTTGACATGCCACTAAGAAACCGCAAATCGATTTGCGTTATAGGAGTGTGGTATATAGCTAAAACACTGTCAAAAATGAACATTTGAAGCGATAATCCTTGCGAGGAGCCTGAGTCTTGAGCTTATGCCGTTCCGCGTTCGCTCCGATTTTCAAGCGGTACTTTTCATCGTACATTTACACTTTTTCAAAACAAAATATTAGTATTTAATCAACGTATGATTTTTTAGAACCACTTGCTACACATCACAATAAGTAAATTATTTTAATAAAATTAAAATTATAACCTTATATTTATAATAAATTATAAATATTATTTTTACTTTTATATATAAAATTATAACTATAACTTATAGATATAATATAAATATTCATCGTAAGTGTTTAAAACCTATCAGTAAATCAATTACTCGTAAAAATACCAGTAAAACAGAAATTACAATTTTCAATAGGTGCGTATTTGAATCCTTAGAATTAAATGCCAAATTACTTCAATTTTATTTTCTTTTTTCGTATAACTCAAAGCAGACAGCAAGATTAAATATCAAATTTGGACGGAAAATCCAAAGTCTTCGAGTCTTGACTCGCGTGCCTCGACCTCGACCATTTCATTATCTTATTAGAAAAAACAATAAATAAGTTTCGAAGTAACAAACAATTTTGGCACTAACCTGTTCAAGGGACAAATTGCCGAATTTGCTGATAAATCGGTTGCCGTTTTCGACGGATTTATCGTTCGCTTGCCGATTAATCGACGGAAAACTTATAATACTGTACATTATCGTTACCGACACTTTTCGAGGATTATCGATGGATTATCGACACTTTTTGATACTTTTCGATGGAAAACTTATAAAATATTTCTAAATTTATATTTGCCCAATTTTTAAATAGTGTGTTAAAAATTCCAAAACTAAAAGCATATCATAATATTTATTCAGTAATGAGTACTCAATAAATAATATCATACACATATATATGTAAATAAAGTCATACACCAACACATATAATTCCATCGCAAGTCTTAAATCTAAAACACGTAAATAATAAAACAGTCTCAACTCTCAAACACAAAGTCTCAAAACTCAAACACGTAGAAAAATCTCGGATTTAGCTCAATTTGCAATTAAATTACACCAAAATCTCATATTATTATTTCGATAAATATTTAATAAAATCAACCAGCAACAAAAATGAACAAATTACCTCACATATCGCAAAAGACAAACTTGTAAGACTTTTGCCGCAATTAAAAAAAATCTCGGATTTAGCTCAAATATGCAATTAAATTACACCAAAATATCAGATTATTATTTCCATACATATTTAATGAAAGCAAAGATCTACAAAAATGAATAAATTCACTCACGAATCGCAAAAGATTAACTTCTTAGACTTTTGCCGTAAATACGAGAAACTCTAAATTAAGCTCAAATCTACAAATAAAATATACCCAGATACCAGATTATTATTGGAATAAATATTTAATGAAAATAAACATCATCAAAAATTAATAAATTACCTTACAAATCGCAAAAGATGAACTTGTTAGACTTTTGCCGTAATTATGGAAAAATCCGAATTAAGCTCAAATCTGAAATAAAATATACCAAAATCTCATATTTTTATTTAATAAATATTTAATTGAAGTAAACATAAAAAAATTAATTAATTACTTCAAAAATTAAAAAAGATAAACTTTTTAGAGTTTTGCCCCATTGAAGATTAAAATCCAAAAACCGTGACTCTAAATCTGAAAAATTCGAAAACTCAACACAAACATTCATATTTCTAATTAACTAGAATATTTTAAACCCCATATTATCAAGCAATCATAAAAAAACTAGTAAATTTCTTGTAATTTCGTAAAACTAAAACTTTATATACTTTTGCCTAACATCATTATAATCCGAAAATAGCCTAATCTAACCAAATAATTCAAAATTAATCAATCAAAACATGTTTTCATCATAAAATTTTCATAATAATTCAAAAAAACAAACAAAATATGATAAAGTTCCAATCTTTAATCAATTCTAAACATAAAACTCATATGCGACTAACCCTTTAGTTTTCAACTTATGAAAATACCTTAAAATCATCTAAATGATATTTTCCCAGCAACAAACGATGTATTCATGTAGATCTAACATTATGAGTCATTAATCTCCCAAAAATTACAATTTTTTTAGAAATTCCTGTTGAAACTGAAAAAAATAATAACTTTCGAAACTTATGCCAAGAATCGAAAAATCCATGAAAAGATGAAGAAGATTGGAAAAGGATGAGTCTTACCAGCTCGATTATCATGGAAAAGCATAAACTTTGGGTGTTGGTAGTGGAAAAGGGCGACAAGGCAAGGGCAATGTGTGGAAAATCGCGAAAATGGTATAAATATATGGCTGATTTTTTTTTAATGGATGGAAAAGTACCCAAATTTTACACATGAAAAACCGATAATCGACTGTTGCCCCTCTTGCCGATTTTCGAGCTTTTCGATGGAAAAGTTATAAAACGATAACTGTTGGTATGGAATATTTGCCGATGACTACCGGCAAGACCGATAATCGAGGATTATCGACGATTTTAGGCACTTTTGCTGACAGAGCATGCTGAACACGTGTGTTGTATTGTCGTGTTGGCATTGTCGAAGGCTACACGTGTGCGAGTGAAGACTACACGTGTGGGGGAGTTGCACAGCTTCTCATCTCAATACATTACTTATTTTATTACTATAGTAATTAATTAGTAATATAACTATATCTTTGAAGTTTTAACGCCAAAACCTCGTCTAGCTCGGGAAAGACTCAAACACCCTTCCACTTTCACTTTTATCCCAACCATGCCATTGACTGGTCAACGGTTTACACGTGCGTTTTGTATTTTTCTCCAAAGCAGACAATTTGGGGAATTGATATTTTAATTAACTATAGTTTTCTATGGTCTTTAGGTTAGAACTTAGAATTTGTGGTATTAATATCAGATAAATTTGGGATTTTTATTTATTTATTTTTACTAAGATTTTAATTTTGGAGAAATTCGAAGCTATTTTTTTTTCTTTTATTCTTTTGTATTAAACTGCTTAGATTTTTCTTTTAAAAAAAAAACTTCTTAGATTTTCGTGGAATAAATATTTAATGTATTAGATTTAAGATATGAGAGTACAGTTTAAAACCTTAGACTATAGTATAACATTCTTTGTTTCAGGTAAATAAAAAACTTTCATAGAATATTCAGGTGAATCCAAAAAAAAAAAATAACTAAATTTTATGGTAAAAGTTTTAAGAGATTGATATCTGTATCTCGTAATTATAACATTACTTAAAATCGGAGTAGTTCGATAAAAAAGAAAAAGAAAATAATAACTCAGTTTTATTTTTTTGTTTTTTAATGAAACTTAGTTGTTAAGGTAACTTCAACTTTTAGTATGGTTGGAGTCTTGGAGACTTGGATTGGAGCTAGTCCGTCAAGTTTGAAAATAACATCCCAACCTTCTCAATTTACAAGTGTATTTGTATTATTTTCGAAATTCTAAAGCTAAAATGTCAAAAAAAAAAAAAGAAAATTAAAAAGATTTACCTGCAATTTCAAAGTTAAGATGGGTAACAACTATGCTCAATTTTATCTATTTTTTAAGTGTGGACAAAGTAGCACATCGCATCGGTTCATAAAAAAAAAAAAAGAAAAAAAAAGTAGCACATCGCTACATCTGCATGTGATTCTTGGTCAAATATTAACGTGCAAAGTTATTGAATACTTGCTATACAATTCTTTTTATTTTGTTGATCAAGTCATGAAACGAATCGTTATCATTTTAAATTAAGTTGTTGATGCGTAAGGTTATCTAATACATAGGTCTCAAATGTAATTAATCTCTGACTCTTAGATTGAATTGTTTTTTTTTTTTTAGCAAATAGGGTTAAAATAAAATTAAATTAGGATCAAGTGTTCGAAACTTAAAATACTCGAATATTCAGTAACTTATTTGTGAAAAAAATGACGAACTCAATGGTTTTTGTCGCAAATTTTGTTAATTGCACTTATCTTCGGTCTTAATTGATACGAATGTAAGCAAAGGCGCTCACACGTAATTTTTATTTACTTTAGCCTCCTAATATCTATAGTATATAAATATAATGATAAAATAATATAATAATAAAATTAAGCGTTTATAGGGAAGGGGAAGACCAATATAATATTTTAATGACGTGTCCAAACTGAATAAAGTATTGGGCAACAAAATCAAGATTAGTTAAAGTCGTTAGTTGGCATTTTAAATACTTAGAGATATTGTGTTTTTTTCTTCTTCTAGAAATATTATAACGCACAAATTATAATATCCATTTCCAATAAGAAAATAAGATTAAGGCATTGATTTATGGTTCTTCTAAGCAAGGTTTTAAATGCCGATATCGATGTCGTTTCGCACTCTTTATTTTACGGATATATCGCCTGCCGACAGATAGATGGGAAGAAATGGATATATCGCTTGCCGATAGTACCGCATAAATTTAATGGATATATTGCTTGCCGATCGAAATATCGACGAATATTCCGGAAAATATTTTTAGTATTTCAATCATATTTTTATATAGTTTCTAAATTACCTATTTAATAAATATGACACATAGTTATAACCTATAAAACACTCATAAATCATAACATAACACAAATATATAACATAAAAGTCATAACTCATAACATAATGTGGACATAACATAAAATAAGGTAGGCATCATAATGAAGTCATAGAGTAAGAACATAGAGTACGAAGTACGAACATAAATACGAACTTCGCACTCTCCATTATATATCGCTTGCCGACGGATAAATGAGAAGAAATGGATATATCGATTTCTTGCAAATATCGTATCGCATTTCTCATTTTTTTGGGCACTTAGTAGATATATCGACAACATATCCGGATATTTAAAACCATGCTTCTAACATTTGACCACCTCAATTTCCAAGTCAATGGTAATTCCCAACTGCCAAGGCATCAATTCAATACTAAATTAGTCCAAATAACTGATTACGAGCAAATATAATTCAAACATTTTTTATTTATATTGTTTTTATTTTATATTATATCTGAACAGGACTTCATATTTTTGTAAATAAGTGCTCAACTATTTAAGTTTTTTTTTTCTTCACAAATACATATAAAAAGCGTACGTGCAGTTTCTTACTTTAATCTCCGTGTAAGGTGTTGAATATAATTTATCAACATTACAACAAACAAAGTAACAAACGATGTAACTTGTAAGTATGAGACTTCGAAATTTTGTTTTTACTTTTTGATATGGAAAATAGACTTGGGTTCATTAAAGTTTTTTTTTTTTTTTTTTCATTCGGTTCAAAATTTTGTCTTTATTAAGTCAATTTTTTATAAATTATAATAATAATTATTTTATATGAACATTATTATTTGATCAGAATCAACATATAACAAAACAACGTGTTTGCTTTAGAGGTAAATCCACTAAAAGATTTTTCGAGAGGCTATGGGTTCCATCTCCGCAAAAATTGCTTATATTTGTAATATGATAGGGGCTGCAGTCAACAATAACAGTTTATTTTAATACTGTGAATATATCTTATAAATTATAACGCCAGTAAATATAATCTTAAACTGTAATGTTACTTTATTAAAAAATATATTCATAATTAAAAAAATGTATAATGACTATACATATGAAACGACAAAACAAGTATAACTCGTAGTGGCGAAGGCTTACAATTTTTCTTAACAAAAAGTGATGCAATTTTAATTTTTCAATTATTAGTTTATTGTTAATCATCCGAATAAAGAACAATATAGTTATTATCAATATTAAAATATCCAAATTAAGAAAAATAAATCCATTGCGGTTATCACGCAAACACGCTCTAAAAAAAAAAAAAAAAACCCGGAAAGGAAAGGAAAAATAATATTTATCTATTCATTAAACCATATATTTTATATTTAAGATCCCATAAGTGGGTCCCACGGGGGATTGACCCAAGTCCTCGCCGCGCTCCCCTATATTAACCCTGCCGCAACCCACGCAGAGCTCATACTCCGCTCCCCGCCAGGGTCACTTTCGTAATTTACTCAGAGAGGCGGAAAGAGACAGACAGGAGAGAGAAGGTTCGAAGGAGAGAGAAAGTGCGTGTCTGTCTGTGCGTCGCTCTGCGCGCTGCGTGGAGGCCTAGCCAGGCGACAGGCGCGACGAGGACGATTCCCAATGCTCCGACTCAGATCTTCGTCTTCAAAAATGGCGCTTCCTTTTCAAACCCTAGCGCTCGATCTCCATCTCCTCTGACTCCGATCGCATTGCCGTAAGTCATGCATTGCGTCTCTTCTCTTTCGCGCGATTGCGCTTTCTGGTTCGAAGCAGAATTTGATATATTTTTTGCGGATTTGCAGGGCGGGGAACATGGCGGATGTTACGAAGTTGCTGTACGTAGTGGTGGTGGACGAAGAGGACCAGAGAGAGAAAGGGAAGGAGTCGTTTCGATACACGCGGTCTGTTCTTCAGAGCACCTTGCAGCTTATGGGCTGCAAAGCTCGCCATGCATTCAAGGCAAGCTTCTTTAGATTAATTCTCAGTCCAGTCGATGATCGCATTAGGTTTTCGTTTGGGGAAATTCAATGAGGATCGAGAAATTTTTGTGTTTTTGGTTTCGGATCTCGATTTGCATGGTAGCGTAGTTTCAGGAGGTTCTGAATTTTCACTGTTCCAAGTCTTAAATCTTAATGGTTACGTAATCTCGTTGAATGGTTCTTCCGTTCTCTTTTTGGTCAACGAAGGCTCTTGAAATCATCGAATTTAATAAGAAAATCTGTTGCTCTCAAAGAATTCGTTTCAAATATCCATGGCTATCCTATTTGTGAAGCTGCTGACTTTTGTTGAACATGAACGACACTTTCAACTCAAAATGCTGACTCTATTTTGAATTTGTTGACGCATTGTATTGGTCAAATTTGGTTCTTTTGATTACTGTTAGATGTGATATTGTGCTTATACTAGAGATTTTCATCGTCTACAGATAAGCCAGAGAGTGTTTGAGTTAAGCAGGAACGGAAGTTCCGTTGATGGGAAAGATAATTCAGATTCGAATACTTCAACAGGACAACCGGAAACCGCAGACCCGTTTGCTTCGGCAAAAGCCGATAGGAGTATACCTTTTGAATTGTATAAAAGGCGAACAACAGTTGTCGTTGTTAACGTTCCTAAACGTTGTTTGCGGTGCTTTGGCGGAATACAAGTATGTTGGTCCCAACCAGAGGGCTGACCTGATATTGGCATGCAGGTATAGATCCGATCTCTCTATACCTCGATATCGCATACTTATTTTTATTAAACTGCGAGCTTCTTTGGAAGATTTATTATGTTTCATTTTGACAAGCAGTAGTTAATTCAGTGCATAATTTCAGATGAAAAATCCTTGTCTTGTTAACGTATCCGAACTTGGCTTTGAAGCCTCATGAGTCTTACCTTTTTTTTTTTTTTACTTCTCACCTTTACATGCGCGTTTTCTTATTTACTTAAAGGCTATGGTATTTCGTCGCTGCAGAATCCGAGAAAAGAAGGAATCTGTAACTGTCTTGTTGTGTGGCACTAGTGGCTGTGGCAAATCTACTTTGTCCGCGTTACTGGTATATAATTTCATTAATTCCGAGTTGTATGCTTTTAGAGCCTAGTTGTTTACCTTGTGAAAGCCTAGCTGTACGCTTTCAGATAAATGTTCTCTTGTCCGACACATTTTAATAGCTTTCACCTTTGTAATATTACAGGGTAGCAGGTTGGGAATAACGACGGTGATATCAACGGACTCGATTCGGCACATGATGAGAAGCTTCGTTGACGAGAAGCAAAATCCTCTTCTATGGGCATCAACCTATCACGCGGGGGAATTCTTGGATCCCGTGGCTGTCGCAGAAGCAAAGGCTAATAGGAAAGCCGTGAAGTTGGCCGGAACGTCACGTGCCATTCCCAAGGAGGAAGTAGTGGACGGGTTTTCCACCGATAACAGAAAGTCGGAAGTTTTTTCTTCTGCTATTGAGTTGCTCAGTCGAAAGCAGATGGCTGTTGAAGGTTACAAGGCGCAGAGTGAGATGGTCATTGACAGTCTCGATCGGCTCATCACTTCGTGGGAGGACAGGAAAGAATCGGTGGTCGTTGAGGGTGTTCACTTGAGCCTTAATTTCGTGGTTCGTAAAATATTATAATTCTTTATTGCATTACATGATTATATTTCTATATATCTGCTTTTTAGATATAAATTTCATTGTTATTCTGCAGATGGGTCTGATGAAGAAACACCCTTCCATCATACCATTTATGATATACATTGCGAACGAGGAAAAACACTTGGAACGATTTGCAGTCCGTGCAAAGTACATGACGCTCGATCCAGCCAAGAATAAATACGTGAAGTACATTCGTAACATCAGAACAATCCAAGACTATCTTTGCAAGCGAGCTGACAAGCATCTCGTTCCCAAAATTAACAACACTAACGTTGATAAGAGCGTGGCAGCAATACACGCAACAGTATTCAGTTCCCTTCGAAGACGCGAGGCTGGGGAATCACTCTACGACCAGACAACTAACACAGTCACTTTAGTTGATGAGGAGTACCGAAATCAGTGTGCGGCAAACTCTCTCAGCTCGAAGGGAATGTTTCAGCTGATTCAGAGACAAGGTTCGTCGAGACATTTAGTTACTCTCGTGAACACCGATGGGTCTGTGGCGAAGGCTTGGCCTATTGAAGCCGTTGACGTAAATGGGAAGCCTTTGTTGAGCAACGGGGAACAGATCGGTAAGGCCGAGCAAGTGAATCTTCAATTCGGGCTTTATGGGATTAGCGCTTGGCCTAGTGATGGTGGGACCAGCCATGCTGGGAGCATCGACGAGTCGAGACCTGAGGGGCTAGAAACTGGTAGTAAGTATTACTCTTCCGGCTGCAGCTCGCCGAGGATGCCCGAGGCTCATTCGAAGGAGGTGAAAAACTCAATACATGTTAAAATCATTAGTTTTTGTTTTGCTTGTACATGTTTTTTATTTTTATTGGTTACTGTCTTCTTCTTTAGTTGAAGGAGGAATTATCAGTTGATGGAAGCGATGAAGAAGCTGACAATCAGCCGGAGGCCGGTAGTGACGAGGATTTCAGCGACGATGATGACAAACACCTTGCTGAAGAGGTATTATAGAGCGGATCGTCACTTGATCATTTTATTATTTTAAATTAATACGAAACTCCTTGAATTTTTTTTATAACATTGCAATTTGACTCCTGAATATTTTTTTGGTCCACTTTCATCTATGATGCAATTTTCCCTTCGAATTTTCATTTTGGTAAGTAATACCCCCACAATAGTGGGAAGTTTCCGCACCCAAAAAAGAAGTTAGGGGTCAGCATGCATTATTAGTGAAAGTTCAATGGGCAAAGTATAGAAAATTAAATTTAGGAGACCAAAGCATGAGCTTTAAAATTTGAAGGGATGTTGCTTATAATTACTCTAGATTAATATTAGTTATTGCTGAATAGAATAACTTATGTTATTTTTCAAAAATAATACAGGTGGGCTCAGTGGATGAGCAATCAACCAAATCGGACGAAGAGTATGATGACCTGGCAATGCAGGACGGTATGGACAATGGGTACTGGTCGGAAGACGAAGAAGAAGCCAAGGACAAGATAACTCCAGTTTCCGGCGAGCAATCATCTCGGAGACGGAACACGGACCATTTTGTCCGCACCAAAAGCATGCCCTTGTCATCCGAACCGCCTTTGTCTTACTCCTCTCTAATCACCGAGAGAAAAGAGACGAAACCGCCATCCCCGAGCAGCTTCAAAGGCAGAAGGCGCTCCCACAGCATCCCGGCTCTCGGGAAACATGGCTCCATTTTGAGCGAGGCCATGCTTTCGGGGCCTCCTCGAGAGCCGGGGCTTGTGTGAGGGAATGCTAATGTTATTGTACTTTACTTTGGGGTTTCGTTGGAGGGCTGTTGTGTATTTGGCTGATCCCCGTGTGTACAGTGCTTTATAGACGATGATAACATGCGCTTAATAATCTAAATCCCGTTACAGAAAAAGTCATTTTCTCGTCTTTATTATAATATCTAATAGTTAGCCCCTTGATTTTTCATATTAGTGCATTTTTGCCCCTTGATTGTTCTTTTTTAGCAGGGCTCCCATTCTTCAAGTAGTATCGTAGTCTCCAAAATGTTCGGAAGGTTGAGTAGTACGCAAATAAATGGCTTAGGTTTCTATCTTGAAATAATTATGTCTAGCTATTGAATTAATTGAATATTACAAACTAAAAGATAAAATTAAATTGACACAGTTTTTTTTTTTATTCTTCTTAAAGTCGTGTTACGTACAGAATTATTGTAAGAAAATTAAAATTCAAGAGACAAATGCACATTCACAAGTTCAGGAAGTTAGCTGCTAATTACTTTTTTAATTACTTCAAATATAATTTTTGCCTGTGCAATTTAAGTTTTACTCTTCTATGTTCAGGTTCTGAAAGATCAGTGAATGAAGAACAACACAATTTACTGCTATAATTCATTAACAAACCCCATAATCTTCTATCCTATCTCTTAGCCATTCAAGCTTTGCACCTCTTTTCACCATCAAGCTCAAGAGCCTCTTGCCCTCGGCTTCTCGACCCAATCCGAACAACCCGATTGCTATCCTCTCAATCACCCGCGAATCGGTGCCAAACCCTCTCATCCGTGCAACGAGAAGCAATCGATGAGCTTCGGGAATCATACCCTTCCAGCAAAAACCGTCGATCAAAGCGCCTAGAATAGGCTCGTCCACTTCAATCCGTCCCATCTGCATCGCACCCACCATCCCCATCGCCTTATCCATCTCCCCCGCCTTGCAAAAGCACGAAATCACAGCCCAATATGTGTCGCCATTTGGCGGCATGTCCCTGTCGGACATTTCGTCGAACACCGAGCGTGCAATCGCCGCACGACCCGTTTTCATGCAGCCTTTGATCATCAAATTGTACAAACTCACACTAACTTTCAAGCCGTGATCGTGCATTTCACGAACCAATTTCCGTGCCTCCTCGATTTTCCCGAAACTCGCGAACCCGTCGATCAAAATCCCGTACGAGTCAAGATTGAATCCCACACCTTCCTTTCTCATCAAAAGCAAGACTAAATCCAATTCCACAAAGTCCCATCTCTGAGCACAACTCTTCAACATTGTATTGAATGTGACCACGTTCGCTTTCGCGCCTTTACAGATCATCTCTTGCACCAACTCTCTGCTCTTCTTAATCTCTCCATTAGCGCACAACCCATCAACGATTACGCTCAACGAGTACTCAGAAACCTTCAAACCCGAGTCAACCATCTGGTCAAAAAAGTCAACTGCCTGGTCAACTCTGTCATCTCTCTTGAGAGAGAGCAAGTGCGAAGTGCAAGTCCTCTCGTCAATCTCAATCCCACCGTTCTTCGCGTAACGAAAAGCCTCCGAAACCTCGTCGAATCTTCCGTGTTCCGAGTAGACCCTGATCATGAAATCGAAAAGCTTGGCCTTGAAGGCCGTCTCCTCGCATAAATCCTCCGCCATGGAAGCGATTGCAAGAAACGGAGAATCGATTGACGAGAAGAGACTCTCTGCTTGGAGATGGCTCCGTGCCTTGACGAGCCTGTAAACGACGGTCAAGCGGGTGCGAAGATCGGGCTCGAAGGAGACCGAAGACTGGTTCTTGACGACGAATTCGAAGAGTTTCAGACACTTCGAGGGTCTGATCGCCGGGTCGGAGAGTACGAGGTTGAGAGTGTGGAGGTCGAGGTCGGAGAGGAACTCGGTGGCGGCGATTCGGGTCGGGTTTCTGGCGATGGCGTTGATGATCTGAGTGTACGGCTTCGATGCGTTGAGAGATTGCACAGTCTTGAGGTTTCTGACGATGGTTCGGATTGACATTGTTGAGCTCGAACGGACATGGTTGTTGTCTGTCACTGCGCGGCTTGCCCAGAGACAGAGAGGTCGAAGCTCGAAAGCGGTGACGAAGTTGAGGACGGGTTGAAGACAAACGGGTCGGGTCCGGTTGAACGATCCAAATATATTGGTGCGGGTAAATCTTTCTGGGCTGCTAGTATTTGGGCCTAAAGAATTGGGCTTGAAATATGGGCTTTACCGATATAGCCCCTTTTCTCTTCGAGATCGGTAGAAATTGAAATTGCATTTAAATACTTAATTAAATTGAAAAAAATTAATGGTAAAATTATGCTACTTTACAAAAATTTAGCAAATAATTTGATCGAAATTATTAATTTATTGAGTATTAATTTAATAGCATTAATTTTAGAGTCGGGACGGGACAAAAGTATAAGTTAATCGAGGTTATTAATAATTTATAAATTATTTATTTGAAAAGGTTTTAACAGTATTAATAAAAGTATAAAACTGATTTTTACAAATAAAAGTATTTATATTATATATTCTATAATATTATTATATATTTACATCGTATATATACAAAACGATAAATATTCTTTTTAAGTTTTAAGAGTTGACGACAAGACTTTAAATGAAAAAGTACCGCTTTGAAAACAGGAACAACGAAATTGGACCAAAAACAAAAAATTTAGAGCAAAGCAATTAATCTTGTTCAGTTTTCCACTAAGAATTCATCTATCATGATTATTATTTTTAATAGGGGTGAACCGGGAACCGGGAAATTAACTTTTTTTTTTCGTCCCTGTTCCGAAAAATCGGGATTTTTTTTTTGTCACGGTTCCGGTAACGGTTCCGATCTGGTAACGGTTCCCGATTCAAAAATTTCCCGGTTCCGGTTCCGGTAACGGTTCCGATTCAAATTTCCCGGTTCCGATTCCGGTTACGGTTCCATTTCTAAAATTTCCCGGTTCCGATTCTAAATTTTCCGGTTCTAAAAGGGTTTGACTTAAAAATGACATGTAGTTTTTGAAAAATTAGTAACTAAAAATTACACGTAGTATAAAAAACGACAATAAAAATATATATTACACTAAAAACGACATACTAAAAACTTAAAAATGACATGTAGTTTAAAATCGGAACCGGTACCAAAAACCGGAAAATATTTTTTAGGTACCGTCTCTGGTTCCCGGTTCCAAAAATCGGGAACCGGGAAGTACCGGTTCCCGGTTTAAAGCTAAATTTCTCGGATTTTTTGAAAAATCGGTCCGGGACGGGTACCAAAACCGGGAAACGGTTACAAAATTTTCACCTCTAATTTTTAACGTCGAGTTTTAATAGAATTAGGGAAGAATTTGAGTGTTCTCATTGGTTTTTACAGAGTTTTTATTCCGTCGGTATTTTGCAAAACAAAGCGTCCCCAAAATTTTCCGGCATGCCACAGCAGACTCACCTTAGTTTCACACTTATTATCGAACTCATTTGAGCAGTATTTTATTTATTTATTTTATAAATAGCTGGAGATCACTCAAATAGTGTCCGCCTCAAATTTATTAATAGAACCCTCACGTATGACGGAGGAAAACCGTAGATACATGATAGAATTTGAGATTTATAAATCGAGCATTATAAAGATCCTAAATATCAAAACTATCTTAATACCAAAAACCACATGGTCCAACTAGCACAAAAGAAACATTAAATAAGCCAAAACCGTAGATACATGATAGAATTTGAGATTTACAAATCGAACATTAAAAATATCCCAAAAAACAAAACTATCTTCGTAACAAAAACACACGAATCAATTAGCACAAAAGAAACATTATATATATGCCTAATATACGTAGTATTCATGTTGTCTAACCTTAACAAACCTTTTATATTTCCAGGAAGCTGGCTAGAATTTGTGAATATATTATCTCTACCCTCAGCACCCAGACGAGCCAACGCATCTGGTACTTGATTTTTTTTTTTAATATATATATACACCAAAATGCAAATCATCTGCTACTTGATTTCGTTCTCTATAAAAGTGTTGTATAGTGTAGTTTGAACCCTCTAATAACGGAATTAATTTTTCCCCAAAATCCCAAAGGTACCAAGGATTGCATATACCTAACGTAATCCAACCTACAACAATTCTCGAATCGCATTCAATGTCGATCCCATTATAGCCAATTTGCTTACATACAACTCTTCGATAACCGCCCTAAGTTCGACTTCAATACTTGAGCAAGTTCCAAAAGATTTTGAATAGCCAAATATGAACTTACCTTTGTAGTCACGGGGAATACCACCTCCGCCAACCGGCCCCGGGTTTCTAAAGCTACTCCCATCAACATTGAGTTTAAATCTACCATGTCTTGGTTTAATCCATTTCAACACTTGCATTTTCTTTCATCCTCGATTCTATAATCGGTAAACAAGCACAAGACAGGTTTTGTGGACATATAGCTCGTTACTTTTTCAAGCAAAATAATAAGTAAGAACATGAATTCATTAGCTTGACAACGACATGCATGGCAGAGGAACAAATATTTGGTGTCACATTGCAAAGACGAAAATCAAACACGTAAGCTATGCTATCATCAAAGGAAGCCCTAGGTTTTCCCAAATTATATTTATGATCTTCTCTACGAACTGTATATGATATATACGATGACTGACCATAAATAGTAACCTTATTCTTAAGAAGTGAGACTTCTTAAAGCATGTTGATGAGTATCCAAATCTAATTTATCTACGGTTCTGTATAGCTCACAGTAATGACTATTGTCCTTGTTTTTTGTACGGTTTCTAAGGTTTGGTATGTATGCATGTGATATAAATGTACTTTGTGAATGTATCTATATATGTCTATAATGACTATTATATAGTGTACATGTCTATATTGTTGTCCCTCGCTGCGCTCTACTTCTGATCATCACCCACGATTACATCGATAAAATGTGTACGTACCGTCCTTATAACAGTGTTATAAAATATAATAAAATGCTATGATATATTTATATACATATTTATTATATGTGTATAAAATTTGGTTGTAAGTTGTATGAAAGAGACCTTTCAAGTTATAGTGGAAAAAACGCAGGGGCATCATGATTTTGCTTTTCTCCTAAAAGGAAAGTGCTAATATTCCTTTTATGTACATACAATATTACAATCAAAATCCTTACAATAATTTCTGGCCTTTCTTTGTCTTGAACTTTTTGAAGTAGAAATAAAAGGGGAAATAATATTTAATCAAAATCCAAAGTAAGAGTGAGTGTTACTACACCGAATTCAACGTTACTAATTTCGAAATTGCTGTTTAGCTTTGAAATTCGGTGTTATCAACCTCTCATGTATGTTAATGTATAATATGATGGATGAGATGCTCATGGTATGAATGTGATTTAATTAGAAGTTTCTGCGTGCACTTTCATGATCCGAAATTCAAATTAACTCCGATATCTAAGAAAAAAATAATTAAATCACATTTATTTGGCCTTTAGTGGGAATTTTCATACTAAATTTAAACAGAGAAAACCCTACATATAACCATTCAAAGAAACACGTTTATTGACATGAATTGATTTTACTTACTTAAACTGCAATGCTTATATTTTTTCCAACTTAATTTCACTATATATTGTCCATACATATATGCAGTAATGAGAGATAGGGAGAGAGAAGATTATATATTCAATTAAATATTAAAATACTAAGGTTTGACTTTTTCATGATTATCTTCGATAATCTTCGATTATCCGTCTTGCCGGTAGTTATCGGCAAGACGGTCATGCCAGTACTTTTCCATGATTTTTGTCGAAAATCGGCAAACATCTTGAAAAATAACAAAAATATGGTACTTTTAAAAAAAAATTGCACTTTTCGATGATTTTATTCGAGTATTTACATATGTGAGAGTGAGACTATATTTTATTTACCTATGTTTGAGTATGAAATGATTTTATTTTTGGCATTTTAATGTTTTATCAATATTATAAACTTAGTAAATATATTCTAAAAAATATTTCAGTGATTTTTCATCGATAATCCTCGATAAGTGTCGATAATCCTCGATAAATGTTGGTAACGATAATCTACAGTGTTTATTAGTTTTCCGTCGATTAATCGGCAAGCAAAAACGACAAGCGATTTATCGACAAATTCGGCAAGTTGAACCTTATAAAATACTACTTAATTGAGAATCGTACATACATATATATACATGCTACTATATAATATATGCTAAATTCTCATTTTAATGACAATAAAAAAAAAAAAAAAGAAGCTTAAAGTGAATGATGATCACGATTCACTATATGGTGTTCAACACATAGTGTTTTCTTTTAAAAAGTCCCCACCATCCCAACACGCAATGTGATGATCATACTCAATTTGACGACAAACAGTCTGAGTCTGGGCAAGAAATGATGAATTGTACTACGTACTGACTAAGAAATTTCAGTAATTCAATGAAAAAAAGATATGCAAAAACTATTTTATAGAGCCTATTTATTGTACGACTCTAAAAAAAAAAAAAAACGTATTGTAAAAGAATATGGAAAAGAAAGTGAGATTATATTTGGGTAGTAAGTTATTATTTTCACCACATATTGAGTCAATAATATAATCCAAACATAAAGTTTTTCTATTATTATTCGCGGTAGATTGATAACTTCGTGTATCTATCATAAGAACTCGATAGACGAATAGTAAATAATTTATTTAGGACTGAAAAATTCAAAATTAAATATTGGTTCCACTTATATTTTAGAGTTTTTGCTTCAATGTTCCACACGATAAGGGAATGAATGAGCGAATGATCCCTCAAAAATAATATTCGCGTCAATTCCTTTTGATTAACCTTGATTATACAGTATGACTGAATTTTTTATATTTGTTTAGGTAAACTTCGAAAGAAGAAGTTTAATTAGAAGTTTTATCTTGATTTTAGATTTATCACCCGATTTCAATTGAATTTTTATATACTATAACATATTTTTTAAAAATAAAAATAAAAACCTGAAAAATCCGGATCCAGAAATCAGAATTCTGAATTTTTTTCTTGAATGAGAAATCCGGACTAAGAATTCGATATCTGCCCGTATATACAACATCACCTCTGATACAAATTTTATTTAGGGGTCAAAATGATAGTATAAGTATTTACTAATTTTCAAGAGTAAATTATTACTATACAATTAATTGGGGTTAAAATGATGATGATGAAAAAATTTGAAGGGTTAAAATCACCAAATATAAATAAATCAACTAAATTCCTTGAATTATATTAAGAATAATGTTTTCTAATATTTCCACTTTTCCCTCAAAGTTTAATGGAAGGAACTGTTAAAATTAATTTTAAAAAGACCATTAACGCCAAATTTGTTTCCCAACTTCTTGAGTAAATTAGAGAAAGAAAAAAAAGTTCCATTTTAAATAGAAACGATGTGGTCAAATTATGTTTATTTAGGGGTGGTAATTTGGGGCCGGACACGAAACACGAAACGGTTACGACACGATTTAAACGGGTCTGGGTCTACCATAAATGGATCTGGGTCCAACCGTGTCGAACACGATTAAATAACGGGTAAACACGGCACGAACACGATAACACGATGGGACCCAATTGGACACGATTAAGGAGCAAAAAGTTACATTTTATATACGTTATTAAGTATTTTAATACTTATTATATATAACATTTATGTTTTTTATTTATTTATTACATCGTACAATTGATGAACATAAAAAAGTGTTAGTAAATTATAAAATCTTAGATAATATAATTAAATAAATTAAGTTAAATGAGTATAAATTGAATTAATTTAACATTTTAAAATACATGAATATGTTAAATGGCGTTAAACAGGTAGACACGATAAACACGGTATTTAAATGGGCGGGTCTGGGTCTCATCCTCTAACACGATTAATAAATGGGGCGGGTCTGGGTCTACATAAAATAAGTAAAAAACGATTAAGACCCGGCACGAAATCCGAATCGCCACCCCTATATTTATTCATCCACTTTTAAAACTCATGAAAGAGTTTTTCCCTATAAATAATAATAAAAAAAAACCTCAGGAAAGAGTTATACACACTGATAAAAATATGGAAGTTCATATCGTGTTTATTACTTTACTTCATATAGACCTTGTAGCTTTTGATCAGTTACTCAACTACGTAATTAGAAAGATTAAATCAGGACTATATATAGTATTTAGTTGGATTCCAAAGTCCGACTCGTTCACGTGCATGGGGTCCCCAGATCAATGGTGAGTTAATTTCACTTGCATTTCTCCCACTTGGCCATCTCAAAACTGGCTTTCATCACTGCAATTGGACCACTCTCGTACCCAAATTATAAAAGCTTGGGACCATAACTACTTCTTCATTATACATATATTCTCCTTTGGACTCTGATCTCTTCAACATTAACCAGTATTAATCAAAGGTGAACAAAAAGTATCATGTATCAAGTAGGGGAAAAAGGTATTATCAGAGCTTTTACCCAACAAAAATATGGCCGACGAGGACGTTGGTCTTCTGTTATTAAGTGAGTGATTGTGACAAGCCTAGCCTTTTAAGTTTTAACCACTAAAGGCATAACATAGTAAAGTTTTTGGTCTTCCATCGCTAATGTGACAGCCATCAATCCCGTAAGCCGAGAGGGCAAGAACGGGTAAGCAGTGCAGTCCTGCATCGCCTGGGCAAGGGGAAGTGTTGATGGGACGTTCCCGAGACTGTGCAGGTATGGGACTGCACGGTTATTGGAGATCATACATGTATGTGACTGTATGGTCGAAGAGGCTTAAATTAATTGATTGGTACCAAGGTGTTAAATTTCGCGATTTTCCATGAAAATGTCGACCGATTTTCGTTTTTCGAAGATATGCGAAACGAAAACCCTTTCGTTTCGCTGGGTTTTTACCATTTTTTTTGCGAAATTCGCATGGGCACGTGGGTGGAATATCGTTTTTCGTTTTTGTGAGTAAAAATTGCGAAAAATAGTTGGAATTTTGCAAAAAATCATATTTTTGGTAGATTTCGGCAAAAATACCAATTAATTTTTTGGCAAAAATAATTATACTTGCACAAGAGCACCCCACCCCACCCCACCCTACCTCGCCTCGCCACGGCCGGCCGGCGGCGGCGCGCGCGTGTATTAGTCCTCCCCTATCCACAAAATCCTATCACCCAAAAAGCCCAAGCCTTTGTCCCTAATATTTGGTATATAAACATCACCAAACTCTTGTCATCTATCAATGTGGGACTTTTTGATATTCAACTAATATCACACATTCACACTTAACATACACATACACTTCACCTAACAATTTAACTTAATATTATACACTTCAAATAATATTATACACTTAACATACATATTAACTTCACCTAACATACATATACACTTAATATACATATTCATTTAATATTATACACTTGAACTAATATTAAATTTGTTAACATACATATACAATTAACATGCATATTCACTTAATATTACACACTTAATTAACATACATATTCACTTCACATAATAATTTGACTTAATATTATACACTTAAACTAATAAAGTGACTTAATGTTATACATTTCACCTACATATTTAAGTTACAAATGTGTTTTGTTGTATACAATTATGTCTTGTATTTATTAAATATGTAGTTTTGAACCTATATAAATATCTTGCTTAAATACTCAAATATTTTTTACAAAATATCCGTCGAAAACCCCATCGGCATGCGGTATGCCCATGAAAAAAACGCGGTATATGCGGCATGCGGCATGCCCTTTTTTTACGATTTGCCCATCGACAAGCGATATATCCGTAAAACGGAAAATGCGAAACGACATCGGCAAGCGACATTTTAAACCTTGATTGGTACTACCTACGTCAACAAGATGCATCTTCTTTTCGGTAGTTCGTTCATATGAACTCCACAGTTAAGCGTGCTTGGCTTGGAGTAGTCCTGGGATGGGTGACCTCCTAGGAAGTTTCTCGGGAAGCGTGCGAGTGAGGACAAAGCACGCTGAAAAGACTCGTGTTGGTATGTGGGGACAGTCGTCGATTCGATTGAGCAGCCGGAGCGTTACAGCTAAAGTCGAGTATAATTTAATAATTAGCCCTAATAATTATTAATATGATGCTTTTTGGAGTAGTTCGACTTGTAAGAATGGGGATGCTAGCTACAAGTATTATTTTTATTTCTGAGTTAAAAAAAAAAGAGAGTAATAAAGTTATAGAAGAAAATATGCAGATTATACAGTTATATTAACTGTGTATAGGTGAAGGTTACACATATTAGTTTCTTGTTAAGCTGTTATAGGATTTTTATAAGAGAAATTACTCCAAATATAGCCAAACTCAAACATAGGATTAGCAAAATAGCCAAACTTTGGTTAATTTTGTAAACTAGCCAATTAACATGAGGTGACATTTTAATAACATTTTTTTATCCCTGTAATACCCTTTAATTAATCATTTTAATTATAGTTTTTGTAATTAATTTAAAAAAAATCAGCACAAATCAAGCTTAATTAATTATGCACAAATTTGAGAATTTAATAACCAATTTGAACCATTTTCATCGATCCTCTCTCTCTCTCTCTGTTTATCTTCTCCGAGCGAATCCATGGCGTCGAAGGTCCCCGACGAGATCCCTCGCCGCGTGAGCTTCGCCGACACTGACTGCGTCTGCAAGACGCCGCCCAAGCCCTGCTCCAGCTCCTCCCCCAACACTGCGCTGCAGCCCGACAACGAGCTCGCCGGGTTCTACGGGGACTTGGCCAGCGACAGTGACGATTCCGGCGAGGATGAGGAAGGGAGCGCCGAGGGCAGGAAGTCATTTTTCAGGCCGTTGGGATCCCCGTCTCTGGGTGGGAGCAGCACCGCCTGCTCCGGCGCCTCCAACAACGATGAGATTTCGCTGCCCCCGTCGCGCGCGAAGGAGCTCCTCCATCGGAGCACTCGCTCGGAAACACCGAGCCAAGACGATCGACGGCGAAACTTCGGCGGTCTTACGGGAAAGAGAGAGATTATTTTTTGTATTTAAATATTTGATTATTGTATTTAAATTTTAATATGAATAATATTTTTGATTGTTAATTTACGTTGATTCGTTGTTAATTTACGTTGATTCGTTGTTGATTTACGTTAATTCGTTGTTAATTTACGTTGATTTGTAAAATTTGAATGTTTATATGAATGTTTTGAATTTAAAATTTGAATTATACAAAAAAAAAATGGGGTTTGGTTTTTGATTGTTACCATATTAATAGCTATTTCAATTAATAGCAATATTTTCAATTAATGAAAATAAATGAATTTTTTAATTTTATTAAAACATGAGGGCAATAATGTAATTGGAATTTCATTTAAATGGTTAATTGGCTAGTTTACAAAATTAACCAAAGTTTGACTATTTTGCTAAACACACTTTCAAGTTTGGCTATTTCTCCAAAGCGCCCTTTTTATAATTCGTGAATGATGCTCAAATTTCTTTTCCATTACATTAATATATTGATAAAACATAAAATATATTGATATAATTTACCTCCTTCTGACATATGGATCATCGTAATGTGGGATAAAAACGGTTTAGAATTTAGACAATGACTAGAGAAGTAGAGATTTCAAAAGGTCGACAACTGTGAGTCGTGATATAGTTAAGAGACTTATGGCATACTAACATATGGTTTTGAATTCAGATATATCACATTTATTAATTCTTTTAGCTAGCCCCACAACTTTTGATATTCACATGCAAGGCAGGCTCTTATTTACACGAGAAATCTGGTCTTGATGAGCATTCATTATATATATATATATATATTTTTTAAACAGTGCATGACTTCCTGTATATGTGTACATATATTTGTACTACTTACTCATATATAACATGCACATTTATATTTTTATATGTGTACATATACTAAATTATAACAATTGAAGGGTACTGGAGTTCGTTTCTATCTTAAATATGACATATATATCTTTATCAGTTATATATATATATGTATATTATTGTTAATAATTTGTAAAATTGTTAAACTCATAAAATAGAACTAAAAAACATGAGTAAACGAGTAACGGTATCAAGACTTTTGTGTAACACAATTCACGATTATCTCTTGTGGATACCTTATACGTCTATCGGACACGATGAGCCAATCAATAGAATACAATAGATGAATACAACTATATATCAATGTGACTAGAAGCATAAAAATATCCTCATTGATATTAGAATATGAACTTTGACGTCAAACTCATGAATCTTCGATTACAACAAGATACCCTTGCTTCAACTAGTAACGAACGTCATTTTCTTAACGATGAATAATTGCTTTAACTGTAGGATTTTTAATATATAGTAAAGGCAATCGATTTAAACCTTGACAATTGGGTTATATATAAGACCGTAGGCTTGAGTTTTCGCATTGCTCTAATTTTCCAAAGGATCAAGAGGAATCATCTTACTTGATGATCTGGATTTGATATCTTCACTAGGCAATCCTGGAGAAAATCGATCTAATCAATCTACCGACTGAGAATATGACAAATCCTTGTGATTGATGCATAATATTACTTTCCGGGTAGAATCGGTTATACTTAATGATATAACATAAAATACAACAATGACACAAATGAGCCAACTTGAATACACACGACTATATTACAACAAACATAAGATAGTTTATTTTTAGCTGGAAAATACTGTGTTTTGTGATCATGTTATTCCCCATCTCCAATTGGACTCCAAAAGACTAAAATTGTGTAATTTTGTACACTAGCTTCAAGCATGCTTCTTCAGTGAGACTCCAAAAATCACATCATTTAATGTACGTAATGCTACAATGTAACTCTATTTATTTATTTGTTTTGTTAACTTTTACCAACCAATAATAACAATGCATATTTGGTGTAAAGTACTGCGCCAAAATAGTGAATTTCAACACTTATAAAATAAAATTTACATTTGGAGATGGCCTAAGTGAATAATACTTCAATATATTTGGGACAGACCCGGGAGAAAAAAAAAAAAAAAAACTGGGACTCTTTTTTAGTATTTTGTTGATGTTAATCAAGTCATATATATTCATGTTTTGCCGATGTTTATATTCATATAAATCATTGCCCATGTAGGTAGGAGACATCGTACAACAGATTTTTATTACCACTGTTTTGTAAACAGCCTTCCATCAAAATCTATATTGATCAATAGAGTCGATACGTACTTTTTTAGAATCAAATAGTCCATTCAAACACATGTTCAAAGTCCAATAAGTTATATTGCCATAAAATAATATTCCGTGAAGTTAACTAGGGATATGGAAATAACAGTTAAAATAAAATTAGGAGCCAAAATTACATGAGATATTGATCTTATATATACCAATGAAACCAAATATTTATGTTAATGTATTAACATTCAATAATAGTATCTAGAAAAAGTAAAATGACATACCTTCAATGGTTAAGCATCTATTCCGTCCTTGAAGTGCAGGGTTCAAACCTCATGATACTAAAAGATTGTCGGAAAGATCATATGATTGGAACACCGAATATCGTAATTAATTATAGTCTTTATATATGTCAAGCAACATCAAAAGTGATTAGTTAGTTATTGTTCAACTAGATAAAAGAGTACAAATAAGAAGTCAAAAGTTTAATTTCTTAGATGGAGAGCACCAGCTAGGTCCTAATAGTAGTTGGATTCAAATTTCAATTTCAACCATGACTTAGATCATATTTATAATTTTTTTATGTAGAAATTGTATGTAATAGTGTGCCTCATAAACAACTAGCATACAAGAAATAAATGGAATTGGAATCCAGCAAATCTATCATCAAAAGCTCATAGATATATAGGAAGAATACCGGTTCAAAAGATGATCAAAGGGAACATTTGATTTGATATAATTGATGATACAAAGCATATAATATTTCATGATTAGTACTTGTCTATATTCACATGATATGACAAAGTAAATATAATATGTTCAAGGAAAATAATTTGCATCGATTATGTTTATTTATTGTTTGCCAGAACATAAGTTACTATAACAATTAATAGAAGGTTCGAAAAACTAATCACAACATAGATTTATACAATATTCATGACTTAAGCTAGAATAATAGCCAAACAATCCATAAATTGTTTGAATACAAGTGATTTATACCCTTTCAACACATTGTATATAGATATATGAAAATAAAATGTATATAAACGTATTGAATTCATCTTATGAAATACATACATATATCATAATCTGTATGAGTGAAAGTAATACCTTACAAATGAATGTTGATAACTTTATATTAGAGATCATAAATACAGAAACATTCCATATATTTACAATTAAATTACATAATCAATAAGTGTAAGAGTAATATGTACAATGTATGTACTATATATGCTTTTGAATTCATGATATCTATATCCAAAAACCATTTCCCTATATTATGTGATGTATTACAGTAATGTTTGTATTAGGTGAAGCTAATTCAAATAAGTCATCAAAGATTACATGGCTAGACAATTAAGAACTACATATAGATATATATATATATATATATATATCATGTTGAATTAATGTAGCAAAAAGTTTTGGACTGATCCTATAATGATAGGTTTCATAGAAAATATACCCGAATTGGGAAGAGCAATATATGCTAATAAGAAGGGCTTAGATAGTGATGGAGGCACACAGATATCCAAAATGTCTTCAAGCTCAACTGTATTATCCTTGTCACTAATATTAATGAAGACACTAAATATTATTTATATACACACACATATATATAATTGGATTTCGAGATAAATAATTTTCTTGGGATTTTTTTTTTCTGCTTTCGGGTACTATTATTGAAGAGCAATATGAGAGAGAGATGAATGAGTTGGAATGTGATGTCTCTCAAGGTTGGTCCACCAAAAAAACTGATGAGTGAGTGACTTATGACTAATAGTAATATTGCCAAACACACAAGAACATGCATGTCAGTGAAATTTTTGGCAATTTTAACACTCTGAAATGAATATTGTATATTTCTCCCCTGATATGAAAACAGAAAATAAGTAACATATAAAGAAATATAACTAATTAAAAGGAGTTCCAGTTTTCAATGATCTTCTTACTCAACTGGCGAAATCACATCCAAGATTGTCCATAAACAATCAATATTATTTTAACCACTTGTGGAATGAAAACAAAAGTTGGTGGAAATTAAAATGAAAAAAAAAAACCTGCAATATCTTCAAACCCCATTAATGAAACTATCCAATTAACCTCATTTTCATACCATTATCATTTCTCACAAAGATAACAGAAATTAGATCTCACCTGTCTTCTTCTTCTTAGCTTCATAATGCTAATCAATTCAAGCTTCTGAGGAAAAATAAAGAGGATGAAAAGGGGGTAAAAGACCTGAGTCAAGATAGAAAGTCAACACTGGATCTGAAAAAACAAAAATCATCAAGGAAATTAGAAAGGAAAAAAAAAATAATAACCTAATGTTTTTTGTTTGTTACTATGTAGAGATTATTCTCTCTCTCATATCGATCAGAAACTCGCTGAAAAGATGCCATTTTTAACATTCCAAAGCACAGATTTCTCCACCAGAATACACACAGATCTGCTCATATTTATATGTATGTATGTATATATATAAATAAATAGAGGAAGACCCACCTGAGGCTATACGGAGCTGTGAAGATCAAAGAAATTATATATCCTTAGGGTTTATGGATAATTAGTCATCAATTATTGCCGATGCAGCATCATCAAGATTCTCAGTTGGCAAATAGGTATGGATTTGCATGTGAATCTTGATGATGCTACGCCCGCAAACAACGACTGCCAAACAAAGCCCTTGTTTTCCATGCACGCAACGCATCAGAAGAATCTCTCAACCCCATTTACAGAAACCCAAAGATGTATCAGAAACCGATGAGAGAGAGGAGAGAGAAAGAGAGGAGAGAGAGAGAGAGAGGGAGAGTTCAGAGATGTTGTCAGAGTGTTGAAGTATCTTCAAAATGAGCTGCAAGCCCACGGGAGTCGGACGACGTGTCGTCCCGCGATTGGCTGGGAACACGTGAAGTGATTACTTCGAAAGACTGTTTTAGCCCCAAAACTTAGAATATGCTTTCTTCAGAGAAACACAAAAAGAGAAGAAAACAAACAAGAACCCTGAAATGAGGAAAAACCCTACTATTATTTTTTAGGGGTTTCTTATTCTATTATCTCAAGAACTTAAAAGTTTCTCAAAGAATATTACATACATATATATGTGATTGAAGAAGCCTTTTGGGTTTTTGATGAAGAGAAGATGATTCAAAAGGGTTTCATAAGGCAAAGAAGACGATGGAGAAAAGGGCAAGAAGTGGGAGAAGAAGATCCAGGTCTCACTAAAGCAAAAGACTAAGGTCAAGAGAGAGAAAGAGAGAGAGAGGAGAGAGATAATAGAAAAGGTGTGGTCATGTGAAGTATGAAGAGAGTGAGTTTGGTTAGTGATATATATATACACGGGTGACCCGAAATTTTATTGGTTTGTCTGATCTCTCACTGTCTTGGCTTTATCATTGGCAAGGCTTAGCTGTATTATTAGTACTATTTACATGCCCCGAGTTTACCATCGTCTTCTTGTGTAATGTGTTCAAAATTTATCTTGAGGTTAAGTACTTTTAAAATAATTTTTCCGGGCGTGACTTTAAATTTTTGGTATTGAGGGGACGTAACCCGTGATTTTTTTTTTTTAAAATCGTATTAAGCCCCTATGTATTTTTCAAGTGGAACCTTTTGTGAGGAGACATCCCTTTCTGAAGTTACGGGACTATTTTGTTGATCGAGTTCCTTAGAGAGAGTTGCTTGGCGCCCCTAGTTATTCTCTACCTACCCAACCGTGTCGCTTTCGGGTACAGGTACCCTATTGTTGAAGGTCGTTCGAGCTTATTCTGAGAGTATGTCATCGGCTAAATCGTATTAAGCTCCCATGTATTTTTCATTTAGAACCTTCCCTAGGGAGACACCCCTTCTCTTGTAGTTATGGGACTACTTTATCGAGTTTCTCGAAAATGTGTACAAAGATTGTTCTCAAGTTTTTGAGTTCTTACGCACAATATGATTGCGCATATAATAATCATATGCTCAATTTCTTGAGTTTTTACACCAATATGATTATCGCCTAGTCAAGATTAGTACGTATGAATATGTATAATGAAGCTTAATTTGACATGGAATGCATATTATAATTCTCTTCATTTTGGAGAGAAAATAGTTCATACGTCTAATTAGGCTTTAGATCATATAAAATATTTTAATTTGCATCGTAACTAATAAACCAATAATACAATTTCATTATGGATTTAACAGTGGCCGGGGAGGTGTGCGGTAAAAAAACGGGATAACTACTTACTAGAGATTTTTCCGCAACAGTGTTAAAATGAGAAAAGGAATGTGAGTTTTTGAATTTATTTCTTTTAATTACATTGATGTTTTCATTTCTCCTAATTGCCCAAGAAATTTGAGCAATTTTAGAAGTTCTCATTTTTATGTGATTAATTTGCTATATAGCGGGAATTTTCAGAAGTAATCTTGAGTACTCTTTATATATATAACAATTTTGGATTAATAAAAAATTATTAATAAAAGTGACTAATAAGTCTTAGAATACTTAGTTCAGTTTTAACAAATTGAATTTATAAAGAAGGTTAGAAATTTCAAAAATATAAATATAAATGAAATATTCAATTGGAATCAAGATCTTTAAACGTATAATATAACTAAGCCCTAAATATCATTAAAACATATCATTCAACTGTGTTTTCTTCTAACTAGACTCCATGGAAATTTTTTATTTCATCTATCGAAACACATTATTCAAGTAATAATATTTTATGAAATTTCACATATTAATGAGAGAGAGAGAGATGTGATTATTATGTAAAGGTGACAGTCAGGCACATACCTGAAGTGGGGTCTCGTCCGTACCATATGACGTGGCATGTGTGTATATATATGTATATAACTTTATATTGGCCTTTCTTTTTCTCAGTTCAATTTATAACCATTACTTAAAAAATCATCACTCATAAAAAAGCAAACTTTGAAAAATTGGGTCCTCAAATATTAATATATAGTACAGCCAATAATAATGTAATTTGAATAATGAATTATGATTGCCAGAAGAAAAAAAATTGCTATATTATATATATATATATATATATATATATATATATAAGAAAACTGTACTATCCAACAATATATTATGATTACCAGAAAGAAGGGAAATACTTCTAAGTCTTTATTCTAATTATAAAATATGTATTGTGATTGATAATGATATTTTATTGATAATTATCGGAGTCATTCTATATGTTCAGTTAATTTTTCTATAATTATTTATTTTGGAAATATATTGATTTAATAGACCAACACTAGAGGTGTCAAGTGGGCCGGGCCGGCTCTGGCCCACCCGCCCCGACTCGTAAAAAAAAGCGGGTTCGCCCCTCCCCGCCATGTTTTTTTGTGGTTGTGGGCCGGGCTAAGCCTACCCCTGTCAAAAGGGTCTGGCTGGGTTATACTTTCCTAGGCCCGACCCGAACCCGCCTCGCCCCACCCAAAAAGCCCGCCCCACACCCGCCCCGTTCAAAAGCCCGCCTCGCCTCGCCCCGAAGCCCACATAAACCCGCCCCGCCCCGTTTAAAAGCCCACATAAACTATATTTTTATATTAAAAAACTATTAAGTTGTAATACTAATACTAATGAAAATATTATAAAATTTACTCTAAATATTTTATTGTTATAGAAATTTTACTCTAAAAATTACTCTATGTATCTCTTTAATTTTTTAATTAAACAATTTTAACTTTATTAATCAATTTGAAAATTCGCTAATCGATATAAACATTTTCTGATTTTAATTTTAGTTTGAAAATGAATTAATCAATTACAACAATGAGCGATTTCATGTATAAAACATAATTTCTTAATTCACTAGTTTCAACTTTACAGTTTATAATTACTAGTCACTTACATAAATCACTATTTTAATTTTATATTCAATAATTTATTTAAAAATCACTTATTCTCATTTTATTATTCCCTTATCACTTTCATATACTATTTAACATCAACATCTCCATTAAAAAAAAAAAAACCTCTACATCTTGAAATTCACGAATCAATTCAACGTTCATTAATTCTAATATACGCAGTGCGTATCTTATTTTTGAATGTCTAAGGCTATGTTTGAACTTTGAATTTTTAAATATGCGAGTGAATTTTATTTATATTTACATTACTTGACTTTTAAAAATAAATATTTGAATATCGAGCAAATACAAAAAAAAAAAAGAAAAAAAGAGAAAGGTATTATTGTTCGTTAAAGGCCCACGATATCTTGTAAAATTCTTAATAAAATGATTTCGTAAAAACGTATCGCTCTCCGTTAAAACCCAACTCATTTTGGTTTGTGAAAATCCCACTAAATTCAACCCGTAAAAGCCTACTAAATTCAACTCGTAAAAACCCGCCCCGCCCCGCCCCGTGACATTGTGGGTTCGGGTTCATGGGCCGGGGTGGGCCTTGATGGCTTTTCCAAAATCCGCCCCGCCCCGCACATTGAACGGGGCGGGTCAAACCCGCCCCATTTAACATGCGGGCTTAACGGGTTGTGGGCCGCCCCGCCCCGGCCCACTTGACACCACTAACCAACACTATTGTTTTTCCTTTTGATTTGAAAGAGTTTATTATATAATTAACCGAAATGGAAAATGCACATAGAATTAAAGATTGTGATTTTTTTTACTCGAAGTCAAAACAAAACAAAAAAAATTATATTTCACATTTATTTATTTAAAGTTAAGTTTTTACATTTTAGTTACATTTAAGAGATCGCAGTACATATGTATTATGGTGAAAAAACACCTATTCATAAAAGAATATAAACCTATTTTTCTTAATAATTTTAGCAGGATTAAAGTGAAAATCATTAACTCTATGCCCTTATATATAAATATATATATATATCATTTTCATGATTTTTATATTTTTTTATAAAAATTAGGTTAAAATTTACAAATGTTAAAACTATGGAATACAGAAAGAGTGAAATAACTATTTGCTTTAATGTGAAGATTAATTTCTTTGACAATGTATTTAAGTTCAAACAAGTAATTGAACATTTACTTAGATTTTTATATCAGATACACCATAGCTGAAATCAGGAATCAGAGAACGAGGAGGCTCAAAACTTATAACGTAGTTTATACAAAAATTGTGGAGACTTAACATAAGCTTGGGTAATAGGGTTTAAAAAAGTATGCCCCGCCTATGAGATACACGATAATTATATTTGCATGCAAACATTATAAATTAACAAGTTATGATACTTATTAGTAGGAAAAAAAAAAAAACTGAAATACAAATTATGTATAAATGAATATGGAGGAATATAATTGCAGTAGGAGTCAGGACAGGATAAGATAAGACAATGATGCATACCAAACAATAAATATTGTTCAGCTCTCCTTTTAATTCGATATTTTTCATAAATTTTTTTATAAGTATTACAAATAAAAAAATTATCAAACTAATTCTTTCAATATATACCGATTAAAAACTTCATAAACTAAATTTTCAGCTACAATAAATAATAATAATAAAATATTAAATTATGTAAAATTCCTTTTCCCATCTTTACCCTCCATACATAGGATTAATAGTTTATACTTTACATAGTACTGCTGGTCATGAATTTACTAATTTATATACAAGTTTCATAAGTTCTTTTTTTCTTGACATAATTATTGATCAGCAAGAAATTAATTAGAGAAATTAATTGCCTTACGCAACGGAGTAAAGCATGTGGATAGCAATAATACGATCATATGGAACCATTTTATATCACTAATTTCAACATGTTAATCAAACTAGTTTACAATTATATAACTTTACTTATTATTAATAATTAATTATCCCTAATATCGACAGCAGAAACATCCAAGGCAGTAAGGAGCGTGTTACTCCAACTTTAATATTTGTGTATTACAAATTTTAAATACAATAAATCTTGTCGTGATCTTCCCAATAAATAAATATATATTTTTGCAATGTTTCATTAGCTAGTATTTTACAATTTATTTCAGGACAAGCATATTTAGATACCTTATCTGTATATTAATCTTAATGTGTCATCGCATCTGATATCTCACAATTAAATAGGTTAGGTTAGTTATTATCTTTTTTATTTATATTTTTATTTTAGGATTTTTCTTGCAAATAATATATTAGTTTTGATATATTGAAAAAAAAAATATTTTTAGGGTGAAAAGGGAGCTGCGAAAATATAGGTAGTTAGGATTTTATATTAGACTTAGGGTTTCATACCTTTCACAAATCTCTCCCGTAGCTTCATTCTCTCTAAAGCCTAGAAATTTTCTAGAGAGGATAGAGTGAAAAACTCATTGAGTCTTCAATCTCATCAGCTAGAAAATTTCTTCTTCTTCTTCCCTAATCAAAGTATGTGTTTGCTTATCTTATTAAATCCAATTTTATTTTTGTAATCCCAAGTGGCAGAATTTTGTCGAATTTTTATCTCCCAAACCACGCAGCGGTTTTGGCTGAAATTTTAACCACAACTTCGCATAGAAGTCCCAGATTTAATTTCAGAATTTTTGGAGCTCTAAATCGCTCGAAATCGTATTTTCAATTTTTAAAATTTCTGGAAAAACGATAAAATTCTGCAGATCAGATTTTCGAACACAAAAATTCTTTGTTTTCGAAAAATAATGGCAGTTTGTTAAGAACGATTTTTCCAGTTCCTTACCGATTTTATTATATCGAGAAAATACCTCAAAACTCATTTGGAAAACCCAAATCTCTTTTAGTCTTTATGTCAATTTCTATGAATGTTTTTTTGCTAGTGATCAAACCTAATTTTTAGTTGGGTAATTATTATCTAGGAATATCGCCCGTAGAGGTATCTTCGTCGGAGTCGCGAGAAGCATTATCGTAGCGATTCATGTGAGTTCAACTTCACTGCAGTACGAATTTGTTTGAAAATAAAAATACATTGAACAAGTTTGTTGTGTGCTTTATTTGAATATATTGGATGTGTGAAAAATGTTTGCTTGTTATATTGTTTCATGAATGACGACATTAGATATGTTTTGAGGATTCAACAACGTTGAAACGTCGCGAAAGATTTATTATTATGTGACGATTGATGTGATTGTAAAGATATGAAGAATGCCATGAATGATAAATGGTGATATACGATGTGAAGTTTGTGAAAATGATTATTATGGTTATGGATGAATCTTCTTGTCATTTATGCATGTTAACAATATAAACAAGTATAACATAGGAATGAAGTGTCGTGCCCCCTCTATCGAACGAATTGTGTGATGCTTATGATGTTTTAAAAAGATCCAAAAAAAGAGAGAGGATGGGACGATGATTAGATTTCTACCCGAGTTGAAAGGAACGAAGAAGGGATTAATCTGACGGTATCATGAACCATCCAATATATTGACCTTAGGCTTCGGGACATGTGCACCCCCATCGATCTATGGAGTCTGGCGCGAATGAAGTGGTACATACACAATGGTGATCACCTAGGACAAGATTAGTAATAGATCCTAAAACGTAAAATGAAGCATAATTGGACATTTGCATGTTACGTTTTCTTTAATTTTGTTTTTGTGAGAAAATAGTTGTATCTCATTGAGCTTTTAGCTCATACAAAATGTTTTTCGTTCGTACTGTAGGTAAGAAACCTATGATATGACTTCGTGGTGGATTGGGCGGCGACGGTGGGAAGCATGCGAGGATGGGTAGGAGATGGGTCACCACTGAATAAAGACGTTGTTTTTCCGTAATAATAAAAATAACCGGTAACCGAATTTTAAAACCGTAACTGAAAAATATCCGGTTTAAAATAACCGTAACCGAATTATTTTAAAAACAGGTTAAGGTTAACCGTATCCGGTTTCAAACAGGATAAGGTTACAGGTTATTTATTTTTCAAAACAGGTTATTTTAGTAACCGGTTTTTGTAACCGGTTTTAATATTAATTTTTTATTTAAATATTTTAAAATTAAATTAAGTAGGGTTTTCTCTCTTTCCGTCAAAACCTCTTCGACTTCTTTCTCCTTCTTTTTCTCGCCTACCCTTTCTTCTTTCCTCCTCCTCGACTTTCTCTTCTTTTTTTCTCGCCTAATCTTCTTCAGTTGTTTTATCGTTCTCTGCTTGATCTTGCTCATTATTTATTATAGTTATGCTTCATATTATTTATTCAAGTTTCATTATTATTATTCGTTTGGACCGATATGTTTGATTGTTTATATGCTATATTTTTTTAACAAAAAATCAGGTTAAGGTTATTAAACAGGTTAATTAGATTTTGATAACCGGTAATTAGGTTAACCGGTTTTAAAAACAGGTTAAGGTTATTAAAACATGACTAACCGGAATTAGGTTAAGGATACCAAATAGTGAAAAATAAACAGGTTAACCGACCGGTTGCAGCCCTAGTTTTTATGACTTGTGTTAGAAGTTGATTAGTTCAAAGTATCAAATATTTTGGTTTAAAAAAAAAAAAATTCCCGAGAAAATGTTTCTTTGTACTCCTAACATTTAATTTTTTTTACTAAATTAGGATAGATAAAAGATGATAGTAAAAGTGACGGCTTGAATTAGTCGGGTCGTTACATCTAATCAATTTGTATTTTTATTTATATGCTGTTTTTTTTTTCTTCTATCGTATTACTAATATTTATTGGCTCAGACTATATTCTTAAGAATTGGTATATCTCCAGATAATCCAAATATAAACAAAATATAAAATCACAGGCTACATATGTTGATAATATCTTTTGTAATCAGATGCTTAATATGGATAAAAGTACAAAGACATAGACAAAATAAGTATAATCTTTTGTGTTAAAGTTAAGTAAATTAAATACGTTGCTTTTAATAAGATTTAAAAAAATCATAATATTTGTTAGATATTATTAGATAAGAAAATAAAAATAAAACTAATTAACTAAAACCACTCCCCTAGTCATGAGCTAGTGTTGCTAGCGAGGGAATCATGAAGCGCAATTTGAGCGTTCCAAGCAAGGTTTCAAATTTTGCGAAATTCGAACGACATTCCGACCGATTGTTGTCAAATTCGAACGAAATCCGTGTCGTCTCGCCCAAATTTTACCAAATGTCGTTGAAAACGACACGACATGGGCTGCGAAAATCTTTTATCGTTTTTGTGAGTAAAAATTGCGAAAAATGGTTGGATTTTCGGAAAAAAAAATCAAATTTTTGGTTAGATTTCGGCAAAAATACCAATTAAACTTTCGGCAAAAATAATTATACTCACACAAGAGCACCCCACCCCGTCCCGTCACGTCCGGCCGGCGGCGCACGCGTGTGGTGGTGTAACATTTGTGTGAGTCCCCCCCCATCCACAAAATCCTATGGCCCCCAAAGGGCCCAAGCCTTTGTCCATAATATTTGGTATATAAACATCACCAAACTCTTGTCATCTATCAATGTGGGACTTTTTGATATTCAACTAATATCACACATCCACACTTAACATACACATACACTTCACTTAACAATTTAACTTAATATTATACACTTCAAATAATATTATACACTTAACATACATATTAACTTCACCTAACATACATATACACTTAATATACATATTCATTTAATATTATACACTTGAACTAATATTAAATTTGTTAACATACATATACAATTAACATGCATTTCACTTAATATTACACACTTAATTAACATACATATTCACTTCACATAATAATTTGACTTAATATTATACACTTACGCTAATAAAGTGACTTAATGTTATACATTTCACCTACATATTTAAGTTACAAATGTGTTTTGTTGTATACAATTATGTCTTGTATTTATTAAATATGTAGTTTTGAACCTATATAAATATCTTGCTTAAATACTCAAATATTTTTTACAAAATATCCGTCGAAAACCCCATCGGCATGCGGTATGCCCATGAAAAAAGTGCGATAGATGGGGCATGCGGCATGCCCTTTTTTTACGATTTGCCCATCGACATACCCATCGGCAAGCGATATATCCGTAAAACGGAAAATGCGAAGCGACATCGGCAAGCGACATTTTAGCAACTTACAATCAGTAATCAGTGGCGGAGCCAGGATTTCTATAGAGGTGGTGCCTAAAATAATATTTTAATAATTTTTTCTCATGTAGATTTTCAACTCATTTTTTTTTACTAATAAATAACAACAATTACATAAAAATAACTATTTAAAAATATAGAGTTACTTTAAACAAAATATAAAGTCGATTTTCATTATTTTTTTTTAAATATTGTATAATAGATTGCTCGTCGACAGAAACAGAATATATGTCTCGATGACCACGTTTTGACGCATTTTTAAGAAATAATTATAACTATTTATTACTTTTGAATGAATTAAAGACACTTAATGAGAAATAAACAAAAGTAGAAAAATCATGATATTAAAATAGTCATAACATTTTTAAATTGTGTAGAAATGCGATCAAAAGGAGCGAAAACGTGAAATAATAATACGTCTCTATGTGAAACTTCGCGATAGAGACGAAACAATTTTTTTAAAATTATTTTCGCAAAAAAATTATATCATTAAAATTTTTATCACTACAAATATAAGGATTATAACTTATTATATGTAATATTTTGCCTCAAATAAAATGATAAACTACTTTTTTTTAAGTACATGTTTTGTTGGTATTAGGAGTCGATCTTGGATCTTTCTAACAGGAAGACCTTGAAATCAAGGAAACAAATAAAGTTACTACATGCTCATTCTTTTACTCGATTTACCGATAATATTTTATACATAATATCTACGTGTTTTACTTTTATTTTATTTTTCTAGTTTTTTACGCGCTGTTTTTCAGGTGGTGCTCGAGCATACACTCGTCTCTATGTAGCTCCGCCACTGCTTACAATAGTTGAGTAGAACTTGGATGAGTTATACAGGTTTTAATGTACCTCATTTCCACATAACATACATTTGAACTTAGTTCTACCATTCGTTTGACCATTCAGTTGAGTTAATTATCTCACTAATCATCTCCTTGAAACACATAAAAACACTCATATGTTTTACATTCGAGTTTTTCTTATTTTTTTCTTCTTCTTCTTCATATTCTCATTCTTTTTTCGCTAATATGTCAGCGTTGTATTATTTTCCGAACACTTTCTTCGAGCAAGGGCCTCAACTTATTCTCATGTACGGTACTTTGCCCCCACTATTTTCTGTTGCATTCAAATAATAACTATTCACCTTGCCCCACACACAAAAAAAAAAAAAAAAGTGTACGCCCTAATAATAATATTATATATCGAGAGAGTTTCAAAAATCATGAACCACAAGCATATGAATACGCGTATATAAGGACGATTTAAAGATCATGTGAGTCCTCATATGTGCCATATTTTTTGGTTTTACATTCGCGAAGAGTTAAAAAAGAATGATGCGAGTGAATCATATATCAATCAATCTCATATATATATATATATATATATATATATAGGGTAAACTGCGGCTAATGTAACTAATGTTTATTTTTCTGCGGATTATGTACCCAATGTTTATTTTCGACGGCTAATGTACCCAAATTTTATTCCGTTAGATTTTTTCGTGTTTTCCGTCACTTAACCATCAGCGAGTGATATGTACACTTTTCGTATTTTTGATATAGCTCACTCAATTTTTGTCCAAATTTTATGCACGACCTACGGTTGGAAAGATAAGAGATAGATCTACAACTTTGATGTTTTAAGTTTTGTAAAAAAAGTTTTTTATTGTTCCAATATTTCAATTACAACGTAAAACTGGACATTAGTTTAATACAAAATTTTTGTTTCGAGCAAATTTTAATATACTTAATGACTTTTTATGATGAAATGTTAAACTACAAAGTTGTAGATAAATCTTTTATCTTTCCAACAATATTTATTTATAAATTTTGGACAAAAAAAGTGTGAGTTATGCCAAAAATATGAAAGATGTAATGTGAAAAAAAACTTTCGTATTTTTGGTATAACTTACTCATTTTTTATCCAAAATTTATAAATAAACTACCGTTGGAAAGATAAAAGATTTATCTACAACATTTTAGTTTTAAGTTTTATCAGAAAAAATCATTATGTGTATTAAAATTTGCGCGAAACAAATATTTTGTATTAAACTAATGTTCAGTTTTACGTTGTAATTGAAATTTCGTAATTTTTTAAAACTTTTTTTACAAAACTTAAAACACAAAAGTTGTAGATCTATCTCTTATCTTTCCAACCGTAGGTTGTGCATAAAATTTGGACAAAAAATGAGTGAGCTATGTCAAAAATACGAAAAGTGTACATATCACTCGCTGACGGTCAAGTGACGGAAAACACGAAAAAATCTAACGGAATAAAGTTTGGGTACATTAGCCGTCGAAAATAAACATTGGGTACATAATCCGCAGAAAAAACAAACATTGGGTACATTAGCCGCAGTTTACCCATATATATATATATATATTTATAAATATATGCATACATAAGTGTAAATACAAAGTAGGGTTTATGTGGGGAGGGCTTTCACGTGGAGAGAAGCCAATGGAAAGCGCAATTTGAAGAGAGTTGTGTACGGACGCACGTGAAAATGGGCGTTGGGGACCCATCATCTCACACGAGTTGCTATTTGAATATTCAAGAAATTTTCTACTATCAAAATTTAGATTAATTAATTCATTCTACGTGGAATAAAAAATAAAACATAATCTCAAGTTTCTTACTTGTGGCGTGTCCGGTATTCTCCGGTGGCGCGGTGACGATGCATAAAGTTGCGGATTTAAGATACAAAATCTCTAGGAGCTAAATACTTTGAGGGAGACAAAATACATTTAGTCTGATGTAAAATGTTTTTATTTATCTAAAAATAATAAAATTTTAATTTTTTTATAATGTTTTTAAGAGTTATTCGGTGGAGGTAGGCAGTGATAACAAATGATCTCAGAGTCAAGGAAATTGCAAAATGTAAATTTAAAAATATTATTAATCGTGCTATTTGCCCAAAGCCAAGTTTTTTGTTTTTTGTTTTATAAAGATAAAAACATGCTTAGATAAATATAGTTTACTTTGTAGAAGTTACTTACATCCATTTGTTAACTTATAGAGTTCAAGTAATCTATCATTAAGCATTAAACGTAGTTTAAATGTCACTAATTGAACTTACAATTTTATATTAAACTGTCATAGTGAACTCTTTTTTATTTATTTATATATATATAAGTTTGTCTTGTCAACTAATCATTTTCTGTTATATTTTTCACTGAACTATTTTTCTTTTATTATTTTTTTTTCTTTTTGATTTTGTATTTTAATTTATCGCATAAACTTTTAAACTATACAAACTTTTTGTTAAAAAATAACGATTGGTTGCTAAATTTGATGGGAAAAATCGTCATTTTTAATAATATTATTGCGAGACGAGCTTTTGAGTGTTGGTTCCCAATGGGAATGGATCTTCCAAAAGAAACAAAGGACAAAGAAAGTTGGAAGAATTTTTCTCAGATTAATGTCGAATGCAAAGAGAGCAAAAAGTTAAAAACTAAAGTCATAAGACTTGTATTTATAGACAAACTAGAAAGCTAAACCCTAGTTAAACTTCCTAAAATAAACTTAATCAAATCTTTACAGTTTACACGTTTTCCTAACAGAATGGGGGAAACCAAATCATATCAAATCAGGAAGCCAAATCGAATCTCCAAACTTGCTCCTCAAGTTTGGTACCTTCCTGGAATAGGTCTTCTTGACTTCTGGCGTTTCCCGTTTCTGCTCGCGAGAATCCTGCTAGGGTCCTCTTCTGTTAGGGGGCATCTCTGCTCTCCCTCATCTCTGCTAGGGCCATCTCTGGTAGAAGCATTCCTGGTAGGGGTGCAAGCGGACCGGGTACCTGGATTTTTTGCCATACCCGCTACCCGGATCCGGAATCCGGGTTTTTTGAAATTGAAACCCGGATCCGGATATTTTTACATAAAAAACCCAGAAATTCGGATCTGGGTTAAAACCCGGTTATAAAATAAAAAAACCGGTTTTTAAACCCGGATCCGGATTTTTATTTATTTTTGGTTTTAAAATCCGGTTCCGGGTTATAATACGGATTTGAACCTCAGTTTTATATTTTAAAAAAAAAACTTGAAGTAATTATAGCCAAAATTAAAAAATCAAACTATATCATAAACATAACACATATACTTACAAAAACTGATAAGTAATTAACATAATAAATACATGTAATGTTTAATACTATTAGTATTGTGAGAGAAAAAAATTATATCAATTTGGACTAGAAGAAACAAATGATTAACCTACAACATTAGTTTGGAGTTGGATGAGAAACAAATAAATGAATATTTCTCTTGATAGAAATTCAATATGTATTTTTTTTTGTATGAAAATTCTAAATATTTTTATGTATATATTTAATAACCGGGATTTAGTAAGCTACTATGCGGTTTTCGAGTTTTTTATTCTCTAAATCCGGTACCCGGAACCGGTTTAATCCGGATGCGGTTTTTTTAATAAACTGGTTCCGGTTTAACCCGGATTAATACGGTTCCGGTTTATTTAAAATACGGTTCCGGTCCGGTTGCGGTTTAAAACCCGCATTTCCGGGTTTTATTTGCACCCTTAATTCCTGGTCGGGTCCCTTCCTGCTGGGGAAAATCTGTGGTCGGACCCATCTCTGGTGGGGAGCTCTCTAGTGGGAGAACTCCTGCTATGAAGTTCTTTGCTCTGGCTCTTCTCTGCTAGGGGATGTTCTGGTGGGGAGATCCCTGGTAGGGAAATCTCTGCTAGGAGTTGAGCCAAGTCAGGCTTAAACTCACATTCTCCCCCGTAAGTTTGACTTGGGTCGAAGTTCTTCACTCCGAGCAGCTCTCTCATCTCCGCGAACTTAACTCTTGCTAGAGCCTTGGTGAGTATGTCTGCCCGCTGCTCCTTCGTGCTGACAAACTCCACGATGATCTTCCGTTTCTCCACACACTCGCGAATATAATGATACTGAGTGTCTATGTGTTTGCTCCGACCATGAAACATTGGGTTCTTCATCAGCGCTATTGCCGACTTGTTGTCCACGTAGAGTGTTACTGGCTTCTGCTCGTCTCCAGTCACTTCACTCAGAATCCCCTTCAACCACATAGCTTGACATGCTGCTACGGTTGCTGCCATGAACTCCGCTTCACATGAGCATAGAGCTACAGTCTTCTGCTTCTGAGATTGCCAGGTGATCAGGTTCCCGTTGAGGTAGAACGCCATCCCTCCGGTACTCTTCCTATCATCAATGTCACCGGCCAGATCACTGTCAGTGAAGTCGACTAGCTCTTCTACTCCCCTACCTCTTCCATATTGGATCCCGTAGTCCGTCGTTCCCTTCACGTAGTGCAAGATGTGCTTCACGGCCTGCTGGTGTGCACTTTTAGGCTTCTCCATGAAACGACTAACTATCCCGACTGCATGAGAAATGTCTGGTCGGGTGTGGGTGAGATACGTTAGGCACCCGATCACGTGTCTGTACTCTGTGGGATCCACTTCTCCTCCTTCTGCATCCTTCCCGAGCTGCAGCTTCGCCTCCATTGGGTACTTGCTCGGGTTGCAATCCGTCATCTCGAATTGCTTGAGGATCTTCTTCGCGTAGGCCGACTGCTTGAGCGTGATGCAGTCCTTCTTCTGGTCTACCTCGATGCCGAGGTAGTAAGAAAGTAGTCCAAGATCACTCATCTCGAACTCGGCCATCATTTGCTTCTTGAATCCTTCTACGCCTCATGCGTTGGATCCAGTGACTATCAGGTCGTCCACATAGACTCCGACGACCAGAACTTCTTCTCTGCTGCTCCTGGTGTACACTGCTTGCTCCCTAGAGCACTTTGTGAATCCAAGATTCTTCAAACTCTTGTCGAGGCGTATGTTCCACGCCCTTGGAGCTTGACGTAGCCCGTATAGAGCCTTGGAGAGTTTGTACACCTTCTTCTCCTTGCCCTTTACGCCAAAACCTTCTGGTTGACTGACGTAGACTTCTTCCTCGTGGTCACCATTTAAGAATGCCGATTTGACATCCATGTGGTGAATCTCCCAACCTCGATGAGCTGCTAGAGCTAGGATGAGTCTGATCGTGTCTAGTCTTGCCACGGGAGCAAAGACTTCCTCGAAGTCCACTCATTGCCTCTGCACGTAGCCTTTGGCTACTAGCCTTGCCTTGTGCTTTAGGACATTCCCCTCGGTGTCCTTCTTGAGCTTGTAGACCCACTTCAAGCCAATGGGCTTCTGACCTTTGGGCAGGTCGGTGAGCTCCCATGCCTTGTTCTTCTCGATGGACTCCAGCTCCTTCTTCATTGCCTCCTGCCATTCCTGCTCGCTTGCTGCCTCTTGGTAGTTGGCTGGCTCCTCGGCGCACAACAATGACAACTCTTCTAAGTTCATCTCCACTTCCTGAGATTCTTCGTAGACTTCTGCTAGGGGACGAAATCCTTTTGGGCCATCCTTGATCGAGGAATCTCCTGAGCTAGACGAACTGAGTCTGCTCGGGCTGGGTGTCCTGGGTGTGCCCGGGCAGGAATCTCTTGTAGAGGTACCAGAGCTGGTGGGGGGACCAGAGCTGGTAGGGGTACCCGAGCTGGAGGGGGTACCGGAGCTGGAGGGGGTACCCGAGCTGAATGAGCTGGTGGGGGTACCTTCCTGCTCGCCAACGCCCTCTTCTTCTTCGACTACGAACTCAATTGAGTTCTGCTCAGGGTCTCCGTTCTCGTCGCACCAATCCCACTTCTTCTCTTCTTCGAACACGGCATCTCTGCTCACCTGGATCTTGCCGCATCTCGCGTCAAAGAGTCTGTGTGCCTTGCTTCTGTCTTCAACTCCAAGGTACACCATAGGCTGACTCCTGTCGTCGAGCTTCTTGAGATGAGGACCTGCAGTCTTCACATGTGCGGTGCACCCAAATACTCTGAAGTGCTCCAAGTGAGGTTTCTTTCCATTCCATGCCTGGTAGGGTGTGCGCTCTCCTAGCGTCTTTGTTGGCAAACAGTTTAGCAAATAGACAGCGTGCCAAACTGCTTCTCCCCAAAACCTCGCCGGGACTTGCATGCTCTTCAACAAGCTCATTGCTGTGTCCATCAGTGTCCGGTTTCGTCTCTCCACCACACCATTCTGCTGGGGAGTGTATGGTGCTGTCAGGTGGCGCTCGACTCCTTCCTCATCGCAGAACTCTCCGAACTGCTGGGATGTGAACTCTCCACCTCGGTCTGTTCTCAAGACCTTCATCTTGTGTTCTGACCCATTCCCCATGAGTCTCTTGAACTTCTTGAAGACTTCAAAGGCTCCACTCTTCTCCTTGAGCGTGTAGATCCACATCCAGCGATTGTAATCGTCAACAAGTAGTAAGAAATACTTGTTTCTGGCTAGAGTTATTGGGGTGATTGGACCACAGAGGTCAGCATGCACCAGTTGGAGAGGTCGCTCTGCTCGGAACTTGGCCTTGATCGGGCATGGCACTCGAGCTTGTTTCGTGATCATGCAGCATTCGCATAGCTGGTTAGGGTGTTCAATCTTGGGAACCCCAAAGGCCATCTCCTTCTCTCCCATCATCTTGAGCGCATAGAAGTTTACGTGCCCAAGTCTCGCATGCCACAACCAGGCCGGGTCTGCTAGGGATGCCATCAGGCAGACAGGCTGGCCTGTCTCTAGGAGAATCTTGTACAATCTGTTCGGCGTTCTCTTCACTTTCATCAGCAGGTTGCCATTTCTGTTCCACATCTTCAAATAGGGACCAGACATCACCACTGTGTTGCCGATCTCTGTCATCTGTGCGAGGCTGATGATGTTACTCTTCAGCTTTGGGATGTAGTAGACCTGGGTCATGAGGCGTTGGTCCCCATTCTTACACACGAACAGGATGGACCCTCTGCCTCTAATTTCGACGATCGAGCCATCGCCAAATTTCACGTTCCCTGTGATTTTTTCATCGAGCTCTTCAAACTTAGCTCGGTCTCTTGTCATGTGGTTGCTTGCGCCATTGTCTAGGTACCAGACATCGGTAGAGACTTTCTGCTCTCCGTCAACGAGAAGGTTTGCAATAACCTTGTCCTCTATCTGGAACACCATCTCCGAACTGGTCTGCTCTCTGGTCTCTGGTGTCTGGTCTCCGGTCTCTGCTGTCTGGTCTCTGCTCTATGCTCGGAGCTCTCTGGTCACTGGTCTCTGATCTCTGGTCTCTGCTCGGATTCCGAGCAGGTCTGCTCTCCGGGCAGGTCTGCTCTCTCTCGTCTACGAGGATCGTCTCCTCGTCTTCTTGTCCGTTCAGGCTCACCTCCTGTTCGGCAAAAATTAGAGCCGGCTGGTCTTTATTGAATCTCATCAGATTCGCTTCCTCTTTGTGGTTCTTGCTGCGGTACTCTGAAGCAAAGTGCCCAAGCTTCTGACAATTATAGCACTTCACTGTGATCTTGTCTCTCCTGGTCGTGCTTTCCTGACGGGGTGCACCACTGCCGCGACCTCGCGTGTCTCGACGTCGCCCTCGTCCACGACCTCTACCACGTCCTCGGCTGTCTCCGTTGTAGCTACTCCGACCAGAGGAGCTAGAAGAAAAGTCTGCTCCCCCGTTTTTCTTCTGTCTGGCCGTCCATTCTTCATGCGTGAGCAGGAGGTGCTTCTCCTCTTCTCTGTCACCGTAACCCCGAAGTCTCTCCTCGTGGGCTTTGAGGCGACCAACAACCTCCTCGACCGTCATGGTCTTGAGGTCGCTAAACTGCTCAATCGATGTCACGATCTGCATGTACTTGTGAGGCACTGCTCGGAGAAACTTCTTGACGACGGTGGTCTCCTCCACCTTGTCTCCCAGCGAGCGTATGCCGGTCACAATGGACGTGAGCAGCAAAGTGAAATCATCAATTGATTCGCTCTCCCTCATCCTCATAACCTCGAACTCACTCTTCAAGGTCTGGACCTTTGTTTCCTTGACGCGATCTGCGCCCATGTACATGGTTCGAAGTGTCGACCACACCTCCTTTGCGGAATCCTTCTCGGCGATCATGAGAAGGACATCTTCCGGAACTCCTTGGTAGATGGCGGCTAGTGCCATCCTCTCCTTGCGCCCTTCGACATCGCTGCCTTCCACAGCCTCCCAAACTCCTTGCGCCTGCAAGTTCACTCGCATCTTCAACGCCCACACCGAGTAATTGCTCTTCGTGAGCATCGGGTAATGGAGCGTCACGTTCCCTTCCTTTGATCCGATCTTCGTCGCCGTCGTGAGTTCTCCTCTGGTGGACTCGCTTGGTGACGACATCTTCTTTGGCACCTTCGCTCTGATACCAATTGTTGGTTCCCAATGGGAATGGATCTGCCAAAAGAAACAAAGAACAAGAAACAAAGGACAAAGAAAGTTGGGAGAATTTTTCTCAGATTAATGTCGAATGCAAAGAGAGCAAAAAGTTATAAATTAAAGTCATAAGACTTGTATTTATAGACAAACTAGAAAGCTAAACCCTAGCTAAACTTCCTAAAATAAACTTAATCAAATCTTTACAATTTACACGTTTTCTTAACAGAATGGGAAACCAAATCATATCAAATCAGGAAGCCAAATCGAATCTCCAAACTTGCTCCTCAAGTTTGGCACCTTCCTGGAATAGCTCTTCTTGACTTCTGGCGTTTCCCGTTTCTGCTCAGGAGAATCCTGCTAGGGTCCTCTTCTGTTAGGGGGCATCTCTGCTCTCCCTCATCTCTGCTAGGGCCATCTCTGGTAGGAGCATTCCTGGTCGGGTCCCTTCCTGCTGGGGAAAATCTCTGGTCGGACTCATCTCTGGTGGGGAGCTCTCTGGTGGGAGAACTCCTGCTAGGAAGTTCTCTGCTAGGGGAAGTTTTTGTGGGGAGATCCCTGGTGGGGAAATCTTTGCTAGGAGTTGAGCCAAGTCAGGCTTAAACTCACATTGAGATCTATGAATAACGAGGTCTGAAAAACTAAAAATGGCAGTAATACTGAGAGAGAATAAATGGAAAAGAAATTGTAAAATAGATTTTACGAAAAACAAAAAATAAAATTTAAGATAATTTAAAAAGATAAGTAAAATACAAATTTATCTTTTAATTAGTGAGGAGTAGTGGAAAAAAAATCTGATACAAGGATAAGTTTAGTAAAGAAAAAAAAGTTAATACAAAGACTGATGTTAAGCGAAAATGTTTAAAGGAAATTATAATATAACCTTCAAGATATATCTCAAAATAATATTTTAAAAATATTTTCATCCATATTTTACATCAAATTAATAGTAATAGAGAGCTTATTGACAAAATAGCTATATATGAGGGAACATTGATATAATTTGTTTTTTTTTTTCATTAGAGACTAATTCTGCTCCAAATCAAATCACCTCAAGACTAAAACATGTTTATAAATATATTATAGCTAATTAATAAAATCAAAGCAATTTATGTGGACAATAATGTCAAGAGGCAATTGAATGGTCAACAGAAATTTAGTAATGAGACTTCCTCGGTGCATTGGTGATCTTAATTATTGAATTCTCATATGAAAGATATATGGCATAAACTAATAATCAATTTTTAATTGTGCATTAATGCGTTTCATAATTAGCTAATTACTCATCGATACGTAATCACTCATAATTACGCATGTCTCTAATGGATTAAGTATTTAATAGTGGTGGTGATGTTGATGTGAGTGGGTTTTGAAGCCTTTGAAAGGCCACCAGAATTTTAATGTGGAAATAAAAAACATAAATAAAAACTATCTCCATATTGGGTGCGTTTGGCACAGCTTATTTAGCCCTGTTTTTGTTTATAAAATAAACTTAACCACTTTTCAGGTGTTTGGCAAAATTGTTTTTCCAAAAAACACAAAATCGATTTTGAATTTTTGTACATGAATTGTAAAAGCTAGGATTCGGAGAACCAGAGAACTGGGACCTTTGTTTATCGGGTAGTTTAGAACCGGGTCCTCCGATCCGTTACCAATGAAATTAGGGGCTCCCGCCTAAGGGATAAGACCGGACTCGGGATTTGATCGGTGACCACTAAGAACCGGAGCTTTCGTTACACGGGCAGATCGGTGCTCGGACCTTGATTTTTTGACCTCTGAGGAATTCTTCGGGGATTCCTCCCGTGCCTTCTCGCTAGCTAGCTCCTCCACATTCGTCTTTGAAAAATACAAGAAACATATCGAGGTCAGGGGACATGGAGAGGATGCCTCTATATCCACCTCTGACGCTCAACATAGTCGAGTATTTAAGCCGAAAAAGAGAAAGACGGAAAAAATGAAGTTTTTAGAGGTGTAGAGAGTTTTGTTATCATTTGATTGAAATTAGGTTCATATATATAGGAGGGTCCGAAGACCTTAGAGCAATTAAAAATTGTTCTGTTTCAGGACGCGTTTTTTTTTTTTTTGGCAAAAATTAATTTTTATTAATCCCGAAAAAAAAATTGTAGATAAGAATCTTATTACGAACCAAATTATTATTGATAGAGTAATTTATATACTCTAATAACTATACATATATATGTATATACTATATACTATCAATCATATTTCAGAAGAAAGTCATATTTCAAGCATCTCCAGGCTCCCCCACATATAATTCACCAGTATTATTATACTTCTTCTTTCTCTAATCGATGGTATCCTTGACCGATAGTCTCTTCCTCAATTGATATATTGAAAATGTTGAATTGCAGTACTGTCACTGATATATAAATATAAAGAGAGAGAACGTTAAATTAAGTATCGATCCACGATTTTTTTTTTCTTCTTAACATACTAAAAATTTATTGGAACAAAACTAAACAATTTTTTTTAGTATTATGTTGATATCTTGGAAATTTTACTCTATATTATAAGCAAATAAAAAAAAAAAAAAACGTTTATTACTATAAGGCCAATCTTTTTATCAAATTTATTTTGAAGAAAAGACAAACTTTGTCAAAATCACGTTCTCTTAAAATTATTTATATAAGATTTTGCAATAGATTTCTTTTTATCATCTCATTATCTCATAAACTAATTGCAAAATATTTGGTTGTTGTTGTTTAAATTATTGGCGATAGATAATAGTTATTTAGTCATTATAATTTGTCAAAAACTAATATACATGAAAGATGATCACTATCAATCGGAATCATTATCAACTCTATAAGATATATATTTCATATCGCTTTTCTTTTTTTTTACTTTTGTCCTTTAATTTGTCAAAATCTAATATACATGGAAGATGATCACTATCAATCGGAATCATCAACTCTATAAGCTATATTTATATTATTGATCTTTTTTGTTGTTGTTGCTTTTGTCCTTTAGGACTTTCAAAACATTACCATGATTAAATATATGAGACCACAATATACACAATGTGGATGAATTATTTCCACACCATTTAGCTTCTACTCTCATTCATATATTTTTGGGACCAGTATACCTGGACGGCTTGGGCCCATATATATACTGCAAAACTAGTACTAATTATGTAAGGCGATATTTGTGTAATATTTTGATACGGTATAATATTATGTAAGGCGATAATTATGTAAGGCCCATATAAAATAGTATTTTGATACGGTATAATATTACTGTTTCTGAAGTCCGAAAACTAATTAACAAAAATTCACGGAGCCACTAAATTATGCCACTACGTACTCAACCGATGAGAAAATATACTCTATTTTGCGAGTACATATGCTGCAGATATTTCTAATAGCAATATATTATAGGAGTTGATATTTGGCCTTTTGATTACTTATTTATAGAAAAAGTGCATATTCAACCCATCCCTTCAAAAAAAAAAAAAAAACTCTTCTTTTTATAATAGATGTGCGGATTTGACTACTCCGTTCTACAAATAGCATAAATGGCCTTTCTAATTATGATTTTGATGCAGATTTTACTTAACATACTAATTAACATAAATTTTTTAAAGACAGTTAAAAGACAAAATTTAAACAAAAATCATAAAGAATTGGTCATTTATGCTTCTAAAACGGAGGACCACTAAAATTATAAAAGAAAGACTATTGTTAGTTTCTAGAACGGAAAAGCTCACACATGTAGTTGTCTTGTAAGAGAGGTCAATAATAGATATCCTCTCTCAAATTCATTTATAGAGAAATATATGCTCATATTCAACTCTAATAATTAAAATATCCTCTCTCAAATTTACTAAGTACGTATATTTATAGAGAAATACATATGCATGTTCACGTGTACGCACATGCATGCAGTTTATGCTAATTACAGTCGCATTTAATTATATATATTATAGATGAGACGGCAAAGATTATAAATACAGAAATATCGATGAACACAGGTACGAAATTATTTTCTACAACATGGAATATGACTCGCATAAGAATTTGGAGCATTAAAAAGTCATACGCTTTACATACTCTCTGCATCATCGTGGCCAATTTATGTGCATTCGTTATGGACATCTCTATTGTATGTGCCCTAAGGCTCTTTCTCTTTCAATACTCAGAGAAAAAAAGGGACATTAGATAATAATTACACATAAAATTATTATTTCCTTCCAAACTTTCCATTGGTTGGTGTGTCATAGTTATTGCTCTTTCATGTGCATCTTCTATGACGTTCAGAAGGAAGTTGAAAATTACGTCAGTACTGTTCATCCATGCATGAGAGAGAGAGAGATTTAAAGAACACAACTAAAACCTACACGGCTACACCTAATGTGCGCTGTATGAGGCCAAAGTTTTGACTGATAGGAAATTCATAAAAACCCACCAGCCTAAAAAAATATCTAAAGTTAAAAAAAAATGCCCATAGTTTCATAAAACTAATTTATACCAACTAATAATATTGTTTAGACCATATTACCCTCAATACTAGTTATTAATATTATATTTAGTTTAATTATTATTAATTATATATTTTAATTTCGAAATTATTTTTCCTATAATTATGGTTGACAATTTCCATAATTACAATATTATGTAATTATTTAATAATAGAAAAAAAATCCAAAAATCTATACAAGGGGGGTTTTCCGAGCTTTGTCACTAGAGATAAACCCTGACACAGCTCTCCCATGGAAAAAGCTTCGACCTTGTCCTTCTTCCAAATCGCTTCTTCCAGTCTCGTCGCAGTTCCAAGGTAAGAACTCCATTGTTGTTCTCTTCAAGCTCTTCACTATACATTTATTGCCGATTCTAGATATGGAGACCAAGCTTTTGGCTTCTTCGACAAGACCCTTATGCTGTTCTTCGTCTTCTTCACCGTTACCCTTCTTCCTCTCCTGCAAAACCTCCAAACTTTCCGTGAAACCCCATTTCATTTTTGTAAAGTGATTTACTACTATGAATTCGTAACTTAAATTACAATTACATGTATAGTGATTTAATTTTATAAATTCGTAACTTAAAGTACAATTACTATACAGTTACATGTATAGTGATTTACTACTATGAATTCGTAACTTAAATTACAATTACATGTATAGTGATTTAATTTTATAAATTCGTAACTTAAATTACAATTACTATACAGTTATAAATTCGTAGCCTATAACTTACTATTATAAATTCGTAATTTGAATTACGAATACAGACATAGTCATTTACTATTACAAATTCGTAACTTAAATTACATTTACATGTATATTGATTTACTTTTATAATTTTGTAACTTAAATTACAATTATTATTTTTAACTTAACTTCAAATAACACTCGTAACTTAAATTACGAATTAATATATACATCTTATAAGTATCTTACTAACATCGAATACAAGTTTAAAACATGAATTGTTAAAGTAATTTAAATTTTTGAATTTTCCAAATAAAATCGTTAAAATAAAATCATTTGAATTTTGAATACTGATTAATAGGGAGAATTTAAAATCGTTATTGTATTTACCTATATTTAAGGAAAGAATTGTGTTTTGATTTAATTAATTCAAATAATTATTTGATTTGTACGCAATTAATTCAAATATACACATGTTAAAAAATAAATAGGAAACATATATTTAAGGAAAGAAATTTATTTTGTTTTAATTAATTAGATTAATTGTTGATTTTTTGTTATTTAAATTATTCACACTTATAAAAAAAAAGGAAGGGTATATTGCTCTATATTACAATTAGTTGGTAGTTTTAATTACCAAAAATAGGTTTGGGCATTTTTTTGAAACATTGAGTCACAAATAAGCATTTGCTTCATTTACCCAAAATATAATCATGCAAATCGCTAGAGAGAAAATGAAAAAGAAATAATCACCCAATTATATGCGTGTAAATTAGTTCCAATAAATGTTTACATAGAAAATGGTTTCATCAACTTCAATAAGTCTACCAAAAACTAACTGAAAATATAAGTATACCTAAACCCTAAAGTTCACATTCATTACCGTTCAACCTAAAATCCTATAGAAAAGTGTGGAAGATATTTAATTTACTTAGCTAAAAGTTACAACTCAAATGATTGAATGGTTGACCGTTAAACTTTCAAATGTCACTAAACTAAAAAAATAATCTCATATGTACCTTGTAAAATATAGCCAAATAAATATCAATTAATCCCAAGAATATTTAGAGGTTTTATATATAGTAACACCATACATTTGAGCCTAGAATGCACGTTTTTTTTTTTTTTTTTTTTTTTAAAGTTGGTTTATCGCCATATAAATCAATATATTTGACCATACATAAATAATGCAGGATGACACAATGATGTAAACTCGCGTTATAAGAAAGACGAATCAACGTTCTCAAACAAACAATGGTCAATTTTTCATTCATCAAAGTTAAAAACTACAATTAGAAATTACACCTAAAGCAACCAAATATATACAGAGGCTAGTTTTCTCAAAACAGATAAAGGAACAAGCACACATGAGACAGAAGATTAAAAAGACAACATATATTGTTGAAACAGAAAACAAGATAATTAAATTTAATAAGCAAATGATGGTAAGAAAATTATTAAGGCTGAAAGTTGTCAAGATCGAGCGCATGTGATCTTCGATCTATTTCTCAAAACATCGGTCCGCTATTCAGCAAGACCTAATTGCGTGGCATCACAAAACTTATCCTATGACTTAGGGGTGGCAATTTGAGGCTGGACACAAAACACGAAACGATTATGACACGATTTAAACGGGTCTGGGTCTACCATAAATGGATTTGGGTCCAACCGTGTCGAACACGATTAACACGATTAAATAACGGGTAAACACGACACGAACACGATAACACGATGAGACCCAATTAGACACGATTAAAGAGTAAAAAGTTATATTTTCTACATTTTATATATGTTATTAAGTGTTTTAATAGTTATTATATATGAAATTTATGTTTTTATTTGATTAATTCCATCTTACAATTGATGAACATAAAAATTTGCTAGTAAAATTTTAAAATCTTCGACAATATAGTTAAATAAATTAAGTTAAATGAGTATAAATTGAATTAATTTATCATTTATAAATAAATGTCTCTATTAATTGGGTTAAACGGGTAGACACGATAAACACGTTATTTAAATGGGGCGGGTCTGGGTCTCGTCTTCTAACACGATTAATAAATGGGGCGGGTCTGGGTCTAGATAAAATAAGTAAAAAACGATTAAGACCCGGCACGAACACGACACGCAATCTGAATTGCCACCCCTACAGTATGACTCAAGGAGTTTGAGTCGTCATATTCTTCAATATAATAATATTCTTAAATTAGTAGCACTTGATTTATATAACCCTACTATTTTATTGAGCTTAGTGATTCACTCATATTGTTTCTATTGATGTCGTGATCGAAGGCGGTCCCAAATCTAGACTTTAATTATTGAAATAATTTTATCTTAACAGGTAACAATTATGGAATCTCATATATGGCTCTCTCTCTCTCTCTCTAATATTTGTTAATCGTGTTCTTCTGTTGTGACAAACCTAGTACCAACTACCAATGCACTTAATCCGCCGCGATGTCCTCGTACATATTATTAATATAACACTTTTGTGCTAATTTAAATGTAATTATCGGCGTCATAAGCTAATTAAAAGCAATGTGCTTTATCTAAATCATATATACTTTAATTAGGGGAAATCTTAAGAAAATAATTACGGATTAGGAATCTTGTCTCTTTATTCATTATAGATTAAAAAACTTTGTTTTGTTTCTCTATCTGTCTTTTTTTGATCGGCATCGAAGTATATTTAATTGATTTAGTGCTTGGACAACACGAATCTAGAGTGTTTTTTTTTTTCTTCTCGTTCTTTAGTAAAGTGGGAAAGAAATCAACAAACAAACACTTGAACATGAAAATATAATACTCTAAATATAAAGCTGCAAACAAATATGTATATATATATATATATATATGCATGCTAGAAGATAGAACTTATGTTCATTACTGCGGAATCTTAACAAAGAATTGCTTAAATTGCTCCATAGTACCTTTTATTTTTTTTAATGAAATTATTGTTTTTACTTTCATTTTTCTGAAGGGTCTTTCTCTCCTTTACATTTTGTCTCTTTTTTTTGTTGCTTGCCACCTTTTTAGGTGCTGATTTTTTAAGTCCTATTTTTATAAACTTGTTTTTTTGTATATTACTGAATTATTCTTCGCGAAATTGTGAATTACATTATTTATTGTGTTGAATTATTAAATTATTTGACTATATTAGTTAAGTTAAATGAGTAAAAAAAAGTCACTTTTATACTATGATCAGACTCAGTTACTAAGAATAAACCGGTTGGGCACGGATAACACGATAAATTTATGTGTCAAATATGATTAATGAATGACATTGTTCTCTTCCATGTAAATATGTTGATTTTTTGTATCAAATTAATTAGAAAATAAATTGTCATATTCCACCGCCTCAAAAAAGTAATTGAGCTAATCATAATAAAGAGCATTTATCTGATATATGAATTATTATTTTTCCCAAGCAACTCTGTTCAACTTCTTTTCATTATGTATCAAAGAAGTTAAGTTTGAAAGCTGCGTCGTCTCTATCTACAATAGAATATCTAATAAGTAGAAAAATCCCAATTAATCTTGAATTTTGTCACATATATTATTCACATGTATTTATTAAGGATTAATCCATTGATTATTATTTCAAACTTGATCACAATTAATATGTAGAGCAACATCCGTTTGGTGACATTAATAAAGCTTCTGCAATTTCTATTTGTGTCGTTATATGGCGGGTACGTCCGTGATTTTGTCAAATGATTATATCATAATTTTACTTTCGAAAAAAATAAAAAAAATCTAAAGCGCGCTTATATTCGGAAAATAGATTATATAAACAACTGTAGTCAAAAGTTGATCATTAAAATATATGCACTTTGTTTGATCAGCCAAACAAATGTATAGAATAAGTTTTAATAATTAAACTATAAAATTTTCCCCCTCCATATCTATGAACAAAAAGAAAAAGGTATATATCTAAACATTTTTCTTCAAAAAATAATCATCGGTCAAAGAAAGACAAAAACGATAAGGACACCTAAAAAGTTACAACTAATATGCTAGGTCGATAAGGATAAGATGGCGAATGGTGAATGGCGGGGTCGAGTGCATGATCTGCTATGACAATGTGACTAGAACGGCGGCGATTTGGTCTTGTCGGAGCTGCTTCTCGATCTTCCACCTGAATTGTGTCAAGAAATGGGCAAAAGCGCCAGCGTCTGCCGATACATCGGTGGAGAAGAACCAGGGGCTGAACTGGCGGCACCCGGGGTGTCAATCGGTGCAGCTCACTGCCGCGAAGGAGATTCGCTATCTCTGCTTCTGCGGCAAGAGGCGGGACCCACCTTTTGACTTGTATTTGACCCCGCACTCGTGCGGTGAGCCTTGTGGGAAGCCGGTCGGGAGTGATGAAGAGGAACTCTGTCCACACGTTTGCGTGTTGCAATGCCACCCATGCCCGTGCCCTACCTGCAAGCAGTTCGTGTTAGGAATTTTGCCATAATTCCCAATTCGAAAAACGATAAAACCGATAAACGAAATTGAAATCGACACCAGAATTATAGTGGTTCGCTCCCAATGTAGGAGGTACGTCCACTTGCCGCCTGTAAATCTCGATCCACTATCAATCTCTCAATCGGAGTTTCTGGTTACACCCTCAATCTCGCCTATCTCAATTTGTGCTACAAAACGCACTAATGACGGCTACAAGCCTTATAAGCGAAAAATAAACCTAGGGCAAATAACCCGTGTGAAAAGTCTAAAATACCCTCGCTACATAATGCGTAATACAAAAATTCGCCCAGGTCGATCAGCTTGACTGCTCTGCGGCGGGTCTCGGTAGCGCTTTCGTGTAGATTAGGCTTCACACTCAACAGTTCGCCCCTGCTCAGACGTGCCCGTGTGGGAAGAAGCCCATCATAATGAGGTGCTCGGACCGGAGATCTGCTCTCACCTACAGCGAGTAGTGCGAGAAGGTTCTCGCCTGCAGTCGTCACCGTTGTGAGCAGATTTGCCACCTGGGTCCTTGCGACCAATGTCAAGTCACGGCCAACGCTTCTTGCTTTTGTAAGAAAAAGTTGAAAGTCGTCATCTGCGGAGACGTGACCGTGAAGGGAGAAGTGAAGACAGAAGATGGAATTTTTTCGTGTAGTTCCTGCTGCGGGAAGAAGCTTGATTGTGGCAATCACTTTTGCGGTGAAATATGTCACCCGGGAGATTGTGGGGAGTGTAACTTACTGCCGAGTAAGATCAAGTCATGCCATTGCAGGAAAACAATCTTGAAGGAAGAACGGGAAAGTTGTTTGGATCTGATTCCGACATGTTCACAAAAATGCAGAAAACTCCTTCCTTGTGAGAAGCATTACTGTGAAGAGACGTGCCATGAAGGAGAATGATGACATTGTGTGGTTAAGGATCCGCAGAACTGCCGATGCACATCGACTTCTCGTAGTGTTGAGTGCTACAATACTACCTCGGACGAGAAATTCATTTGTGACCGGAAGCAAAACTGTGGACGGCACCGTTGCAACGAGCGATGCTGCTCGGGGGAGTGGGACGCATGCGTCTGCTCGATTCCCTATGGTAAGAAGCTGCGGTGTGGGCAACATTCTTGCGTGTTTCAGTGTCACAGCGGCCATAGCCCTCCATGCCTCGAGACGATATTCTCATATTTGACGTGCGCGTGTGCGAGGACGTCGATTCCACCACCACTCCCATGCGGGACGCCACCGCCTTCGTGTAACCTTCCGTGCTCGGTTGTTGCCACTTGCGGGCACTCTGGTTCTCACGACTGCCACTTCGGAGCCTGTCCTCCTTACTCGGTGCCCGTCGCAAAGGAGTGTGTCAGCGGGTACTTTGTTCTCAGGAACATTCCCTGTGGTTCGAAAGACATCACCTGCAACAAGCTATGAAGGAAGACCAGGCAGTGTGGTATGCACGCATGTTGATGAACCTAATGTTGGACATGTGTCCTTAAACAAGCTGTCTTTTCCCTAATTGTAAAAGATTTTGACCAAAGTCGTTGAATAAAAGATGTTACTTATTATTTTAATCTCATTATAGTTTCTGCTAGAGTAAAATAGAATGTTTGATCCATAGTTCATAAAGGATACAATTATGTTATTATTATCACAACCGAGTCAATGTGAGGAAGAATTAATAATCATAACAAATGAACTTAAAATGTCCGTAACTTGATTAACTGAGTGGGAGCTCATTAATCGGATAAAGACATTAAAGTGACTAAGTGATATAATCGTATTCTGGATTAAGTATGTGTGTCACACTCACTAGAAGTGCATTAAGTATGAAGTGGCTTCATATTGGACTGGACCTGACTTAAACTCCGGAAGTTGTCATATAAGACTGTCACTGCCAACTTGGAGTTGAGTCACTAGTACATGATCAAATGGATATTCGATCTAAGTCCTGAATGACCTCGAGCTTGGATTGTTGACTTGACTGCTCTTTGATTTAACTGTTAAGGAACACATTTACTGTCGTTCCTAATGCTGCTATTTTGGGAACATGATAGTCAACAAATAAGGGTAGCTTGGTCCTAGAAACGGACATCACATAGCTCTCTTCAGAGTCAAGATGATTCCCTTGATTGTTAGTGGTGAGAATTAAGAGGTACCCGTGTGCAACTTATGAATCGAAACCATAAGTGGGTTACTCACAATATTACTAACTGAGTTGAGGATGAAAATGCAATGAGAGGCAAAACGGTAAAAAGTGTCTGCTCGTGTGTGGATCATCAAGTGAATGATCAATAACCCGAATTTGATTGTATCAATGGACACCTTGCTATAAAGGGAATATTATATATTGTATCACTAGAGAGTGCAACCTCGGGTTTATAGTGGAATAACACCGAGCTTGGATTTGGAGTTTCCAAATATGCGGCATAAATACCCAAGTTTAGGTATTAATGGAAAAACCTTGAAATTAATTTGGTTCATTAGATCGGTCAAATTTAATCTTAACCGTTAGATCATGACAATTAATTTGGAAAGCATGGTTCGAAAATGACTTGGTGACCAAGCATGGATTTCGAAATTGGTTAATTAATTATATCCATTGGATTAGTTTGAGATTTGATCTTAACCATTGGATTAGAAATTAATTAATGATATATATGGAAGTGCAAAATTCGAGTTTAATATGATGGAGGTCGAATTCTAAAGCTTAGTGATCAAGTTGGAGAGTTGACTTTGTCCTAAATCAATATGGTCTATTAGATTGGTTATGGAATTTATTCCAACCATTGGATCAAGCTTATTGATTTCGAAATTTCCATATGCATGCATAAGGAATTCGAATTCTAATATGTAAGGAAGTGAATGGATATTTAATTTATTCATGGTTTCCCTATTTGGTTTAATCTCTAATCATAACCATTGGATCATTGGTGATTCAATCTTGGCCATTGGTTTGGAGTGATTAATTACATTTGCCCATTATAGAATTCAAAATTTATGCATGGAAGCTTCCCTTATTGGCTTTTCCATGAGCTTATAAATACAAGACCCATTCTACACACCTCTCCCCAGAGCAAGAATTTGATCTCTTTCTCTCCAGAGTCTGTGAATTTCTCAAGCTTCTGATCTCATTTTCTTGGTTCGGCTTAGTGAGACGTTGTTCTCCGAAAGCTTTAAAAGAACCATCAGTTAAAGTTTTGCGACAAAGTCCTGCCGGCGAAGCCCACGCTTCGGTACAAGGAGTCCACGAGAATATCTCGAAAGATCACGGGAGTTTCCCTCAGCATCGGCAAAGCCCTGCCCAGTTCAGAACGCGCAGACGGAATCGTCATCACCTGAGGTACGGCCTTATACATTGGGTAAATAAATGCAAATCTTTATTTACAGTTTATTTATTTCCTATAGACTAGATTATTAATACTGAATTTATGAAAAGTTAAATTAGTAATAATATTAGATCTTGATTTTGGTTATTATCCGATGTTCAAATCGTTATATAGGTAATAAGTTTTCCGCTTTAAATATTTTTAAATGTTACCCGGACGACTTGACGGCATAAATCGTGATAATATTATCGGGAAACGTAATAAACTTCTGAACACCTACCACGTGTCTCCTTGCGATGGGGCTGCCCAATCCCAAATGGGTTCGAGATCCTCTTGCGGGCAGACCTGTGGTGCTCTAAGGAAAGGTTTCAGGCACACCTGCACCGCACCTTGTCACCCAGCTTCACCGTGCCCTGAAGTATAATGTGAGTTTCCCGTGAAGATCACTTGCTCTTGCGGTAGGTTAACCGCCATCATATCTTGGGATGATGGTAGTTAAAATCAAAGAAAACTCGTGTGTGATGATGAATACGCTAAGCTTGAGCGGAAGCAGGTTCTCGCCGATGCTTTCGATATTGCACTGCCGAGCGGGGACACTCTTCAGTTTGGCGAGAACTCCGCCGTTTCAGACCTTTACAGATGCGACGCCAAGTGAGTATTATTTGTTGAGAAGAGGTGCAAATACTTAGTTCTCGGGAAGAGAAGAGGAACCACAAACGGTCTCAAAACGCATGTTTTCTCTCAAATGTTGAAGGATAAGAGAGCCGCCGTTAGGGCTATCGCAAATCGCATGAAGCTCTCAATATACGAAATAGCTTTCGTCGTAGTCCACGTCACGCCAAAGTTGAAAGCACCACCTCGGATTCTCAGTGTCAAGGGTGGCATAGTAAATGTATCGCATCCTCCGGTGTTAGATCCCTTGGTAGATATGGACCCGGGCCTTGTCGTGTCATTCGCGGATCTCCCGAGGGACGCTAGTGTGCCTGAACGACCGGAACGCGTTGGCGGTATCTCACGACCCCGCCCGTGCTGCGGCTACTCGAAGGAGGCTGAATCATGGGTCGGTTTACCACAGAGCGGTTTTGGTGGCCCACCTAGTTGGTGGGCCAGGGACAGGAGCATCCGGGGGTTCCACGTGAAACAAGGCAACTGCCCCGGGAGATTCTTGGGGCGGCAAGAAGTGGCAGTCCGGTGATATGGCGTGGAAGAATGAAGCTCTGATTTCCCCCTCGCTAAACTGATGGACTGTCCTAGAGACGGCTAGTTCTTCGCTTTCGAAATCGGATTCCGTTGGCTGATGACTAGGAAAAAGTTGTTGATTATGCTTCTTAAAGAAGATAATTTTTTTATTTTTTGTATCAAGCTTAATTAGTTTGATGCTGTATGTAATTCCCTGCTTTTCTTTTAATGTAAGGCAATAATAAAAGATGTTTGACATGAAACTATATTATTAAATCTCATCAAATTCCCAAATTTTTTAGAGAATTGTCCATAATTTGAATAAATTTATTTATACTCACAAATAATTTTTTTTATCATAATAACCCTAATTGTTAATTATAATAAGTAATTTTGAATAATAATTATTAATAATATATTATAATTTCGAAATGAATTTTACCTATAATAAAGGTTAACAACTCCCCCCAATAATTATGATATGTTACCTTCTTTCTACTCGATCGACTTCTCCTTTTTCTGTTCGTTCACTCACTTTCACCGTTGTCCTCCTTCTTCGTTCGTTCACCATTTGCGGACGCCGGTTGGTGCCATCCTTCTCCGTTTGTTGACCGTTTGCGGACGTCGTTTGTTCACTGTCGCCAAGGTTCGCTTGTTCGCTCGCGGAGGTTTGCCGTCGTTTGTTCGTCGTTTCTCGGTCGCCGTCGTTTTGTTAGTTGTTTCTCGGTCGCCGTCGTTTGTTCGCCGTTTCTCGGTCGCCATCTTTTTTTCGTAAATATATTTACAGCTTTTTAAATTTCGTAGATATATTTACAGTTTTATAACTACAACTTTATTGAGATTTCGTAACTATATTTATAGTTTACTTCACGTACTACAGTGGTCGAAAATCCTACGGACGCTCGTAAACAAGCACAATGTCCAGAGATTGAACAAGTTAATGAATCGTAAATATATTTACAGTTTTATAACTATAGCTTTATTGTAATTTTGTAACTATATTTACAGTTTACTACACGTACTATTGTGGTTGAAAATCTTATATTTACAGGATTGATTTTTATTTCATGAATAAGAACCATTGTTCTGCAAAAAAAAAAAAAAAAAAGAGGTTGAAATAATATAATTAATTTTTGGAATTATGATTTTCAAATTTCAAATCGTTCTAATCCTTGTTAATAGGGATAATAATATTTCGAAAGCAATTAATAATCTAATACGAATAATTGAGATTTTTTTTTAAAGAAAAACTATTACGATTCTTGAGCTACATTTAAGGAAAAAAATTAAATTAATTTTTTAAAATTTTAATCGATCTCATTTATATTTAAATAAGGGTTAATTGTGGCTAAAATACCCAACCTTTGGCAATATTCTCCGATAGGTACCCAACCTCAATAAATATAGGCAAAAGTACCTAACGTCGCATTTTTGTCGCCAACCAACTAACACTATTAGACACCTGCCTACGTAGTCGTTAGGCTGTCTCATGTGGCATGCCACGTGGCCAAAGGTTTAGTACTTTTTCCGCCACGTGGCATTTAAAAAAAAATATTCTTTTCCGTTCGCTCACGTGTTTTTGAATTTTTTTTACATGTATCAAACATAATCAAATAATTTTATAAAATATATTTTATAAAAAGAATATGTTTTATTTTTGTAAATAATCAAATAATTCCTTAAAAATTGTTAGTTTTAATTTATTTAAAAAAAAATTCTTTCTCGTGGCGCATATTTTTTTTAAATGTTAAATATAATCAAATAGTTTTATAAAAATGTATTTATAAATAAATATTTTTTGTTTTTCTTACAGAATAATTTATAAATACATTATATTAAATTTTGGAACTAAAACATTATTGTATATAATATCATAGGCATTTTAATATTAAAATTAAGGCATAATATGATTTTTGAAGACATATAACATATATGAAACTAAGGCATGATTATTTTTATTTTATTTTTGTATTAAATGTTGTTCAAACTAAATTTAAACCGAAAGTTTGGTGATTGATAAAAATTGTGTTTAACCTTAATAGCGTTATTTTTTGTTTTAAAGTGAAAAAAAACCTAAAATATGTGTTTTTGGTACTAATATAAATTCGAAACCACAAACCCAATTGTTATTTAATACACACACACACATTGTTATATTTAATATACAATATATGTTAATTTTTTGTTCTTGTAATATTTTTTTTCTTATTTTTACAATACCAAACAAGGTTTACGTTACATTTGTATATATTAAATAATTTTTTATAATATCAAACAAAGTTTACAACACATGTGTGTATTAAATAATATTATGTATTTAAAAATTATAAATTACCCCTATAAGAAAAACAAAAAATATTTTTTTATAAAATTATTTGATTATATTTGACATATGTAAAAAAATTAAAATATGTGTCACGGGAAAGAAAAATAATTTTTAAAATAAATTAAAACTAATAATTTTTAAGGAATTATTTGATTATTTAAAAAAATAAAACATATTCTTTTTATAAATATATATTTTGTTAAATTATTTGATTATGTTTGAGTAGTTATATATATATATATATATATATATATATATATATATATATACTCTTGTTAATACTGATTTTTTTTTCCACGTGTACAACTAAAAATTAAATACTTTTTTCTTTCATCTGTTTGATATATCTCATGCTAAATACGTGGCCTACAGTTAACCCTGCTGGAGATATATAGAGAAAAAAACGTATGAGATTGAAAATGTATTCTCGGTATCCAAACTTGAAATTAGTTTTATCACAATTAGGTACTTGAATTGAAACATTTGAAATATTTTCTTTCAAAAAAAATAAAAATATTGTACTTACTTAAAGCCTGTATAGAACCCAATGGGCCAAGCTTACTCTATCAACAGTTGGGCCTTCTCTAATTTTCATGTGAATTTTTTGTTTATAGTATAACTTTACTTAATATATATATATATATATATATATATATCTAAGTAGTTGCAAAAGTAATTTTGATTTAAATTATCTAAGCTTCTGCATCAAAGATACAACTGGGCAATGCCCTAAAATTCTCCAACGTCTATAACAAAATAGTAAAACTTGGTTTTCGCGCGGTCCCATTCCGACTCTTGTCTGATTTACCCCCCGAATCGGGCTCTTTTGTGAAAAAGGCTGAACCGAGGCGCAAAAAATGCTCGTCCCAACGCAGATTGTAATTTAAATATAATCAATATATTTTCAATTAATCTATGATAATATTCACTTTAGGGTTTTGTTTTAATTTTACTTCGTTTATCATTCTACTTATCTCTATATTCTATAATATATATTAAAGGTAAAAAAAATAAAAAAATAAAGAAAACCTAATCATGCTGTAATAAATGCGGAATATGGGGCCTTCTAAGTTTAAAGTTTAAACCTTATCTAGGCTGCTGTTGAAAATAAATGAATATATTCATGTAAGTAAAATTAGTTGGTATAAAAAATCAAATATAAAAGGTGATCGAGCTGAAAATTTCTCAAAATAAATTTTCGGTATTGAAAATAAAAAACTACATAGTACAAAAAGAGATTTAATTATATATTTCCACTTTTTTTTTTTTTTTGGAACAAAAATTACCCTTTAGTTTAAATTTAAATTAGAAGATGAAAATGATAACTTTCTAATAATCAAATATAATAAAATACTAAAGATTGTCTGACTTGACTTGACTTTTTCTTTTTATTATTTTTTTTTGGAACAAAAATTACCCTTTAGTTTAAATTTAAATTAGAAGATGAAAATGATAACTTTCTAATAATAAAATATAATAAAATACTAAAGATTGTCTGACTTGACTTGACTTTTTCTTTTTATTATTATTATTAATAAAGCTCCTTTGTGATAGAGATTTTAACAATTTATTATTATTATTTTTTTAATGGGAGATTTTAACATTTATAATTTGTTAAAATTTGTAGGCATTGCCAATACGACACATCATATTTGTCGATAGGTTACTTATTTCATATTCGTTTGCTGAACAAATATTTATGTGGGACACTTTGGTAACCAACGGTAATGTTTAACTTTCAAATCGCACAAAGATTTTGTAACATTCACAAAATCGAAAATAGTATAGTATGGTAGGGTGAAGTGGAAAGTGGTAGGTGCCGTGCACTGCTTTAAGCCAATTATCTGTTTACACGTGGAATTTATCATGAAATGTGAACCACAAGTTCGTTTTAGTCCACTTTCACTTTCTCATTGGAGCATCTACCAAACCAAAGAAAGTGCCAATTAATATTTCCCATTTTTGCCACGGTTATTGAAAAGGGAAAATGGCGGCGATAATACTTAAGTTCTTCATATTGGTGCACTTTAATACCTAAGTCTTTTTTTTATGGTAATAATACCTAACTTAATATATCGTTAACACACGTTAATACCTCACCGTTAATAGCCTCTGTTTGATTCAAAACTGAATATTTTTATTGCCAGATCACACATAAAATGCCACATGTTACTGCTAAATAATTAAATAATATAAAACAAGAGGGAAAAAATAAAAGAAAAAAAGATGATGGAGGAAGGTAACGAACATTTACTCAGCATAAGGAAAAAAAAGGGCAAAAAGAGCATACTAAGAAAACCCTAGCTCCATTGTCACTGAAGCTCAGGGAAGAAGACGACTCGCCGATGAAGTGATCAGGTAAACATGAGTTAGCAAAGGTCGAGTCCTAATTTTCACACTTTTCATTTTAATACAGGTAATGACATTTAGGTTACCCTTTTTTTCTTTTCTTTAGGGATTTACCCCGGTCATGGCTACAATCCGCAAGGATGGTGATACGCAACCTGATTATGGTAAGCTCCTTTTGCTTTCATTTTTACATGCATTACGATTTGCTCATTTTAAAATTAATAAATTTTATTTATTTTTTCTTTCAGAACATGAAAACCCAGATTACTTCACAATTAAAATGCATCATGAAGGCAAAGTTAGTTATCTGGATTGGGTTTCCAATGATTTTGTATCGTGGGTAGTGTTTGATTTATTTGCAAAAAGCTTGGGTTACTCACCTCCTTATGATTTTGAGTATTGGCCACCTGGTTTAAAGAACAAACCGCATGCTATTTTAGATGACATCAATATTTGGGAAATTGTTCTAGAATTGGGGGCAAAGAAACAGTTTGAGATGGAAGTATACTTGATTTTAGCAGAGAAAGATGATTTAATTGAGAATGTGGAAGCATGTGAAGGTGATGAGAGTCATGAAGAAGAAATAGTTGCAGATTATGATTCTCCTAATCAGCCTCTTAGTGAACCCGAAAAGGATACAACGGCCCATGTTGCGGAAGAGTTTGAGTACAATCAAGAAGAGTTTGACCAAGAGGATGAAAGAGATAGGGAAATGAGAAACAACCAAGATATGAGTCAATGGTGGGGTAATCATCTTGATTTCAGTTGTTTGGGAAGAGATGCAAAAAAAGAAAAAGAGGAAGAAGACGGATTTAGTGATGATGGATCAGACTTGGAATCTGTATATAGTGATGATGATGATCGACCACACTCTCAAGCGCGTGATTTCAACCCTACTTCTAATTTTCAAAACTTCAAGTTTATTTTGGGAATGAAGTTTGGGTCAGTGAATTTGCTGAGAAACACAATAAGGGAGTATTTTATTCAACATGACAGAGCGGTGAAGTTCATTAGTAACGATACGAGGAGAGTTCGAGTGAAGTGCAAGGGAAAAGGGTGTAAGTGGCTTTTATATGCAAGTTGTATCGGCCCGGGTGCGACCTCGTTTGAAGTTAGAACCCTAAATGACATCCATAATTGTGGCATAGTACTTAACAACAAAATGATCTCTTCAACATGGCTAGCAAAGCATTTTTTGGATCAATTTAGACAGAATCCTAATATGCATTACACCAATTTCAGAGAGCTTGCCCAAAATAGTAAGTACGCATTGGTTTCATCTTGGTGTTTTTACAGAGCGAGAAAGAAAGCAAGAGAGGCATTAGAGGGTTCTGTTGCTGAACAATATGCTATCCTCGAAGACTATTGCAAGCAAATTCTCATCACCAATCCAGGGAGTACTGCAAAAATCAACTGTAACACCATTGGAGACAAGATGATCTTCAAAAGAGTTTATATTTGCTTTAAGGCTTGCAAAGACGGATTCAAGCATGGTTGTCGAAAGTTGATATGCGTAGACGGTTGCTTTTTGAAGGGTTACTGCAAAGGTTTGTTGTTGGCTGCAGTGGGGATAGACCCAAACAACTGCATGTTTCCCATTGCCTACGCGATATGTGAAAAAGAAAATACAGAGACTTGGAGTTGGTTCTTGGAGTTGCTGAAACAAGATCTGGATATTGAGAACCCGACACAATATACGATGATGAGTGATCGCCAAAAAGGCTTGATCAATGCATTTGGTACAGTTATGGAAGGTGCCGACGTCCGATTTTGTGTAAGGCATTTACATTCCAACTTTAAGAAAGAGCATTCGGGACTTCTTTTGAAGCAACAACTTTGGGCATGTGCTAAAGCAACTACCATTCCAGAGTTTCAGAGGAGGATGAAGGATATTAAAGATACAGAGGAAGCGGCTTATCATTGGTTGCTTAGGAAAGATCCGAAAGAGTGGACCAAATCTCACTTCTCCAAAGATGTGAAGTGCGATGTTTTGCTCAACAATCTATGTGAGTCTTTTAATTCCGCAATTCTCGATGCTAGGGATAAACCGATTATTTCTTTGTTAGAGAAAGTAAGGTATTGGATAATGTCCCGATTTGAGAATAGAAAGGAGTTGGTGGCAAAATGGATTCATCCTGTTGGGAGTAAAATTACGAGACTTATAGAGAAACGCAAAGAAATCGTAAAAGATTGTCTTGTTAGAAGAGCGGGGGGAGGTAAATTCCAAATTGATTGTAGTGACGGACAGAGTTTGTGTGTGGATTTGATTGACAAATCGTGTACATGTAGACTGTTCGAGTTGAGTGGAATACCATGTGGTCATGCTCTAGCATGCATATGTGAATCGGGACATGACGTTATGGACTACGTAGACGTCTGTTATAAAAAAGAAACCTTTGAAAAAGTATACGAACCGACAGTGCGACCAATTCCTAGCCCCAACTTTTGGGTTAATATCGGCTCAAATCCAATTCAACCACCAAGTGTAACAAACCTTCCGGGTAGACCAAAACAGGCAAGACGCAGAGAGGCTGATGAACCACCACCACCGGGAGCTACAAAAAAGCGAAGATTTGGACAAGTTCATCAATGCCGCAATTGCGGACAAAGTGGACACACTAAAAAAACATGCTCAAATCCAACAGTGTCAAAGGTATAAATTTCAATTAATAGATTTAAATTAGTAGTTTGTCTCTGTACACTTAACTTAATTTCAATTTATTTAGTTATGTAAATTTGAAGTTAATTGTTCTATGTCTTGCAGCCCATTGTTCAAAAGAAAAGAGGACGACCACCATCATCAAATCCAACCAAAGAGACGCTTAAAAGGAAGCAAAGACTTGCAAGACAAAGAGAAAAGGCCGTTGAAGCTTCTACTTAGATTTTCTTGAACTTGTTTCTGACTTTTTAGAATATGGCATGGTGCATCTTTTGTGATTTGAATTTATTAACACAATGCTCTTTTGCGATGCACTGACTTTTGCTTTTGTGTTAGACTAAATGACCCTCTTTTGATTTGATTAAAGTATTTTGACAAAAAAAATTTGCAATGCATTGCATAACAATACACAAACTTAATGTCTACACAATGTCATCAAATTAACGTATTCTTAAAAAAAATTGTCATCAAAACAACACATAATAAGGATTTACCACTGCTCAGAAGCATAAACTCCATTTATCTAAAAAAAATAATTAAATAGAATACCAAATAGAGTATATAGGTTGCCTTTTTGGGTTTTATAATATTTAATTATTTTACCAATATTTGGTGACACTTTTATGTATCAGGTGGCAATTAAAATATTAAATTTGGAATAAAAAGAGGCCAGTAATGGAAGGTATCAACGTGTGTTAACGATATATTAAGTTAGGTATTATTACCATAAAAAAAAGACTTAGATATTAAAGTGCATCAATATGAAGAACTTAAGTATTATCGCCGTCATTTTCCCTATTGAAAAAAAAGGGATTCAATTTGTCACCTTTTTAGTGCCAATTAATAGGGATTTAATTGTCATATTTTCTTCTTTATTTTTCTGAAAAATTAATAATAAAAAATGTTTGCTCATTGCCGTTAACAAATCATACAACAATTTATAAATTGAAAATTTAATCATTTTCACAGTTTTTTTTAGTACTACTACTATCTACCTTTAATTATCCTTTAATTATCCGACATCCGCTGATCGTAACCATATCATATTCGCTCCGCTACGAATTATCCGCATATTTATCCATTTTTAATCAGCCGCTTAATATGGTTATGGATATCCGCAACTGCTTTATAGAATTGGATTGGTTAATGGTTATATATTTCAGTTTAAATTGGATATCCGCTTTAACCGCAACCAGTTTTAAAAATAAAAAATAAATATATACTAATAATTATATATCATTTATTTTATTTTGTTAGTGCTTAAATGTTGTTGGATGTTATTGGTTAGTGCTTAGTGTCGTTTATTATATACATCCCTAATCCATATTCCCTTATATTAAACTTATGTAGGTTATTCACTTATTTAAGTTATTTTTTTTAATTCTTTGTGACAGAAAAATGTTGTATATCTTTTTGTGGTCTTTTATGTCATAGAAATATTAGAGTGTGTTAATAGTTTGGTTTGGTTATTTATGAAATATTATTTATGACATTTTTGAAAGTTTATGTTTCACTATTCCTGCTATATTTTTATGTATAATGTATTTGTTTTTTCACTAACAAAATTAATTGAATAATATCCGCTATCCGCTTTAAATTAACCAATTTGGTCCGCTAACCGCTAACCGCATTTCAAGTGGATAATTGAAAAATAAAATGGTTAGTGGATACAATTATTTTATATCCACATATGTGGATACAGTTGGTCAACTTGCCCATATCCTATCCTATCCTATCCAGTTTCACCCCTACTTTTGTGAATGAATTTTGGGATATTTTTGGTATAAATACCTAGATTTATCAATTGTGCTTATATTGTTCTTAATCTCTTTTTTTTAGTAGTGTCGAGATCCGATTCCGTTCTTGGTGAGTTAAGATGTGTTTTAAGCTAGATGCATTCATATCTCACTGTATCAATAAAAATGTTAAATAATTGATATTTTTATAATTTAATTGTAGACGTACACTTGTCACTCTTGTCGAACATAAATTAGATTAGACCTCACTATTTTTTGTGTGACCATTAAGTACTATTGTTATTATAAAAAGATCGAAAATATATTAACACATTTAGTATATGATTAAGTACTTACCCAATAATATTTCTTACTATTAATTCTACATTTTGATTTTGTGCATTAGTGCTTAAAAGGTATATCGCAATTTGTGGGCCGTCCGGCCCACTTAACACTTTCTACGACAATTATTGGAACAAATTGAATTAAACAAAAATATTATAATTTGATTTATTTAATTTAGTGTTGCAATTCAATTGACCATATGAAATTCTAATAAAATTATATCTAACACATTATTAACCATTGTATTTATGGACACAAAAAGTAAATTTAAGGATGAGATTGTGTCGGGAAAGAACTTCAAGAGTAAAGATTGGCTATTTGCTTTTTCACTTTACTTGATCATTACTCTTGTTCAGCTACATTCTGTATATATTAACCACCTATAAATATATATACATATATATTTGTCCCCAAAAATAAAAATAAAATATAATTATTAATATCTTCAAGTGTGCCTAATGACATCATCTTCAACTTTGGGTTTCAACATCCATTCCACGACTCCAAGGTTTAAAAGCTCGATAATTAATAACATTCCAGATGATTTAATTTTACGTGTATTATATATTTATAAACCATGAATTATTAATAAATTTGATATAGAGTTTAAAAACCAATAGTTAATTGTGTTAATCAAATTTTATAGATATATCGATAATCAAAATGAATGTTAATGGATATTATAATTATTTTCTTATAAATCAATTTAATTAAAAGTAAGAATACTTGTAAAATTTACAATATAAAAAATTTATCTGCTAAAATTTTGCATTAAAAAAATACCGACAACCGACGGATATATTGATGGGTTTCGGGCGATCGGTGGACTCTCCGACTCAAACCATGATATTTTTTTATTATTATTTTGTAATAATGTTTTTTTAGTATGCTTATTGGCAATTTGGGTTCGTCTTTAAGGACATCGAGCCTCCTAAGGCATGACATGATTACTGGTATTACGTTTTCTTTTTCCCTTTCAAAAGAAACGTACACAACCAAAGACTAAGAGAGACCTCTATATGTATACAGTATATATATATATACACACACACTCGCACATACATATGCGTGTTCCATATTTCCATGATACAGTCGCTTGACGTCGGATTCCTCTGAAGAACTCTCTCTCTCTCTCTCTCTCTCTCTCGTTTTCTTTCAGGTAAGCAAATTCACTGGGTCATGGCTTTTCCTTTTCTCTTCTTCTTCGAAATCGATTCTGGGGATCGTCATTTTGCTCTGAATTACATTCCTTTTGGTTTTGATTTGGGTATCTTCGAAAACAGGGGGTTTTACTTGCAGAGGTAGGGTTTATGATTGCTGTAACTCGTTCGCTAATTAATTGATTATTTCTGTGGAATTGGCTTTTGTTTTGAAAAGGAAGTTGGTGCCGACGAGCGATTAAGTTGAGATTGAAGGTTCAGAGCTCAAATCTAATCAGGTATGTTTATGTATCTCGATAAAAATGCGGTCTTTCGGTGAGACATTCAGCGATTAACGATTCTGTGAAACTACATTACTTTTATGAATTACCATTCGTTGGTTTCTCTGATTTCTGATATTTTGATGGATGATATGAATATCTGCATGTTTATATATTTATTTGAATGTTCATTTCTGAGGACTCTTTCGTCTTTAGGTCTAGTTTGGGCTCTTTACGAGGGTCGGTTTAGGTTCGTTTAATTTCTGGTTTCCTTTTGGCTTCTAATATATTCTTTTACCATTTTAAACCAGAGAAATGAGTCGTTTTCGAGTGACTTTCGAGAATGTGGTAGCTTTTGGTTTGAGCACTCTGCAATGTTCTTGAAGGCATTGTGTTTGTCCAACTTTGAGATACTAATAAGTTTCAGATTATCACCATAAATTTGATATTCTTGCTTTAACGAGTAAAAACCCTAGCTTTCTAGTTACTGTTCGGCTTGTGATATTTACGTTTTAAGTTTTAACAGGGTTCTGTTATGTAGTTGAAGAGTTTCGGTTCTCATTCACGATAACGCGTATTTAAGAGGAAAATGCTTCATGAACGGTTTGTAATTAATATCGGATACAATTTGGCTTTGTTTATTTACTTCATATGAGTTCAGGCTAGAGGATTCATACCCCAAGCATAGTTCCAGATATAAATCTTTTCCAAGATATACATGGATACTGTAACGGTTAGGTTTATGCAGTTTATTAATGTTACATACCTTTTCTGCTATGAAGATACTGTAACGATTAGGATCAATACGGCCTTATTTGACTTTACTATGTTCAGTCTACGAGGATTTTAGCCCGCTCGAGTATCAATCGAATACTGTGAGACAAATTGGCAAATGAAATCTGGATCATAAAATTCTCGATAGACATGATGAAGCCCTTAATTTACGATAGGGTTATAGGACTCCCCTGTACTTAGTATAAAGATTTTAAGCATTTTTTTTTTTTTTTACAACTCTGGTGCTTCACATTCTTTTATAATATTACTTTTCACATTTATTAAATTTGTAATAGGCATATCTGGTCCTAAAAACCGAACAGTGACCTCATAGGTTAAACGTTTATGAGATTTTCAATTAGGTAATAACTGTACCTAGAACTTCATACTTTATTATAGGCTTTTCTGAGTCATATGCTGAAGGCGCCTAAGGCAATTCCGAGTTAGTTGGTTTTCGTCATTATGTCCGGTTGTTTGATTTTGAAATTTGTGAGACTTATTGTATGTAGCTCTTTTTGCTTCTTCAAACATGCTCTAAAATGTTTTCTCTTGGAATTTTTTGCATGATTGCACACATACGTGAAACGAATAACACCATATCTAATGAGAGAAAAATAGTTCACCATGGCGTAAAGAAGTAGTTCGTGTTATTTTAAACCTCACAAATTCTATTTTCCGGCGACTAATTGCAAGGAAATGAGTCTAGATTTTACTCGGTTTCTTCTCGGTAGCTTCTATTTGATTTAGTTCCGTGTCAGAAGGTATATTCTTTCAAATGGACTACTAGATTCCCGAGTCTTTTACTGTTTTGTGAATTTTCAACAATTTGCAGTATATGTTAAGCCGATCCTAACATGTAGGAAGAGAAAGAAGGACAATAGTGTCATTTAGCTTCATTACTCATGTTCATTTCTGTCTTTTCCCTTTAATTATTGTCATTAGGGTCAATTATGGTATTTCATGTAATTAGGTATCACTTTGGGGAATTTTTTAGCCTCTTAAGTTTTTCTTTAGCCAATTGCTTCAAGACATCATTAGGCAGAGCTGTGCTCTGGAAGGAACGATCACTCGTTATTCTTGTTATTCCATTGCGAGTTTAATATAGGTTAACCGAGATTCGCTAAATCGATGAATTCCCATCCCTTCTAGTCTCTTTTGGTGGCTTGGGTCTGTCAATACACTTTTACATACCATATGCATCGTCATATTCATCTACCAAAAATTTCAAAAATTCATGATTAAAGCATGCTTTGTTGCCTATGTTACTTTCGTTACTCAAATATCGACATTTGACGTAAAAATTCTAATGCTACGATTTTTTTTTTCCTTTATTTTTTATATGGCAGGTCAGTTTCCCGGCTTACTTCAATATTAAAACATGAACAACCAATGTGGCAAAGATCACGTAAGTCATAAGTTCTTCCTCGTCCCATCTTCCGAATCCAAGCAATTTCTCTCACTGAAGATCTTTCTGTAGGAAGAGGAAGTGACCGTAGTTGGATTCGAAGTCCCGAAATCGCCGGAGTCGAGCTACAACAGCGTGTTTCCCGGGAACGAAGACGAAGGTCGGGATCCGCCTAGCATTCCGCCTCATCTGCAGCACTCGGTCCTCGGCTGCCCCACGAGCCGAGACGGGGAGGGGTCTCTTCCGAACCCTAATAGCTCGATTTTGAACCATCTCTACATCGAAAACCGGGAGGCCCCGAGATCGGTGGTCGCGTTAGGGCTCACTCACCGGTTTCGCGCGAAGTATGTCACCGTCGTGCTTTACAAACCTGTCGGAAGAAGGGGGAGTTAGGGTATGACAGGTAATAGTGAGAGTAGTGTTGAGAAACCATTGATAGTTGATACCCATTGGGTGAAAGAGAAGCCACCCTTAATTGAAGACCTTATTTTTCAAGACTTCAATGTGGATAGTTTGGAGGGTATATCATATATATATATAATATATAAACTGTTTATACATACATATTCAACCGGTGAATTGTGTTTGGTCATGATTTACCAGTCATTTGATGATGAAATTGAAACTTTAGAAGGGTAATTGGTAATTTCAATGTTGATGGATGACTTTCTGGGCTCTGAATGAAACATGTATGATACAGCCCCGGGATTCTGATCTCGTTATGTGTTGGTATCCTTCGTATTTGGAGGTTAATAATGTGGGTTTTTTTTTCACTCGTGACCCGTTTTCCATACCGAGAGAGACAGAGAAGAGGCAAATCACAGGTTGAGATGCTCTGACGACCTACGAGAAACTCATACATGTGCACTTGTCCATTGTTATATGATATATCGTCACCACAATCCAACATATCATTTTTAATCACATAGATGTATATTTTGAATGGCCGGGACGGGGTTTTGAGTTTTCTAGGTCGATCTATTGAGCGAAAAATTTGAAGTTTTATCTTAGGAGAGTATTTAATCCTCTCTTCTTTTTCTAGTAATGCAAGATTAGTGTAAGAGAAATACTTTGTAGTTCTTCTATGATATTATCGGATTAAAGCGGCCTACGGGCTCGGTAATTTTTTACTCCCCTCTCGCGCATTTAAAAACGACAACATAAAGTAAACAAACGACGTTATGAATAATTTAGTTCATTGAGGAGCTTTATTGGCAATATTTATTATGTATCATCACTTGAAGACTTGAAGCTGAAACTTTTTAAAAAAAAAACTTCAATTATAATAATCCTTAGTGGTCAACCTGTACGGCTGCACTGATCCCTCTTAAACAAATAGGATTAGGATTTTATTTTTAATATCTTCATTCATGATAGTCAACGAACTGCAATTTTATGATGAGGAGATAAATATTTAACTCTAATTCTATTGCAATTGCTTTGTCACGTCCTAACTCCTAATGCCTCAGTCCGCTTCAAATATTATTCTGAAATTATTCCAGTAAAGTGCTCTATAAACCCGGTTCGGTTAGACAAAGATCGAAGGACAGCAAGCGGTCGGCATCGCTTCCAGTGGCTTTGCCAAGCGTCCGGATTTTTTATTATATATTTTTATTAAAATTTTCAAAGTTTTTAACTCTATTTTGAGTAGAAAAAAATCTAAAATGTTAACTTTTACAGTGGAATAAATCCAAAAATATTTTTAAAATATGGTTCTTTTTGTTTATATTTATAAAATATTACCTACACAAATGTAGGTTAACGGTTAACCCGTATGCTAGGAAAATATCAGAAAATGACTCTCAATTACTAATTCAAGACAAATATTTTCCTTAATTTTAGAATTCATAATAATTAGTGGGTTGTTTTTTCAAGTTGACAAATTGCTTATTAAATACAAGAAAAACATAGAAAAATATATAAATTTTTCTATGAAATAAAATAATTATTTCACATTTAATTTGCTTTAATTTTTAAGCAAATAAATTTTTAATCTTCATTACCAAGCGAGAAGCTATGAATCGTACCCTTTATTCAGGATATACAATTATATACACAACAAAAGTGCTCATACTCAACACTAACCTAAAAAAAAAGAGCAAAGTACAGAACTTCGATCAAAGTTCAAGCGGATAAAACAGCAAACATTTTTCTTAAAAAAAATTCACAAATAACAATACATATTGCACCAATATGTTTGATTTGTGCGCGAGAGTGGATATCAGGCGTTGTGAGAGGGCGTGGTGTTGGGTGGGGTGGCTGCGTTGGCGACACGCCGGCCACGCTCGGAGCGGCTGTTCTCGGCGAACTTGACGCTGTTCTGGTGGAGTCCCTTTTGCTGCTCGTCGCTGGTCCACTCGGAGACGTAGTAGTTCTCTTCGGTGGACTTGACGGCGTCCTTGGAGGGCGGGAAGAACATGCTGCCCCATTGCGGGAAGTGCACGAGACACACCGGAAGCGTGCAGCCCACGATCATCACGCCCATCAGGGAGAGCCCCGTGGCAGTGGAGAACTGTGACGTCGAGAAGAAGACTAGCTGGGTCAGCCCCGACCCGAAGTTTCCGCCTGCGCCGGTCATACCAGAGATGACTCCAAGGGAGCGACGGGAAATGAAGGGGATGATGCCGAAGGTGGCGCCGCACGCGGCCTGTGCGCCGATGGAGAAGAGGATCATCGCGAAAACGGCGATGGGGAGTGTGTTGGCGCGGCCCAGCCAGATGCAGAAGGCTCCGCCAGCGGTCTGGAGGATCCACAGCGTCCACAGCCTACCTCTCATCCCGAAGTGCCGCCCCGCTACGTCTGATGCCCAACCGCCAAACGGACGTGCCACCAGGTTCGCCATCCCGAAGGATGCCGCGATGATGCCCGCAGTGTGTAGCTTCAGGTTGAACCTGTCACATCATTGTATCCATTAGTAACAACCACTACGAGCTTATCAAGTCATTAGTGAAAGCACTGCCTAACTTATTACCTGTCAAAGAAGTACTCAGCGATGACGTTATCAGTGGAAAGCTCGACTCCCATGGAGTATCCGTAGAGAAGCACAAATATCCACGTCCTGTAGTTCGTCACTGCGTACCACAACACCTGAAAACATACACCTTGTAATGATCAGAACTCATGTTATTTATACAAAACGATTAAGTTTAAGAACACATGTAATAATACAAAAAGATTATATTAAGTGAGTAAAAGAGTATTTTACGTACATTGGAGAACTTGTCCTTGGCGACTTCTCCCGTCTTCTGGAGGGCGGCGAGGTTGCCGTCCGGGAGGTCCTGCCCGAGGGTCAGCACGAGGATGCCCATCACCACGTGCATCCACCCGGGGATGAAGAAGGCCAGGCGCCACGCCGTGAAAGGGGTAGCCCCTGCGCGGCGGATGATTTCGTAGACGAGTGGCATAAGGAGTTGGGTTGCGCCGCCACCCATGTTTCCCCACCCAGCTGCGGTCCCGTTGACGAGGCCGATGATCTTGCTGTTGAACATGGTGCTCATCCAGTACTGGCACGACACGAATGTCGCAAGGGAGAATCCAATCATGAACCGCACGGCGATGTAGCCTCCCGCATCCGCAACAAATGACATGCAGAAGACGGTGGGCGCCGAAAGCATGACGAGGAAGGCGCAGCCATAGCGGGGCCCCAGAAGGTCGCACACCGCCCCCATCACCAGCCTCGAGAAAATGCTCCCCGACACTGAAGCCACCCCCGCATTCCCCACGTCCACCTTCGTCAGGTTCAGATTGTCCCTGATGATCGGCACCAGCGGCGCAGCCGCAAACGTCGACACGAAGCACGTGAAGAACGAGATCCACGACAGGTGGAACGTCCTCATGTGCGGGGCCCCCACCGAAAAGAGCTTGAACACCTTCGCCTTATGCTCGGAGTCGACCGGCAGAGAGAACTTCGCCGTCGTATCTGTGGGAACAATGGGCGACGCCACCGAGAAGGCGAAGCTCTGCTCCCTCCCGGTGACACCGTGCATGGAGCTCCCCGGATCCCCCACGCCTTCTCCGCTCTGATGAGCCATACCAACTAGAGGAAAAGGGCAAAAGAGAGAGACTAAGTAGTAGCTCTAGGCAGTGAGTAGAGAAGCTTTGTGTTTAAGTGATGAAGTTATCAAGAGTTTAAGGGTATTATATATAGGCGTTTTCAACTCATTAGGGTTCTTATTGGAGTATCACACAAGGCATATTGTAATTATTAGCCGTTGACATTCTCACATAGAGATTCAGCTTTCCCAGTGAAATTTATTTGAATATATAATTAAGCTAATTGCAACGAATAATATCCATTTTGCCGCATACTATTAAGGTGGAGATGACTCGTCGTGTTCCCCAAAGGATAACCATTGCAAACTCTTTCATTTTTATAGTTTAATTTAATTAGACCAGAGAACCAGGCTTAATCGACGGCTGAGATTATGCAATCTCATTTTGTTTAACAATGAGCAATTAATCACCATTTGGTCATTATTATTTAATCCCAATTATTGTATACTAATCTTGTATCGAAAACCTAACAAAAACAAAGTATATGTAACATGTATATAAGCTTGTGTTTGTTTATATATGAAGTTTATTTAGTATGTTTTGGTTACGGCAAGTAAAGAGAATTCACTTGCACATATAAAGGTAAAAATTAATAATATTTTCTTAGGATAGTAATGACCCACTTATTTTTCCAGAGGCTAGCTAATTGGTGGGTTTTAGTTAATAGAACGTGTATCGATGAAATATACTTATTGATCAATATAGTCTGATTAGAATATTCATCCATTGACTTTATGTGGCAATAATTCAATGAAATACAATGCACATTTGGTGGGAATTTTCTTGATAACAATTTCGTGTACTTAAGAAATTTAAGAACTTGCTCTACCATTAACGACGGTGTGCATTTGACTAATTTAAAGCTATTAAACCCATGGATATTGGACTAATCCCTAATCAACTAAATTAAAAAAACAAAAAATAAGTCAAAGGAGAAAAACTAATACTAGATAGTTTTACTAGTTCGCTCTCAATATAAGATCACGTTACTTGTCGCTTGCTATTTCATTGTTATATCCAAGGGTTAATGACGGTTAAAATACCCAAAATTTGGTCAAAGAACTCTTCGTGTACCCAAAGTTTAAAAATGGTGGCAAAAGTACCCAAAGTCACATATGGGGAGTTGACCACTCCATTCTCGTAACGGATTTACCTTACCCGTCAACTCTAACCACGTGGACAAACGTGGGTTGCTGACATGGCAATTTTTTGCGACGTGGACGAGCTCAATTAAGGTTTAATTTTGTTGTTTTGTCGTAAAGGAGGCTGATGTGGGCTCATCTACGTGGCAAAAAATTGCTATGTCAGCAACCCACGTTTGTCCACGTGGCCCGAGTTAACAGGTAAGTTAACTGCGTTACGAGAATAGAGTGGTCAACGCCCCAAATATGACTTTGGGTACTTTTACCACCACTTTTAGACTTTGGGTACATGGGGGGTTCTTTGATCAAACTTTAGGCATTTTTACCGTCATTAACCCAACCCTTATATCCAATATAAAGAACTTTCAAATTTTCTACATTATCATTCACTAAATAAAGTATTCATAATACACTAGGAAAATTAAGTTTCAAAATTCATCAGAAATTTTTACATTAAAACAATAAAATTATTGAAAATAGGCGACGAAAAGCTACATTACAGTGAATCTCTAATAATTAGAGTAGTTTTCTCTAAGAACTCTCTATGTTTCAAGATTTTTCTCTCTTTATCATTTTTAATTACATATCTTCTAACTAATTACTTGATCCAATAATTACCACGGTTATATAAATTGTTAGATCGTAAATGTCTTTCCTGTCTAAAACTACAATTTTTAGTTATGGTTAAGCAATTAGTTTATAAAATTGTCAATAATATGCGCTGCAAAAGTGCAAATTGTCTTTATAAATTAAATAACATTTTTGTATAGACGTCATCATTTGGAAGAGAAAGCCTTGCATAGTCTTGTGTGGCTTCCCTCAATTATAGAGATATCAATTGTTATTATTATTATTATTAGATATATATATATATATATATATATATATTATAACGTGCAAAATGTCAACGAAGAGCAAGCAAACATATATAATATATATATATATATATTAATATATATATATATGTATTAGTGAGGTCATCATTAAACATCGTTTTTAAAGAGAACTAAGAAGCCACATTATAGGGTTTGAATGGCCCACGGAACTCCAAACTCTTAGGTCAATCTTTACTTTTGTCTTGTTTTGCTAAACCTAATTAGTACATGCTAATTAACTAGTTGTTGATAATCTGATGACGATCACACAAATGTGAAATATATATATATATATATATATATATATGTGTGTGTGTGTGTTTACATACCCTTTCACCAGTTCTTAGAGTTCTTTGTGAATATTTATTTTCGGATGGCCTCGTTATAATAATAATATAACAGTTAAAAAACTGATTACGTAATTTATAGAATAAACAATATAAATTTGACACATAATTAATCTTGAAACGAGTAGTAACACGCGCGCATTAAATTCATAAAATAAACATTTTATGCTATAATAGTGTGTAACTGAATTTTATTATATTCTTATTTTCGTGTCATCCGTTATTTAATTTTAAATTTGTTTAAAATGACTAGAACCCTTACTTATTTGCACGAGTTGATATTTGTACATTGACTTGGTTCCTAGTTGGAGTTGATTTTTGGATAATTAATGAATTGGAAAATTAAATTTCTATAATTGTTTAAGAGGTTGTGCTATGTCTAGTAATTAAGAAAAAGACACTGTTTACTTTCGTTTACTTTCCTGCAATCGACTTATATATATATATATATATATATATATATAAATATATGTATATCGTTTTGTGTAACACATTAACTAATTAAAAAAACCTCCACTAACCCTTTGAAAATAAACACCAAATATTAATATATGTAAATATATGTGTGTATGTGTATGTATATATAGGTCCTTGCGCTGATCGGTTAACAAGGAAAGCGGTGGATAAGAGTGTTGGCTGATATATATATATATATATATACACATTATATATATATATATGTGTGTGTATATATAAATTATAATGTATGTGTATGTGTGCACATGTTTGCGTCTTTTTTCATGCACCTATATATTTGTTTGTGTTGATTAAATTAATTCCAAAACTCTAAGTAAACCTTCATTCTTATCCGTTGAGCATATATAAATTGTACTTTATACCCTAGAAAAAAAAATGCTATTTTTGTTTGACAATATAAAGCTACTTAATATTGTTATGACACACGAAGTAATAAATGAATTAATTTATTGAGATGATAGCTTTTTATTGTACTATTTCTAATGAAAAATAGAATAATCAACAAGCAGGGGTTAATGGACAACAAAAGTATATATATTTACCGCGTTGAGTAATTTAGTTTTTATAACCACCAATTACCCTGATAATGTAACTCGACGGATATGAAAAACGAGAACTTTCTTGAACAAGTACAAAGCTCAATTTTTCATTCAATCATCAACTTATATACAAACGTATTGCTCTCGATTTTATACAACAAGAAAAACCTAACAAAAGCCATAAATTTTATAACTAATATTCCTAATATGGTTATACCTAAATCAAAATTAATAAATAAAATTAAATGACGATTATTTCATAATAAAAGTGAATAAACCCTAAGCATGTATCAAGGAAAGTTGCCAATTATACTCATCATTTCCTCCATCACCTAATAAGTATACAAATGATCAGGATCAAATATACTAATATTTATCAATATATCAATTATTTTTTTACTCATGCTGTTTTCGGTTCAAATTGCAAAATAAAAAAGCACAACTTAGTAATAAAAAAGCACAATTTAATCGCTTATCATTCTGAAAATGCAAAATCAGTTTTAAACCAAAATTATAAAAAATAATAATTATATTGATTAGTTTTTCTATTTCGATCTCATTCGTTTCGTTTCATGGATCAGTTTTTGCGCGGTTATTATTTCACCTATACTATTGACTATGTTATGCATGCGTCTATAAATATATATAGATATTATACATGAAATAGAGATATGTCACCATTTTGCACATATAATATATTCAACACGAAAATAGAATATAAGATTACTAAATGTACGGCAAATTCCTCAAAAAGGTGAAATGTACGTCCAGATCTCTAATTCAACGGCGTTGCTGACAATGCTATCAATAAAATGATCATAATTAATTGTTAATCATCCAATCAATTATCAGGAATTATTCTATGCGAGGAATTCCAAAATGATTCGATATAATTATATCTCTTATCAGCTTACGCAATAACTTAATTAAATAAATTGTGTCTAAAAGTCGTCGCTTGTAACAATAAATAGTATATTAATTATATATGAAACTGTTTTTAATCTTTTTTCACGACCATTATTTATATGGAGTTTTAAAGACGAACCATCTCAAATGGACCGACAAATCATTAGAAAATGCATAGCATTGACTTATCAATACGTTAATATATATATGTATAAGGATATATATATATATATATATATATTTATATGTATATATACGAGCAGTACAAATTACATCACTAAATCTTCGCCTATTTTGTCTGGAATTGGATGGATAAATTTATGGACCGTACGGCTCTGGACATATATGAGTTTGTGTTAATTAAATAATTATAGAAGTATGGAAGTCATGAAAGGTTGCTAGATTAAACATAATTAAGAAGATTGTGTGTTGGAATCGTGTATGCATTGCAAATAAAGAATATTGTTATAGATAAGATTGCCAATTAATAAATGTTGTTACTTAGTGGTAATTTGGTATATTATAAGCTAAGAAAAAAAGAAAAAAAAAATTCCTTAAGCACCTCATTGTTGTGGCGGTGAAACCATGATCATGTACCGAAGTTTTCGTCATTTCTTTTCGTCTAATTCTCGATTTTTCAACCTTTCGAAATGTAAGAGCCAGGCCGCAGGACTAGGCCGATACCGAACAGAGTTCGGGTCAGTTTTGTATAACATTTTTATTTATTGTAAATAAATTAATGTTGTTACTTATTGGTAAATTGGATACTAATTAAGCTAAGAAATAACAAAAAATCATTCCGTTAGAATATCATAGTGACGAGTGATGAGATATTGAAGTTTTTGTGTTTTCTTTTTGTTTAGGTCTCGATATTCTAATATTTCTAAACTTAAAGACCAGGCCGACACCGAACTGAGTTCGGACTGGGTCAGTTTTGTATAACATTTGTATATATTGCGAATTAAAAAGAGTTATAATTTATTGGGGATTTGGTAGAGTAATGAAGCTATATATATATTCCATAGCAAATCATAGTGGTGGAGGAAAATCATGATCGAGTACCGAAGTATTTTTGTGTTTCAAACATTTCGCTAGGTCTCGATTTTTCAACCTTTCTAAACTTGAGAACCAAGTCGGGACTAGGCCGAGACCGAGAGGAGTTCGAGCTAGGTCGGTTTTGTATATAACATTTTTATTGATTAGTCAGTAGGTAAAAAAAAAAAGGGACCAGATAGACTAGAGAGAGAGTGAGAAATTGTAAATCAAGTTATAATAATCGAGGTTTTATGATGATAAGGATTATAAAATTTTGTTGAATCATCATTTTAATGGTTGTTTATTTTATTAGTAGTTTTCAACTCTAGGGACGATTTCCTTCCAACTCATTGTTTCATATATTAGTGGACTAAGAGTTGCATCATTTAATTAAAGAAATATTTAATTAATCGTTACATTATATATATATATATATATATATATTGCACAAGTTAAGAGTATATTAAGTAATAGTCGTACACTTGTGTTGAAATTAAAGTAATGTATTTCACACTTGGATCACTAAGCATGACGCCGGAAGCTAATATAACTCTAATAGAAATCAAGAAAAGTCCCGAAAGTACAGCTTCCTTACTCTCACTTTGGAAACAAAAAAAGTTTTAAACAATTCGAGCAATAAATCAAGTCATATTAATACAAAACCCTTAGATTAAGATACGCACACAAAAACTCTAGAGCTTGCGGAAGGGTAAATTACAATTACATACATTCACACATACTTGATTTTAAAGATGAAAGCGGGCCGGGTACCCGGTTTTTTTTTTGCCAAACCCTGTACCCGGATCTGGAATCCGGGTTTCTTGACATCGAAACCCGGATCCGGATTTTAAAAAAAAAAAACCTGAAATCCGGATCCGGGTTAAAAACCGGTTTTTTGTATTGAAAAACCGGTTTTTAAAGCCGGATCCGGATTTCATGCAATTTTAATTCCAAAATAAAGTTTTGCGTAATAACCCGGATTTGAACTTGAATTTATATTTAAAAAAAAAAACTTGATATAATTATAATCAAATTTTATATATCATAATAAAACATTTAACGACATCATTTTGGGCTAAATAAAACGAGATCAGTTTGTACTAAAACATGACTAATCCACTTAGAGAAATAATGAGATACTTTTTGGGTAAAAAATTCTAAATATATATATATAATAAGCGGGTTTTAGTAACCTACTATCCGGGTTCTGGGGTTTTTATTCTCTAAATCTGGGACTCAGATATGGTTTAATCTGGATGCGGGTTTTTTTGATAAACCGGTTCCGGTTTAACCCGGATTAATACGGTTCCGTTTTTTTTTTATATAAATGCGGTTACGGTCCGGATGCGGTTTAAAACCCGCATTTCCGAGTTTTATTTACACCCCTACTTGATTCATATACATACACTCATAAAAACATACATATTATTATCCGACCCCGATCATAAACTTGGCATGCATACATACTATTATCCTTTTTTTTATGAGGACATACATACTTTAGAATACTATATACAGTATATTATATAATATACTTATCTTCTTTTTATTATTATTATTATTAAGGGACTCGCTGATTTAACCTTTTTATTCTGATTGGTTTGACCAACTCGTTGCAAACGCACCGTTATAAAAAAGGGGGTAATCCATTATTTATGTCAAATCCTCATATTCTTCATAAAAGAAGTAATGCTAATAAATCATAATGATAATACGTACTTACAAAGATATCATTAAAAAAATGAAGAATCAAGTATACACATTGATATTGTTGGGCTATTTTTCTTAAATTATCAGACTTTTATCGGTAACTAGTATGGGCACAAAGGTACATCGGTAAATCATGTACCGTTGAAAAACTCATCTTGCAATGTTTGGGTAACATGGATGTCCGATCTAAAGAGGGAACATGATTCCTTTGAAGGCTCTCTCTTAAGGAGACCCATAACTAGAGATATATTATAGAAAATCTGGTAAGATCTTTGTACTAGTAAGACCCACTCCTTAGAATTGTGCGCTAAGGTTTCAAGCATTGTTTTTAACAGTGATTGAACGACATATTTTTACTAGTGATGGTGGATATCGACTGTATAATAGTTGACCCGAATTATAAAAAGAAAGACACAAACGCAGACGACAAAATTTTGATACATGATATATCCTAACGCGATAGGTGATCCTGTGTCTTAGCTCGTCGTTCTTCGTTGTTCTAATCTAGACACCGTGCGAGCCCAATTGGGAAGTGAACCATGTATAGAAGAGTACTCTATATAATCTATTTTTACAGGGGATTTTTTTAAAGTTTTCACTTCCGAATAAATGCTTTAATTAAAAAACATAGTGAACACCCCATTTTTAAACACTTAGTGCTATAACATACACGGTGCACTTTGTTAACATGTTAAACCACGTAAAAATGTGTGTCCGTTATTTATTTGTTAACTAACCACTAATAAACTCGAAACATCCCTAAATTAATCTCAGTTAGACGAGAAAACAAGTCAATAATTTATAGATTTGTACCTTTCATATGAAGGAGGCCACAAGCAACTAAGATATCAACGTCGTCGTTGTCATCAGTAAAAACTTGTTAAGACTTGTGTATTTCTGAACCTACGTAACTATATAGAAGACGAGAACAGTAATAGCTTGAATGGTAATTAGATACTATATATTTGGGGATGATAAAGATTTATCAATGAATTAATCGCAATTTTAACTTTTCTAAATTTGCTACCTATATCACCAATGCAAGGCATACAATGTGAAACGCATATTAATTCATTTCATTCCAACAATACATTGTATAAATATAAATGTGAACTTTGCTTTTAAATATCTTTTATTTTCAAATTTCATAAAAAATATATCATTAAAATGTACTCTTGTTTCATTTTACACCCTTGCTCTTTTTTTTTTCTTCTTTTTTCTTTCTTTCTTCAAGAACCCAAAATTGTCTGCTATGAACAAGTTTACAAATTTGTTTTATACCTTAAGTTTTATTTTTAACAAAAATACACCATATGTTTTTTTTAATTAAAATATTACGAACCGCTAATTTTAGAGATTTTAGCTTTTGTAAAAAATCGAACTGAAAAAAAAAAAAACTAGTATGGTATTGATAAAATACACTAATTAATAGAGGGAATATTTCAGTCGTTTTAAAAAATAAATACATTTTTTGTAAAATAAAAATAGAGGGTATATAAAAAGCAAATTACCTTATATAAAATAAGTGACATGCTATAGGTATAGAAACATATATATAATAAAATTACGAGATGACGCAAAGGTGAAAATAAATATATATACATGAAAGGCCAACCATAACATGTTAAACCTATGTGTAGTCGACCTCTATGTATTTTATAATTTCCAGGAATAATAAAAGTTTAAAACTATCATTAATCCTATTTATGAAATTTAGGTGTCGACAGATATATAGTATTGAATTGGAACAAGTGGGCAATATACATATACAAGGGTGCTTATATTTAAAATATGAAGCAATATATATACGTACTTACATATCAGACTTATATTAATGTATATTTCATTTATAATTCACAGAAGAAGAAGAAAACACTGCTTATCCCAAGGCTGTGGAGAATGGTCCAGTACTACTGATCAAACCCTAAAATATTAATTCACGTCAAAAACAAAAGTCTCCTTTATAGAAGAAGAGTTCTAGGGGATAATTAATTAACTCTTGTATAGTTTACAAATTCCACTTTAATATATACTCGTAAAAAGACTCATTTAGAACTTACATTATTTAAAGTTGATGTCTCTAGGAAAGTAATCAATGCTGTAACAGATGATACATTTATAACCTTGTTATTTTAATATTTATTGATAAATTATTGTTCTATTTTCCATAGATCTTGCACAATAATATATATATATATATATATATACATATAATTACTAGGATAACGAATTCATTGTGCGTATCATTAATTATACATACATATATTAATTAATAAGCACAAAAGCACATGACTTGTGAAAAACGATCAATATACAAAGCAAACCTAAGTTATTAAATTGGTTTATAAAGCACGTATAAGTACATATCTAGGATTTAGAGTTCATAAATACTTGTGAAAATGGATTAATTAAAACACACCCAAGTGATTAAATCGGGCTTATAATCTATGATTAAATTATTATCTCATAATGAGCTGGTAAATAGATCTCACTGTCTGTGAATCGCTTACCGAAGTGATCACAATTATAATATATATTAAAAATGTTATATTGAAAAGTCATACTAATTAGCCTTTGGGATATTCGACGAGTCTTTGTTCCTTAATCACAGTAGATGCGGCGAAATGAATATTCTTTATCAATTACTTGTGAAAATTAATACTTTTGTTGTTCTTAATGTTATTCACTAACTTACAACTTATAAGTCCTCAACAAAAGCGTTGAAAATCCAGTGATCAAAAATCAAATTGGCTCTTCGGAGAGACTCTTCAATGTCAACGCCTATATGTGCCCTAATCCTAACATATAAGCTTAGAAACACCATACATGAAAACTATATATAATACCCTTAAACTCATCCTAACTTCATCACAAACACAAAGTTTCAATAGTCATTGCCTTGAGCTATACTTAGTCTCTCTTTTTTTCTTTTACTCAAAGCCAAGCTAATAGTAGGTATGGCTCGCCAGGGCGAAGAAGGCGTGGGGGATCCGGGGAGCTCCATGCATGGCGTCACCGGGAGGGAGCAGAGCTTTGCTTTCTCGGTGGCGTCGCCAATCGTCCCCACGGACACGACGGCCAAGTTCTCGCTACCGGTGGACTCGGAGCACAAGGCGAAGGTGTTCAAGCTGTTTTCGGTGGGGGCGCCACACATGAGGACGTTCCACTTGTCGTGGATCTCGTTCTTCACATGCTTCGTGTCGACATTTGCGGCTGCGCCGCTGGTGCCGATCATTAGGGACAACCTGAACCTTACGAAGGTGGATGTGGGGAATGCGGGGGTGGCTTCTGTGTCGGGGAGCATTTTCTCGAGGCTGGTGATGGGGGCGGTGTGCGACCTTCTGGGGCCCCGCTATGGCTGCGCCTTCCTCGTCATGCTCTCGGCGCCCACCGTCTTCTGCATGTCATTTGTTGCGGATGCGGGAGGCTACATCGCCGTGCGGTTCATGATCGGATTCTCCCTGGCTACGTTCGTGTCGTGCCAGTACTGGATGAGCACCATGTTCAACAGCAAAATCATCGGCCTCGTCAACGGCACAGCTGCCGGATGGGGAAACATGGGCGGCGGCGCCACCCAGCTCATCATGCCGCTTGTCTACGAGCTGATCCGACGCGCAGGGGCCACCCCGTTCACGGCATGGCGCCTGGCCTTCTTCATCCCTGGGTGGATGCACGTGGTAATGGGCATCCTCGTGCTGACCCTTGGGCAGGACCTCCCGGACGGCAACCTCGCCGCCCTCCAGAAGTCGGGAGAAGTCGCTAAGGACAAGTTCTCCAATGTACGTAACTCTTTTTCACTCTCTTCATATCATTTTATTTTTTTTGTATATATTACTACATGTGTTCTGATCATTACAAGGTGTATGATTTCAGGTGTTGTGGTACGCAGTGACCAACTACAGAACGTGGATATTTGTGCTTCTCTACGGATACTCCATGGGAGTTGAGCTTTCCACTGATAACGTCATCGCTGAGTACTTCTTTGACAGGTAATATATATATATATTAAATTCCAATTGAGTGATATGATCAGTAATTTAATTATATCATAGAGAAGTTACTTAGGGTTTTTGTTTAAGAACAAAGTTTCTAAGATCATAGCTTAATATACTCGTATGTTTATGAACAAAGTTTTTGACATTATTAAGCTAAAACTAATCTTAATTAATATGTATTATGAAACTTATAAAAATCTCAATAGGAGTACTAGTTTAAATAATCACCATATTGATAGGACATGTTTAATATGGTCATGTGTTACTTTTTAACTGGTAGGCAGAGATTTCTCTAATGAGTGATTTGTTAGTGTTACTAATTGGATATAATGATGACAGGTTCAACCTGAAGCTACACACAGCCGGCATAATCGCAGCATCGTTCGGGATGGCGAACCTGGTGGCGCGTCCCTTCGGTGGGTGGGCGTCGGACGTAGCGGGGCGGAACTTTGGGATGAGAGGCAGGCTGTGGACACTCTGGATCCTCCAGACTGCTGGCGGAGCCTTCTGCATCTGGCTGGGCCGCGCCAACACACTCCCCATCGCCGTTTTTGCGATGATCCTCTTCTCCATCGGCGCACAGGCCGCGTGCGGCGCCACCTTCGGCATCATTCCCTTCATTTCCCGACGCTCCCTCGGCGTCATCTCCGGCATGACTGGTGCCGGCGGAAACTTCGGGTCGGGGCTGACCCAGCTGGTCTTTTTCTCGACGTCGCAGTTCTCCACGGCCACGGGGCTCTCCTTGATGGGCGTGATGATCGTGGCCTGCACGCTTCCGGTGACTCTCGTCCACTTCCCGCAGTGGGGCAGCATGTTCTTCCCGCCCTCCAAGGACGCGGTCAAGTCTACCGAAGAGAATTACTACGTCTCCGAGTGGACCAACGACGAGCAGCAAAAGGGCCTCCACCAGAACAGCGTCAAGTTCGCCGAGAACAGCCGCTCTGAGCGCGGTCGCCGTGTCGCAAGCGCAGCCACCCCACCCAACACCACGCCCACCCACGTCTGATATGTATGTATTATATACATATACATACACACACATACACGTCATGTTCATGTCATGGCCGATTGTAGAACGCATATGATTTGCTTCTCATGATTAATTTATAGTTAATTGTGGGTATTTTCAATAAAATTTTGTGTTCTAAATGAGCTCCTTTAATTCCATGGAGTCGAACTTGGCATCTCAAGTGTAATTTGATCTCTTCACTCTTTTGATCGAATTCTTATGAACTGTGTTCGTTGTGGGTTTTCTAACGCAAATAAAAACAAATAATATAAGAGAATCTTGATTCCAAGTATCATTATTTTGTCAATTTAATATTATCGAAACAAATAATATTATTTTGTTTTACAAGAATCTAACTAACATAATATAATATTAACAAAATACAAGAACACACGGAATGAAGAACTACTTATAGAACTTGGAAATAAAATTTACCGTAAATATATTTCACTAATTTAGCAAAGTGTATATCTCTGTCATCAATTTTCAATGAATTGTTGATATAATTATTTTTTAATGGATCTAACTAAAACTCTTGCTATTAATTCAATAACCACTATATTCCTATCCTATATGACATAACTTGAAGTAATTATTGAACATTCATTTTTACTCAGGTTACATATGTCACACTCTAAGTATAATCTTCTCTAATAAATTAAGGGTAAATTGCGGCTAATGTACCCAATGTTTATTTTCGACGACTAATGTACCCAAATTTGATTCCGTTAGATTTTTTTCACTTGACCGTCAACGAGTGATTCCTCCTCTATATGTACACTTTTTGTATTTTTGACATAACTCACTCATTTTTTATCCAAATTTTATGCACGACCTACGGTTGGAAATATAAGAGATAGATCTAAAACTTTGGTGTTTTAAGTTTTGGAAAAAAAGTTTTAAAAAATAACGAAATTTCAATTACAACGTAAAACTGGACATTAGTTTAATGCAAAATATTTTTTTCGAGCAAATTTTAATATACTTAATGACTTTTTATGATGAAACGTAAAACTAATATACGTATATTAGAAAAAGTCATTAAATATACTAAGTTTTACGTTTTATCAGAAAAAGTCATTAAGTATATTAAAATTGGGTCGAAACAAATATTTTGCATTACATTAATGTCCAGTTTTACGTTTTGATTGAAATTTCGTATTTTCTTAAAACTTTTTTTGAATAAAACTTAAAACACCAAAGTTGAAGTATATCTTTTATCTTTCCAACCGTAGGTCGTGCATAAAATATGGACAAAAAATGAGTGAGTTATGCCAAAAATATGAAAACTGTACATATAGAGGAGGAACACTTGTTGTCGGTCAAGTGACGGAAAACATGAAAAAATCTAACGCAATCAACTTTGGGTACATTAGCCGTCGAAAATAAACATTGGGTACATAATCCGCAGCCGATCAAACATTGGGTACATTAGCCGCAGTTTACCCATAAATTAATCATATGTTATTCCATTTAAATCTGACGTCATTCTCTCTTCCAAATTCATTAAGCATATCAATGTAATCAACCAGTGATGGTGTAATTGAAAGCATTAAACACGGAAAATTTTAATAAATGACTCGAATAAATTGAGCCACCATAGGCTATATAAAAAGTTCGGATCGTACTCCTCATGAATATGATCATCATAAAAATATAAAATTACATAGAATAATTTTATTCAAATGGAAAGAAGTGGTCCTTTTTCGTTTCCAACCTTATCCATGGTCGATTCTCGTCTGCAATCTTCAAGCCGAATTAGTTCCCCAATTAGATTCTGTATTTTTTGCATCATGGCGTTGGGGCGCTACTCACTGCATGACGGGCGCTGGGACGCGACTTGCTCGGTGTCGGGGCAATGTTTTATCCCTACAAGAGCTCGGTTTCCATTTTTCTTTTTCTAAGATTCAATAATATTGCTTACTCATTCTACCTATGAATTGAACTTATAAACCATGAGTAAAGGTACTTAATTTACTCGTATAAGACCGATCCATAAGTACTAAAAAAATTAGTAAATATATAAATTTGTGTAACAAATACAACTAAATAGTCATTAGTGTTAACAATATACTTATATTTGCAATGCAAACACGATTCCAACACATAATAACATTAAGTTTTATCTAGCAACCGACATAATCTAGTTGATGAGACCAAACAGAAAACAAGCTTTTCAAACACACATATCATGATAAAATATATATATATATATATATATATATATATATATAAATCGACTATTTTATTAAGGCTATAAGCGAAGACTTTTTTATTTTATTTTATATATATATATATATATATATATATATAATTGCGTAAGCTGTTAAATATCAATTATTATAAAAATAGATGGCAAAAGTACTAAAATTTTGACCAACTAAGACAAAAAAGGTTCAAAGAAAAAATAACGGCAAAAGTATATAAAGTCAACAAATGTGAGGCGACACATATAAAAAAAAAAACTGAAATGAGAGAAGATGCTAGATAAACGTGAATCTTAAGTATGACATATATAGTAGCGCTATGCTAAATTTTTTACTAACATCTATATTAAATTTGTACGTAAAATGTGTCGTTTCATATTACTAAAACTTTGACCAACTAAGACAACAAAGGTTCAAAGAAAAAATAACGGCAAAAGTACATAAAGTCAACAAATGTGAGGCGACACATATAAAAAAAAAACTGAAATGAGAGAAGATGCTAGATAAATGTGAATCTTAAGTATGACATATATAGTAGCGCTATGCTAAATTTTTTACTAACATCTATATTAAATTTGTACGTAAAATGTGTCGTTTCATATTTGTTAACTTAAGTACTTCTATCGTTATTTTCCATTATAGACCATTTTTGCTTCCGTTGGTAAAATTTTGGATACTTTTGCCGTGATTGTCCCTAAAAAATAATCAATTTTATTTAATATTCAGAATTGAAGTTTAAATAAGCGAAAAGGGGTGTTATTATATTATATTTATTTGCTAATCTTCCGTAGATTTGAATAGGGCTGAAACCGGGTAAAAAACCCGGTTTTTTTCATTACCCGAAACTCGACCCCGATTTTCGGGTTTTGACTTTTCAAACCCGAACCCGGTTTTTTAAAGACAAAACCCGGAAATCCGGGTTCGGGTAATTACCCGGTTTTTATTTGAAAACCCGGATTTTAAACCCGAACCCGGTTTAAACTCACTTTTATTTTTTATTTTTTTTATTTGAAGTAAAAACAATTATAAAGCCATTAATACATAATATTACCTAATCTTAAATACACTAATCCAAACTTTGTACACATAGATGTAGTATTATTAATGTTAGTTTATAAATATAATACTTAGTAAAAAACAAGTTTATAAACATTATACAAATAAATTGAATATTTATATTTTTAAAAAAATCCGGGTTTTAGTAACCTACTAACCGGGTTTCGGGTTTTATAACTCAAAACCCAAAACCCGGAACCGGTTTAATTCGGTTACGGGTTTATCAAAATTCGGTTTCGGTTTAACCCGATTTTAATTCGGTTTCGATTTTTTTAAACCGGTTTCGGTTAAAAACCCGCATTTGCGGGTTTTATGTGCAGGCCTAGATTTGAACGATGATGTCGTCATGATAACATCACCAGCAAGTGCAACGACTTGGGATTAGATACTCTACATTTTAACTTTTTTATGTGAATTTCCCTACATTTTACTAATTCGGACAAAAATTCTCAATCTCTATAATGTTTACACTTAAGGCCTATGTTTAGATTTTTTACGGCAAAAAACGTCATAATTTGTTGCTCCGTCTATCTTCTCTCTGTGTTAGACTCCATCTGACATGTATTATGAACAAATGAATGTGGAAAGAAGAGGAACACCACCGGTGCCACCGTCCCACATGCACGATGAGGACGATACCCGGAACCCGAGGTCCAGGTTAAGTACAAAAGTGCAGAAGCGCGAGAAATTTACTTACGACCGTGTGGGGTGATTTCAAATGTAACATTTATAGTAAATTAAAAAGTATTTTTCTAAACCTTGAAAAAGTCATATATAAATCTATGGGTTAATTGCGGCAAAAAAACCCAAACTTCGGTCAAATGCTCTGCTGTGTATACAACCTCCGTAAATGGCGACAAAAGTACCCAAACTCGGCATTTAGGAGTTGAGCGAGGAAATCTATCCATTTGGTTATTAAGATTTGCCACGTGGCATGCCACATGACACTTTGCCACCACGTAGTATGCCACGTAATTATTATTTTTTAAATAATTTTTATAAAAAAATATTTTTTTTTATTTTTTTTAAAATATTTTATTTTATTTTTAATTAATTTTTTTCCAATAATAACAAATAATGAATATTTAAATTTAAATATTCATTATTCATTATTGGTTATAATTATTTATTTTTAAGAAAGTGAGTAGAACGAAATAAAAATCACCCTTCACGGTTCACTTGAACTCCGTTTCTGATCCAGTTCACGCGTTGAATAAAATTGTTTAATACGTTTAATAATAATAACCAATAAACACATACATATTGTTTAAAAAGCCAAGACATAATTAAATACACACCACTTATTCAAAAAAAAAAAAAAGTAGTCATATTTATTTTTAACGAAAAATGGTTTTTATTTGTTTACATGATATTTTTTTTTGTATTTGCATTATATTTTTTAATATTTTTTTGTATTTTTTTTAAATTGTCCTTAAATAATCATATGATTATTGTTGGTTATTATTATTAAACATATTAAGCGATTTCGTTCCACCCATGAACCGGATCGGAGGCGGAGGTTGAGTGAGCCGTGAACGGTGATTTTCTTCTTTATTTATTTCGTTTGACCCACTTTTCTAAAATGAATAATTATATTTAATAATAATAATCAATAATGAATATTTAAATTTATTGAAAAGTAATTTAATTTTTTCAAAAAAAATTAAAAAGTGTTTAAAAAATAATATTTTTTAAATTATTTAAAAAATAATAATTACGTGGCATGTCATGTGGCAGACAAGTGCCATGTGGCAAAGGCTAACAGTCACATGAAAAGATTACCTCGATCAACTCACAAACACTGAGTTTGGGTATTATTGTCACCATTTATGGAAGTTGGGTACACGAGAGAGAATTTGACCAAAGGTTGGGTTTTTTTGCCGCAATTAACCCTAAATCTATTAGTTATAACTGAAATGGAAAATGTCGGCATACGTATCAAAGTGTTTAAAAAGTTGATGTTGAGTTCTCATTCTTTTTGTTGGGTGGCAAAAGTTGTCAAACTCTTATTTTGTGTAATCCGATGTGTTTCCTGTGAGCTTAAGCTTGACTTAGTCCGTCACACAGAGGAAGTCAGCCCGGGTACCGACCAGAATCAAGGACGGACAAGAATTCAGCCCAACTCGGGTGAACACAAGCAGAACGTCCAGATAGAAGGAAAGTTCAGCCGGGGGCATACGAGCAGGCCAACTCGGGGACAGAGAAGTTGTCCGGGCAGGAAAGGGAAAGTCAGCAACTACCCAGCAAGGAAAGCACGTAGCTTGAAGAGCAAGCAAAGATCGAGTCAAAGATTTGACGAGATCATTTATGGTAGTTTCCCGATTTTGTGCGATTCTGTTAGCTAGGGTTTTTGCCTATGAGAGGCTATATAAACCTAGCATGTACACATTGTAAATAGTCGATTGTGAGAGTAGAGAGTCCATTAGAGTTTGAGTTTATCTTATTGTATTTGCTTTCGATTACCAATTGAGAATTCCTTCTGTAAAATTTCGTGTTCTTTATATTCGGTTCAATTTCTTTGGTGTTATTTGTGTTTCTTCGCAGATCCGTGATTTAGGATCCAACAAGTGGTATCAGAGCCTCAATCGAAGAACATGTCTTCACCAGAGTCACCGATCGAAGGAGTTCTGGTAGCGCAAAAAACAAAATCCAGAGAAGGCACAGTTATGCTCCATTACCCCATGCTCACGAAAACCAATTACGCCGTGTGGGCGTTGAAGATGAGGGTAAATCTGCAGGCGCAGGGAGTGTGGGAGGCCGTAGAAAACGGCGGTGTCGAAGGGCGTAAGGAAAGAATGACACTCGCCGCAATCTACCAAACAGTTCCAGAAGATGTTCTTCTCATGCTCACCGAGAAAAATTCCGCGAAGGAAGCATGGAAAATGCTTCAGACCATGCACATGGGCACAGATCGCGTCAAGATGGCAAAGGTCCAGACCTTGAAGAGTGAGTTTGAGGTTATGAGAAGAGCGGAGCCTTTGAGGTCTTCAAGAAGTTCAAGAAGATCGTGGAGAACGGCTCGGTGCACAGGTTAAAGGTCTTGTGTACAGACCGAGGATGAGAATTCACTTCCCAGCAATTCGGAGGATTCTGCGACCAGGAAGTAGTTCAGCTTCACCTGTCTGCACCCCACACGCCCCAGCAGAACGGCGTGGTGGAAAAACAAAACCGAACTGTGATGAAAACAGCGAGGAGCTTGCTCAAGAGCATGCAAGGTCCGGCCAGGTTTTGGGCAAAAACAGTAAGACATGCGGTCTATCTGCTTAATCACTTGCCGACCAAGGCGCTAGGAAAGCGCACTCCCTACTAGGCGTGGAATGGGAAGAAACCCCACTTAGAGCATTTGAGAGTGTTCGGGTGCACCGCACACATGAAGGTTGTAGGGCCCCAGCTCAAGAAGCTCGACGACATGAATCAGAAGTTGGTGTACCTTGGCGTTGAAGACGGAATTAAGGCACACAGACTCTACGATCCACGACGCGAGAGACTCAAAGTGAGCAAAGATGCTGTGTTCGAAGAAGAGATGAAGTGAGATTGACACAACGAGAAAGGAGAACCCTAGCAGAACTCGGTAGAGTTCATAGTCAAAGATGAAGAGGGCGTTGCCAAGCAGGATTAGCCCGGAACACCCAGCTCGGGAACAGCCTTGCCAAGCACGAGGGAATCCAGCCCGGGAGAGAGCACCCCGGATACACCACGGACACCAAGTCCGAGCAGAACCAGCCCGTCCAGCTCGAGAGATTCCTCCATTAAAGACGGCCCAAGGGGATTCCGACCCCTAGCAGATGTCTACGATCAGACTCAGGAAGTGGAAATGAGCCTGGAGAAACTTTCTTTGTTGTGTGCAGAAGAGCCAGTTGTCCGGGCAAGGAAAGCGCGTAGCTTGAGGAGCAAGCAAAGATCGAGTCAAAGATTTGACGAGATTATTTAGGGTAGTTTCCGAATTTTGTGCGATTCTGTTAGCTAGGGTTTTCGCCTATGAGAGGCTATATAAACCTAGCATGTACACATTGTAAAAAGTCGATTGTGAGAGTAGAGTCCATTAGAGTTTGAGTTTATCTTCATGTATTTGCCTTCGATTACCAGTAGAGAATTCCTTCTGCAAAATTTCGTGTTCTTTATATTCGGTTCAATTTCTTTGGTGTTATTTGTGTTTCTTCGCAGATCCGTGATTTGGTATCCAACATTTCCGCCCTGAACCGCATCATGTGTCACGTTTTTAACCCATTAAATATACTATTTTATTTTAAAAAAATTAAAATGATTCATCAATAATAAACAATGGTATATGACGGAATATACAAAATAACAGTTTGACAACTTTCGCCACCAAAAAAAAAAATGGGAACTTAATGTCAACTATTCAAACACTTTGGTACTTATGCCGGAATTTTCCCTAAATAAAATTAATATAATTTACTTAAAAAACTTTATCAATAATAAAAAATAAAAATAAAAACAATAAAAGGCCATTGATCAAACTTGGTCAACACATATCATGTTTAAGTTTACTTATAAGAAATTAGTTCCTGATATGTGCTCATTGGAAAGGCTAATTTAATAATAAATGTTAAAAATTATTTCACAAAACAAAATTTCATTTATCTCGAGTTGAGAATTTCCATACTCCTTAAACATGTAAGTCGCCGCAAATATATGTCAAACAAACAACATTTTTTTCTCGGGCATAACATTAATATATATATAATAACTGCTTTATTACCAATAGGAATGAAGTTAAAAAAAAAAGTTTAGAATTTAATGGACAATTACAAATTATTTTTGTATTCAACCTTAAAAATAGAGGTGTACATTATATGTGCTAATAGAGATGACGCAAAGATGTGCACATATAATATCATCAAACATCCTTATCTACCACTTTCCTTGTTGTTAACCAATAAGAGCAAGGTCTTATATATGTTTGTATATATATAATTATATATATATATATATTATAGCTATGTATCTTACTTTTCTTTTTATTTGTTTATCTTCAAAGGGATATATTCTTTGAATTACTAATGCATTACACAAAATAATATGCATATACATACACAAGTCAATTGCAAGAAATTAATTAGTTCATACCACGAGCTATTAAAAAAATACAGAGCCTTGTTAGTTTCCAATATATTTCATCAAAAATCAACTCCAACAAGGAACCAAGTCACTATCGCTGTCAATTTGTCCGAAAAGAGCTCTAAGACTAAGAGCGACCCAAAGGGTACGTGATAGTTTGATTTGATACAATAATTGCTATTTTATTTTTTATATATATATTTTTTGTTTCTCTAAATATATACTCTCTATTTTTAATAGCAACTAAAATACCATCAAATTTTACTTAAGTTTCTGTTTTATACCCTTGATCTCTATAATTTTCAAAAACTCAAAATTTGTTTTTATTCAGTATTTTAAGAATTTTGCTTATATATAACTCTATTTTTCGAAAAACTAAAATATTAATGCAAACACCAATTATTTACAAAGAAAAATAAATCACAATACAAAAAATAAAATAAAAAATAGAATAAGTCATAAATAATAATACAAGCACCAAATAAACAATAGAAAAAAAAGGATAACACGATGAGCTGGCAGTGCGACTGTGTGAGGAGCCTATGCACCGGCGACGGTGAGGGGTGAGGCGATGACGCGTGGCGTGGTGGGGGGAAGAAGACAAGTTTTGGAGATTTAATGATTAACAAATATTTAATTTTAAACAAATTTAAAAAATCATTAAAATTATAAAATGTTGTAATTGTCAAATTACATTTAAAAGGTATATATTGTGTGTCCCTGGTAAAATAGTAGTGTAATAAAAAATTTCTAAAAAGAAAAGTGAAGAAAATAATAGGCAATTTTCTTTATTAATATAACATATTTGTTTTTATTATGCATTCTTCGCAAGCAACGATGGTCATCATCATCATCAAATGAGCAACTACTAAGCATGTTTTATTGAAAATCCAAAGCAAAACAAGACAAAAGCAAAGATTGACCTAAAAGTTTGGAATTTAGTGGGACATCTCCAAACCCTAAAAAGTTGCTTCTGATTACGATGTTTAACGATGACATCACTAAATATATTACACGCGATCGCTGGCTCCTCATTGACTTTCTGTAAGTTGCTGCAATGCAATTATACAAATACATATGTATATATGTACACACGTACATGTTATTATAATTATATAGATTAGATAATGAGGGAAGACACACAAGATCCTATAATAAATTTTCTAACTGATGACGTCTATGTATGAAATATGTTATTATAGTACATTAAGCCTTATTGGTTTATGTAAAGACAAATGAAGAGCGAAATGCATGACAAAGTCATCAATCAGGAATGAAATACGTATATATATAAGTAATTTTCTAATATATAAGGAAATTACTTATATATATATATATATAAGTAATTTTCTAATATATAAGGAAATTACTTATATATATATATATATAAGTAATTTTCTAATATATAAAGAAATTACTTATATATATATATATATGCGAAACTGGGTCGAGCGAGTTGAGGCCAGCGAGTTGAGGCCAGAGGCTTAATTTTAACTTAGATATAGAACACTATATGTGCAATAACAACTGAACTCGTATTTACAACTTTTTTCTCTTCCTCTAAAATTAAATATTAATATCTTCCTAATTTGTGGCTTTCGTTTATACCAACTTACAGCATGATTGAGAACATGAGCAAAAACACCTATTAGCTAGTTTTTAAAAAAGAAAATCTAATCTTTATATATATATATATATATATATATATATATATATGTCATCTCTCACTCGTGAAATTGAATCATCTCTATTGGTTGTTTGAAACTTTATTTATTTTCCATATTATAGTAAGCTTTACAATAATATTTTGCACACCTAAAATAAGATGTATAATTTAGTCAAATACTTTATCCACTTGTTCAAAGTTACGGTCCCTATGGTAGAAAATTATGTTCTCATTTGCAAATTCTTGAATTATTGAGTAAACGAAAAGTTATCAATATATATATATATATATATATATATATTCATTGATTATAATACTGTTTAATTGCTGCCTGAAAAAAGTCAATGGATGAATATTCTACTTGGACTTTTATATTCGAATCATGCCATTAATTGATCCATCAATACACGTTTTATCAACTTATAACTCTTAGCTAGTTCTAGTAGATACCCTTCGAAAAGCAAGTGAGTCATTATGATCCTACAAAATTAGAAAAATTTCCCGATTTATGCAACTTACTAGAATAAAGAATTTTTTTTAATACCCTCTTTTGCAATTTTCACACAATAAACTTTTTTTTTTTCAATGAAATAATATATATATATATATATATATATTCTAAGTATAATTTGAAAATACCATCCTTTATTTTTCTAAATGTTTACTAAATTTGATATATAAAAAAATAAATTGCTAAAAGTGCTAATTGATAATATATACTTCTGCTTTTTGGAATTTTTGTACAAAAAAAAAAAGATTAGAGGGAGTATATATACAGAAAAATTGTAAATTTATGAATAACAGGCTATTTTGGATTTTTTTTTTTCAAATTAAAATGACGAGGGGGAATAAAAATGAAACTTTAGACACTTTGAGGGTATATTTTTTCAATTGAAAATAGAGTATAAAAAAATCTCTAGAAGAAAATATGCAGTGAAAATTCTTCAATAAAAATATAAAATACAGCCAAAACTTACTATAGAGTATAAAATTTACCACAAGGTTAAATCTGCCAATTAACCATATACATGTATTAGTGTTACAGCCTTGCAAGTTGCAGCTGCATATTACGTACGTAAGCATATTATAGTTAATTTACAATACAAGTGTTAATTTGTTGTAATCATGATACAAAAGAAAAATGTATGTGAATTATAAACAATAACTGTAAAAATGGTACATAGATTATAAACCGTTGATTTAATAAATTTAAACAAATCAAATGGTTATCCTTTGGGGAACACAACGAGTCATTTCAACCTTAATAGTAGATGCGGCAGAATGGATATTATTCAAATCAATTTCACACAAGTCGGGACATATGAATGAATCTCTCTTTGAATCTATATAAATGACAATGTCAACGGTAATTTATTAAGGGAAAATTACGGCAAAAATACCTAACATTTTGGTCAACCTGCCTCCCGTGTACCCAACCTTTAAAACTGGCGGTAAAAATACCCAACGTGCTTTGACCGTGACTTTGGCATAAAACCGTTAATTTTTCCGTTAACATTCGCAATGTGTCCGTTAGCGGCAAAAATACCCAAACTTTTTTTTAAATTTTTTTTTTCTTTACTTGATTAGTGATAAATACTTGAATTCCAAATACATAGAATAACACAAAAGTTAGTCAAAACATCAATTGACTAAACCTAATCATGAATAAAACAATTACATAGTTAATTAAGGTTGACAGTCAAACTTTAAACAAAAACTTAATCATTTTGTTTTTATTACATTTGACTATCTTAATTAGTCCCCAAAATATCTATTAGAAATTTAATACGGATTTAAAAAAAAAAATTACAAAACCCAGACCCGGACATATCCGGGTTCGGAAAAACACGGACCTGGATAAATAAATATTCGGACATGTCCGGATCCGGATATTTATTTAAAAAAAAACTAAAGCCCTTTAATTATGGGTCGTTGGATGATCAAGATCAACGGCCCAGATAAAACGGTATTAGGGACTAAACAATAAATAAAACACTTTTAACTAAAAAAAATAAAAAAAATAACCCGGATCTGGACCTGTCCGAGATTTTTTTCCCCGGACCCGGACAAGTCTGTATCCGGGCTTTTTTTTTTAAAATATCCTAAAACGACACCTTTGATCGTAAGATATTTTGGGGACTAAGCTAAATATATAGCCTGGCATCTCAAAGAAATATTATATAATATGTATATATATGTGTTAAACTCTTAGCGCATATATCCTCAAATTATGATAATATAATATGTATATTTTGGTCATAACTTGATAATATAATATGTATATTAAAAAAATTAAAAATTATTATTTTTTCAAAACAAAAAAAATTTGGGTATTTTTGCCGCTAACGGCCACATTGCGAATGTTAACAAAAAATTTAACGGTTTTATGCCAAAGTCACGGTCAACGCACGTTGGGTATTTTTGCCGCCAGTTTTAAAGGTTGGGTACACGGAGGCAGGTTGACCAAAGGTTGAGTATTTTTGCCGTAATTTCCCATTTATTAATTATATACCTTATAATAATTATGTGACACTACACAATGGAAACCCTAATGAGTTGAAATACTATATATAATGCCCTTAAACTCTTCATAACTTCATCACAAACACAAAGCTTCAACAGTCACTGCTTTAAGCTTTACCTAGTTTCTCTTTTTCCCTTTCTCCTACAAGCCAAGCCAATTGTAGGTATGGCTCGTCATAGCGAAGAAGGTGTGGGGGATCCAGGGAGCTCCATGCACGGTGTCACCGGGAGGGAGCAGACCTTCGCCTTCTCGGTGGCGTCCCCGATCGTCCCCACGGACACGACGGCCAAGTTCTCGCTGCCGGTGGACTCGGAGCACAAGGCGAAGGTGTTCAAGCTGTTTTCGGTGGGGGCGCCGCACATGCGGACGTTCCACCTGTCGTGGATCTCGTTCTTCACGTGCTTCGTGTCGACGTTCGCGGCGGCACCACTGGTTCCGATCATCAGGGACAACCTGAACCTGACGAAGGTGGACGTGGGGAACGCGGGGGTGGCTTCAGTGTCGGGGAGTATTTTCTCGAGGCTGGTGATGGGGGCGGTGTGCGACCTTCTGGGGCCCCGCTATGGCTGCGCCTTCCTCGTCATGCTCTCGGCGCCCACCGTCTTCTGCATGTCATTTGTTGCGGATGCGGGAGGCTACATCGCCGTGCGGTTCATGATCGGATTCTCCCTTGCGACGTTCGTGTCGTGCCAGTACTGGATGAGCACCATGTTCAACAGCAAGATCATCGGCCTCGTCAACGGCACCGCCGCCGGGTGGGGGAACATGGGTGGCGGCGCAACCCAACTCCTCATGCCCATCGTCTACGAGATCATCCGCCGCGCCGGAGCCACCCCGTTCACAGCATGGCGCCTGGCCTTCTTCATCCCCGGGTGGATGCACGTGGTGATGGGCATCCTCGTGCTGACCCTCGGGCAGGACCTCCCGGACGGCAACCTCGCCGCCCTCCAGAAGTCGGGAGAAATGGCCAAGGACAAGTTCTCCAAGGTAACTAACTCTTCTGCTCTCTTAAGTACTTCCTCTTTTTGTACGTATTACCTTGTGGCTTGTGTTCTGATCAAGTCGTATGTTTTCAGGTGTTGTGGTACGCAGTGACGAACTACAGGACATGGATATTTGTGCTTCTCTATGGATACTCCATGGGAGTTGAGCTTTCCACTGATAACGTCATCGCTGAGTACTTCTTTGACAGGTAATAATATATTATTTGTCAGTTTCTCACCAACTCTTTGTATACTTAATTAGACTAGTTCTAGTTATTAATTTGGTACGTTTACGTTACGCTTGTTTGTACAGAAAGACGGACAACGATACTAATACTATATTATAGGACATGCACTAAAATCTACACCTTTGAATTTGTTGATGTTCAAGTAGTTATAAGCCAAATAGATGATAATACATAGCAGTTAGGGTTTCTACTTTCTAGCATGGTCAATAATTCCATCATCCAAGTTAATTAACACTAATGGATACAATGATGTGACAGGTTCAACCTCAAGCTACACACTGCGGGCATCATCGCGGCGTCGTTCGGGATGGCGAACCTGTTTGCCCGGCCATTCGGCGGGTGGGCGTCGGACGTAGCGGGACGGCATTTCGGGATGAGAGGCAGGCTGTGGACGTTGTGGATCCTCCAGACCGCCGGCGGAGCCTTCTGCATCTGGCTGGGCCGCGCCAACACGCTCCCCATCGCTGTCTTCACGATGATCCTCTTCTCCCTCGGCGCGCAGGCCGCGTGCGGAGCCACCTTCGGCATCATCCCCTTCGTTTCCCGTCGCTCCCTCGGCGTCATCTCTGGCTTGACCGGCGCAGGCGGCAACTTCGGGTCAGGGCTGACCCAGCTTGTCTTCTTCTCGACGTCGCAGTTCTCCACTGCCACGGGGCTCTCCTTGATGGGAGTGATGATCGTGGCGTGCACGCTTCCGGTGTGTCTCGTGCACTTCCCGCAGTGGGGCAGCATGTTCTTCCCGGCCTCCAAGGACGTTGTCAAGTCCACCGAAGAGAATTACTACGTCTCCGAGTGGACCAACGAGGAGCAGCAAAAGGGACTCCACCAGAACAGCGTCAAGTTCGCCGAGAACAGCCGCTCCGAGCGCGGCCGCCGCGTCGCCAACGCGACCACCCCGCCCAATACCACGCCCTCACACAACGCCTAATGTGTTCTAATTCTAATATGTTATTTCTTTTGAAAGTTTGCTTCCATTATCCGTTGCTTTATGAACTTCGATCGAAGTTCTGAAATGTACTTTTTTAGGGGAATATTTGAGTGTTTTATTGTGTATATCAATATATATCCTTAATAAAAAGGATGTTTTTGTTGTGTTAATGAAAAAAATGATATTATTGTTGATATAAAAAGAGTTACGAGCATGTGAAAGACTGTATTATATATATATATATATATATATATATATATATATCATATTTCCGGTTGTCAAAGCCCTAATTGAGTGAGTTTTCGGCTACCCTAGACAAAAAATTATGTAATAATCAAATTTCACTATCAATATATAAGTTGCCAATTATGACAATATTGATTTTTTTTTTTTTTTTTGCATGATCAATAGATACTTTACAGTTTTTATGTACATACTGATGCGGAATTGATTGCACTTTCCTTCTTGGAGACTCGGGACAGACAAGGAAGCAAATAGCCGGAAGATCTCAGCCATGAAGTCGCAATATTGCTCTCTTAATTTTTGTTTATTGCTTTTTTTTTATGCTTATTTGATTTCACGTGTTTGTGGCGATTGTTGCCTTTTGAGATGCTTATTTCCTTCTACAGTTTTTTGGACTCTCTCTTGATATTGGCTGCAATGTTTATGCGCCACTTTCTTTCGCAATTTTGATGAAATAAAATTCAAGTTCATTGCTTGTCTAAGGAAGTTCCCGTTCTTTATAGCTCCGTTCTACATCACATACTCTGAATAAATCTTCGATTACAGTCTCTTTATATATATATATATATATAATATTACTACACCACACTTCAAATGAAAATGTCATACATAGTTTTACATAAAAGAGAGAGTGATTATCATGACATATATATTAAAATGTCGATACATATGATTGTATAATATTATGATCAAATCATTGGTTAGAGGCCGATGATTCATGGGAACACGGATTCGATCGTTACTTCAAGTAGTTTATGAAAAAGTTGACTTTGTATTACTGAAAGCAAACCTAATAAGCACTTTAGTGAATTAAATGGTGGTATATTATCATTCGTATACGTCAGCGTGAAAGAATCTATATATATAATTATATCCTATATTCTATGATATTTGTGTGTCTATTGTTGAAGCTGTCAAAGATTCATATAAAATGATGAATGCAGCCGGAGCTTCGGAAAAAACTCGAAACAAAATCCTGATTGTCAATTCGACCATAATCAAGTCAACCGAAGCTTCTTCGGTAAATTATTATTTCGCTCATGAATAATATTCTATTATGATATATTTAAACCGTTGATTCGCGCACGAATATCAAATATAATGGCATCACAAATAAGAACATGGCTGGATGGGCTTTTTAAGCTCTAGATACCCGAATTAATAAAGGGTTTGAAAACAAAAAAATTGACGAAAAAATTAAAGAGAAGAAATCAAGGCAGAATCTTATGATGCATGTAGAGAGAAAGATTCAAGTAATGTAGTGATTGTCATCTTTGAAAGTAAGAAAGTATATGTATATCAACCGTTACTTTATATGGAAAATATGAAATAAGTGTTGACTGTTGAAGCTCATTGAGTGAAGTAGCCGTAAGAGAAAATGAAAGTTGAAGTATCGACCAAGATAAGTGGTTTAGTCTAAAAGCAAAATCAGTGGCCAATTAGAGTTTGTCGTGTCATTGATTACTTGCTTCATTTTATTTAAATCGTTTTTGTCTCTACTAAAGAGATCGATTGTGATATCCAATGTCGTTTTGTGCACCCACTTTTGTCTCTACTTGTTCCCAACTTCCAAGTTCTTTGGACGGCTAAAAAGGTACATCTTTTGGCGTGGTGCTCTTCATCTTCTTCCAAAACACTACTTTCACGGGTTCTTTTAAAAAAATAATTAAGTTTTTTCAGTGTTACGAGAGTTTAAAATTCGGATATCTATTCTATTTACAGGGTACAATTATATATAGTAATTAAACATAAGATAATATTTCTATTATATTTCTATTTTGGATAATTCGAGTAAACTGATCGTAACCAAAATTCTGTCAATTCATTTTCTCTGTTTTTTACGTATCAACCGGCTTACATTCATACTAAATACATAATGCAATTAAAAAAAATCTAAAACCAAATTTTAATCCCAAAAAATAATTTTTATGGTAAATAGGGGAGTTCAAAATTTGAACTCCGATATTCACAATATTAAGTGCAAGTTCGAATGCTCTCAACTAGTTCAATTACTCTTCTTTGACAGAATTCCGTATACTTTTAGCAATTTCGTCTGGAGTTAGTTTCTCTTATTTGCTTGTTGCCGGCGAGCAAGAGACCTTGTTGTTAGGAATTTTGCCCTAATTCTCAATTCGGAAAAAAAAAACGATAAAAGTGATAAACGAAATTGAAATCGACACCAGAGTTATAGTGGTTCGCTCCCAGTGTAGGAGGTATGTCCACTTGCCGCCTGTAAATCTCGATCCACTATCAATCTCTCAATCAGAGTTTCTGGTTACACCCTCAATCTCGCCTCTCTCAATTTGTGCTACAAAAACACACTAATGACGGTTACAAGCCTTATAAGCGAAAAATAAACCCGTGTGAAAATTCTAAAATACCCTCGCTACATAATGCGTAATACAAAAAAAATTGCCCAGGGGGCGCTGCCCAGGTCGATCAGCTTGACTGCTCTGCATCGGGTCTCATTAGCGCTTCCGTGTAGATTAGGCTTCACACTCAACACTTGTCTCTCTCTCAATTATGATTATGCTATTGATAAATTCATATCACATCTTACTTATAAATTTGGAAATTATTAATTATATGTATCGTTAAATTGTAATCGTCATCTATACCTTCTAACATACATTATTATGTGAAAGTTGCTGAACAAATCTTATGAGTTATATCATAGTAAATGCGACTAATTTTCTAGCCGTAGCTCTGTTTTCAAGGATTAAAAATCTAGAGAACATGGTTGGTGATCTTGTCCGTGGTCACCATTAAGAGAAGATCATTCATAAATACAGTAATTTAATTATTATTATAATAAGTAATGCACATGCCCATATTAAGAAATCGTAAAGCTCTTACTGTATTTATATTATTATGTAAATGTAGGATTCTGTAGATATTAGATAAATGATAGAATATATATTCGTATATTCACTTAAGCTTTGGGATCTACCAACATTTATTTCTTTAAGATAATGAATCTTGGGATATATTTACTAGTACAAATGAAGTAACCCTATATTTTAGCTGCTTAGCCAATAAAACCAGGTTGTATACAATTACATACAAGTTGCATTATAAAAATAAAATTTTGCTTTTTATTCTCTATATTTATTTTGTTGTTGCAAAAATAGCATTGTAAGCATAGTTTGAAAATACAACCCTCTTTTTTTTTTTCATTTACTTGTTACTTAAATTACCCAAAATTCCTTAAATTGGCCGCTAATAATATTTTGGTTTTTAAAAAATATATGATATATTTTATTTTAAAAATGAAATTCGATAGTATATAAAACTAAAATTCTAAAATTATGAGTAGGAAAAATTCATATTAAAAATAAAATGGTGGAGGCCGAACGGTATAAAAATAAAAATAAATATATTCTGAGAGTATATTTAGTTATTTTTAATAATTGAAGAATATGTTTGTAAAAGAAAAAAAAAAACTCAAAATAGAATATATATAAAAAAAATCCTTTATAAAAATCTCAGAAGTATGAGGTGGTCGGTACATAGTTGACTTTTGTTTTACATAAACCAACAAGTACAGATTTTAAATTGTTCTAAATTAAAATTATATATTTATAGTAAGACCGTGATTGAAGGAAACTTGGAAAACATAGTTTAAGCTACTAACAAATGGTTAGTTGCCAGATTGGGATAATTAGGCACATTAATTTGAACATACTATAGTCAATTTAGCATATGCAAGCATGTGACTAATTCTATTTATTCCATTTCATATCCAATTATTGAAATTTGAAACCATTTGGTTTTAATATTACAAAGAATCTCTAAATCATTGCGTCATATATAGGGTTGACAAATCAAGTTATAGGGACATGTTAGGCATTAGGGCTACAACAACTTGGTTTAGACTTTAGATAGAATTGAATAGAGCTGAAACTCGCGACGGGAAGGAGGGCGTCGCGACGCCTCGCGACGGGAAGGAGGAGATCGCGATCATCGCGACGGGAAGGCTGGAGATCGCGATGGGTCGCGATGAGTTCGAGCCGTGGCGACGTCCTCAGTCTGTGTCTCTCTCTCTCTCGCTCGCTCAACATCGCGACGATCGCGACTCTCGGAACCACGACCCGTCGCGACGCCAGGGTTCGCGATTTCCGGCGACTTGGTCGCGACCCATCGCGACGTTGGCAGTTTCAGCTCTAGAATTGAATATGCATGAATATTCAAAGTAGTTCTTTAAAAATTAGTATATATATATATTTATGCGTAAGAGATATTACTTTGTTTGAAACAAGTTGTGATATTAGATTAAGGTCGTCGTGTCGTGATGATTAATGTTTCTTAACCCAAGATGATATCATGTGATTTGGCCTTTAGTTATGGTTTAATTAACTATTTTTTCCTTGGTTTTTGGGGGATATTTAATTTTTCATTAATCAATAAGTAGATAAAGTTTTAGGACATTTGTCCTCGGTGACGAGCGCCAGTCCTCCAACGGAAAGAGGGCACCACGTAATTTACCCTAAATTTTATTATTAATTATAAGATATTTAACACACAATATTATTAATTAATAAAGAGAACGCGAAAAACACACACACGAACAAGCTCGGATTGTGATCGCGCCCCGACACGTGAAGATTCACACACAGATGAATAGAAATTGGACATCAAATTGGAAATTCTCGGATGGACAGAAAAAAAGGAAAAAAAAAAAAAACAGCTAGGTTTGTTTAATATCAAGTTCAGATGACAACGAGCTTCAAAAGAGACTTATATACTTTGGTTGAAACTTTTCTAATGCAAAACGATATAAAAGAACTAAGAAAAAGTGAAATTGACACACAAACAAAAACACTTTTGAATCACACGAAAACAGTAGGACCTTAAAGTCAAAATAAGGACGAGCAAGTCATCGTAGTGTAGCTATCGTCTCGAGATTCGATTAGATATACGATCTTTGGAAGTTATACTTAGCACTGTTGAACGTACGCCTATCAAAGAGATCCAGCCTCTTATCATTATTGGTAAAAAAAAATGTGAAATTTTTCTTTGTGAAAACTGTTGATCGTTTTAAGAGCGATATTTACATTTTTAAGTCATTTCAAATTTTAGTTTATTCATACTTAACAATAGTGTTTTGTTAATAAATTAATGTATTATTTGTTGTTCAAATTATGTCTATAAGTAAATATTTTTTTAACTTTTGAAAACCGGTGTAAAAAATATTTTTAAAAAAACTAATTGACTAATCAATAAAAATATCCTTAAAAATTCAGCCAGACCGGACCAGTTTCGTGCCCGATCCCGGCCCATGTCCAGTGTACATAATACCAAACGCACTCTATAACTTGAAGAATGTGTTTCATCATCTTCATTACCACAAAAGAACTAATATACACATATTTTCATCACAAAACATTTGATCGATTGGATTAATAATAATCAAGTTCATGAAATAATCAAATCTTTCCCAATCTGATCAAGATCATCACACAGAAAATTAGATGGCTATCTTGCCAACACCACCACAAGCATTACACGACCTAGCAGAAGAGCATTTTGTGCAATAGCTCCATTTCTTCGGAAGCCTGAGAAGAATAATTTAGTGGATTAATATAAACATTATTAATTAAATGTTAATATAATTAAAGATCTCTGAGAGGGACCCACGCTGCGGTGTATCGAGTGGCCATGTTCTTGGCCGTCAGTCTCGCCCTCTCGGCGCTCTGCTCCGACAGCCTCTTCACCACGAAGCCTTCGCCTTTGCATTCGGGGCATATCCCGGAGCCGCCGCAGCCTTCGCACGTTTTCATGGGCACCTAAGCTTTGAGAAAAATAGGCAAACATGTAATATTTGAATGTCTTTACGAGCGCTCAAATCCGGCGAGTTTGAAAGTAATTGGCAATAATCCCCCGTCAATTTCACTCGTTTTGGGCATTTTACATGACCCTGAATTTTATATTTTTTACGCTTTACGCATGCATTTTCATTCGGGGTGCTCTTTTCCCATTGAACTTTCGTTTTAGTGGAGAATACCCCCACCGAGTAGGGGTATTTTGTATGAAAACATAATTCAGTGGAAAAATGCACCAGTTACCAAAACTGAATGGGCATTTTCGCCAATCGCTCAAATTTGTAATACAACTATATTATATGAAGTCTAAACATCTCTATATTAATACTTCTAATGATCATATAATATATATAGTTTTGCGAAATTGGCTTATCTTAAACACCAATATTCGGAATTCGAGTTTATTAAAAGCGTCGTATTCGTAAATTTTGGGGATAAATTACCTCCGTTGCCTTGGTTGCCTCATTTCTCCGCAACAGAATTGTGGTGGCTGCTCCAACAATTGTGGCTGCAACCGCCACAGAAGCCGCTGTTTCAGGGAGGCCACGAGTCACGACGGACACTCTTTTTCCGTGCTCTAATTCGGGCTTCGTATCAACTGAAGAACAATAGCATGTGGATAACAACCCATCAATCCAATGGCCAAAAACAGCCTCCGTGAAGAGCCTGATTTCAACATGTTGTGTTATGTTTTGTATTCTCTACTATTTATATGTCCCAAAAGAAAAAAGTGAAGCCATAAATGAAGTGAGTGGATTAATATCATTAAAAATCACGATTTCTTGGATAGCACTCATCAAGTGTGACAAAGTTATGACAATGTCGAAAAGATTTACAATACATCTTTGTTTATGGTGAACTTTACTCCTTAAAATTTTAATTTTTGGCAGAAATACCACCTGAACTTTTACTGTATTTAAAAATGGCGGAAAAAATTAATGAGTCAGCTACAACTAACTAATCTTAGGATATTTTCATTCGTTTTTTTTTCTTTCTTTATAATCTTATGTACTTCATTCTACATGATTTTCGAAAACTATGACTCTTTGGTTGCTTTTTTAATTATATTCTGACGATCTAGTGCATTGATCTAGCTCAATTATTGAACAATGAACAAGGAATGTAATGCACAAAAGTTAACTTTGTATTTTTTAACAATTTGCTCTATTGCCACTAAATTTTAAAGTTCATGGAGTAAAACGCACTGATATGTAATGTCAAGGGCATTACAGACAAAACTTAAGAAACTTCGTATTTAAATTTACGTTCCCAAATATTCGAAAGTATTAATTAATATGATTTGTTACAAGTTACATGTTTGTGACAATATTTATTAGAGTATTATACAGTTATAAAATAATTCACCTCTAAAGTTTTGAAAATTATGAAGTGCCCATCTTTCACATGTTATATACATAGTACGGTCAGAATGTACACAAGACACATGTGAAATGTCTTGAATATAATTCAACTTGAATCAAGTCACCAAAAGTAATATAAAAATAAAAATAAATAAATAAATCGAACAACCATATTTAGTATTTATCTTATATCATGGTACATTTATGTCAATTCACACCTAAAACTCAAATGTGTCTCTATATACTTGAAGGCTTGTGTGTTATATCCAAATGAATGTGAACTAAAGATATCTACCACACAAATCTAAACTAGTAACTCACTTTAGAAGTGGGTAAAATACTCCAGAGTAATTGGCAAAAATACCCCTGAACTTTTTGGGTTGGTGCATATACTCTTTAAAATTTATATTCTGGTAGCAATGTTCCCTAGTTACCATACTGATTAGAGGATGTTTTATGTAATGCGTACAAGTAAACGATATTATTTCACGTGTACGAGGCAATGTGCTACCTTTTGAAATATATGAGAAATTGTTGTCAATAACAAAAGCTCAGAGAGAAAAAGCGCAAAGTTCAAAGGCGCTAATGCCAATTACTCCACATCTAAATTCTATAAGGATATTTGTGACATAAAGTACTTAATTGTACTAAGTGTTTCGGCTTATTCTCAATCTCTTTTTTCAACGGTAATAGTACCCAAAGTGAGATACTTACTCGACACTTGGGGCTTTTGAATACTATTGTCGCTAAAAATGAAACTAAGAGTATGTCGGTGCTAAATATAAATTAGATACTTATGCCGCAAGCATTCCAATTATCTACCCCATCTAAATAGTAACTCACTTTGTTTTTTTTTTTTTTTTGAAAGAAAATAGTAACTCACTTTGGAAGTGGATAAAAACTATAATTACCGTCTTGCTTAATAATAACTTACCTTCCCCTTTACCCAACAAACCAGAAAGAACAATCACAGCCTAAGATGAGTTAATATATTAAATTTCAACATCAATTCGGGTGGGTAAACTTGTTCCTTGTTTACCTATTATTTCCTTCCTTCTACACCTAAAACGAGTCTTAATTATTGGATGAACAAATCATAAACAAATACCCAGAATGAATAATGAATGAGAACCCATTACATCGCAGACCTTCCTCCTTAAAGATCTCAATAAAAATATAGCTAGTATTGAGCAATAAGAGAAGTTTGAGGAGTTGTTGGCAATAAATGAAGAAGTTGAGCTTACACTTGGAGAAGGAAGCAAATGGCGATTGGTGAAGAGCGAGCTTCATAGTTTCACTTCACTTCAATAGAGAGAAAAGACTCTCTCTACCACTTCCTTATCCTTCGCTACGCCTTTCAACCCAAGCTACTACCGGTTTTGCCAACGACTTTCCCATTTATTGCGGATTTGCCATCCATTAATCATTTAAGAATAATCGAATGCGGAATCCGGAATTTTGAGTTCCGAGTAATTCGGAATTGAAACTTACGGTTTCCGGAAAAATTGGGCAGAAAATTCTATTTGTTTTTTTGTAAAAAATATATATATATTTAAAAAGATCAAACGGTCTAAATTAATTACCCGTAATTTAAAAAATAAATTGGCACCATTGACCCCTCCTTTTATGAGGATTTATAAAAAAAAAATTATCGTTAATTACCATAAAACTTAATAATTTCTCTAATTTCAAAATATTTTGAAATTATTATTTGATTTTATAACAAAATAACCTTAACTAAAATAAATAAATTTTAAAACATTATTATTTGTTTTCCCGATTACAAAAAAAAATGTAATTTTGTGTAATTGACAATGAAAAGGACCAATTAATATCAAAATTATATCATATTTAAAATATGATAATTTTTCGTATCTCAATATAATTTTTCATTTATAATTTTGATATTTTTTATTATATTCTTTTTTAATTCATTTAACTTAAACCTTGGATGCTGTTAAGGCGTATAGACACTAGCAGAACTTAAGCTTATCTTTAATGTAAAAAAAATAAAAATAAGACTTGAATGTTCATTGCAAGAAACTAGATCTCTATAGAGCGTCAAAAATCTTCAGGGGTAAAGTAAGTGGATTTACTAAATAAATATACATTTTTTCCATTATTGTTTTAAAATCTTTGTTAAAAAATCATAATTTTCAAATAGTAAGGGGTTATTGTCTCTATATGCGTAGAAGTTCTTCCTCTTTTCTACTATGTATTTAAGTGCCTTAATAGTTAATATTTGGATAATACACTATTACGGTAATACTTAATTGACCATCTCCAACCGATCACTTTATTTTTCACTATATTCTTCACTTTATTTTTCAGAAATCAAAATTTCTCTCCAACCGAACTTTGTTTCTCACTCTATTTTTCACTCTATTTTTTATCCTCTTTATCTATTATTTATACTTATACCCCTATATTTATTTACTTTTATTACTAATTAGACAACTTAGAAGAATAATGGTAATAAGTAAAATATTACTCTATAAATTAATTATAAATAGAAATACACATTAAATAAATTAAAATACACGTTATATAAATAAATATAAATACACAACAAATGTCATCGTTGTCTTTTAAATCATGTGAAAGTAATACATTTTCATAATTTAAATACATGTGCCTCCAGTAAATAGTTTTTGAGACAAGTTAATAGTTATTATTTATAAATAGTATTACGGGTAAATAGTAAATAATTTTATAAATTTTAGATATTTATATAAATTTCAAAGTTTTGAATGACTAAAAAGTAAAAATAAATAAATTATCGCGGTGAACAGTGTAGCGTTACATGTAGCATTGCACTGTTCATCCTTCTCTTTTAAATCCTTCTATTTTAAAGTTGGTTTTAAAGCTCTACTGAATTAATAATTTGAAAATAGAGTGAGTTTTGAATCTCCATTTGAATTGATATATTACGTACACCTTTGGAAAGACATACATATGTATTATATATAGGGAATTTCTATCTATGAAAGTACGAAATATATGAATGAATACGTCACCTTATTTCTTAGTGTATTTTTTTTAGGGAAGATCCGTAAATATATATATATGGTCACATTAGCAAATCTAAAAGACCTTGGCTAATATTTCCGTCAATATATTAATAACTTTAGACTAATAAGTAATAAGTATGGAAGAAAAAAAATCAAAGATTACATACCTTTTTACAAGAAAATTTAGCACAACCCATAAGCTACAATTTAATTCCAATATTATGACAAGACATGCCAATTTTATTGCAAAATAAGTCCCCACAAGAATGAAAAATAAATGTTGGGTGAGAAATAAATATTAATAAACATAGACATGAATGTGCCTGCAATTGAGTTTGATAAGCTTTTGGCAATTGCCCATAATTCAATAAGAAGATTGGTTGTCTTGTGATTTAACATCTAACTTAGCATTTTAATTTGGTGGCATCGTGTAAATTTTGTTGTGGGGTACTGCCACGTGGCATTTAGCTGAAGTTATGACACTATTGGTGTATTATGATTCATGAAGAGACGGCTTTTAAGAAGATTTAGTTGGTGGCCGGCGGCCGGAAATGGCTTACCTGCCGTGAATTGGCAACCGTTTTCCTTTTTGCAGTAGCTAACTATATAAATCCTGTTTCGTGGAAAAATGGCCATGAGTAACTTTCACGGCCACTTCAAGCAAGTTTCTCGTTATGTGTAATTGTAAATCATAACTTTGTCTATTTAATTATGTAGATGTTTATAATAATGTTTTATAAAAACATAATTAGCGTGAGTGTTTGTACATTTTAGAAGAAAAAAAATGCATTAATATTGAACTAGTTCAAACAAGTAGGGCAATGACGTCTTGTAGGCGCAAACGTCATTTTGAACAGGCTTTGTTGTTCACGAAAAATTTATTGCTCGGACGATAACTATCATTTTCTTAGAAATCGCGACTTCATAAAACAACTTTTTTTGAACAAAACCGCTGGATTTGGGAAGATGGGTTTCCTCACCGACTTTAATCTGATTTTTTTTACATTCTCATAATACATAATTCTTGTTTATGGTTTTGATTGTTATTTCGTCTTCTACATTTTTTCTTTCTTTTAAAACTCGTCCTATCATAGAATCCGTTCCTATATGTATGACATTTTAGAGCGTTCCGAAATACTATTAGGAAAACAATTGATATTCCAAGCCTTAAATCTTTAACCTAATTTTTTTAACAGTGATACACACATATAATATATATATATATATATTTCTAATCTTAAAGATATATTAAATATGCACACAATTTATCTGCTTGTATAAACCGAACTTCATGTATGTCATTCACTATACTGTCTCCTTAATTCCCTTCGGCATTTAATGCATGTGTTCATCGAAGAAGCTAAGATAGTAATAAATTTATGGTAGTAAATACTATATCTATATACTCGACACATATATAATGTAAAGAATTAATGTTCTACATCTATCCATTAATAATTAACAACACCAAAATCACAGAACTTTCTATATTAGTGTGTGCATGCATGGTAGTAAAACCTAACTGCAGGTAAGTATAGTACTATATAGTTGGTGTATATATAATTTCTATTAATTATTTAATTAGTTTTTTATGGCGGTAGATATTATTAAATTTGTGTAGTTTTTAGTTTCAAGTGAAATTGCAATCTTACCAATTCATAAAGGAGCAAGCATATGAGCATTAAAAACTAGAAGGCAGAAGCATCAATTCCTTTCCCATAAAACAATTTATTTGCCTATATGACATAAATAAATAGATTTAATTATTCCGATATATATGGGTGCTTCCTAATTGCCCTGATATATTCATGATAATTAATTATGACATAAATAAATAGATTTAATTATTCTGATATATATGGGTGCTTCCTAATTGCCCTGATATATTCATGATAATTAATTGGAAAATTCATTCAAGCTATTCATGAAACGGGGAAACCAACACTCAATTCATAGCTATATCGTCTCGTGATTGAATAACATTAGATTATTCTATTATTATTTGTAAGGGTGAAACCAGGACACGGAGTCGGGACGTGGCTCGATTTTGGTTTGAATCTTCTAAACTGGGCCAATCCCTATCTCGGTTTCCAAAATACGAGCTGAATAGTCCAAAAAAAAAATACATTTAAAAAAATGATTAATTTTATTTTAAATTTCAAATAATACATAATATATAAGACTGTAAAAAAAGTACACACATATCACAAAACAATATTAAAATCCAATTTCGTTCATGTCCCGTTAAAGGCCACACACACGAGACAAGCATATACGATATAACAATTAAACCAAAAACATTAATTATTCAACACTTATATTGAACTAGAGACGTATGCAAGTCTTTAGTTTAACTCATGTCAACTCGACATACACAAAATCGGACTTCGCTTTGTAGCCTTTAGATTGAAAATATGGATAATTATTCTGCAAATCAAAGGCGGAAGCACTCTGTGATGAAGCACTTTGTGATGACCCTTGGCTCGAAGCCGCCCACCCCTCCACCCTCTTTGATTTCTGGTTCCGCCTATGCTGCAAATATCCCTTTAATTAACAAATTATATCTCTGTCAACTCCAATTAGGACTACACGTACGTGTGGGAGTATTTTTTCCACTCTCACATAAATTCCTCCTTGAATATTTTCCTCCAAAAGCACACATCACATGACCAAATGGATCCATGCAAGTAAAGATCGAAACCCCATTTGATGAACTCCATAAATGCACGCAGATCCGACGCTACAAAGTCAATTAATTGACACTATTTGACACAAATTTAACTCACGGGCATTCTCATCATCACCATCTTTTTCTCCTTTCAACTATATACCAAGTTGTTATTTAATCAAAAGATATTTGCGGCATAAAAGCCCATGTTTTACACTTTGTTGGAAGCATATAAACCTGGCATTTGTTTTGCCAACATAAATACTTAATATTTTATTTTCTGAATACGTTAAGTTTCTGTTAAGTATCTTACACATGTCCAATGTCATCATATAATAGCAGTTGAAGTATGTAATCCCGTTAATACTTCAAGTATCTAACAAAAACATAACGTTGACACGTGTCATATACTTAATATAAACATAAAGTTTACTGATAATTTAGTGACGGGAGACTAAAATTGTTATACATGAAAATAAAACAGTGGTCTTTATACCGGTAAAAAGATATTGGGAAATAAATATGAGGTATTTATGCCGCAATTATTTCTTTAATTAAAATAAATAAATAGCATGAAACTTAACACCCACCACACCATCCTCTCACTAATGCCTCGAACCCAATGAGCTGTGCCCAAATCCCTCACCAAATTCACGAGCCTATTTAAGAACAAACCCTTCTCTTTTCACCTCAACATTAAAAAATCACACGCTCTCAATATATATCTATATATATACACACATATATAACAAACCCTACATACCATATTCCACAAGCCATAATTCCATACACACAAATATGTCGGTGCAGAATTTGATGGTGATCTGCGTTGTGTTCTTGTTGGTGTCGTCTTGCCATGTGTCGATCGCCGGGAGGAAGATCCCGTCCAGTGCGCCAAGCACGGTGGTCAGGCCGTTGGCAGCGGAGGTCGATGCGGGCTACGTCAGCCTCAGGCCTCGGCTAGGGCGCCATGAAGCGGCTAGCGCCGGCAGGGAATTCAAGGGCTGCTTGCCGAAAGGGTTCAGGCACGCCTCGGCCCCGAGCCGGTTTGTCAACTATCACCCGCTCGGCTCGGCCGGCTGTAAAACGGTCGCTGTTCCCGCCACAAAACCTTGACCGCTGTGAGTTGGATAAAGTGGTAATTACGGCCTCGGCCTCCCTTGTAAATGGCGTGCGTGCATGCATGGTTTCCGTCGGAGTGAGAAAGATATGAAATATATATAAATCTTTGGTTATTATATAGATGACCAAGTGATTTATTTATTTATTGATTTATTCGTTTTAATGTTGTATTATTTGGTAATGTAAACCGATATGCAAAAAGTTTTGAACCCAAAAATATTGTATGGGAAGTAATTATAGCGTGATTTATAGTAAATAAATGGTATGTACTTTGCATGTATTACCACAATGATATGAAAAATGCAACACAATATATATAGTTTTGTATTTCTAATTATCTTTTGTCGATTCATTGAACATTCTTTGTAGTAATTTTAACAAGCAATTTATTGCCTTGAAAGTGTAATTGCTAATAATTAAATATTGAAAAGTGGTTGTATTTTTTATGTAGTGAACTCTAGCGTGAAGTATTTCACCTACCCGATTTATGTCTAGTGTGTGGATGGTTAGTTTGTTTTGTGCACGAATTTGTTGTATAGTCTCGACATGGTTGGAATTGTCGGAATTGGAATTTTGGTTATGATTTTTCTCGTTCCGGGAAAAAACTGAACCAGAATTACAAAATTAGTCGCGGCGACGTGAGTTAGGCCAATTATCGGTCAATTACCGTCCTTGGCATTGAGCATCTTTGATATTCATTTTTCATTCATTTTAACTTTTTGAAGAAGACATACTATAGCTTTTGATAAAAATAATATTGTTAGAATGACTCTGAAGAAAGATATTTCTAAGAAAGATAGAAGCATTTATTTACGACGGGTAAAGAAAATTCAGACTTTAAAGTGTGATATCACATTTTTCTTTTCAAAAGCAATACGTTAAATTAATACTATAAATGTACATTTCAGTCTCGACTATGCAGAACGCTTTTAAACTAATAATAATACTCGATAAATTAACAAACTCGATTATATAATAACTATATGATCTCCACATTATTGATTTATAAAAGTTATACTTGTATGTGTAACTATATCTCTACATTTGAATCTTTTTAACTCCGAAAATCTATTTTAAGTATTTAATTGCAACAAACGAACCGGTTTTCACTGCTATTTTCCCTGTATTTCTAAGAAGTTGCTCCTCCGTAAATTGACTGTATCTTTTGATGGGCTTTTTTTGTGAAACTTGGTCGTAATGGGCTTTGCTACATCGATTAGTCGACCAGGCTTCTGTGGGCTATCTTCTATTGGATGTCGTATTACTACTTGGTTTTATTTTTCTTTTTATTTTTCTCAGAAACGACACGGAAATGACTAGCTTATGTGATTGATTGTAAGGGTGATTTGAATTTGATTGACAGTTCTCATAAATAAGAGAGGCTGAGTTATTTATTTTATTCAATCTGAAATTATTTCAACAAAATTATTTATTACTCCAAAATAATCTGATATCAATTATCATAATTCACGAGGTAATAATGTTAATTAATAAATGACCTTATTTCATATTCCTAGGACTATAAATTTGATCTATAAGTGACAAAATATACCATTATATTTTGAATTCAAAAGTATATTTTGAATTTTCAAAATATACGTTTGAATTCAAAGAAGAATTAAAAAACAAAATTATCCTGTTTTACTTTTCTTTTACACCCGCTAATTGTTAATATTCAAAACTCTAAAACTGTCTTCCATTCGCGATTTTAGAATTTTATTAAATATAATGTTTATGTTTTAGGCCGTAATAGGATTTCCATTTTCCTTTTATGCCCCTCAAGTTTGTGCATCTGTTTTTTCTTTTATTTCAATACGCTCCTTCTATTCCTTTTATTTTATTATAATTAAAGTTATTATTTGCAAAACTATTCAAATTATTTGAAAATTGTGGTAAAAACATTAAAGTTTACCTTTTTTTGGTGCATCGGTAAATAATGACGTGAACGCAAATCAAACAAATAAACTCCAACGATCAGGCCTACGAATATCAAAATATAACAAAACATTGTTAAAGACAAACGTGTAAGTGTAAGACGAAATGAATTATATTAGAATGGGAGCGAGAAAAGAAAAGAAAAGAAATAAAGAGCGTTGGAAGATGCCGAAGTCGCAAGCTAAAATGATTACATCCCAATTCATTCAAAGACAGACAGACAGACTATCTTACATACTAAAGCAAAAAGATAAAGTTAACTCTCCATTCTCGAACCCGAAGAAAACGGGTCATATTCATATATACTCTCTCTCTCTCTCTTCTCCACCGCTTTCACACTTCACTCAGTCACACTCACTCTTCTTCTCTGACCTTGCTTCTCATCATCGCTCAGATCCCACCTCCAATACCTCTCAGTCTTCTCCTCTCTTTCCAGGTATTCAATTCAATAGTGTTCAGTTAACGATTATATATATATATATATATATATACATTCTTCATAGTCTTTCATTTTCTTGGGGCCCAGTGGAGAAAGATTTGATTTTTCTGGTTATTGGGTTGAGTTTAGGGTTTGGATTTATCTGAATTTTGCAGAGGGAAAATGGGTTTATGTCTTGAGCATTTAATGTTCCTTTGTCCATTGCTGCTTCTTTTTTTTTATTTTCAGTATTTATTTTCATGGCTTGATTGTATATACATGAATGATAATGACTTTGAAAATAGCCATTATTATGGTAATGCTTTTATGGCTCTTAATTTGCATTGAACATTCTCATTCATGAAGAATGAACAGCTTTCTTTAAATGATATTAGGGTTTTGAAGCATTGCATAAGTAGTCTTCTAATGAGCTTTGGTTAGAGCTGAGAGGCGGGAAATGGAGGAGATACAGTCGCAATCCGATAATTATCGGTCTTCGTCGTCCTCGGCTAGTAGTCCGGCGAGCCGTGTTCCGTCAAGTAACTTCTTCTACTTGAGGAAACCCGGTTCGCTCAGACAGCCGATTTCGTTTGAAGATTCTCCGGATTGGGAAGATACTGATATAGACGTAAGGGTTGATGAAGGGGCTGACTCCATTAATGCCGGAACTCCGGCTTCGCCTTCTCTCTCTAAGCTCAACAGCCAGTCGTTTGCGTCGCCGCCGTTGCCGGAGGGAGCGGTTTTGACGAGAAAAATCGCTGGAGCTTCGATCGTTTGGAAAGATTTGACTGTCACTATAAAGGGGAAAAGGAAATACTCTGATAAGGCGGTGAAGAGTTCAACCGGTTATGCGTTGCCCGGAACAATGACGGTCATAATGGGTCCTCCCAAATCGGGGAAGTCCACGCTTTTACGAGCTCTTTCAGGTATTCTATTTTTGTTTTGCATTTTCCAAGCGCATATAAACTCGTTTTTTAATGCGTGCGAATCTGACGTTACGGTTTATCTCTGTGGTTCAGGAAGATTGCCTCCTTCGGCCAAAGTTTATGGTGACGTGTTTGTTAACGCGGCGAAATTCCAAATGCCATATGGATCATACGTAAAATTCTCTTCTACTTCCATTAATTTCTGATACCTCTGTTTCAGCAATGTCCCATTCAAGCACACTAGTTTCAGTAGTTACATTCGAATTTCATCAGCTAAGCTCACGAAAGTAAAATGCAACTTCATTATCAAAGCTTATGGTAACATGTTTGTATGGGGCAAAATATAAACTGCATGTACATCATAAGTAAAATCACTCATACCTCGGTCTCAGAAATCTTCCATATAAGCACGCTTGTTTCAATTGTTCTGTTTTTTTTTTTTTCTTTCGTAAAGTTAAGCTCGTGCAAGTAAAGGCGAAAATATGGGCACTGTATTTTATTTATCTATTTTGAGCGATGCAACTTCATTTTTTTCCTATTTTGCAGGGCTTCGTTGAGAGGGAAACAACTCTGATTGGTTCTCTCACGGTACGAGAATTTCTGTACTACTCGGCGCTGCTTCAGCTTCCGGGTTTCTTCTGTAGAAAGAAGAACGTGGTCGAAGATGCCATCGTTGCCATGTCTCTCGGTGATTACGCCAACAAGCTTATTGGCGGGCATTGCTATATGAAGGGCCTGCCTAGTGGTGAGAGAAGGCGTCTCAGCATCGCCCGAGAGCTTGTGATGAGGCCTCACGTCTTGTTTATCGACGAGCCTCTTTACCACCTTGACAGGTCCGTAGTCCTTATCCTGCCCCTGATTTTTTGTTTACTGGTGCATTGTATCCCATGAATGTTGATGTGGTGCTTTCTTCCCTCTAATATTTTTTTTATTGTTCATTTTGCCTCCTAAACTTTCATTATGATGCAAAACACCCCTCTATGTAAAGGGGTATTCTGCACTAAGCTAAACTTTTCGGGGGCCGAAATGTACCGCGAGTGATAGTTCACGAGTAATTATGAAGCAAGATGCATCAATGAGTAATTCTGAAGGGGGGTTGCTGCCAAATACTCTTAGTTATTCGATTTTTCTGAGTGTCTCGATTTCACTCATTTTTTGCATTTTATGATTTTATCCCTTGAATTTGAATTTCCATTTGTGTTGCACTTTTCCCCTTAGACTTCCATTTTAGGGGAGATACCCCCAAACCAAGTAGGGGTATGTTGCACCAAAACTAAATTCAGGGGTAAAGGTCATCGATTATCAAAACTGAAGGGGGACGGCCGCTAATTACTAAAATCTATAATACAGCTTTGTAGCTGAGACTTGAGAAGTCATTTTTCTTTCTTTCTTCAGTGTCTCTGCTCTCCTGATGATGGTTACATTGAAGAAACTCGCCAGCATGGGATGCACGCTTCTGTTCACCATTTGCCAAAGCAGCACGGAAGTGTTCGGCCTTTTTGACCGGATTTGCTTGCTTTCAAACGGCAACACCTTGTTTTTTGGGGAAACATTGGCTTGCTTGCAGGTATGATTTGAATTTTTATTTTATTTATTTATAGGCGCCTAATCTAGGTTTAGCCGTCACGTTTAGAGAGATTTCATTTATCAATAAAGTGTTATCGTTAATCTTGTATTTCTACTCCGGCCCTACATAAATTAACTAATTATAAGAGTTTCGAGATTCTTGTGCTCCAATTTGAGCTGCTTGGAGACTGACTCGTGCAATTCTTGATGATGTAGCACTTTTCAAATGCTGGATTTCCTTGCCCGATCATGCAAAGCCCCTCTGATCATTTTTTACGCGCAATAAATACGGACTTTGACAGGATCATCGCAATGTGTAAAAACTGGCAGGTAATCTTTTTTTATCAGTTCAGATCTTTTACTATCTAAGTTCAATTTTTTTTTATTTACCTTCGTTTAAGAGGCTGAATATATTACTCTATTATTTCGTTATTGGGCCGTAATTAATGGAGTGCGGGTTCAATTTGCTTCCAAATTTAAGTATAATACTCTTTTGAAAAAATATTGAGAGAAAAAACTTAATTATGATATACTAATACTACTTATAGGATGACCATGGCGACTTTTCGTCGGTGAACATGGATACTGCTGTCGCAATACGGACCCTTGAAGCCACATATAAGTCGTCAGCCGACGCTGCTTCAGTAGAAACTATGATTTTGAGACTCACGGAGAAGGTTTTAGCTTATTAACTTTTCATTTTATTTCCGTTTTATGTTTTTTATTTTGAATTTTCGTGATGAAAGTATTGTTATACAGGAAGGCCCAATTCTCAAAAGGAAGGGAAAGGCGGGAACTGCTACACGAATAATTGTTTTAACGTGGAGATCCCTGTTGATCATGTCGAGGGAATGGAAATATTATTGGCTTCGTCTCGTTCTTTATATGCTTCTCACGCTCTGTATCGGAACCGCCTTTTCAGGCTTAGGGCATTCGTTGTCTTCAGTTGTAGTAAGTTTCTTCGCAACTATCAGACTGTGTCATGTTTGATCTGATACATTGTGTATCTTTCATGGCAATTTAAATTGCCTTTATAGTACTTTCGATTATTTATGTTCTTAGGGGTATTATAGTAAAAAATTTAATTGGAATCAGAGTCTTATTAGTCTAGGCTTAGGGGCTATTATGTTTTGTTTGTATTTTCTACAATTGAACATCACAATTCACAGGAGGCTGGGTTTGTGTTGTTCGGTTACGTCTATCAATAAAGTCTTCTTGTTTCTCATTGATTATCTGTCCGGGGTTTATCGGTCCTATAAATCTTGTAATTGTGGTGCACTTATTGACGCTTTCTTTGTTTTATCGCATAATGCAGACAAGAGTTGCCGCTATTTTTGTGTTCGTCTCATTCACAGCCCTTCTAAGTATTGCTGGAGTGCCTGCACTTATGAAAGAAATAAAGGTATGACTAAATGCACCGGTATCTTTCTGTTTAAGTGGCATAAGAACCTTTTTTGTCTCCGATGATTAACGAGTAGATTAGGGATATCTGATCGAGTGATTTCTTCCTCTTCAGATAATGGCCAGTGAAGAATCAAACCAGCATTCGGGTGTGTTAGTGTTTTTATTCGGGCAGCTTTTCTCGAGCATCCCCTTCCTCTTTCTCATCTCCATTTCATCGAGCCTCGTCTTTTATTTCCTCGTCGGATTGCGAGATGAATTCAGCTTGTTGATGTACTTCGTGCTGAACTTCTTCATGTGCCTCTTGGTCAACGAAGGGCTCGTGCTCGCTATCGCTTCTCTCTGGAAAGACGTTTTCTGGAGCGTCCTCACTCTGGTTTCCATACAAGTTAGTTCTCTTTTCTCAATGGCGAAAACACACTTAATTTATTTCGCAACAATTTTTTGTTTTGGATTTTCTCATTAATTAATTGTTGGGTGATAAGTGCCGAAGCCAAAGTAATAACACAAGCGAACGATAAATTCAAAAAAGCGATGAATTCCCGGATACATCTATTGATAAAGTACTCCGTACATCAAACAAACTGCCGTTCCTTCGAGAACACGACCCAAACTCTCCAAAGGCGCAAGAGTGTTAAAACCGAAATCAAATGCCAGGAGCCCCCTAGGCCTAGGTCCCTATCATAAGGGATTAGGGGGTAATCCTGTTCCCCTTAATTATTACAAAAATACCCGTGTCTTAATTAAATATGAAAGACAATTAAGGACTTAACTAATTCAGCCTAAAAAACCGACTTAACCCTTTTCCTTTGAGAAGTGATTATTGACTTCTTCAGCAGAACATTACAGCCTATTATTGATAGAAGAACGTTAACTTAAGGAATATAACAAATTAGCAAAAATTCAGAAACTAACCATCCATTGAAATTGACTATTTTATCACTAATAACAGAATAATCAATCAAGCCCAGTATAGCTAATGATGTACCCAATTTCAGGTGATAATGATGCTCTCAGCGGGATACTTCCGACTCCGAAGCTCGTTGCCGGGACCCGCATGGACATATCCAATCTCCTATATCGCATTTCACACCTACTCTATACAGGCAAAGCAGACTCATAAGTTTATCTTGTCTCATTGACCCATCAATTTTTACTCATTTGCTTCTCTTCACAAATTATAATCCATATCTAAATCAAATATGTTCCTCGTTTGATTTAATGTTCATGTTACAGGGTCTCCTCGAGAACGAATACTTAGGAACGTCATTTCCAGTCGGGCAAGTGAGGACGATATCAGGAATCCAGGCGATCCGAAGCGCTTATGACATCTCTCCCGACAGCAACTCCAAGTGGGAGAATCTGCTGGTTCTGTTTCTCATGGCGGCGAGCTATCGCCTCTTTGTGTTCGTCCTGCTTTACTTTCAGATAGGTAAGAACTCGTCAGTGCGTAAATTACTGCACTGTAATCAGAACACGAACAACACCAGATGAATGAAATGTAGTGCCGAGCTTTTGTCTGTTTACTATCACGTCGGGCTGATTCTGGCATGGCGAATTTTGTAATGGCAACTTTGTGAATGACAAAAGTGTAATATAATTTATGGCCATTTTCATGTCTTCTTGTTGCGATTGCCCTGATTAGTTACCGGGTTGATATTCGGGTTCTGCATAATTAACGAGTTTGAGTTCTGCCATCATGATTGTATGGTATATAACCCGAAATACCAAAAGATACTATTAACACCGTGAACTTAAAATAGTATTTAAAACAAAATCGTCATAGAAATTTTATATAGAAATTCGATGTAGAAAGAAAAACTCTTGAGTTGAAGAGAAGAAATTATAATGATTGAATAAATAAAACGGTCAGGCTGGTTAATTCTAAAACACAATTACAGAATGCCCCGGTCACTAAGCTTATCCGATAAATTTATATCGCATTGCGAAGCTACAAAACAGGTAAAAAAAACCGGATTCGGTTCACATAATCTAGAAACACTATTATTTTCTGATCTTATTCCTAATATCAGTGATGAATTGATCCAAATTTTTCACTGAGGATCCATTGGGACTCAATGCAGTCTCCAACGTGAGTTTCACTTCTTGAATTGCTTTCCTACAATGAAACCCTAATTCCCCATGCATGAGTTGCTCAATCTTCTCTGCCACGTCACTCCCCTTGACCAGCCCTTGTCTCCCCAAACTATCACCAATCTTCCAGTCATCAACCACCAACTTTCTGTTAGTGAATTGGTCAGTGAGCAGAGGGAAGCACAGAAGCGGCACGTGGCGCCACACGCTCTCGAGAATAGAGTTCCAGCCGCAGTGCGTCAGGAACCCCCCGACCGCCCGGTGCGCCAGCACCGCCGTCTGGCAGCACCACGGCACGATCATCCCTCGCTGGAGCGTCTCCTCCCGGAACCCCACCGGAAGCGGGTCTCCAGCGTCGTCTTCGACGATGTCCGGCCGGAGCACCCAGATAAAGCGTGCTCCGCTACGCGATATCCCGTCGGCAATCTCGTCAAGGTCTCGGCGGGAGATGTGCGCGTAGCTTCCGAAGGAGATGTAGAGGACGGAACCGGGGGGTTGGGCGTCGAGCCATTTGGTGCAGTCGGACTCGGGCCAGAGGCTAGTGGGGGCGGTAGGACCTGAGGCCGGGAAGATGGGGCCGACGGCGTAGAAGGGCTGGTTGGCTTGGAGGGCTCGGATGGTGCGGGGCTCGAGCTCTTCGATGGTGTTGCAAAGGATGAAGTCGGCGGCTTGGGCGTCGGCGAAGGCGCGGAAGATGATCCGGTGGACCACGGACGTGGTGTCGGTATCTCGGAGATACGACATCATGTCCTTTGGCTCCATGGCGCTTACTCCTGGGATGTAGTCTATTGGGTCGTCCCGGATATCTGATTAAATAAAAAAATAATATGTCACGGGTGAATCCGGGACACAAAACCGGTATATTTTGAGGTTTTTCTAGTCTTAATCTCAGCTTTCTGGTACTTTAAATTGTGATACTGGTTTCCTAAATAAATCCGGCATTTTGAGGTTTTTTTTAATCATAATCTCAGTTTCCACTATTTTCAATTGTGATACCGGTTTCCTAAAACCGAACCCGTATTTTTAGGTTTTTAGTCCTAGTCTCAGTTTTCTGATGTTTTCAATTGTGATACCGCTCTCCTAAAACTGAACCCGTATTTTGAGGGGGTTTTAGTCCTAATCTTAGTTTTCCGGTATTTTCGATTATGCTACCGGTCTCCTGAACCAAGCCAGTATTTTGAAGGTTTTTAGTCCTAATCTGAGTTTTCCGATATTTTCAATTGTGATTTTGGTCTCCTAAAACCGAACCTGTACTTTGAGGTTTTTTTAGTCCAAACATCAGTTTTCCGGATATATAGTTAATCTCATTATAACATTTTCTAAACCGACACAGGGTAAATGTTCCCGCGTCTATTATATGATAGCAGTTTTTTAACCAGTACCGGTGAATCTTCCCTCTTTTTTATCTCATAGTACCGGTTTTTACAACGGCTGAAAAATTCCACTCTAGGGCATACATATTCATTAAAAAAAAAACTTACGTACTACCTTGGCAATCAAAATGACCGTTTTTCCTGAGAAGATCCAGATGAAAATAGAGAGAGAGCAGCAAAGCCGGTTCCGTCCAGAACGAAATGCAGATCAAGCCGAACTTCTCCGCCACCTCCAACGGCCACACGAAGAACGTGTCCGCGATCAAACACGTCGGCCGCGACCCCTCCTCCTCCCTCGCCATGATCCCCGCCACAACGCCTTCAACACGGCCCGAGAAGTCACTCAGCAGCGACTCCATGAACTCGTCGTGGTTCACCGAACGGTCAAACTCCACGGGAAACCCATCAGACACCGTGCGGTACTTTATGTCAAGCCCTAAGCCCGCGAAAGGGTCGTAGTCGGTGCCGGGGTGGGCCTGGGCGGCGCGGTGGTGGATGGCTTCGGTGTTGACGAAGGTCACGGTGAAGCCCTTCGTGGCGAGCTTGATCGCCAGGTGGACGGCCGGGATCACGTGACCTTGCAGCGGGTAGGGAAAGAAGATCGCGTGAGGCTGTTGGTTATTATGATCCGACATTGTTGCTGGCAAGAGAGCTTAGGCTTCATGTGTGTGTGTATATATATATATATACATTTATATGAGTTTGATGTGTATGGAGGAATTGGATCCACGAATACTTGGTGGAATTCTATTGGCGAAACATATTCTTATTGATATGATTAGGACAAGACTCGGAATTGAAAAGTCTACCATTTACTATTTTTGAGTTCTTCATGAATCTATGAATAAAATGTATTATTCTAAAAGAAAATTGAACTTAATTTAGTGCTTTTTTGTTCCTATATCCTTTAGAATATTCAAATTATACTCTCAGTCTCTCTCTCTCTTTTTTTTTTTTTTTTTTATTCTATTAAAGTTCTGGCCTGGGTATGACATAATTTATTTATTTTTATTTCAGACGTTTTTATTTTTTATTTTATGAGTAAATTAAATTAAAATTTATACATATTAAGTCATTGATTTGAGCTGATAGTTTTTTTTTTTTTGATGAAATTGCAAATTTGTATTAAATTTGATAGATAAAAGTATTTTTTATGTTGATTTTAATCTACATGACTTATATATTACTATATTAGTATTTGATGGGGGCAATGAAATGATTAAAAGTAATTGAGGCAACATTATAGGATCTTATAATTAGTAATTTTATTTCATATATAATTCTAATTCAGAAAAAGAATATATATATATATATACAGATATATTTAGTATTCCTCGGTTTGTGTAGGAAAGTATACTCATGCAAAAGATAACGCTTTATATGAGCATAAAGTCCATGTTGAAGAATGTTGTTTCGTTTTTTCTTATAGTATATAGAAAGTAGTATTAGGTAGGAGACGACTTAAGCAAGACACGTGAAAGAACCGTCAATATTTTTCATCATATATCAAATCATTCGAGTGTATATCTGTCTATTATCTAGAAACAAAATTGATAAGTTCCCAAAAGTATAAAAAAAATTGGCATCCTAATCTTTTTTATTTTGTGAGGGAGAAGTACCCAATGTGATGCGAGTGAATTTCTTCTATAAGTACCAATCTCAAATTCTCTTAAATTTCCCGTTATTTGTTACCTGTCAAGCTCAGAATACTTTTTTTTTTTTTTTGGTTTACTTAGCAGTAATCTAAATTTTCTATTCAAAATTTAATATTATTTTATCATTTGACTACCCAAAAATATATTTTTAATCAATTATACCCGGAAAAAAAAAAAAAAAAAGGTTACTTGGCTGGCAACGTACTTGTGGGCTGTGTGGCATACTAATATTATAGTTTCAGTACTTTAACCGCTGAATAAAAAAAAAGGTACTTGTCGCCGCATCTGAAGAAAAGATTAGTACTTCTGCCATCATTATTCCTTAATTATTTGATTATCTGTATTATATATCCTGTCGGTTAGATATCCGTCGGATGTCGTTTATATTTCCTGTCGTTCGATTCCCATTTCTGTGCTGTTGTCGTATTTTGTGATTTCACTGCTTATTAATAAGACTTGATAAAGCATTGAACTGTCCAATTTCTGAAGATTCAATATCACTTGAAATATATTTAATAACTTGCTGATTTGACATTAGCGTTGATTATTTTAACTAATTAAATCAGCTACACACTATTAGTAGCCAGCCTAACCCACCAACTTACGATAATTATATGATTTTTGTGATTTAGTTAGGGTTAAGCTTTTAAAAAATTATGGCCATATGTTCATTATTTTACTTCTCTTCAAAAAATTTATAATTTTAACAAAATATGACAAGTTTCCCATGCTAAATCGATTGAAAAATAGAAGAATTTTTTTTTAGAGAGAAACAAAATAATAAACATAAAAAAATATTAGTCACGGAAAAAATAAAATTAATGTCAGTGTAAAATTTCAAAATATTAATTACTTAACAGTTAATTAACTCTAATTATAATATTTTCCACGCGTGCGCGGTTTTTTCTTGGAAAGTCTGGTTGATTCCAATCCTTGCTCATATTTTCTCAGCAGCTATACGCGAGAATTTGATCTTCGGGTTTGAATGGAATTTGCTTGCAATGGTTGACGATGTCCTAGTGTTCGCTACACATTCTCTCCTCCTCCTCCTCCAGGTATTTCCGATCACCGATCTTCATTTTTCGTTTTGTTTTCTTCTTCTTAATGATGCTCCAATCTCAAACGCCATGGATTAGTTTTGTTTCTTGCTCATTTAGGATGTTTTGCTCTGATGATCGCCTAAGCTAAATGTACACGCAAAGCAATAGTTTGCTCACTGATCACTCGTTAACGAAATCGATTATCTGATTTTCGATCCAATTTATTTTCCGGTTTTCTTTTAATAAATTGTTGCTTGGTTATGAAGGAAGGAAACCAAAATATATATATATATATATATTTTGGTTTTTATACCAAATGTTAACAATCTGAGGAGAAAGTGACAAGAAAAAGGTTGAATTCTTCTTGAGAAGCGTGATTGAGAATGGACATGGCAGGTGGGTGATTGGTGATTGGTTGTTGGCGAAACCCGAGGAGGTTGATTCGCTTCTCCCTCTGCTCTCCTCGATTCCCAGACCTTGACTTCGATCCGAAGCTCAGCAATGGCGTCGCTGGTGAACGGCGAGCGGACCGTGGTGGTCCTCTTCGTGGCTCGCGTCGTCTTCTTCGCGCTCTCTTCATCCTCGTCGCCCTCTCTCCTATGCCATGGCCTCGCTCTCTCGCTTCTCTCCGCCGCGGCTTTGGCCGTCGATGTCCGAGCTGACTCTTCAGACTCCATCGCCGATTTCAAGACCAGGTTGGAATTTTTTCCTTGAATCTTTAGCGCATCTTCCGTTGTTCGTTGTACTTAATTGGAGTTGTATTCACGATACATGCGATTGATTCATGATTTGACATGGAAAAGGGATTCATTCAATTTTGAAATTCAATTGAATCTAGAGTTTTTTAGGCTACAATTTTAGCATTCTGTTCCAAAGTTGTGGCATGTCTTTAGGGTAATAGAGAAAGATCAAATTACTGATTGATGCATCTCAGGCCTGGGGCTTCGTCGGGTGTACTTCTGGGGACGGTTTCGCTGCCAGCGCTTATGCTGTCGAAGCTTATACAGATGTCCAGGGCCGTCGCCTTAAAGGAAGTTCAAATTGAAGGTACAAACTTGATGATTTTGGTTACAAAATTTCGGTGTTAGGGCACTTTTGAACTTTAGTTTGAAAAATCGATTATCATGACATGAAGTGTTACGTTGATTTGCACTTAAATCTTTCTGTTGGCCTTTTAGTTAGGAAACTCGTCCAGAGAGTTTAAATTTCTCGTGCATTTTCGCCACATACCCTGTCATTCTGTAAAGACAACTGATGAGAATGCATACCGTTTTTTTTTTCACTGTGTAGAGTTTGAACACTTAACGATGCAGTACTGGGCAACGTCAGCATGTTGCCTCGGTGTGCTCGTTCTTCTCTGCTTGAAAATATGGCCTTCAACGAGATACGAGAAAGTCCTTAGTGGTCGTTGGCATGCAAAGTTCAGTTTAAGCTGCATAGTCTTGTACATTGCGCTTTGCAGTGTTTCTCTTGGTTCGATATCTCTATCTGGTGAGTAGAAACCTTTTCAAACGCCCTTTCCCCTTTTTAAAGTTAAAACGCCGTATGTTGAAGCTGTGTTTACCTGTATATTTCCAGGATATAATACAACTTTAAAGTTACTGTGGATGCTTTTCCATGGATTCGCTGCTGTAAAATTAATACAGCATCTTCTTAGTACCTTTCCATCATGCTCTTCCATTGGTTAGTACTCCACCACTGTTTTTTCTTTCATTTTTATCGGATCTAATATACTTAGTTGCATTTCTTCGCCATTGCGTCCCATAATTTAATGCATTTTCATCACGGGATTTTTTAATTTTTTTTTTCTCTTTGATGATTCTTCTTCTTTATTTGTTTTTTCTTCTGAAATCTAATTAAATTGATGTCAATTTCAGGTGAAGCACTTTTGGTCACATCGGGTCTTGTTCTATATTTAGGAGATATGCTGGCTTTTACTATAGCAAAGGTTTGTTCTCTCTGAATGTTTTATTTTATTTTTCTGGAAATTCTGTTTTTTTTTTTTTTTAATAAAACATGTGACATCAAACAGGCATCTAGGTTGTTGATTTCTGAAAAGATGGTCCGCTATGGAAGTCAAAGAAGTGAGATTGGTATTATTGTTCAGGTTTGTGATATGAACCCGTCCGATACTAGGACCACACTAAGAGATAAGCCCATGAATAGAACTTATTGTGGTATTCTAAACCATCAATCGACCCCATTCTCGCTTGACGTGGGATCGCATTAAAACTATTTCATTTTCCTCATGCATGCAGTTGCAATCATATAAAGAAAAAAAGTACGTTCTTGTGTGCAGGGAATGTTGCTAGGCCTTCTTCTTTTTCCATCCGTCTTCAAATTTGTGCTTCAATTATGGGAACGCTCTTTAAGCAAGTATGTCTCATCGAGAACCAACAAAGAGATTGGGAAATCTCTAATATTCTTCTCTGCTCTTGCATTTGTCATTGTTATTGTCGTGCCAACCTGGATGCAGTTCGTGCACGATTTCAATGTGCATCCATTGCTATGGTATTGTCAACGATGCCTGTTAAAATTTCTTTCATTTTAAACAAGTTATCTTTGGATTAGTTTCTTACAGTTGCCAATTATTGCTTGCAGGGTATTTTCTTTTGTTTTTTCGGAACCCGTTAAGAGATTATCGTTATGCCTGTATTGGGTGAGCGTGATAAGTGCATCAGTTGTGAGATTTTATAGTATCTCAAAGAGTAGCAAGATTGAGAGAATCCTTCTCAGAAAGTATTACCACCTTATGGCTGTTTTAATGTTTCTTCCTGCTCTTGTCTACCAGGTTTGTAATTTCAAAGTTTTTCTTTTTCACGTCCCTTATATTTTGGGTAATTGTACTCACTGGTCCAAACTCTGAAATTTCATTTTATTGTACTTTTCCTCTTGAAATTTCATTTTGCTAAAAATGAAAAACCACAGGGCCCCTGAACATTTACTTAACTGTGCCCCCTGCTTTGATATAAAATTAATGCACACTGTTATCCACGTGACTGTTCGGAGAAAGTGTATTTATATTCTTACATCATGCTAATAATCGCTTTGCCCTTAGTAAAGTCATTTAGGTAACAATTTGCTATAACTTTTATAATAGAGAGGGTATTCTGCTTTAAAATAAAAACTCAAGGAGAAAAGTGCTCTAATTCTAAGTGCAGAGATGGGTAAAATTGAGTGGGGAACGGATCCATTTACTGTTCTCTTTCTGTTGTGACCGACTCATCAGTACTGGTTAGGGGTTATTCTTACATAAATTATCTTATTGCTTGTTTCTAGCCGGCGTTTCTTGATCTAGCCTTTGGTGCAGCACTAGGAGTGTTCATGGTCCTGGAAATTATTCGAGTAAGTGAAATTACTTTCATGACCCCATTACTTACTTTTCTCTACGAACAAAAATAACTCTTCGAATCTAGTCTTCGGAAAATATAGGATTGATATCATCTTCTGTTTGTTTTTTTAGAAGCATTGTAGATTCTTGGGCGTTCATTTTATCATAGTTTTATTTGTATAACCATATTTTAGTCAGGTATGGAGAATTTGGCCTTTGGGTCAACTTGTGCACCAGTTCATGAATGCCTTCACTGATCATCGTGATTCTGATATGCTAATTGTCAGGTGAATTATGCTTTTCCAACAGCATAGAATCTTAAAATATTTTTTCACCAGCACCACAAATTTTTTATTATGATTTTTTACGGTTATTCTGTTTTTCTGCAGCCACTTCTCACTACTGTTGGGGTGCGCACTTCCCATTTGGATGTCTTCCGGCTACAGTGATCGTCCTCTTGCCCCTTTTGCTGGGATTTTGAGTCTCGGGATTGGTGACACAATGGTGCGTTTACAAGCTTTTTTTTTTTTTTTTAGAATTTTAACTTGAGATTTTGTTGAACATGTATTTTTGCTGCGTAAAAAAAGTATCCGGTAAACATCATTTTGGTGATTACGGTTTGCTTATTTACGCATGTGTTCAGTTTTTGTTTGGTTTTAATATTGGTCCCTATCTGGTATTCATTATGTTTTAATATCGGTTCTATTATGCTTTTTATTCAGGCATCAATGGTGGGCTACAAGTATGGCGTCCTCAGATGGAGCAAATCGGGCAGTGAGTATATCTTTCTCTACCTTCTTTGTTGACTTTTCCTACACTTCCTTCTCAAGAGGTTGACTTTTTGTGGACACGATCCACGTTGCAGAGAAAACCATTGAAGGCACTGCAGCCGGAATCACATCTGTTCTGGTAACGTGCTCGGTTTTGCTCCCTGTCTTGGCTTCAACCGGATATGTCGTCACAGAGGTGTGTCTTCTAATTAGAAACTGCACCAACATACAAATTCAAAGACATTACTCAATTACTCGTTGCGTCATGTTTGTTTTTGGGTTAATTTATGGCTAGTCTTTTCGTTTTTATTTCTGCAGCATTGGCTTTCTCTCATCACCGCCGTGACGGCGAGTGGTATGCTCGAGGCGTACACGACGCAACTCGATAATGCTTTCATACCTCTCGTTTTCTACGCTCTTCTCTGCTTGTGAATGGCGAAAGAAATATAGTAGCATAGTCCCAAAAAAATTAGGGGATACAAATTTGAGTACATAATGTAGATCATTAGTGAATAAAAACTAACATCAGTTTACGTCATTGCATTGATAGGTTAGACTAGTTCTTGAGTTAAACAAAGTAAGCATACGTCAGCAATGGAGGATATGTTATGTACCACATTTGATTAAAATAGCTAATTCGTCGATGATTTTATTTATTTATTTCAAAAACTTATATTTATCATTTGCTTTTTCTCCAGATTATTGAATTGCGTTATGAGTTCGTTAAACATAAAAGTAACACTTATAAGCATTATTGACGTCTGCAATGCGAAACAACTGCAAAATTCAATCCCCTTTTGCAAATATTGGACTTCGGAGTAATAATGAAGGTCAACCCATAAATGTGGAATATAAATACATTTAAATTTAAGGGTAGACCATGGGTTAGATTGGACCGCCCGCATTAGCTCTAGGGGTGGCAATTCGGGTTTCGTGTCGTGTTCGTGCCGGATCTTAATCGTTTTTTACTTATTTTATGTAGACCCAGACCCGCCCCATTTAAATATCGTGTTAGAAGATGAGACTAGGGCTGTGCATAAAACCCGAAAATGCGGGTTTTAAACCGAAACCGGACCGAATCCGATTTTAAAAAACCGAAACCGAATTAAAACCGGGTTAAACCGAAACCGAATTTTTCAAAACCCGCAACCGGAATAAACCGGTTCCGGGTTCCGGGGTTTGAGTTATAAAACCCGGAACCCGGTTAGTAGGTTACTAAAACCCGGTTTTTTAATTAAATATTTAATTTATATTTATATTTTTTAAAATTAGTAGTCTGATAAAAACTAAAAAATATATTTATAATTTATATTTATGTTTAGACCTGTTTTTATTATTTTTATGTCTTTAAATTGTTTGTTTCTGTTTTTTTTTATTGTTTTTTTTATATTTTTTTATTTTCAGGTTAAAAACCAGGTATAAAAAAAAAAGAACCGGATTTAAAACCCGAACCCGAATAAAATTCGGGTTCGGGTTTTAAAACCGGGTTTTAATTTTAAAACCGGGTAATTACCCGAAACCGGATTTCCGGGTTTTCACTTTAAAAAACCGGTTTCGGGTTTGAAAATTGAAAACCCGGAAATCCGGGTCTGGGTTCCGGGTTTTTAAAAAAAACCGGGTTTTGGACCCTGTTTCAGCCCTAGATGAGACCCAGACCCGCCCCATTTAAATACTGTGTTTATCGTGTCTACCCGTTTAACCCATTTAACATAGTCATGTATTTTAAAATGTCAAGTTAATTCAATTTATACTCATTTAACTTAATTTATTTTATTATATTATCTAAGATTTTACAATTTACTAACACTTTTTTATGTTCATCAATTGTACGATGTAATAAATAAGTAAAAAACATAGATGTTATATATAATAAGTATTAAAATACATAATAACATATATAAAATGTAACTTTTTGCACTTTAATCGTGTCTAATTGGGCCCCATCGTGTTATCGTGTTCGTGCCGTGTTTACCCGTTATTTAATCGTGTTAACCGTGTTCGACACGGTTGGACCCAGATCCAATTACGGTAGACCCAGACCCGTTTAAATCGTGTCGTAACCGTTTCGTGTTTCGTGTCCGGCCCCAAATTGCCACCCCTAATTAGCTCCTTCCGACCGGCTTGTTTTGGATTGTAAAAAATAAGTCTAATTGCGTCTGATAATTTAGAAGGCCCAATTTAACCGGTTTGAAAAAAAAAAATAGATTGGATTAGACCCGATAATCTCTTCACTTCAAACACATATATTTATAATAATTTAAAAAATCTCATAGATGCTTAGTTTGAATAGGGAAAAAAAAAAAAAGTAAATTCCGATGGCCTAGAATCACATCGGATTGGGCCAATGTAATGATTTTTTTTTTTTTTGTGGTTGGGTCGTGTTGACCCAAAGGACCCAGCCCAAATTTTAAAAGAAAACTTTATTTATTTATCACTATTTTTTTTTAATTCTTCAAGTTTTATAAATTTTTATACTATGACATATAAACTGTCATAAATAAATTTTTTGATATCATAAAATGTCATAAAAAAAAATAGAATTATAAAATTTGAGTGAATCCAAGAAAAAATAGTAATGTAAAATAATAGCTTTTGAAGTTTCCTTTAAAAAAAAGGAATTTGCGGTGAAATATCTCATGTTTTGAGTTTATAGCACTTTAATGCCTAACATTAAAATTTTATGTTAAAATATACTAATATTACATTGAAAACCTACACACACATAATGTTAATATTTCTTGTTATTACTAAAACATGAAGTTAGGTATTAACTATTACAAACACAAGAGGTAAGGTATTTTCGCCGCAAAAACTCCTTTGGAAACTGACACTTCTCGCTTAGACGGCTTTTCCTCACTCCTCTCCCTCGCTCCTCCGACGCGTCTCCGCTCGAAGCCTCGTCTCGACTGTTCGAACGCTCCTTTGCATTGACCGGTGAGAATTTCGAATTTTTTAGGTTGCTCTTGGTTCCAGATTGATGTTTTTCTCTTGGACTCTCTGTTGAGCTTGCAAATCACCGAGCTTAGATTGTTTTCAAGTCATTATACAGACATTGAATGACCCTTTGAAACTTGTTAAGAGAATACGAAATTCGAAAGTAATGATCTTGTTTGAACAAATCATCATCGACAGGGTTTAAGTGCTGATATGCTTAAAAATTCCTCTGGAATTGAAATTCCCAACTATCTGATATGCTTAAAGATGTATTTTGTTCTTTTTTGTCACTTGCTCAGTGAGAAGTTTTAGCTCATAAGTCGTCGGAAGTGTTGATATTAAACAGTGTTTCTGGGTCTCACATTTTCACTCCCGAGCCCTCGACGCCTTCCTCCGCAATTTGGGTCATCTTCGTCTTCATCTTGAACTGTGAATTGCTGAATCTTATGTTGTATTATCATATTATCTCTTTTAAATTGTTTTAGAGTTGTTACTCTGAACTATGAATTGCTAAATTTGATGTTACATTGTCATATTATGGCTTTGTCAATCGAATTATCTGTCTAAAACATTCCGATTTTTTTGTCCTATCCTGGGAACCGAAAGCGATGTCAAACAAACCAGGATCATTGAACTCCTGAAATTTTGGAAAGTTTATGGATCCCAGTCGTGGTTTCACCCCTAAACACTACATAGAGGTCATAAAAAGATAAATTTGATATTCGTTTCTTAACTGTGTATTTTGTGAACTGTAAAATAATGTGTCAAGCAGTGTCTACGAAAACCGAACATAATAGAAGTATTTGTGCATGATAGGTGATTATCAATTGGAAATGGCAGCAACAACGGGAAGGGTGGTGTCCGCATGTTTAGGAGGCGAACGGTCCTTGGTCGGCTCTCAGAAACCCATTCCCGTTCCTAAAATCAAAGTCAATTCCATTTTGGAAGTGAAGCCTCTGACTCTCACTTCTAAGGGATTCCGTTATTCTCAATGTTCCTCCGCCCTTGCCTGCCGTGCTTCCGCCGTTCGCCATATTGTTGGCTCTCCAACCAACGCTCACGGCTTCCGTTTTGCTGTGGTCAGCTACTCCCCTCTTTTCCCTTCCGATTTCGCTTTTATTCGAAGAATGTATTTAGTAGTGTCGTTTTGTTAGGTTGTGGCCAGATTTAACGAGATAATCACCAGACCGCTTCTCGATGGAGCTTTGGCCACTTTCAAGACCTATTCTGCTGCCGACGAGGATATATCGGTATGCTCTCTTTTTATTTGTCACCACTCTTGTATTCTCCTATCAAATTACAATAACTGTATCGATTACTACCAGGTCGTGTGGGTTCCAGGTAGTTTCGAAATTGGCTTGGTTGCCTCGACGCTCGCCAAGTCTGGCGATTATGATGCCGTCTTGTGTATCGGCGCCGTGGTAAGCTTGGTTCTTCGTCCTTTTTCTTCTCTCGTTTCTTACAAAGCTAATAAGAAACAACTCTGGTATTTCAAATATGATATCGAGTAGATAAGAGGGGATACGACACACTATGAGGCGGTGGCTAATTCTGCGGCGTCCGGCGTGCTTTCTGCCGGAATAGATTCAGGTTTTTGTTTCGAAATGCAAACTTGCTGTGTGCGTTGCTGTATAATTTATGTGATTAAAACGGTATACCTGTGTGTAGGGGTTCCCTGCATTTTCGGGGTTCTGACGTGCGAGACGATGGAGCAGGCTCTCAACCGAGCTGGCGGTAAATCCGGCAATAAAGGTTCCGAGACCGCTCTTACCACTGTAAGTTGTTTTCAATACTTCACTCATATCATTACACCATTGTCCTCGCAGTTTTAATTTATGAATATTTTATTATAAACTTGTGAAGATTGAGATGGCATCGTTGTTCAAGCACCACCTGAATAAAAAGGGGTAGCGACACCGAGGCTCTCGAGGTTCTAGTCCTAGCAGCTCACTGACTTCTCATTGTTGTTGTTAACGGCTATTATGAATTGTGTCGTTTTTCTTCTTATTTTTTTATGGAACAAAGGCCTGTTGATGTTGAGGGTTTCCTACTAATTTTATATTGTTTGGGATTGAACTGGTGTGATGTATTGAAGAGAATAATGCAGGCTTTAAATTAAGGTTGTTTTCAATACCTTGAAATCTTCCTTATCCACGTGAAGCTTCCTCGCTTAGTTCATTCAGAATTAACATCACATTCTCATCCTAAGGGCTGTATGGTCATTTCACAAGAACACTTTGCACGCCCGTTAAAAACGGAAAATTTTGTCGTGGTGCGGGGAAATTCCCTCACAGCCTTTGGCATGTCTCCAACGTTGGACGGAGCTGGCAAGCGCATCAGATAGGTCATTCGATATTTCTCATAGGATAACTTATGTGCCTGCAATCTCACGCTCGAGTTCTACGTAAATCTACTGGATACAAGCATGCGATTTCAAAGCGTAGTACTAAGCAATCACAACGTTTTTAAAACAAATTATCTTCCATCGTATTATTGAATGTCGTTTTACAATCGTCGTGGCCGTGCACATGCTAGCACTCTGCAGGACATGACAAAAAGGGTCTTATATTAGAATTAGAAGAAGGAACTTGTTTGTAGCAGTAAAGATCAAAGTTAAAAATGTAGATAAGTTCCTAAGATTTAGAGTTCAAAGCAAAATGGTGAAATAGTTAGAAATAAGCTCATGTATTTTAAGTACATAAATTATTTGAACCCAGTGGCGTAAGGAGCTAAATTTTCCTCTACAGGATAAAAGTGAAAATGCTATCCTCAAGACATTGTTCCAATTGGAACTTTACACTTCATGGGGTATCAAGTCTCTTTTAAATTTCTTGGTAAATTAACAACTTTGATCACATAAATAAAGCACCTATAAATTCAATAACAAAACATACAAATCAAAGCCTGGGTAAAGTACAAATTTAAAATGTCGTTCTTATTCCCGCCGTCGCAGAACTGAAATCTGCAAGGTTTTGTTATGCAAACAATCAGAGAAGGTGACAACACCGACTATATAATTGGTGTAATAACCGATCATATATATATAAATATATAATTGGTATAATAAGGTAACAGCATTTTATTTCTTCTAATTAGATAATGATTGCTATCTTGTAAAAGCATCTTTATTCATAGAGAAAGCAAGCAACAGAAACTTAACTTGCAATGCAAGCCAAGACTAATAATCAACCATATCTAGCAAAGCTGCAACTTTATAACATACTGCATCTGTAAAATATTTTCCCTTATTTTTGTTAGTAAAATAAAACTCAAAAGTTTCTTCAAAGTTATTATTCTATCTAGGTTAATAGTGCCTTATAATCAAGGTGTACTTAATTTGCAGCATAGACCCAAGTTTTTTCTCCAGTGGCATTTATACCCAAGTTGTGTTTTACTCCGGATTTTGAGAAATTCATTCATTCTTAACGGCATTAAATGTAGGGGTGAAACCGGAACCGAGAACTAAGAAATTAGCTTTTTTTTTGTCCCTGTTCCGAAAAATCGGGAAATTTTTTTTGGTAACGGTTCCGATTCCGGTTACGGTTCCATTTCTAAAATTTCCCGGTTCTGACTCTAAATTTCCCGATTCTAAAAGTGTTTAACTTAAAAATGACATGTAGTTTTTGAAAAATTAGTAATTAAAAATTACACGTAGTATAAAAAACGACAATAAAAATATATATTACACTAAAAACGACATACTAAAAACTTAAAAATGACATGTAGTTTAAAACCGGAACCGGTACAAAAAACCGGGAAATATTTTTTAGATACCGGTTCCGGTTCCCGGTTTTAAGCTAAATTTCCCGGATTTTTTTTAAATCGGTTCGGGACCGGTACCGGAACCGGGACAAAACCGGGAAACGGTTACAAAATTTTCACCCGTAATTAAATGCCACTTTGTAGTCCAATGCCTTCGAAGAAAATGAGAGAACGCCATTGAAAATGGGTATATATGCCATTGAAAGAAATAAAAACTTGGGTATATATATGCAACCATTAACCCTCCTATCTACTTCAAAGTTTCTTCAAAGCCTAAATAATCTACATTTCCTTTGAATGCTAAAAAGTAGCAGCAATCGATTAAACACAAAGATGAGAACAGAAACCTGTTTAAGTCGAAGATGACGGTGCGGAAGATGGCGACAAGGTTTCCCTTCGGAGTTCCTTCACAACAGCAGCCAAAGCCTCAGGGTTCAATCCCAAATCACACAGGGCGATAAGCACGGAGAGAGTGTGGCGATCAAGCCCCGTCTCGAGTATATTCGACATGTGAAACGCCAGTTCCAGGGACTCTCGGGCAGTTTTTGCAGCCTCGGAATCCATGCCGATCAAATCTGAGACACCGGCAAGCACAAAAACATGAAACTACGAATGCTTTTTCAGAGTTGAAGAAATCTAGACCTAACTTAATTACAGAGTTAAAATCGCTTTTGGAAATGCGCGATCAGAAAACAAAATGAACAGATTAACGAGTTCTTTGAGGTTGGATCGAAAGTATCAGCAATCGCGAGGAGACTATACTTATCTGAACTAAGAAGATGACATATCACTCAAACATTTGAAACTAACCTCAAATCAAACATATCACAAAAAAAAAAAAAAAAATTGCGTACCTATTTAAATTATTTTTTTTACCAGTAAAGACAATAAACATATAAAATCATACCGGAAAATTCATTAGCGGAGGTAAGATTTTAAAATAGGGGGGGGAAATCTAGCATTAAAAGAGTTGTTATAGAATGTGAGTTTGATCATTTAAAAGCAAGAACTTGAACTAATTTTGTATGTCTTAATTTTGTAAATCCCTTATGTTATAATGTTACTACGGTTTTCCTCTTCCATAAGTGAGGGTTCTATTATATAATTGAGACGGGGTCACTATGTGGGTGATATTCGGCTATTTAAAAAAAAAAAAAAAAATTGAACTAATTTATAGCCAAAAATAACGATCAAATTACGGTGATACTCATATAAACAACACCACACATACACATTCATCATTGTGTACAGTTAGATAACTATCAAAGCAAATAATATGTTATTTTGCAATGCATTACAAGTCTTAGTTAGGCATTTTATCACATAGATGGTGGGTTTTCAGATTACAATAGGCTTACGAACATTTACCCAAAATCATCATATGAAGGATCTAGTTATAGCTATTGAGGATGTCGAAATGCCAGAAACACGATTCGATGCTTCGGCAAGTAACCACGGAATCTTCGAAGGAATGGAGAATTTTTCAACAAATTCGACACATCTAATTTCGATTCAAAAAAGCTCTGTGCTACGAACTGATAGAATTACCAGAGAAACGAAGCGCCACGGAGCCCACCAGAGAGAGAGAGACGACAATAATATGAATGAAATTACGGTGTATAATCAAGCTGCACCTGCACCTGCTCCGCTCTGCGCATAAAAGTCCAAAGGATAATCATGGTATAAGTACTTCAATTTTGGTGTAGGGATCCAAAGTGAACAAAAATAATGGCAGCAAATAGTTGGTATATTTTTCATCTATATTTTATTATCAAATTAGGAAAGATACTAAATACATTGATACATATATAAATATATATTTTACGTATGATTTAATAACATTATACCTAGAGCTACAATTCGCGATGGCTTAAGGTGTCTCGCGACTTGTCGCGATGCGGGAAGGGACGTCGCGATTAATCGAGACGTGCAGGCGGGAATCGCGACTCATCACGACGCGGGAAGGGAATTGCGACGTGGAGCTGGCGATCCGCGCGAAATGCTCTCGGCCAATCGTGGGGCGACATGTCATCGATCTGAGGGAGTTGAAATTTTTGTGTTTGTTTGTGGCAATAATAACCACTTTTCACCCGAAATTTATTACCCAACCACAATTTCTACACACTTTACTCGAATTTCAACCCTAAAATTTCAAATTTCAAATTTATTACCCACTTCACCCACCATAATAAATATTCAATCACCCCACTCTCTCCTCAAACCCTATAAATACCACGTCTTCCACCCTCATTTCCTCACACCAATCTCCTATTCTTCTCTCTAATTCTCTCAATTCTCTAAGCTTTCAAGTTCTAAAGTTTTATATTTTATTCATTATGAGTAAAGGAAGCGGCGGTAGTTCCCGGGGTCGAAGGACGGCTAGGAATTTGCAACCCCAATTTCAACTACGCCCGACGACTACATTCCCGTTGTGCTACCGACTGGAATATTTCCCTCCCCCCCAAATCCAAATTATCCCGATGATACCCAACGGTCTCTAAGACCTAGTTTAACCCGGGCGGGGCATGCACAACGCCAATCCCGATTTAGTGCCCCGAGAAATGGTCGAGATGGCTTATCAATCTAGGGCGGGAAATAACGATCCATTTTTCAACCTAATGTTTCAACAACACGACCACCGTGAAGCCTCCGACGACGACGCAACTCAATGACCCGATGATGCCGAGGAGGACCTTCCGACTCCGCCCTCGGTCCATACCTCCGTTGTTGGTTCGTACAACGACGATTCTCCTTTACGTTCCCATGAAGAAGGGCGGGAACAAGCTACACACAACTCGAGCAAGTAGTGGTGTTGAATGATTGGATGTTCCGTAACCCCGTGATAGCCCAACGGTCCGAACCAACCGAACTGGATGTATTGACTGAAAAGTTTAACGCCTTATTCCCTGAGTGATGCAAAGTAACCGCCAATAATGATGTGCTCTTTCCTCTCTTGGTTTTAAGTCCCTAAGGAGGGTTTTACAAGAGAGGTTTTAGTGAGGCATCTTGTAATATTTACAGCTTTCTTCCACCTTATTGTAATATTCACAATGAATAATACAACTTTTTTTAAAAATTTCTCGTTTTACCATATTTATTTAATTTCTATTAAATTTGTTAAAATTATTAATATGTTACAAATTAATATTTATTAACATATGTTACAAATTAAAAATTAACATAAATCAAAATTATTAATATGTTACAAAATAATAAATTATAACATACTTAAATATAATTTTGAAATAAATAAATTATACATAATAATTATAAATAATTAACATACCTAAATATAATTTTGAAATATTAATAAAGTTTGATAATTAAATTCGGGTAAAAACTAATAAAATTAAACATTGGAAACAAATAGGTACATATGCCGCAAACAAAGCCTCCTCATTTCTCGCGAACTCGCGACGCATCGCGACCGGGCACACCCGCGACGCATCGCGACGCCAATTTTGGCGATTTTCCACGATTTGGTCGCGACGGGTCACGACGCCGTGACTTGCAGCTCTAGTTATACCTTTAAAATTGATAAATTATTACAAAAATTGACCGTATAAATACATTAATGATTAATTTATATTTATTGATTTTTGAATACTTTGCCGCTTGAGTTTAATTATTTTTGTCACGACCGCTTGACTGGTAAGTTTAATTACTTACCCGTATAAGTCTATCACCATTTCTATTTGTTTCAAAATCTTTGGAACGCCACCCTGAAGTAAAACAATTTCAAAGGCATTAGTAGTGTAATTGTATGAGACTATTCCCGTTCCCGTCCTCGTCGCCGCAATTTTTTTGGATTTTTGTTTCGGATTTAATATTTCTTATTATTTTTTGTTAGTTTTAAAATAAAATAATTCACCTGGACCATCGAATTTATTGATTATGGTTCTAAATTTTTCGAAGTGAGAATCGGTATGGTTGCTTTTGTATTTACATCCAAATATATGAAAGAAAGAGGCCCTTCGGTTAAAAGAATAGAAGCCTTCTCTCTTGGCTCCTTTTTAAAATATGGTGATATTTTCCGTTCATCTCGACAAATTTGTAAATGGTGACAATGATAAAAGGGTGCGAGAATGACCACTCTTAATGCTCTTAATGTGATTACGGCCCAGTTTGGCATTGTTGTGCTATCTTCAGAATTGCTTTTAAAATTTACTGTCAGAAAAAGTGCTGTCAGAGAAAGTAATGCAATGTTTGGTTAATGAAAACAAAAAACAATTGGTTTTTTCAAAAGTTCAAGTTTACTGTTTGGCAACCAATTTTACTTAATTAGCTTCTAAATGTAACAAAATACTAAAGTAGACATAAATAATGTTAATTAAATCTAAATATTAATATAAAAAGTTAAAAAATAATATAAATAATATAATTACTCAATAAATAAAATAAAAAACATTACTTAGTTTGTTATGCCTTTTATGCTTTTAATTGACAATAATTATGGTGACAATACCAATTTTTTACATCCACGTTTCTTCCGGTCACGGTAAAAAAATAGTACTTTTACCAACTAAAAAGAACTAATGCTTTAACTGCAATAATTATATGTATTTGTTTTTTTATATACGTTTACCTTCCAAAAGAATTGGTACTTTAACTATGATGATTTAAGAATGTGAACGAAAAATGTACTTTTACCACTTAAAAAATTGGTACTTTAACCACAATGGTAAAATACTTTTGGTACTTTTACCACCCAATAAGAATTGGTACTTCAACTGAAATAATTTAAAAAAAAAATGGATGTAAAAAATTGGTATCTTTACTGTCCAAAAAGATTTGGTACTTTAACCACAATAATTAAAAAATATGGACATAAAAAAATGATACTTTTACCACTTAAAAAGAATAAGACTCTTAACCACAATAGTAAAATGTATTTTTGGTACTTTTACCACAAAAAAAATATTTTTTGGGATAGTGAAGAAGAAAAGCAAAAGTAGATTCTAGCAAAAGCTTTTATTATCTGCTTTTAAATTTTGCCTATAGAAAAGCTAAACTTTTTACTGAATTGCTTTTATTATAACTTACCAAACACAAATATTGACTTAAAATTCTATAAAAAACAAAAGCACCTAATAATAAGCAATGCCAAACGGGGCCTACATTTTATTAGAAGATTTTGGGTTTAATGTTCGAGTCAATGCTTTATAGCCTATTTTTAAAAAAAATATTTTTTTAATAGAATGACACTATTAATTAAAAGTTATATGTATTTGCGTTCCAAAATATATTCCCGGGAAAAGAACTAGCTAAAATTATATATATTTATACAATTTTGGTGTCCTTTTAAGATTAAACTAACTCAAAATCTGTCGATGTAGTAGATTCATTGTTAGGCCAAACGTGCTTAATTATTTTTAATGTCCCTTGATCATAGCCAATTTCATTGTTATCTTCGTACCTTTTTCTTCTTACAAAGTCTGAAAAAGACCTATTGAGGACATATCTCACTACATGACGTCAAGTCATCAACAAGGACATTCCACTAACAAAGCCTCATTAACTATGTAAATTTATGAGAGACACATGAGTGATTATATTATATGATTTGAGTATAGAGTATTTCGACAATACAACGTGAATTTATAGAATTAATATATTAATATGTATGTATATATAGAGAGAGAGTTTGGATAAGCAAGGTAATAATAATAAGACCAAGAATCAACAAGAAAACAAAAGAAGAGAATAAAGGAAAGTGTGCCTCAAATAGAATAAGAAAAAGACATTTAAATCGAAGAAGATAAGAATTGGGAATTTGTTGTCATATATGGCGTTAATTAATAAAATTAAAATAAAAGTTTAATTAATTAATTGTTTTGTTTAGATTTTCCTTATTTAAAAAAAAGTGACAACTACTTGTTTTTAGCTCCTCTCTCTCCTCTCTCCTCTCTCATCTTCTTTCTTTCTCACAGATTTCTCTCTCCTCTCTCCTCAGGTTTCTCTCTCCTCTCTCCAGAAGGGCAAAACCCTAAAGAGCCGATTACACCCACCTAAGTAAGTTTTCTCTCTCATCTCCCTCTCTCTCTCCCTCTCTCTCTCTCATATTTTTTTTTGAATATATGGGTCCTTTGTACTGTTAAACCTGTCAATTTATTCTTGCATTCTCGTACATGTATATTTTGTGAAGCCGGGACTGGAATTCCTGGATCTGTTTGAGTTTTTCATTTGCAGATCTGAGATTCGGGACCTCAGATCGGGTCTCAGATTCGAATACAAACCCTAATTTGGCTCGAGCTGTTTCGTGATTGGGAAATGTAGATCTGGAACGTTGGCTTTAATCGTAGATCTCGGAATTCTCCGATTTGGTGCTTGCATTGGAGATTCTCTCTCTCTCTCTCGGGATTTTCAGTATCTTCTAGTTTTGTGATTTTGCTGAAACCCAGATTCGAAAAGTCTAGGTTTTGTTTTGGGGCTTTTTCTCTGAACAATTTCGGCGTTAGATCTCCGAATTGGGTTCGAGAAGTGTAATTTCATGGTGTTTGAACAGGGTGAGAATTTGATTTTGTCCCTTTTGCATGGCTGGGAGGCTGTGGGTTGTCATCGAACGCTGCATGTTTGTGCTTACCATTCGAATCATGACATTAAATACTCGATTCAAAACATGACTATCTTCGGAATTCCCGACTGGGTTTGTGTTTTGTAGCTGCGATGGACGACGACGCCCTGAACATGCGCAACTGGGGCTACTACGAGCCGCCGACGTTCAAAGGGCATCACCTCGGCCTGCAGCTCATGTCGAGCATGGCCGAGCGTGACACCAAGGCGTTTCTACCCGGACGTGACCCTACCACCGTCATGGTTACTGCCAACGGGACGTACCATCCCCGGGACTGCGTCGTTTCCGATAACCCTGTCCCCATGAATTACGGCAGAGACACGTGGGTCAGCCAGCGGGAGAAGTTTCTGAACATGCTTCCCGCGAATCCAAGCTACGCTGTTCTTCCGGAAACTTCCGGACCCCACTCCCTCCAGATGCTGCAGCCGCCAGAAGCTTCCAGAGATGAGAGGGTCAACAGAGTGGAAGAGCCCGTCCCTGTTGCTAAAGAAACCGGCCCGGTAAAGAAACGACAAAACGGGGGTGCCCCGAAAACCCCTAAAGCCAAGAAGCCGAGGAAACCAAAGGAAAATGGAAATCCTTCGGTATCGCGTTTGAAACCTCCGAAGAAGAGTTTGGAGGTGGTGATCAACGGGATTGACATGGATATTTCCGGAATTCCTATCCCTGTTTGTTCGTGCACCGGAGCTCCGCAGCAGTGTTACCGGTGGGGATGCGGCGGGTGGCAATCTGCCTGTTGCACGACTAACGTGTCGGTTTACCCTCTGCCGATGAGCACCAAACGCCGTGGAGCAAGAATAGCTGGTAGGAAAATGAGCCAAGGCGCTTTCAAGAAGGTGTTGGAGAAGCTCGCCGCCGAGGGCTACGATTTTGCTAACCCTATTGACCTAAGGACCCACTGGGCGAGACACGGCACAAACAAGTTCGTCACAATCAGGTAGATTCCGACTCCATTGGCGTCACAACGTGATGTGTCCGTGTCACCTGTATATATATCTATGCCTCTTGCGGAAGCGGAGATCTTTGAAATACTTTGTTTTGTAGTCCCTGAATTTTCATATCTTTACTGATGAAACACTTGTTATTCAAATTCGGAATTCATCCTTTGTTTAATTTTCGATTTTTGCCTTCTTAAGGGCTGAAATTTCAGGCCAGGTAGACTTATTTAATATGTAAGAGCTATCATTTGTTGTAGTGTATTACACCATTTCGATTCTAAAATTGTTAAAAATTAGCCTTTAAATTTCCTATCTCCTGTTAAATTTATGTGCATTTAAATGTCTCTGATGTTTAGTGAAATTATGGTTACATGGATATATGTAAACTGTAATTAGTGCATTAATTGGGTAAATATCTTTTCTTTTCCGTTAATTACACAAGTATGTGTTATGGTACTGTCGCTTATAATCAAATTTTGAATACCGGTATGAAGTGCGAAAAGTATATAAAACTAGGTATTATCGACACTATACCCGGTGTTACAATAATATAACGGCTGAATGACCTTCGACGAATTTTTGATCGCTGCTTAAAATCGAACTTTTAAGGTTTAGTTTTCACAGTACGAAAAAAGTTGAGCAAAAATAGACAACAGGAAATGTTCAAGTTACGTAAAGAATGTTAACAAAAATCTTATAATAATAATAAGGGTTAATTGCGGCAATAATGTACAACCTTTGGTCAACAGGGTTTTAGGTCTCCAATCTTTAAAAGTGTGGGCAAAAATACACAACGTTTGTTGAATGTAAAATCCGTTGGTCTTTCCGTTAGGGATGTTAAATTCTGCTGATGTGGCATCGTTAAACTGCCAAATGGATTGCCAACTTGTAATATTAATTACATAACCTAATTAATAAGAATAAATTAAATTAAATCATATTTTAATTATGATTCAAAAATTAAATTAAAACTTTAAATTAACGAGCAATACTAATTTAACACGTAGTTCCTATTTTTAAAGTCGTGCTTCAATATTATTCACATCTTTACTATGTCGTTTTTTAAATTACAATTGTTTTTAATAATCGGTCGGTTTTCCAAAATTTTAGTCGTTTCTAATAAACTGTCGTTATGTAATCTTTGCAAATTTTAGTCGTGTTTAATAATCCGTCGTTTTTAAAAAAAAATTGTCATGTTCGACGAAGAGTCTGTTAGATTTTTAGGGAGGAGTAAAAATTATTTATTTAATTTAAAGTATTAATTTGTTTTTTGAATCATAATTAAAATATGATTTAATTTATTCTTATTAATTAAGTTATGTAATTAATATTACAAGTTGGCAGTCCATTTGGCAGTTTAACGATGCCACATCAGTAGAATTTAACATCCCTAACGGAAGGACCAACGGATTTTACATTCAACAAACGTTGTGTATTTTTTCCCACACTTTGAAAGATTGGGGACCTAAAACCCATGTTGACCAAAGATTGTGCATTATTGCCGCAATTAACCCAAATAATAATAAACAAATGAATATATAGTAAAGTGGCAATACATGTGAACGGTTTGTGGCTTTGTGCAAATTAAAACTTGCGGGTAAAATCTCATAAATCGTCAAGAAACATGCAATGTTCGTCAAACTTCTATTCCTCGTAGTATTGTTCAAGAAGTATTAATATATTGTATTTCAATAATAATATTGTACAGAGATGAAAAGCAGAGGTTTTCTTCGATTAATTTATAAGATGATATCCAAATATCCAATGATTAGATGCTGCTACAACTGTTTTACTTGAACATCATGATTGTTGACAAATGATGCTTTTGAGCTAATACACTAAATGTCTATGCATTTCAAATAGCTTATTGGCGACATATGTACTCAAATTTTAACTCACTGAACCGACATACACTTAAAGTGAAAAATTAACGGTAAAAGTACTATAAATTAATTTTTCTCCAATTTTTAACAAAGTTTTTAATCTCACGTGGGATCAAGTATATTGGCACATGGCATTTTTACATCGTTCACCTGCCACGTGGTATTGCTACGTGACACTTTATTTTTAAACTTTTTATTTTATTTTATTTTATAAAATTTACATTTATAATCAATTTCTCTCTTCTAAAAAAATCAATGCAATAATATATTTAAACAAGTTGAAAATAACTAAAACAAGTACAAAGAATTTAACCAAAAAAAAAACATAATCATAAATGTAATGTATTTTGCCATAAAACATTATTTTCTCGGAAATTCTTTTTGTTTGATAGCACTATGCTAAAATTTAATATAATTTTTACCTTACAAAAATAAACAAATTACAAAATATAAGATATATATAAACTAAATAAAAACATTTCTATATTTTGATTGTAAAAGTAAAATAAAACTACTAATTATGGTATAGATAGATATATACGACAAGTTTCTATTGGTCTCTGTCTATATTTTGATAGCAAAATACTTTTTCGTGCCTAGGGAACTAAATTATTTACCTGAAAAAGGAAATAAATCACTCACATCTCATTTGGGCCTAAGATTATTGGATTTTACGCTTCACCAATGTTTTCAACCTATATATCTATCGACCATTCACAGCTCAAAACTTTAGGGGTGTAAAAAACTACCCCAATTTCACATTTAGTGCCGATTATCAAATTTGATGCTGTATTACTCGGAGAAGTGCGTAAAAGTAAAACTGTTGAGTCCCACATGGAAAAGACACGGGGACTTAGCAAGGTTTAAAAGGTCATGGGTTACTCCCTTCATTGTCAATTGGTTTTGAGGTGGAACCTCATGATACTTCACATGTTATCAGAGCCCATTAAGCTCCAAACGAGCACCGATCCAAAAAAAAAAGAGGATTCGGCCCGAGATAAGTGAGCCAAAGAGCCACCATCTCGAGGGGACATGTTGAGTCCCACATGAAAAAGACATGGGCACTTAGCAAGGTTTAAAAGGTCATGGGTTACTCCCCTCATTGCCAATTGATTTTGAGGTGGAACCTCATGATACTTCACAAAAACTAGACACTACCGCAAACGATAGTCGGCATCTAGAATAGTTTTAGCCTCTAATTATATTTATTGACGGTGCCCCTTCCTGCACTAGCCTCGACGAAACATCCCGGGAGCCATCAGCTCCTCGTGGCACCCCGAGTACCTTACGGTAAAAGGTTCCAAGAGCCAACGACTCCCCGAGGCAAAGGCGGGGCACTCCCGGATAAATTCCGGTAAGCACTCAACTCAACCCTATGAGCCAATTCTTTGACGGATAGCTTAAAATTAAGTTCAAACACTCAGCACTGGAAACCTAACGGTTCTAGTGACTTCAACCGACGAAGATGGCTATGGGAAAGTCATCACCCTTAAAGAAGGCTAATGACTTAAGGGCTAAATGGTAGCCGCATTTTTTTATTATTAATGATATATTTGCTCACTATGTGGCACTGGGGAAAGGGGTCTACAAGGGTCGGAACCACCACGTTACAAGTTTGGACTGGAAGAATCCGACTATGAAGACCCGAAGTCTTCCCGAGTTGACTTCTTGATCCCCGATGTTTTCACCCAATTGCATACTCTCCCCATCCCCTCAAAATTTGGAAGAAAAAAAAAAGAGTCGACACTTAACAATGGTTTTTTTTTTTTTTTTTTGCATAAAGTTGTTAATATAATATAACCCATTTTCTGGGACAAAATTTCCAAATAACAACACCCAATCTTCCAACATGCGTATATCAGTATGTCTAAAATATATATATTAGGCACGTTAATGAGGAGGAACACATGAGAAAACTGCTGATGATACCGTGTCAAGTTGTCAACACTATCTGCTTATTGCTATAATAATTCAAGAGCCACAGGCTCTTACCCTTAACACGTTTTTGTATATAAGACAAATTATGTGTACATGGTCCATAGCCAATCATCTTATTTCTTTAGATATTTTAGTTAACTATTCATAAAAATCTCTGAAACATTTATCATATATATAGGGAAACTTGAAAAAATGACTCATAAAATTGTCAAACTTTGTGCTAAATATTGCCAGCCCATACTCGAAAAAATGTCAAAGTTAAGATAATATTTCTCAGAAACTATCAAACTTTGTGCCAAATACTGTTAACCCATACTCGAAAAAATGTCAAAGTTAAGACAATATTTCTCATAAACTGTTAAATTTTACTCATAAAATTGTCCAACTTTGTTCCGAAAACTGTCCAAAATGATAGTTTCTCAACTCAAGTAGAGAAAATGGTACTTTCATCCAAAATGAGATAAAATAGAGTTTGAGGAACAATTACTCAGATATATCAATTTAAGGAATAGAAAACGTAGAACATGCTTTTTTGGAGTCATTTTTTCAAGTTTCCATATATATATATATTCACGTAATATTCTAAGCGGGTGTAATTTTTACTCCATTGTTAAACTTAAGATTAAAAATGCATTAGAGATATATGTTATATAGATATTTCTATACTACAGAACTTTATAAACTAATATCGTTGGAATTGGAGAATTTTATTTTACTATCATAACTGTTATTTTATCGAAAGATAATTTCTCGTGTTAGTAGTTGAGTCGGGATCATACAATAGTATTATATAATCGAGGTTATTAATTTATTGAGTATAATTTAATGAGATTCTATTGTATAATTGTAAATAAAATAATACAAAAATGATACAGATAGATTGTATCTTCTTCTGAAACCCTATTTTACGTTTTACTTGTATCTACAAATGTTTCAAATGAGAAGCTATTCATCTATATATTTTACGTTTTACTTTTTTTTTTTTAAGTAGTGTCTAAGACTAAGTATTTACATATTTAGGGTTGTTGTTTTCATAATAGAAATTTTATATAACTTCTGACCGACAAGTTAACTAGATCACGCGTGAGAACGAGCCACCAGCGAGGAGGGTATTCTGCTGACTAGAAAATGCAAAATGCGCCTGATTTGGAAGAGACTGATGGTTTAGAGATTTTGGTTTTTATTTTTTATATAAATAAATATTTTTTTAAAAATGGAAGGCAGTAATGAGAAAATCAGCAAAAAAAATATTCTTACGTATATGTTTCTGTTTATTTATAGATAATACTAAATAATACATGACAACTCAAACTTGACAGCTATATATTGAATTTCGTGGGACCAATTTTAATACCAGTTCTTTAAAGGGGAATTTCGTAGTACCTTAGCTCCATCAAGAAAAAATAAATAGGACCAAAAAATCTGTTAGAGATGTTGCAAATATATATATATATATATTATGATTAGACATCTTTTATTATACTTCTATCATTTAATCATCTCTAACCTATTTTTATAATACGTACAAATATTACTAATTACATAATTAGAAATACATTTCTAGCCGATTAAATTTACTTAATTAAATGTTATGTTTTTTGGAGAGACCTTGAATAAAATATGTCCAGGCACTACTACAAAAGGTGGCTTACACGACAGAGTTTAAACGACAGGCAAAATTGTATGTCGTGTAAACTTCGAAAAAACGACAGGCATTGTCACGATGTCGTTTTAACATAGTTTACACGACAAGCAAAAAAAGTTGTCGTTTAAAGTTGTATACACGACAGGAAAATCACTGTCGTGTTAAATTGGTCGAATTTTTTTTTAATGCCTAGGCTAGATATTTAAGTGTCGCAGCTTTAATCTTTTCAACGACACACTTTCTCCTCGTCGTGCAAATAGTGTCGTTATAAATAGATTTAAACGACAGTCTTTATATTGTTGTCGTTTAAAAAAATTTAAACGACTGTCAAGACTCTGTCGATTCAAAGCCGTGGCTTTTTGTTTTAATGCCTAGGCTTTGATATCTATTACGACACTCATTCCTCATCGTGTTTATTAATGCTTTTTTTTTTTACTGAGTTTCTTAATTAGGTCTTTTACTTTTTACATCTGGAGTTTACACTTTCAACCTCTTGGTCTTCCCGCGCTCTCCCTCCTCGCCATTGTCAAGCTTCATTGCTTCAGGTAGGCAAATGTCATTCGATTTGTTTCCCGTTCTTAGTTGCCTCCTTCCCGCTCTCTTCCTCTGCGTTTCCTTGTTGTTGATTTACACTTCGTCGATTTTTTCACAGTTCGCTGCCACCTTGCTCCGCCGGTCGTTTGTCCGTCGCCTCATCTCTTCTCAAGGTTAAGCTTTGAATATCTCGTCGATTCTTGTTTTATTGTTTGAATCTTTGTGTTTTTGTTTGTATTTTGATGGTACTGTGATTTTTTTAGAAAGGAATGCTCTTTTTGTTGGTGATTTTGGGGTTTTTTTGGGGGTTTTGTTTTTCATTCAATTTGGGTTTCATGGTTCGATGTTTGGGGCATATAAGTCATGGGTTTCATTCGATTTGGGTCTAGAAGCTTCATTTGCCTTTGAAATTTTTTGTGTTAGGAAGAATATTGTATCTACATATGAATGTATAATATTGAATCGTTTTTATGATTTTTTATTATTTCCTAAATATCTTTTTTATTGTGTGGTAGAGTTACTGTATAAAGCTTTGGTGATTGGTTGGTTTTTTTGTTTGTCTTTTTTGTTTGTTCTTCATTAGAACTAAGTATTTTCACTTTCAGACTTCTTAGCATAAAATTTGAGTGAACTTGGAGAAAATTTATAGTCAATTTTGGTGTTTCGGTGATTAAAAGTTTCTTGAGGTTATAACAATGAACTTGAAATTGTTCTTCATGTTCTGAACTGGATTGAAATTGTGATTATATTGTTACTCAATTGGGTTTTATATTAATGTTTTAAATATGAACCGAAATTATGCTTATATTATCGAAACTCTGAATTCTTCAGGAATTTGATCGGATATTTTGTGTTTTTTTGTTTTGTTTTAAATTACAGATTCAATGGCGCCCAATAAGCGCAAAAGGGGAGAAGGATCATACAACAAGACAGATTTCTCTAGCTCCAAAGCCGAAGAACGATACCAAAATCTTAGGACTCGAAAAGTAATTCCTGAGCGTGGGTTCGATGTCGGAGATAGCTTGAAACCCATTTGCATTGATATTTGGTCGTTGATTCGGAGACGAGATTGGAGGATATTTGCGCAACCGAGGCCAAAGAGTGAAAGAGCAGAAGACAAAAACAAAAACAAGAGAAGAAGAATACACCACAAGAGAGCTAAACGAAGTTCGCACGGAGTGGGCCGATTATGTGAGCACATTTATTATATACTGATTTTCAATGTTAGGACAAATGGTTGATTTTCTTTTTATTGTTCATATACATTGCAAATAGTTTAGAATTTTGCATAGATTGTTATTTTGGATGTTTATATTTCGGTTCGGTTATTAGATATGATCTTTGTTTGGTTGATTATATATATTGTGTTTTGTTTAGTGGACAATTACGCAGATTTCGGGTAAAACAATTGTGAAATATCGGAATGCATTAAAAAACCGCGATACAATTTTTTTTTTGTTGAAATTGTACTTTAGACGACAGTCAAAAACATGTCGTCAAAGATAAAAAAAAAAAAAAAAACTAAAAAAATTGCTGTTTAAAAATGCCTGGGCTTCATAAAATATAGCCGCGGCTAAATTTTAAGAAAAAATCGCAATTTATTACGACATTCTAAATCTTGTCGTGGTAAGTATAAAAAAAAGTTGTTAATGCTGCGGCATTATTTAGCAAAGCCTCGGCTTTCATTTTTTTACGACTTTGCCTGCCTGTCGTAATTGATCTTAAACGACAGTCAGTATTCTATTAAAGCCGCGGCTTTGTTAGTGGATAGCCTCGGCTTTGAGGATTTGTCAACGTGTAAACGACTTCATTTGCCTGTCGTGTTTTGCGTTTGCACGACTTCCTTTATGCCTGTCGTGTAACCTACTACGACTTGGGCTTAAACGACAGGCTTTTCGTGTCGTGTAAAACTTTCTACGACTAGAAAATGATGTCGTTTAAGCCTTGTTTTGTAGTAGTGAGGGATCAGAATTCATAATGTAAGAATAATAATGATAATACAATCATACTACTAAACTATTATTATATTAAAAGAAAACATTATGTTGAATTATTAATTAGTTTCTTGAAGAGACGTCTTGTATTTTGTCGGTAAATATGCCTTCTATGGTGCTACAATCTGGTGTTGTTCATCGCTTTACTGTTCATCGCGCACTGTTCATCTCGGTATTGTTCATCGCTTTACTGTTCATCGCGATACTGTTCATCGCGGTGTCGCGATTTCGCCGTCGTTTGGGTTTCGGCTTCCACTTGTTCGCGTTTCTCTGGTATGCAATCTGGTGCTTCGATTTCTGTGATTGCGATTTGGCCTAGGGTTTGTGGAATTTGGGGCTTTTGTTAGATTGGCCAATTTGTTGCTTGGATTTAGTTTGCTTGGTACTCGTTCGTTATGGCTAGTCGAAAGGATGATTCGCTTCAGTCGATTAGCGCACAGTTAGATGGAAAGAACTACACATATTGGAGTTTTGCTGTGAGACATTTTCTAAGCAGGAATCGAATATGGAGCAATCTTTCTAGCAATCTTATGAAGCGCAAAAGGATCGTTGGAAGGCGCAGTGTGAGGAGTTGTAAGCCAAAGAATCAATTGCAATCGCGTGCCTTGTTCGTTGCTCCTCATGTTGGTTTGTCTTTGTCCAATAATTTTGGTTCGTCAAGCAGATGTTCACCTACCTGGATCTTAGACTCTGGGGCTACTCAACATATGTCTCCCAACTTGGCATCATTCGATTCTGTATCCCCTGATTCATCTATATCTATTATGACCGCTGATGGTAGTCATATGCCATCAGAAGGTATTGGTTCTGTTGTTACTCCTCATTTGTCTCTTTCCGATGTTTACTATGTTCCGAATCTTACTCTTAAGCTAGCATCGGTTGGTCAAGTGTGTGATTCTAGTGGCTCATTGGTTTGTTTCTCTACTGCTGGCTGTTGTGTTTACGACCCGCAGTCTAAGAAAGTGATTGGGACAGGCCGTCGGCAAGGGAAACTCTATGTTTTGGACGAACTTAAAGTGCCAGATGTTGCAGCTTCCGGTGTGGATATTTCCAGCTTTCGTTTAAGTCGTTCTTCTTCTGACTTTTATTTGTGGCATTCTCGTTTGGGACATGTTTCCGCGTCTCGTTTGAAGTACTTAGCTTCTACAGGAGCTCTTGGGCAGTTGAACTTTCATGATATTTCGGATTGTTGTGGATGCAAACTAGCAAAGTTTTCAGCGCTACCTTTTTACAGAAGTGTTTCATCATCTATTGCCCCTTTCGATCTTGTGCATTCTGATGTGTGGGGACCTGCTCCTGTTTCCATAAAAGGGGGTTCACGATATTATGTCTCCTTTATTGATGATTTGACGTGCTACACTTGGGTTTATCTTATGAAACGCAGATCGGACTTTCTTGGCATCTTCAATGAATTCAGAGCTCTCGTTAAAACTCAACATGGTGCCGTCATTAAGTGTTTTCGTTGCGACTTGGGGGGTGAATACACTTCTACAGATTTCTCTCAGTTACTTGCTTCTGATGGGACTATTCCTCAAACTTCATGTACAGACACTCCTTAGCAAAATGGTGTTCCTGAAAGGAAACACCGTCATCTGGTCGAAATCGCTCGTTCGTTCTTATTGTATGCCGAGGTTCCTAGTGTTTTTTGGGGGGAAGCCATTCTTACCGCTGCTCATGTGATCAATAGAATCCCAACCTCACATAATGCAGGTTTGTCTCCTTTTGAAAAATTATTGGGGAATAAGCCTGATTATTCATCGTTGCGCGTCTTTGGTTGTACCTGCTTTGTTCTTCGACCTCACGTCGAGCGTACTAAATTGACTTCTAAATCAGCCTTGTGTGTCTTTCTGGGTTTTGGTAGTGGTCAAAAGGGATATCGTTGTTTTGATCCAATTGCTCAGAAATTATATGACTCTCGCCATGTATTTTTCTTAGAGCATATCCCATTCTTTTCTGTCCCTGCTAGTTCGCATCATATGACACAATCAGATCTTGTTCGCATTGATCCTTTTGATATAGACAGTGACGATGCTCTAGTTACACAGTCTGACACTTTAGCTAATGATCCACCGACTCCTCAAGCGATTGCGGATTATCCACTTTCTGAGCATGCGGATCATCCTCCTCCACGCCAGTCTACGAGAGTGCGCAAGTCCACAAAGCTTCCCGATTTTGCTTATTCTTCATATTCTCCATCATTTGCTTCCTTCATCACCTCTATTCATGGTCTATCTGAACCTACGTCTTTTCGAGAGGCTGTTGTTGATCCACTTTGGCAGAATGCTATGGCTGAGGAGCTTGCTGCTTTACATCAGACTCATACATGGGATTTGGTTTTGTTACCACCGGGAAAACGCACCATTGGTTCCCGATGGGTTTACAAGATCAAAACTAAGTCCGATGGATCTGTTGAAAGATACAAAGCTCGACTCGTTGCTAGGGGGTTTTCTCAACAATATGGCATGGATTATGAAGAGACGTTTGCTCCGGTTGCCAAAATGACTACAATTAGAACTCTCATCGCTGTTGCTTCTGTTCGTGGATGGAAAATCTCTCAGATGGACGTGAAAAATGCGTTTCTCAACGGTGATCTCCTGGAAGAAGTTTATATGGATCCGCCTCCCGGTGTCACTCACAAGGTTGGTGAAGTTTGCAAGCTTCGGAAAGCCCTCTACGGTCTCAAACAAGCCCCTCGTGCTTGGTTTGAGAAGTTCTCTACTGTGATCACATCGCTTGGCTTCTCTCGCAGTCACCATGATTATGCTTTATTCATTAAGTGCACTGGAAAAGGTCGTATTCTTCTCTCTTTGTACGTTGATGATATGATTATTACTGGTGATGATGTCGATGAGATTGAATGTCTCAAGATCAAGTTAGCTCGCTGCTTTGCTATGAAGGATTTAGGTATGCTACGGTACTTTCTGGGAATTGAAGTTGCTTCATCTCCGAAAGGATATATCCTATCTCAGTTAAAGTATATTGCTGATATATTTGAGCGTGCACAGCTTACCGACAACAAAGTGGTGGATACTCTGATTGAAACCAACGCTCGATATGCTTTGACTGATGGAGTAGCTCTACCGGATCCTGCTTTGTATCGTACCATTGTTGGTAGTTTGGTTTACCTTACTATTACGCGTCCCGATATTGCTCATGCCGTTCACGTGGTTAGTCAGTTTGTTGTGGCTCCTACTACAGTTCATTGGGGCGCTGTTCTTCGTATTCTTCGGTTCCTTCGAGGAACTCAATTTCAAAGCCTACTCCTATCGTCGAGCTCTTCATTGGATCTTCGTGCGTATACCGATGCTGATTGGGCTGGGGATCCCACTGATCGCAAGTCAACCACAGGGTTCTGTATCTTCCTAGGCGATTCCATTATATCGTGGAAGAGCAAGAAACAAGATGTTATCTCTCGGTCGTACACGGAAGCGGAGTATCGAGCCATGGCATCTACGACATGTGAGATTGTTTGGTTGCGATGGTTACTTGCAGATATGGGTGTTAGCTCTCCTCAGCCCACTCCGTGTTTTTGCGACAATAAGAGTGCCATTCAGATTGCAAGGAATGCGGTGTTTCACGAGCGTACGAAGCACATTGAGATTGATTGTCATGTTGTCAGACATCACTTTCAATGTAACCACATCACATTGCCTTTCGTTTCTTCATCGGTTCAAATTGCCGATCTCTTCACCAAGGCGCTTTCATCTTCTCGTTTCCGTTTTCTAGTTAGCAAACTCTCAATACTTGTTGCTGTAGCATCGTGAGTTTGAGAGGGGGTATTAGCATTTAAAGTCCCTATGTATTATTTCTTTATTTGCTATTTAGTCCTTCTCTTCATTATAACCTAAACATTATTGTATTACTGGTTTTCATTCTATTCTATCGACAGTTTCTTCCTCTCTTCTCTCTCTTTGATTCTAACAATTACATATATATAGTTGAGAGAGATATATGCATGACGTACATAAATATATTTATACACGCATCATACAAATTTAGAAAACTCGTGTTAAATTTCAACCTTAATATAAAAATATATTTTACATAAAGAAAATTTACGGCAAAAGTACTTTGAATATGGATAAATGTGGCGGGTTTTTTTTTTTACCACCAATATTAGTAAAATGTTGTCAAAAGGGTTATTTATATGTTTACAATTTGACCCGATAAGTGACACGTGGATGTGATTACTCGACGTTTTGAGAGTTACTCAACTTGAAGAGTTAAAAGCTTTGATTTGTGATCTAAAGATCATATCATGTTCGAATTATTCAAATTAAAAACGGAATAGAGATTATTATATCACTATTATAAAGCTGGAAACTAAGAGACATACAAGTGAAAAATTGCATATATATATATATATATATATATGTGTGTGTGTGTGTATTATAGTGACCGCGCGCTCCAACAAAATGTGAGTACGGGAATATCTAGTTCAAGTACTCTTGAACATTCATTAAATGCAATATAATACATCTGTATATATACATGCATGATCATCATCATCTTCATATATTATATAGAGAGACAGAGGAGATATTGTGTAAAGAATTAATTAATATGGACATGTACAGGTTCGTTAACATTGAATAGTTCAACGATTATATCTCTTATCGGAAACCATGCATGTTCTTGTTCACAGGGTTAGAAAAACATGACTGCCAAAGAGCCCACTTCCTTCAAACTTTTCTATGAAAAAGCTGTTTTGGTCGTTTTCTTCTAAAAATATCTTATTTGTGACAGCTAACTCCCAAACCCTACACCTCTAAAAGTGAAAAGAAAATATATACTTTTTACACTTTTGCCCTTTTCTATAGTCCATGTCCATAACCATCTGTGCGGACTTTTTTTTTATTCCTTGTAGTTATTCCCTTAATGTGGGAACCCGCCGGTAGCTCAAACTTTATCGTGGTGGAACGAGCAAATTACATCTATTTACGAAAACCGATTTGCAAATTCTTAGTTTGCCGGTTTATTGAACTGTTGTGCAATTACTATGTTTACATATTATGCTTGTCGATTTTTGAGAGACCATCGTGCAAATTCATCATACACAGTGCAATGGCGAAACCAGGATGAACTTACAATTAGTGGAATATTTTGATGTCAGATTGTGATCTTGTCAAATTTTGAAACCCCATATATATGGACCACATGATGAAACAAACTATTTATGCCTTAATAACCAGTTTGTTAAACCGCGTTCATCATTGAAATACTCATGTCTCATGGGACCAATCCAACTATATTAAAAAATTGGGTAAACTACGGCTAATGTACCCAATGTTTGTTTTTCTGCGGATTATATACTCAATGTTTATTTTTGACGGTTAATGTACCCAAACTTTATTCCATTAGATTTTTTCATGTTTTCCGTCACTTGACCGTCAGCGAGTGATATGTACACTTTTCGTATTTTTGACATAACTCACTCAGTTTTTGTCCAAGGTTTATACACGACTTACGGTTGAAAAGATAAGAGATAGATATACAACTTTGGTGTTTTAAGTTTTGTAAAAAAAGTTTTTTATTATTCCAAAATTCCAATTACAACATAAAATTAGACATTAGTTTAATACAAAAATTTTGTTTTGAGCAAATTTTAATATACTTAATGAATTTTTATGATGAAATATTAAACTAAAAAATTGTAGATAAATCTTTTATCTTTCCAACGATAGTTTATTTATAAATTTTGGAGCAAAAAAGAGTGAGTTATGCCAAAAATATGAAAGATGTGATGTGAAAAAAGCTTTCGTATTTTTTAGTATAACTTACTCATTTTTTTGTCCAAAATTTATAAATAAACTACCGTTGGAAAGATAATGATTTATCTACAACATTTTAGTTTTAGGTTTTATCAGAAAAAATCATTATGTATATTAAAATTTGCTCGAAATAAATATTTTGTATTAAACTAATGTTCAGTTTTATGTTGTAATTGAAATTTCGTATTTTTTAAAACTTTTTTTTACAAAACATAAAACACAAAATTTGTAAATCTATCTCTTATCTTTCCAACCGTAGGTCGTGCATAAAATTTGGACAAAAAATGAGTGAGTTATGTCAAATATACAAAAATTGTGCATATCAGTCGTTGACGGTCAAGTGACGGAAAACATGAAAAAATCTAACGGAATAAATTTTTGGTACATTATCCGTTGAAAATAAATATTGGGTACATAATCCGCAGAAAAACAAACATTGAGTACATTAGCCGCAGATTACCCTAAAAAAATTAACAGAAAATATGTCATAAAATACAGTGAATTATTTATATGCAATGTAAAACGGATCTTTCTTTCTCAAAGAGGTAAACCATATATATATAGTAACTATATATATAAGTAGAAAGAGAGTACGCTGTATGTACCCCCACATGTACATGTATACGTATAGTTATTGATATACGTATGGGTGTGTCGTGTGTGGGCTCGTGTACTACAACCTATCGTTTGATCTGTATAAATACTGAATCAGTGAAGAGTCTTTTTCCATCATATAAATTAAAGCAAAACAATATATATATATATATAGAATTGTAAAAAAATGTTTCTTTATATATATATATATATATATATTATTACTTATATGTTTCGACGGTGAACAATCAGGAAGCTTATTATAAGCTTTTTCGAGGACCACTATAATAATGTTATATTTATAACCGTAACAAGTAATTATTAGTTCGTACGCTTTGAAAGGTACATAGTTATTGTATTCAGCTATATTAACTATGGCACGTATATTAATATTGTCTTTATGTGGCATCTCTCTTTCATGCTCAGTACAAGTGGATTCTCTATATAATTTGTAAATCGGGAGCCACTTGGAGATCATTTAGATCAATCAAACCAAACTACAGCTGATTTACCGAAAGTCAAAGTCAAATATATTTTTCGATCCATCAATCAAATATCCTGAGTGATACACGTAGCCAAAACATCGAAATTGATCAGCTGAAACATGGTAATAGCGTGACATTGTCACAACGTCACACATGTTATGTAGTGATGCATTAAAAAAAAAAAACTACGAAATTTCACTTTTTTACATTAGGCATTATTGGTACTACTTTTTATTTTTGGAAATATGACTTTAACTTTGAATATCTTAGAGGTATTTATGTCACTATTTTTCTATATTTATATATATACGTATATTGTATAAGCGATAATGCAAAGCACAAGGCACCATAAGTCAATTGTTAAATAAGTAGTGCGAATATGCATTTATGTAGGTCCACGAAACATAAAGGTTAACAACATGATTTGTTATCTTCTGGTAAAAGAAAGTGATACGTCGAAAACCCAAGTGGATACGAATGAATTAATATATAGCTAAGATATTACATGATAGATACGATGGTACGTAATAGTTGCACATGATCACGTTATGCTACAATTTATATTACATCAATTTCAAGGTACACACACACATGTACGTGGTACTACTTTGTACACTTTCATACAACTCATCAAGAGTCCGACCACTTACACAACAAACATATAAAAGATCAGATAGTTAACAGACATTCCACTTTATTAACACAATTAAAATATCATTAAGAACATATTACAAAGTAAACTTAAACTACTCTAGTGGTTAATTAATTAAGCAGAATATCTTTGATGATTGATCAAACTAACTAGATCTCATAATGCACATGAATATTTATTAAACAACTTATACACACTACTATTGTCCTTAATTATACATACGTGTATATATATATATATATAAGATCACATGTTCACATCTTGAAAAAAGATGATCAACCTTACAAGAAACTCCCCAAACGTCCTTAAACATGTGTTATATAGGCATAACTTTATAAATATTAATCATCATTCATCACCACTTAAAATAATATTTATATATGACAAAATACGTACGTGTCATTTGTTATACACGTAATAAGACACATGCAAAACATGAGAGACGACAATTCAGTGACCAAATTGACAAATCATTTCTAATCATATTAAATTCATTTTTCTCTTAATTATTATAATAATCATTAGAGAAGCTCAAAAACGACAGAAGAGACGTTTCTAGGGTTACGAGTCCTAGAGAGCCCACTCACATGCAATGGTCTACATAACTTTAAGCCTTCTCTACAATTCAACAAGACCATGTCTTTTCTTACTTCATTCCTTTTAATTTGACTTTCGTCTTTTTATATATTATTTATTTCCTTTTTTGCAAGCTGTATAATATGTCAAACCTTATCCCACAAACCATACAAACACTCATGTATATATATAGCCAAAGTAACAACACTTCAAGTTCAACACAACGAAATGGCAAAGTCAAGAGTGTCTTCTCTGACCAACGGCAAGAAAAAGACGGTAACCCTAGCCGAAAAGCTCCAGAAGGGACTGTCGCTGGTGAAGCCGAGACCCTCACCGGTCCCGAACGATGTGAAGGAGGGCCACTTTGCGGTGATTGCGGAGGGCGGCTCGGAGGGGCCGAAGCGGTTCGTGGTGCCGCTTCGGTGCCTGGCCCACCCGACATTCCAGAAATTGCTTGAGATGGCGGCGGAGGAGTTCGGCTTCGAAGGGAAAGGCGCGCTTGTCGTGCTGTGTCGGCCCTGCGAGCTCGAGAAGATCCTTGCCGACGACGGGCGGCGGTGGGGCGAGACTTGCTCGTCAGACGAGGTATCTCCGTCGGTGCCGATATTGCAGGGCCCGTGGAATTCTATGGTACAGAGCTACTGAATATGATGATGATGATGATGAGCATTGGACATTTGGTGCTTTCATGTGTATCGTCGCAGCATTCATTGTTTCTAGTTTTTTTTTTTTTTTTAGACCAAGAATGAGTTAGTCGATCTCTTCAACTTACTATAATAGTTTTTGGCTAACATCTTTTGCCCTTTGATCATATGGTCCATACGTACTCCGTTGCTTATGCTATATAAATATACATATATATGTATGCATAAATATATACGATGTACTAGCAAATCATATGTTAAATTGTTGATTAATATTGTAACAATGTTGTGCTCGTACCGTACGGATGCAAAGTATCAACGTTTCAGTTTGGACCCAATTCGATGGAATGATGTATATGTATATATACATATACATGTGTATACAAACCGAATTCGATGGCATACAAATTGAAGTTACCCTGTACATATATACGTATATATATATATAACTTGAATTTTCTCGCTTCTAGCATAAAGGGGAAAATTTCCTAAAAGTTTGGAAGGTTGTTGAGGACACGGGTGCATATTAAAGAAAAAAAAAATGTAAACGTATAATTGTCACATGAATC